>VCII01000045.1:0-673724 GCA_006030095.1 Triplophysa siluroides | reverse complement strand
AGTGGTGTCCTCTTGAGATTGGAGATATGCACAAATGCAACTTAAGATCTGTTATACTCAAAGGTAATGCAAGCTCCAGTGGCGCAATCGGTCAGCGCTCGGTAATTATAAGACAGTATGCAGCAAGGCAATGCCGAGGTTGTGAGTTCGAGTCTCTCCTGGAGCAAATCATTTTGTGGCGCGATCTGTTGCTGCAATGAACTTATACGGCAGTTTGCAGCAGGGCAATGCTGTTTCAGCCTCACCTAGAGCATAGCTTTCAGATTCTAAAAAACGCTCTACAATGTGGTGTCCTCTTGAGATTGGGAATTTGTGCAAATGCAACTTAAGATTTTTTGCCCTCAAAGCAAATGCAAGCTCCAGTGGCACAATCGGTCAGCGCGCGGTACTTATAAGACAGTATGCAGCAAGGCAATGCCATTTTAGCCTCACCTAGAGCAAATTTCAGATTCTAAAAAACGCTCAACAATGTGGTGTCCTCTTGAGATTGGAAATCTGTGCAAATGCAACTTAAGATCTGTTATGCTCAAAGGTAATGCAAGCTCCAGTGGCGCAATCGGTCAGCGCGCGGTAATTATAAGACAGTATGCAGCAAGGCAATGCCGAGGTTGTGAGTTCGAGCCTCACCTGGAGCAAGTGATTTAGTGGCGCGATCTGTTGCTGCAATGAACTTATACGCCAGTTTGCAGCAGGGCAATGCCATTTTAGCCTCACCTAGAGCATAGCTTTCAGATTCTAAAAAAAGCTCTACAATGAGTTGTCCACTTGAGATTGGGAATTTGTGCAAATGCAACTCAAGATCGTTTATACTCAAAGGTGGAGCAATCGGTCAGCGCGCAGTACTTATAAGACAGTATGCAGCAAAGCAATGCCGAGGTTGTGAGTTCGAGCCTCACCTGGAGCAAATGATTTAGTGGCGCGATCTGTTGCTGCAAGGAACTTATAAGACGGTTTGCAGCAGGGCAATGCCATTTTAGCCTCACCTAGAGCATATCTTTCAGATTCTAATAAACGCTCAACAATGAGTTGTCCACTTGAGATTTGTGCAAATGCAACTTAAGATCTGTTACACTCAAAGGTAATGCAAGCTCCAGTGGCGCAATCTGTCAGCGCGTGGTAATTATAAGACAGTATGCAGCAAGGCAATGCCGAGGTTGTGAGTTCGAGTCTCTCCTGGAGCAAATCATTTTGTGGCGCGATCTGTTGCTGCAATGAACTTATACGGCAGTTTGCAGCAGGGCAATGCTGTTTCAGCCTCACCTAGAGCATAGCTTTCAGATTCTAAAAAACGCTCAACAATGTGGTGTCCTCTTGAGATTGGGAATTTGTGCAAATGCAACTTAAGATTTTGGCCCTCTAAGCAAATGCAAGCTCCAGTGGCGCAATCGGTCAGTAATATAAGACAGTACGCAGCAAGCAATGCCTTTTAGCCTCACCTAGAGCAAATCTTCAGATTCTAAAAAAACGCTCAACAATGTGGTGTCCTTTGAGATTGGGAATTTGTGCAAATGCAATTAAGATTTTTTGCCCTCAAAGCAAATGCAAGCTCCAGTGGCGCAATCGGTCAGCGCGCGGTACTTATAAGACAGTATGCAGCAAGGCAATGCCATTTTAGCCTCACCTAGAGCAAATCTTTCAGATTCTAAAAAACGCTCAACAATGTGGTGTCCTCTAGAGATTGGAAATCTGTGCAAATGCAACTTAAGATCTGTTATGCTCAAAGGTAATGCAAGCTCCAGTGACGCAATCGGTCAGTGCGCAGTAATTATAAGACAGTATGCAGCAAGGCAATGCCGAGGTTGTGAGTTCGAGCCTCACCTGGAGCAAGTGATTTAGTGGCGCGATCTGTTGCTGCAATGAACTTATACGCCAGTTTGCAGCAGGGCAATGCCATTTTAGCCTCACCTAGAGCATAGCTTTCAGATTCTAAAAAAAGCTCTACAATGAGTTGTCCACTTGAGATTGGGAATTTGTGCAAATGCTACTCAAGATCGTTTATACTCAAAGGTGGAGCAATCGGTCAGCGCGCAGTACTTATAAGACAGTATGCAGCAAAGCAATGCCGAGGTTGTGAGTTCGAGCCTCACCTGGAGCAAATGATTTAGTGGCGCGATCTGTTGCTGCAAGGAACTTATAAGACGGTTTGCAGCAGGGCAATGCCATTTTAGCCTCACCTAGAGCATATCTTTCAGATTCTAATAAACGCTCAACAATGAGTTGTCCACTTGAGATAGGGAATTTGTGCAAATGCAACTTAAGATCTGTTATACTAAAAGGTAATGCAAGCTCCAGTGGCGCAATCGGTCAGCGCTCGGTAATTATAAGACAGTATGCAGAAAGGCAATGCAGAGATTGTGAGTTCGAGTCTCTCGTGGAGCAAATCATTTTGTGGTGCGATCTGTTGCTGCAATGAACTTATACGGCAGTTTGCAGCAGGGCAATGCTGTTTCAGCCTCACCTAGAGCATAGCTTTCAGATTCTAAAAAACGCTCTACAATGTAGTGTCCTCTTGAGATTGGGAATTTGTGCAAATGCAACTTAAGATTTTTGGCCCTCTAAGCAAATGCAAGCTCCAGTGGCGCAATCGGTCAGCGCGCGGTAATTATAAGACAGTACGCAGCAATGCAATGCCATTTTAGCCTCACCTAGAGCAAATCTTACAGATTCTAAAAAACGCTCAACAATGTGGTGTCCTTTTGAGATTGGGAATTTGTGCAAATGCAATTTAAGATTTTTTGCCCTCAAAGCAAATGCAAGCTCCAGTGGCGCAATCGGTCAGCGCGCGGTACTTATAAGACAGTATGCAGCAAGGCAATGCCATTTTAGCCTCACCTAGAGCAAATCTTTCAGATTCTAAAAAACGCTCAACAATGTGGTGTCCTCTAGAGATTGGAAATCTGTGCAAATGCAACTTAAGATCTGTTATGCTCAAAGGTAATGCAAGCTCCAGTGACGCAATCGGTCAGTGCGCAGTAATTATAAGACAGTATGCAGCAAGGCAATGCCGAGGTTGTGAGTTCGAGCCTCACCTGGAGCAAGTGATTTAGTGGCGCGATCTGTTGCTGCAATGAACTTATACGCCAGTTTGCAGCAGGGCAATGCCATTTTAGCCTCACCTAGAGCATAGCTTTCAGATTCTAAAAAAAGCTCTACAATGAGTTGTCCACTTGAGATTGGGAATTTGTGCAAATGCTACTCAAGATCGTTTATACTCAAAGGTGGAGCAATCGGTCAGCGCGCAGTACTTATAAGACAGTATGCAGCAAAGCAATGCCGAGGTTGTGAGTTCGAGCCTCACCTGGAGCAAATGATTTAGTGGCGCGATCTGTTGCTGCAAGGAACTTATAAGACGGTTTGCAGCAGGGCAATGCCATTTTAGCCTCACCTAGAGCATATCTTTCAGATTCTAATAAACGCTCAACAATGAGTTGTCCACTTGAGATTGGGAATTTGTGCAAATGCAACTTAAGATCTGTTATACTAAAAGGTAATGCAAGCTCCAGTGGCGCAATCGGTCAGCGCTCGGTAATTATAAGACAGTATGCAGAAAGGCAATGCAGAGATTGTGAGTTCGAGTCTCACCTGGAGCAAGTGATTTAGTGGCGCGATCTGTTGCTGCAATGAACTTATACGGCAGTTTGCAGCAGGGCAATGCTGTTTCAGCCTCACCTAGAGCATAGCTTTCAGATTCTAAAAAACGCTCTACAATGTGGTGTCCTCTTGAGATTGGGAATTTGTGCAAATGCAACTTAAGATTTTTTGCCCTCAAAGCAAATGCAAGCTCCAGTGGCGCAATCGGTCAGCGCGCGGTACTTATAAGACAGTATACAGCAAAGCAATGCCGAGGTTGTGAGTTCGAGCCTCACCTGGAGCAAATGATTTAGTGGCGCGATCTGTTGCTGCAAGGAACTTATAAGACGGTTTGCAGCAGGGCAATGCTGTTTCAGCCTCACCTAGAGCATAGCTTTCAGATTCTAAAAAACGCTCTACAACAGTGGATCTCAACTCTGGCCCGCGAGATCCACTTTCCTGCCGAGTTTAGCACCAACTCTGATAAAACACCTGAAGAGGCATCAGTGACGTTAGGAACAGACGCGTTCAACTTAATGTTCGGCTGCGCAGATTGTTTGGCATATCGCATTAAAGTACTGCGAGAGCGATTCAAATGTGTACTGCGAAATCTGCACCTAAATCTCTTTTGCGGTACTTAATGTCATAAGATGATAGATTTGCGCAGCGCCGCATTAACTTGAACGCATCTATTGTAAAGACGCTGATTAGCTTGTTTAGGTGTTTTATATCAGAGTTGGGGATAAACTCAGCAGGAATATGGATCTCGCGGCCCAGAGTTGAGAACCACTGCTCTACAATGTGGTGTCCTCTTGAGATTGGGAATTTGTGCAAATGCAACTTAAGATCTTTTGCCCTCAAAGCAAATGCAAGCTCCAGTGGCGCAATCGGTCAGCGCGCGGTACTTATAAGACAGTATGCAGCAAAGCAATGCCGAGGTTGTGAGTTCGAGCCTCACCTGGAGCAAATGATTATGTGTCGCGATCTGTTGCAGAAAGGAACTTATAAGACAGTATGCAGCAAAGCAATGCCGAGGTTGTGAGTTCGAGCCTCACCTGGAGCAAATGATTTAGTGGCGCGATCTGTTGCAGAAAGGAACTTATAAGACAGTATGCAGCAAGGCAATGCCATTTTAGCCTCACCTAGAGCAAATCTTACAGATTCTAAAAAACGCTCAACAATGTGGTGTCCTCTTGAGATTGGAGATCTGTGTAAATGCAACTTAAGATCTGTTACACTCAAAGGTAATGAAAGCTCCAGTGGCGCAATCGGTCAGCGTGCGGTAATTATAAGACAGTATGCAGCAAGGCAATGCAGAGATTGTGAGTTCGAGTCTCTCGTGGAGCAAATCATTTTGTGGCGCGATCTGTTGCTGCAATGAACTTATACGGCAGTTTGCAGCAGGGCAATGCTGTTTCAGCCTCACCTAGAGCATAGCTTTCAGATTCTAAAAAACGCTCTACAATGTGGTGTCCTCTTGAGATTGGGAATTTGTGCAAATGCAACTTAAGATTTTTGGCCCTCAAAGCAAATGCAAGCTCCAGTGGCGCGCGGTACTTATAAGACAGTATGCAGCAAGGCAATGCCGAGGTTGTGAGTTCGAGTCTCTCCTGGAGCAAATCATTTTGTGGCGCGATCTGTTGCTGCAATGAACTTATACGGCAGTTTGCAGCAGGGCAATGCTGTTTCAGCCTCACCTAGAGCATAGCTTTCAGATTCTAAAAAACGCTCAACAATGAGGTGTCCACTTGAGATTGGGAATTTGTGCAAAAGCAACTCAAGAGCGTTTATACTCAAAGCTAATGCAAGCTCCAGTGGCGCAATCGGTCAGCGCGTGGTACTTATAAGACAGTACGCAGTAATGCAATGCCATTTTAGCCTCACCTAGAGCATAGCTTTCAGATTCTAAAAAACGCTCAACAATGTGGTGTCCTCTTGAGATTGGAGATCTGTGCAAATGCAACTTAAGATCTGTTATACTCAAAGGTAATGCAAGCTCCAGTGACGCAATCGGTCAGCGCGCGGTAATTATAAGACAGTATGCAGCAAGGAAATGCAGAGGTTGTGAGTTCGAGTCTTTCCTGGAGCAAATCATTTTGTGAAGCGATCTGTTGCTGCAATGAACTTATACGGCAGTTTGCAGCAGGGCAATGCTGTTTCAGCCTCACCTAGAGCATAGCTTTCAGATTCTAAAAAAGGCTCTACAATGTGGTGTCCTCTTGAGATTGGGAATTTGTGCAAATGCAACTTAAGATTTGTTATACTAAAAGGTAATGCAAGCTCCAGTGGCGCAATCGGTCAGCGCGCGGTACTTATAAGACAGTATGCAGCAAAGCAATGCCGAGGTTGTGAGTTCGAGCCTCAACTGGAGCAAATGATTTAGTGGCGCGATCTGTTGCTGAAAGGAACTTATAAGACGGTTTGCAGCAGGGCAATGCTGTTTCAGCCTCACCTAGAGCATAGCTTTCAGATTCTAAAAAACGCTCTACAATGTGGTGTCCTCTTGAGATTGGGAATTTGTGCAAATGCAATTTAAGATTTTTTGCCCTCAAAGCAAATGCAAGCTCCAGTGGCGCAATCGGTCAGCGCGCGGTAATTATAAGACAGTACGCAGCAATGCAATGCCATTTTAGCCTCACCTAGAGCATAGCTTTCAGATTCTAAAAAACGCTCTACAATGAGTTGTCCACTTGAGATTGGGAATTTGTGCAAATGCTACTCAAGATCGTTTATACTCAAAGGTGGAGCAATCGGTCAGCGCGCAGTACTTATAAGACAGTATGCAGCAAAGCAATGCCGAGGTTGTGAGTTCGAGCCTCACCTGGAGCAAATGATTTAGTGGCGCAATCTGTTGCTGAAAGGAACTTATAAGACGGTTTGCAGCAGGGCAATGCTGTTTCAGCCTCACCTAGAGCATAGCTTTCAGATTCTAAAAAACGCTCTACAATGTGGTGTCCTCTTGAGATTGGGAATTTGTGCAAATGCAACTTAAGATTTTTTGCCCTCAAAGCAAATGCAAGCTCCAGTGGCGCAATCGGTCAGCGCGCGGTACTTATAAGACAGTATACAGCAAAGCAATGCCGAGGTTGTGAGTTCGAGCCTCACCTGGAGCAAATGATTTAGTGGCGCGATCTGTTGCTGCAAGGAACTTATAAGACAGTTTGCAGCAGGGCAATGCCATTTAAGCCTCACCTAGAGCATAGCTTTCAGATTCTAAAAAACGCTCTACAACAGTGGTTCTCAACTCTGGCCCGCGAGATCCACTTTCCTGCCGAGTTTAGCACCAACTCTGATAAAACACCTGAAGAGGCATCAGTGACGTCAGGAACAGACGCGTTCAACTTAATGTTCTGCTGCGCAGATTGTTTGGCATATCGCATTAAAGTACCGCGAGAGCGATTCAAATGCGTACTGCGAAATCTGCACCTAAATCTCTTTTGCGGTACTTAATGTCATACGATGATAGATTTGCGCAGCGCCGCATTAAATTGAACGCATCTATTGTAAAGACGCTGATTAGCTTGTTTAGGTGTTTTATATCAGAGTTGGGGATGAACTCAGCAGGAAAATGGATCTCGCGGGCCAGAGTTGAGAACCACTGCTCTACAATGTGGTGTCCTCTTGAGATTGGGAATTTGTGCAAATGCAACTTAAGATCTGTTATACTCAGAGGTAATGCAAGCTCCAGTGCCGCAATCGGTCAGCGCGCGGTACTTATAAGACAGTATGCAGCAAGGCAATGCCGAGGTTGTGAGTTCGAGCCTCACCTGGACCAAATAATTTAGGTTCTCCAGAGTTGCAATCCGTCGGTGCAAAATACTTATAAGGCAGTTTGCAGCAGGGCAATGCTATTTCAGCCTCGCCTAGAGCATAGCTTTCAGATTCTAAAAAATGATCAACAATGCGGTATCCTCTTGAGATTGGGAATTTGTGCAAATGCAACTTAAGATCTGTTATACTCAAAGGTAATGCAAGCTCCAGTGCCGCAATCGGTCAGCGCGCGGTAATTATAAGACAGTATGCAGCAAGGCAATGCCGAGTTGTTGAGTTTCAGCTTTACCATGAGCACAGATTTAGGATTCAAAAAATTTACAAACATGTAAGGAATTTGTGCCTGTGAAATTTAAGATCTGCTATCTATTAAGGGTAATCCAGCTCCAGTGGCACAATCCGTCTGCACGCGGTACTTATAAGGCAGAAAGCAGCAGGGCAATGCCGAGGTTGTGAGTTAGAGCTTAACCTGGAGGATATATTAAATACCATATCTTTAAGGTTCTAAAAAAAACTCTCAACCATGTGAATTTCTGATTAGATTGGGAATTTGTGCCAGTGCAATTTAAGATCTGTTATCTTTGACAGGCATACCAGCTCCAGTGGAGCAATCATTTTGCGAGGGGTACTTATAAGGCAGTTCACAGCTGGGCAATGCCGTGGTTGAGAGTTTGAGCCTCACCTGGAGCATAACTTCAAGATTATTCTAAAAAACTGTCAATAATGTGGAGTCCTAATGAGATTGGGAATTTTTGCCAGTACTTATATAGTTTGAGCCTCACCTAGAGCATACCTTTAAGATTATTCTAAATAAACTGTGATCAATTTGGAGTCCTAATGAGATTGGGAATTAGTGCCAGTGCAATTCTGTTACAAATACAGATCTGTTATCTATTAAGGGATTGCCAGATCCAGTGGCACTATCTGTAAGTGTGCAGTATTTATAAGACAGTATGCAGCAGGGCTAAGTTTTCCAAATATAAATAGTAAAAACAAAACAGAAAGACATACAACAAGAAATTAAATGTATACAAATACAACACACTCCAGATGACTTACATGCTATAGGCTTTTTCTAAAAGCTGAGTTTTAGGTTTTATTTTAAACAGAGATTCTGTGGTGATCAACCTAATGGATAAAGGGAGGCCAGAGTTTAGGGCCGACTATTCCAAAAGCCAGGTGACCCTTTCTTTTTAGACTTGATCTGGGGACCTTTAACAGTCTCTGATTTGATGACCTAAAAGAGCATGGCATCTCAGCACTGAGGTTGTCAGTTCGAGCCTCACCTGGAGCACGTCTCTTAAAATCTCAAGTAGCGCAATCAGTTAGTGCGCAGTACTTATTAGACCTTATCTAATTTAGGCCTACCGTACTAATAAGGCAGTATGCAGCAGGGCAATGCTAAGTTTGTAAGTTCGAGCCTTATCTGGAGCATAGCTTTAAGATTCTAAAAAACTTTCATCCATTTGAAGAACTGATGAGTGAGCTTCTCTCCTGTGTTTTTGGAACACTGTTATAGCAACTTATCTTTGAAAAAAACACCAGCACCATTGGCGCAATCGGTTACTGCGTGGTACATTTACATTTACATTTAGGCATTTGGCAGACGCTTTTATCCAAAGCGACTTACATTGCTTTATCCTATACATTTTACATGTATTCGCAATCCCCTAGGATCGAACCCACAGCGCAATGCTCTTACCACTGAGCTACAGGAAAGCTGTAGTTACAACATTTTTTTCAAGATGAAAATATTTGTGTCCCAAATGACATACGATACACTATGCACTTAAACTATGCACTATGCATTCACCCATCTATTGCAGTTCCAGCCAACTCGGCTCCTGGAGGGCCAGTGTCCTGTAGGGTTTAGTTCCAACAACCCTAATCAAACACGCCTGACCAAGCTAATTAATGTATTCAGGGCCATAGACATATATTTATTAACTAGACGCCTCATTGTTAGATTAGATTAGATTCAACTTTATTGTCATTACACATATACAAGTACAGTGTAACGAAATGTAGTTTAGGTCTAACCAGAAGTGCAATTAGCAAGTGCAGGATATACAGTGTTAATAAATACAGAATACAATATTAGGAAAATACTTTACAATGGGCATGTACTATGAAAATATGACAGTCGGTATGTACTAGAACAATATAAACAGAAGGCTATATACTGTGAACATTAATGTACAGGTGGTTATGAACAGATAACAATATAGACTATACAATAGTGCAAGTGACTTGAGTGTGCATTAGTTACAGAGATTAGCTATTAAAGTTACAGTGCATTAGATGAGTTGATGCGGTTATTAAAGGTACGGTGCAGTACATGAGTTAATGCAGTTATTGAAGTTATAGTGCAGTAGTAATGCGGTATTAAGGTTATGCAGTAGATGAGTTAATGCAGTTATTGAAGTTATAGTGCAATAGATGAGTAGATGCAGTTAGTTATGCAATAGATGCAGTAATGCAATGGATGAGTTACAGTGCAGTAGAGAAGTTGGTGCCGTTATTGAAGTTACAGTGCAGTAGATGAGGTAATGCAGTTATGAAAGTTACAGTGCAGTAGAGAATGCCATGCATGCAAGTTACAGTGCAGTAGGTAATGCAGTTATGAGAGTAGTCCATTAGTGCAAATGAGCATTCAGTGTAATATTCCTGGTGTGCAAGTGAGCAGTATAGAGTGCAAATGATGCTATGTGTGTGTAAACAGTCCGGTAGAGCAGATACATGAAGTACTGGTGTGTACAGTTCAGTCATGCATGGCAGCCCTGTAGTGCAATGTCAACTATGTAATAGCAGCATTACAGTGTAAGTTATGAGGGGTAGTGGAATCAGTGGGGAGCAGAGTTCAATAATGAAACAGTTCTGGGAAAAAAGCTGTTTCCTAGTCTGCTGGTTCTTGCCCGGAGGCACCTGAAGCGCCTACCGGAAGGCAGGAGAGTAAACAGTCTGTGAGCAGGGTGAGAGGAGTCCTTGAGAATGCTGCAAGCTCGACGCAGACAGCGTTTCTTTTGGATGTCCTCAATGGAAGGGAGTGTAGTTCCTGTGATGCGCTGGGCTGTTTTCACCACCCGCTGCAGTGCCTTGCGCTCAGCAACAGAACAGTTCCCGTACCAGACTGTGACACAGTTTGGTCAGGATGCTCTCTATCGTGCAGCGATAGAAGTTCACCAGGATAGTTGAAGACAGTTGGTTCTTCTTCAGTGTCCTCAGAAAGAAGAGACGCTGGTGAGCCTTCTTGACCAGGCATGAGGTGTTGGTGGTCCAGGACAGGTCCTCCGAAATATGGGTCCCCAGGAACTTAAAACTGGAAACACGTTCAACAGCCATCCCATTAATGTGGATGGGGTCGTGTGTGCCTCCTCTCGCCTTCCTGAAGTCCACGATGATCTCCTTTGTTTTGGAGGTGTTAAGAGCAGGTTGTTTTTGAGCACCATGTGGCCAGGTGCCGTACCTCCTCCCTGTAAGCAGTCTCATCGTTGTTGCTGATGAGACCAATCACTGTTGTATCGTCTGCGAACTTGATGAAGGAGTTAAGTCCATTCACAGGTCTGCAGTCGAGTGTGAAAAGGGAGTAGAGAAGGGGCTCAGTACGCAGCCCTGTGGTACACCAGTGTTGAGGGTGATGGTGGTGGAGCAGATGTGGCCTAACCTAACAAGCTGAGGCCTGTTCGTCAGGAAGTCCATAATCCAGTTGCAGGTTGAATTGTTAATGCCTAGGTTTCCAAGTTTGATGATTAGCTTGGAAGGGATGACGGTATTGAATGCAGAGCTGAAGTCTACAAACAGCATGCGTGCATAAGTGTCCTTATTATCCAGATGTGTGAGCACGGAGTGCAGCGCCATGGACACCGCATCATCTGTGCTCCTATTGCTACGGTAGGCAAATTGGTATGGGTCCAGTGTGGATGGTAAAGTCTTTTAGTTGTGACAGGACCAGCCGCTCAAAGCACTTCATAACAATGGGTGTGAGTGCTACAGGGCGGTAGTCATTCAGGCATGTCGGGCTGGAATGTTTTGGAATGGGCACAATGGAGGTGGATTTGAAACATGCTGGAACCACTGCTTGGGCGAGGGACAGGTTGAAGAGATCCGTGAAGACCCCAGCGAGCTGCTCCGCACATGCCCTGAGTACGCGACCAGGGATGCCATCAGGACCAGCAGCCTTGCGTGCGTTTATCCGGCTTAGTGCAGTGTAAACATCTGTGGAGTTTAGTGTGATGATTGGGTGGTCAGTCCGCTGGATCGTACATCAACGCTGCCGCCATATTGGTGAGGGCAAAAGCTGACTATAAAGACATACGAGTGAATGGTGGAGCTGCCGTTTTCTGGATAATAACACAACATCGTTTTCATTTCTCAGCTAATTGCAATACTTTTCTATTTACGTGGAGTACAGAAACGATTTGGCTCCAGTTAAAGATGATTATAGACTTGAAAATGTATATATTGTCATACGGAACTGTTAAAACAATCATATGCAATCAATTGTCGAGCAATCATAAAAAAAAAAAAATTGTGTACCACTGTCCAAGGCTTTTGATGGGCTTTTCCGTGACCGTTTGGTATGGGCTCACCCTTTATACAGAACCTGTCATTGGTAAGCCTGCCCTTGACAATAGAAATGCTGCAGAATTGCTTGGTTTGACCTCGATTTGTGCCATAATGTTCTCCTGGAGCTTATCCAGCAGCCGCCTTGTTCATGTTTTGGTTGTTGTGATGGTTGTCATGTCATTCATGTATGCCCTGATTGGAGGTGCAACTGAAGTTGTACTCTACGTACATCGTATGTATAACAAGAATAAATGTAAACGTGATTGTGCTTTTAATGCCGAAAACGCGCACCTCTCATAACCTGAAGTGTGCGCTGTTTTCCAGACAAGGGCAAATGACGTCAATCTCACAACACAATGCATGTCAATAAAAATCTATTTGTACATTTATTGTCATTTGAATCTGTTTTGGTCAGCATGACTTCTTTCAGCATTAAATTGAAAGATAATCACTCTGCAGGAGAACTTTGCTGGAGCAGCGTCTGATGGCTCCGCCGCTTGGTAAGCGAAACTGCAACCATTGAGTGTGTGAAGAGTCCAGAGTTCCACACTTCATATTTTCGGTTGAATGAGTGCCTCATCCGGGTACTTAAGTGCACTTCTCTTTTGAGAAATGTTTAAGTCCCCGTGAACCGGAAGGAGGGATCGTTATTACTTCTGCATTTTGACACAATTCTGTGTGAAAAGGAATCTCTAATGATAAAAGAGTGGGCGTGGTTATTGTCTGTATCTGCGATTTAAATGGATGTATAAAAACATTTCAAACATTTTGCAGTTTAAAATGGAACTGGCAGCAGTCTGACAGTTGAAGGGGAGAAGTAAACGGATGCTCCGCCCAAGCTGTAACATACGTCATCAAAGATGGATAGTCGCTAAGGGACGCATTTTCAGATTTTAACTGATGATTATGATTTAACGAATTTTTTAAAGAGGACCCACATTAATAAGCTATTTACAATTAACGCTGCACTATTTCATGAAAAAACATGTGCATAGTCATTTTTAATTTCACTGGGACTTTAATGTGAACTATAGACTGCATTATAAAGAGCGCACAATCCCCCTGGCACTCTTGAATAAAAGGAGAAAGCAGCGCGGGTCTTGTTTTTCGCGCGGTTTTGGACGCGAAATGTGAACGTAGTCCTAAACACCTAGTTTTTTTTTTTTTTTTTTTTTTTTTTTATTGCTTCAAACAAAATTCATAATACAAATACAATAACATAGTACAAAGAATAATAATTTTTAGTATATTACATTACATTCACGATATAAATGTTCATCGTAAATTTCTATCAACATCGAGACATTTCAGTATAACATAAAACTCAAATAAATAATAAACAGGAAAAAATAGTAGAAAGAATCGAGGATTATAACCAAACCAGCCTTGCTTTTAAACAGATTTTGCGTTCCTGACAGAGTCAATTACACATAGTATCACTTTCAACACATTCAATATTTTGAGAGCCTAAACCCCTAGTTGGCTTACTAGGATTGAAGGCACGCCCGCAGACTACGTCACTGTTTAACTTCCTGCCGTTACAGAAAACACACCTGATCAGGCAAAAACAACACACCTGAGCGCTGAAGCAGGAATCAAATGAAGCGAAAATAAAGCGCTAATTTTGGGCAAATCTTTTAGACAGAACACGGTGATAAGCGAATTTCTTTGATCTTTATAATTCCGTATGGTTGTTTAAGTACAACTGAAGGGATTGACGTATTTTTGAGGACTATCACAAACACATCAGAATCCGTCAGAAATGAGTTCGTGTCGTCTTGGTTTTGTCTTCTTGCTTCTGGTCGCGGCTGTTTATGGCGAAGGAACCGAGCGCGCTACACCCGGACAAGAACAAAAGTGTGATAAAACGTTTATTTCTGGACGGGGAGGTTTTGTTTTGGATACAAAAGAGTCGATCAGCGATGGTGCCACTTTCCTGGCGAACCCCCATGTCTCACATGCGGAGGAATGTACTGCTGCGTGCTGCAATGATGCGAAGTGTAACCTGGCCCTCGTAGAAACCGTGAAAGATCAGGAATCTGTCAACTGCTTTCTCTTCGACTGCTTATATAAGCAGACATATGTCTGTAAATTTACCAAAGTTCCGAACTTTACTTGTTATATCCAGAATTCAGTGTATGAGCATTACCTGAACGGAGGCAAGAAAGGTAGATTTCAAAGCTATGTAACCCTTTTTAGTCAGGGATGGTGAACATAACATGTTTTTCCACAAGATTGAGAATAGTTTTTAATGCCTGACATGTGAAAGCCTCTGCTGCTTGCATTGATGTATTTCATTCTTTAAATGTGGGAGGGATATGAAACGTTAATTCCAAACATTTGTAGCATGGTATACATTGATGAACTTCACACTCCTACTTGAGCTTTGGTTAATGCTAATATCAAAGGAATAGTTGACCTTCAAAATGGAAATGATTTCATTATTTACTCACCGTCTTGTCATTTCAAACCCGTGTGATTTTCTTTTTTCTGCAGAACACAAAAGAAGATATTTTGAAAAATAAGTTGTTCACAGAAAACAGTTGGTCTCCATTGACTTGAATTGGTTTTGTCTCCATACATAAAAGTCAGTGGGGACCAAAGGTTTTTGGTTAACATCATTTTTCAAGATATCTCCTTTTCTGTTTTGCAGGAGAAAAGAATCACATAGGTTAAAAATGTCAACATTTTGATTAAATGATGACAGAATTTTCATTTCGAAGCTGAACCTATAGTAGCTTTAAAGCTGTTAAAGACATTTGTCTAAATTTTGGTTTATGAATTGACATATTCTGATGAAATTCTTTGATAAATTACACGTTGATTCTTGAATTATGGAACCGAATAGGTAACAAACTATTTGTAATTGCAAGTAAAAATCTTTTCATTACTAATGCCAAGGGGATCACAATAATACTCATCATACTCATAGTCTTTAGGGCATAACATGGCATGTATTCAAACACATAACACAATGCTTATTTATAATAAGCAGAAATATATTTTTTTATGAAAGTGTTTCACTGATTTATTCAAATTAATTCACTGTTAGGCTACATATGCTTGTTTTGTTTCTCTAACCTATATCCAGTGGTCAATAATCATTATAACAAAAAATTGTTACGACTGTAATTTCTAACTCTGCTGATAATTCCAAATTATTTTTTTCAGGAACTTCTGGTTATAATTACCTAAAAATATTAAATTCTTCTTATGCAAATCCTCAGAGTGATTCTATGATCTGGCTGCATGCTATCACACAATAACAATGATCTTTATTAATGACTTGGTCTTTTTTGACTCAGATGAGAAGGACAAACCTCCCATTGCCAATGCTGGTAAGGATGTGGTGGTGCAGCCTAACGATGAGGTCATGCTGAATGGCATAGAGAGTTGGGGTGATAAGAAGATCGTAAACTACACATGGACCCTCGTTACAGGAAACAAATCTGTTGTGATGGAGGTATTACACTTATTTTTGGAATATAAGAAAGGATTCTTTTGTTTGTTTCTTATAATACTGTTTTCAGTGATATGGAAGGGTAAAAGGTTGTTAAGATGAAATAGGATGCTGTTAGAAAATGAGTTTCTCTGTCATCTTAATGAAAATATAATGTAGTTTGATAGTAGTTTGAAACTAGTTTTGCTTCTTGGCCAACCAGCTCAGTACCTATGATGTTTATTTTATAAATCAAACACAGAAATGCACCCAATCTTTTTTGTGGCATTATAAGAAGGCTAAACGTTTTCACAGAAAACGAACCTGCGGGATCAGATGAGAGTGTCCAACCTGTTTCCTGGGGTGTATAATTTCAGACTGACAGTGACTGATTCAGCACATCAGTCTAATTCAGCTCAAGTCACTGTGCTGGTTCTTACTTCTGAGCAATCTGAGAGTGAGTATTACTGCTTGTTTTTTACATTAGCTGGTCTGTCACACTCAGAATCATTACAGATGTTATTTCTGTAAATCCCTGAATCATTTTGTGTTGATCACCTTCAACGGTTAAGGTGAAGTTAAGAAGTTACAAATTTTATGAGCTGTGGTTTTGCCTGTGATCTTTGTGTCTGTAAATAAAGACAAATGAAAGTGTTTAGAAAGGCCGTAGTCAAAATGGTTTTATCAGTACTTGAAATCATAATTTTTCATGTACCAAACAGAAGATCAAAGCTACACAGGAAAAAAACTGTAAAAAGAACGGCAGCTGAGGCACCCAAAAACATTTTTGCATGTTATTTTACACCCGACTTGTCTATACCACCTGTATCTGTAATTTGTCATTCTTGCCGTATTTTCTAAAATACGTGAAAATTCGGTTTGATAAAACGGTAAGGTTACGTTTTTTTTGCTTTCAATGTAGGTTTGTTGTCAATTTGTCATTTACAGACCTTTACCACAGGCTTTATTATACAAATGACATTATAATAGACCGTTTCAGCACCAAACACATAAACAAACGTTATGTGGCCCAAACTTAATATACTGTAGGTCTCCGCAGAGAATCAATAACCGTGCAGAAGTTTAATTTAATACAATTAATATACAATCAAATAGTAATATAAATTAATATTAGTATGAATTAAACATAAAATAAATTGTTATATTTCTAGCCAGACCGATAACCAAACCGACCCGAAGTCTGACGAAACCGTCTATTATAAAAATATTTTTTGTGTTGTAAAAATAATTTGGACACTTTCTGTTTGTCAAACTTTGTAGAACATCTATTGTTTTTGTGATGTAACTACACCTGTGTTTACTGTGATTGAACGGACTTATAGACCTCTTCGCAAGATGTAAACACTGGTCCAGAAGCACTTCCGGTTTCATTATTTTATTTATTTAATTCTTGCATTCTTGCATTATTCATTTTGATGCGGTTTACAAATGTTCTGTTATTCTGTCCAATCGTTTGTGTAGTGTTAAAAAACTGAAACAGGAAGTTCTTCTGGACCAGCGTTGCTTACGTTTTCCGAAGTGGTCTATAATCACGTCAAGTACAACTTTTAGACTTCTACTGTAGTCCTTTGTTAGTAGCTCAGTAATCCCAGGAGTGATAAGTTTAGGATTGGCTCTTTCCATTTTTTAGCACGTTATAAGACTTACCGCTCCCTTTACAAATGCGTTGAACCGGTTTGGCACGTCAAGGCGGTGAATCACCGTAGTTTCACAGTGGATGTAGAATCGTGCCGTGTTTGAACAGACAACACTCCCCAAAGACTTCTGACACATTACCTCATGAGAGCTGAAGAGAACAGAGTTTATGACAGGGAATTGCATTGTTACAGATAAGACAGATTGAATGCATTTTTGGATGAAGATGCTGTTGTCTGTGAATCATTGTGTAAATGAGGTCAGTTTTCATGCTGTCTGAGAGACATTCATGTCTGGTTTATGACTACAACAGCACATATTCTGTTTCTATGATGCAGTATGTGATCAGCTTTAGTTAGGTCTTGTGCGGTGTTCTTGTCATACACAAAGATTTGGATAGTTTTGGATAGTCTCTGTGGGACAAGTTCAATGCAGCAGAAAAAAAGCAGGCTACCGATAGTATCAGTCTTTAAATCAATCATTTTATTTCACTTTAAGAAAAAATCAACCTAACCACAGAGGATACAATTCTTGGATTTACTTCTCTTGTTTTGGTGTTTCTGTTGTTTTGAATACTATTATTGCAAAAGTTAGAGAAGCAATAATAAAGGGGAAAAATTAGAAAGGACGTCGGGGGTGCTTGTACTGCTTCATAATAGATCATTTGTTGTGATGTCTTATATCCCTGCTGAACAAACAATAGAACCCTGTCCAAATCACAATAGAACATGTAATGGATTTAATGGTTATAATGAGAATTTTATTGGTTTAGATGAAAACTATAACAGTGTCCAATGGTATGTGATGGATTCTATTGGTGGTATGTTGTTTGGCAGAACCAATGAAACACCGTTAAATCCTGCTGGAATAATGTCCAGAACACACTACAGAAAGGAATTGTGTAATGGTTTTAATGGAAAAGCTAATGGTTAATAATGGTATATTAATGGAAACCATTAGAATTTCTGTGACCATTTCTGTTGGGTTTCTATTGATTTGATTGGCAAAAAAGCATGTTTTGTTTAGCAAAAAAATACCTGGGCTATGTCTTTTACATTGTTTTGCTCTGGGTTTTCAAGGATGAGGGCATGTTATGCGAACTGTCCATGCGATTATCTGGCTGGAAATCAAGTGGCAGATTAATTTGTTAAAGAAAAAGATATGTAATCTCTCTTTATAAAACCCTAAGCTTGATTATTGTGCTACTGTTAATGCTAAACCACACTAAAATATGCAACTATGAATTCAACCAAATATTTAACGTTGGGGTCAGGTGTTATAGCCATGTGGTTATTACTTGAGCCTTTCGCTTTTGGTCTTTATACAGAAAGTGTGGAGATCAAGATCTTACTGTATGAAGGTTCTTTAAGGTTTTCCTCTTTTAACTCTCGAGGCCGAATTCCCAACTCTATGTGTGTGGCGGCACTGTAGGTTTAAGGGTGATGAGATTCTCACGGCCCACTGAGTCGAAAATTTATTCAAACAATCCCAGAGTCTTTTACAATCTTTGGTTCCGCCCCCGCAGTTTGAACATGTGCCAAAATCAGTGATCCCACGTGCGTGTTTCAACAAAAGCTTTAAAATTCCAAAGCACTAACTGAATATGGGGCTTGTCGTATCATGCTAACTAGATTATCGTATACTACATTCATTTTCTCATGCGGCAGCGTTGACAAAACTATCTGCATTTTCATGGATCTGGGAAAACGAGGAAAAATGCTGTATTATGCATGCCATGCCAGTGGATGGCGCTGTTGCGCTGTTCTATTGGCGCTGTTCTATAAAGAAACTTTTGTAGGGCGATATTCTCTATAGTCAGATCGTTCTATCGCCAGCCTGTGGATCGATAGTATCAAGGGGCGGAGCAATTTACGCATTTATCTATGACGAACTGGATTTTTGGACAAAAACAGAAGTTTAGGTGGCTAAAATTTAGCATTCCAATTGAGTGTAAGTTCAGTTTTTTTTTATGCATTTGGCAGACGCTTTTATCCTAAGCGACGTACATTGCATTATCCTATACATTCATACATGGGTATGTGCTATTCCCTGGGATCGAACCCACAACCTTGTTGTTAACGCAATGCTCTTACCACTGAGCTACTTACTTGATTGCTTAACGGGAACAACGCGTATTGCAATTTCTGCAAGGAAAAGCCAGAGCCGCTTGCATGACAAGCTCTTTCGTGCGCGGAAAACTCAAACCCTGCACATTACTAACTCTCTCTGGCGCGAGGAAAAGCCCAAGCCGCGGCATTACAAGCTCTCTCGTACGCGGAAAACTCAAACCCTGCACATTATTATCTCTCCTGGCGTGAGCGTTGCAAGCTCTCTTGCACGAAGAAATGCGCAATGCGCGTTTGTAATATTAATTTGCAACATATATTGTCAAACAGACAACTATCGTCTAAGGAATCAGCTATCACCGATATTACATTTACATTTAGCAGACGCTTTTATCCAAAGCGACTTACAAAGAGTTTAGGAGCAATAAGCGATATGTCATACAGGAGCCATAATACATTAAGTGCCAATACAAAGTTACTGGTTTCAACAAAAGCTAGACCACTTCCTGTTGAGAGAAAGGGTTAGTGTTTTTTTTTTTTTTTTTTGTCTGTCAAGTATTCACAGAAGAAATGGGTTTTAAGTAGTTTTTTAAATGTTGTGAGAGATGTGGTTGCCCGGACAGAGTTAGGAAGAATGTTCCACCAGGAAGGAGATTTGAATGAGAATGAGCGGGAGAGCGATTTACTGCCCTTATGGAAAGGCAATACAAGACGCCGCTGGTTTGCTGAACGCAGGGATCTTGATGGGGTGTTGGAGTGCAGGAGGGTGTGAAAGTAAGCCGGTGCAGATCCAGTGATGGTCCTGTAGGCAAGCATTAGTGACTTGAATCTGATACGGGCTTCAACCGGTAGCCATTGGAGAGAGATGAAAACTGGAGTCACGTGAGCCCTTTTGGGCTGTTGGAAGACGAGGCGTGCTGCTGCGTTCTGAACCAGCTGAAGCAGTTTGATAGCCTTTTTGCAAGGAGAGCATTGCAGTAGTCCAAGGAGATTACCAGGGCCTGGACAAGGAGTTGTGCCGCATGCTCAGTGAGATAGGGTCTGACCTTTCTAATGTTGAATAAGGCATATCGGCATGACCGTGTTGTCTTTGCAATGTGATCATTGAAGGACAGCTGTTCATCAAATATGACTCCGAGGTTCCTGGCTGTTTTGGAATGAGTGATTGTGGTATTGCCAAGATGGATGTTGAGATCATGTTGGACCGTAGGGTGTGCCGGAAACACGAGTAGTTCTGTCTTGGCAGGGTTCAGTTGGAGGTGATGCCCTTTCATCCAAGCTGAGATGTCCTCGAGGCAGGCTGTAATGCGAGCTGCTACAGTGGTATCGTCTGGGTGAAACGAGATGTATATCTGGGTGTCGTCAGCATAACAGTGATACGAGAAGCCATGTGCCTGTATGATGGGTCCCAAGGATGTCGTGTAGATGGAAAAAAGCAGCGATCCAAGCACCGACCCCTGAGGGACCCCAGTGATCATGTGGTGAGCAGTGGACAGCGAGCCCCTCCATGACACCCTGAAGGATCTGTTGGAGAGGTAGGATTTGAACCAGCGGAGGGGAGAGCCTGAGATTCCTAGCGATGACAGGGTTGCTAGGATTAGTGTTGTCACGATACTGGAATTTCTAACTTCGATACGATACCTTGAAAAATATCGATATTCGATACCATTTTCGATACCACGGAGAAAAAAACTGCCACAACATTAAGGGAGTAATTTTTTTTTATTATTATTTAAAGATAAATATAACAAGTCTAGAACATGACAATGAGGTATATTTTACATGAACAAAAATGTCTTGAGGTCTTGAATGCACTTGTTCAAAAGCCTAAAGTGCAAGTAAAAAAAGTGAAAAATACTTCCAAAACATGTATTAATCTTAGTTAATTTAAACTAACATTTACTAATACATGTACTAATTAAAATCCAAAGTTCTATCTGTTAATATTTTTTTTCATTGGACCAGAGCAAACATATGATCCGTTGTATTTTTATTACATACTGTCATCAAAGATTAAAATATACTGTAGCAAATGCATTGCTCATCGTTCATAAATGCTGGTTAATACATAACATTATTTGATGAACAGATTTTAATGCCGGATTCACATATCACCGATCCACACACGCAACGTGCGCATCACACGCGAAACAATGCTCACTGGATCGACATGAAGACAAATTACAGAATTGAAGTAATCATTTTTTGAATTAAGTTAATTAAGCACAAGTTAATTTTACATTTGACCACAGTTAAAGTATTTAAAGATTCACAGTTAAAGATTCCTCAGTCGGACTATATTAACTTTAAGAATTACGGTGAAAAAACGAGACAACACTCATATCAGCAACAATACTAGGCCATCTTGGTTAATGTTTCAGTAATGTTAAAAATAAGAACAGTTACCAATCTCTTGAAATGTTTTATATAGATCCGGGTGTCTGTCTTTCAGGTGCTTTGCTATATTAGTTGTTAGCGCCTTTTGTTAGCACTGCTCTGTAGCAACTCTTGCATATTGGCTTGTTTATGTCCTTCGGCTTTCCATGTTCATTTGCTTCATATCCAAAATATTTCCAGATAGCACTCCTGCTAAGTTCTTTATCAACCAAAGCCGGTTGCGGAAACGCCGCACGCGCCATATTTATATTCACTTCACTTTTGCTATTTAACCAGAGCGAATGAGACGAGACACGTGACAGGCACTGCGGTCACATGTGGTGTTTGTCAACGCGCCTTTGGAGATAAGTGAAAGTGACAGCTCGGCTAGGATCGGTGTATCGATACTTCGGGAAATTAGTATTGGTACCGTTCAGATATTTCAGTATCGATACTTATCGAAATATCGATATTTTTGACAACACTAGCTAGGATATGTCTGAGTATCGTCGATACACGATAGTATAGTCAATCGGAACAACCCTAAAAGAAACCCTACGTGCCTGCGCACATACGCATACCCTTTTTTAAGCTAAAAGCGATTTTAATACACTTTATGTATGTGCATTTATAGTTTGTGTATATAACTATTATGTCTCCACTGGTTGTAGTGGTGCAGTAAATATACTTTTTGCTGGAGAAATTATAATAAGTTTGTCACGCAGTACAACCATGGAGCATGGAGGCCGCCATTATTACTGACTGAACGCATAATACGCATGTGTATGACATCATTGTTTTTGGAAAACATCGTCTTCAGAGATTACATAGAAACGATAATGCTGCCGTTTTCAAAACTTGCAGTTTGAGACCCGTGTTCAAAAGTTAGCATTTTCAGTTCCCCTAAACGCCTTTGTCGTATAAATGAACAGCCAAAACGCATAAAAAGTATTCTGTTTTTTTGTTGAAAACGGTCTCGTGTAAGCAGCCTCTTCGCGTCTGTCAATCATGTCTGTAGCCTCATGCAACAGACATGAGAGATCATAATCTTATAGGAGTTGCCCAAAGGGTTATGCTGCTTTTGGTTGTGCTTTTATTAAATCCATCTTCCTTTGTGGCTCAACTGGTGGAGCATTGTATTAGAAAAGAAACATTTACTCAAATTGCCTTACCATATAACCGTGAATTTACAGTGTCAAAAACCACTCACGTTTTTTCAGAAGATGTGAAAAGCTCATTTAATAAACATCAAGGTCAGGTCTTATGTCATGGGCAACTGTAAGGCCCTTTATAAACTATGCATATTTATTACAATTCATTGATGATGTACAGTTTATTGATTTCTTCACTTGACCATTAAAAATAAATGTTCAATACGTTCACTTATCAGAATGGAGTTAACTTACCACGGATTGTTTCCCACTAATAGGTCACTGTTTGACCGCTAAAAAGGTGGGTCCCTGTCGAGGTTCTTTCCCACGTTGGCATTACAACGCTGCTTCTAAACTCTGTGAGGAATTCATGTTTGGAGGCTGTAAGGCCAATAGCAACAACTATCTCAATAAGGAGGAATGTCTGGATGCCTGTGAAAACACTTCAGGTAATGTATATTATATAGACTATATGTGGTGATTTAAAACTTGTACGGACTTATGTTAGTTGATGTTGTTTTACTTAATCCTCAATATGTCGCAGACCATATAATGTCTGTAATGATCAAAATGTTTGTCTATCTGCAGTGACGGTCAGTGGTGAGGCAAGAAAAGTGTTGATTGAAGGTAAAGTTAATCTATTTGAAAAGGGGGTTCACATTATGACAAATGTTTTTCTCCATAAACATGCACAATTATTGGGAATATTTTGGTACTTCACAATTCGATTCAAATAGATTCTTCGGGTCACACTTCGATTCAGAATCTATTCTCGACAATGTATAATATTATATATAATACTCTATTTGTGACATCACAGCATATCATCTGTGTTCAAAGTCATACTAGTCTCTTTATTTTAAGTCATACGACATGATTACAAACATTATTAACTAGTGTTTTTGGTGTAATATGATGTGTTTATACACTTTAAGGTTGAAAAAACTAATTTTTCACACACCATACATTATTGTAGCTCCTCTATGCCCCGCCTTCCTAAAACATGTAGATTTTACAAAACTCACTGCTCTGGAAAGCGCAGTGTGCTCAGATTGGACAGTTGAGCAGTACGCTGTGAATGGCTGAATACCTCAAGCATGTGGCGGAAATGTTACGTCCCTTACCATAACCGACCACTTCCAGTACGAGGCCGATTGTTCATCTCTGACGATTCGCATTATAACAGTTGCAAAAACAGTACGCTAATAACAGCAGTGTCAGATAAAAAAACACGCATATGCAAGTGTAGCGGTGGCCAGACAGTGTGTGAAAGCCAGAGCGCGCAATTCTCATGCCGGAACTATTGTCAGTTCCCTCGCCTGCCACTCAGAGTGGATTCGCGTTGGACCAGTTATAATAAATACCATAAATACAAGTACATAAGTGCATAAAGAGTTTTCATGTTGTCTTTTGCATTTCCGCTGTGACATGGCGCTGCAGCACCACGGCTGCAATAACTGAAGCTACACCTTCAGCTTTGCGTGTACATTTGGGTGGCGTCATGCAAACATTACCACAAACCGACGTAGAAATGTGGGGGCGTGATTGATCGAGGCGTTTTAGGCAGTTCTGGATCAGACTTCTCTTTTAGTTTGAGTAAATCATTTTGTGCAAAACTTTGAGTTTTGTGACTTTGGATGTCTTATACATGCACAAACGGTTATATAACACACTAAGTCAATAGCAAAACATGAAATTCCATCATATGACTCCTTTAATAAAACTGAATGCCCAATGAAGCTGTACTTATTGACTGTTTATGTTATCAGACATTAAAACGCTTAAAGCGGCAGTCCGCAAGTTCTTTTGAGTAAAAATGAGCTAAAACCAATTGTTGAGCAAGTACATGAAAGAACGGTGTTTAAAACTGTGCCATTCCTCTTGCTGGATTCACCACGGAAAGCTTGTAATAATGGTTTGTAATTTGCCCTGTCGGGTCGTCTTTCCCCGAGATCCTTATATGGTGTCTTTCGTCTATGTGTCATTTTGTCACATTCGTAGACAGAATGAAGAGGATCCGGCTGCTAGCCCGCGTGTGGATGCTGAAAGTGACAGGCGGTTTAAAGCGTGTACTCACAACTGCTGGATAGGATTTCATAAAACGAATAGTATTATTTATGGCGGCGTTTAGTACTTTTACTTTTAAACGCCAAGCACTGTGGACATCTGGGGATTCATCATTTGTGAAAAACAAGAAAGAACGAACTGATGACAGTTTACAAAGAAACACGGAATGTGATTGCCATCGTGCGAAAACAAGAATTAATATTGTTAAGGCATTTCAAAGGTGGCATGAACTCCGTGATCTGAAAGGATTGTAAACGGATGCAGACATCGCTTTATTTCTTCTGAACAGGTAAGACATTTCAATAGATAACCGTAGCGCACTTGTTGTGTTAATACAGACGGGTACAGTTTCATCGGTTGTTCTTTCTCTCTTTATGTTTATTATGATAAATGTAATTTAAGCCCTATCCGCTTCGCGTCGTGCCACAACGCCCTTAGCTGTTATAAAATGCACTGTAACCCACTGCATCTTGGGGCTTATTGCTTTAATAACCGTGCCTGTCAGCATTTGAGACCCGCGTTCGGCAGTGTTGGCAGCTCCATTTGCGCTATTTGTGTCTATGTTCTTATTTGTTTCGTGTTATATAATCTGCCATGTTATCTGTGTTTATTATGCGCTACTAATGTACAGTGACCACCAGTGTCACAGTCCACGACTCAAAACATCAGACTCATCCGCGCAGTTGAGCAGTGCCGAATCACAACTCCCGTAAAGAAATACCTCCGCACATCACCTGCAGTAGCAATTACAAGCTGAGATGGCGACAAAGAGGCCAATCCTACAGACTGCCGCTTTAAAAATAGTAATAAAACGTGATTCCTCAATACAACATTTGAACCGGCAGTCACTTCTTTAAATTGTTAAATTATTTATAACCATGACAACGTCTGACTAAATCATCATTAAAGAGTAGATTTTGGTGAATATTTCTCCCAAATTTTGACTTGAGAAACAGGTCAAAATGACAGAAATGATGCTCTGTAGTTTTTTTAGACCTCAAATACGCCAAAGAAAACAAGTTCACTATATTCACTTTTAAGAAATACAACAGTAATATTTCTACATGTATTTTAGGAAAAGTAAAAAAAAACTTGCTATGTGATAACCTGGATTTTTATCACAGTTTTCATGTGTCTTGTGATGCTGTCAGTCTTTCACATTGCTGTTGGATGACTTTGTCACTCCTGAGGTTTGATTTTGTTGAAATTCAACAGACACTGGACTGAAATGAGCACATCTAGAAATGCTTTGCAATGTTTTTTTATTGTTTTCCCTGCCTGTACAAAAATGTTACAATTACATTTCATTTTTCAGCAAAATATTTCTAATAGTATTTTAATTTGGGGTTAAATATTAATGCCTGTATATTTTGTGAGATTTATGTACGAGCTTCTTCATTTTTTCAGATACGGAGTGTCGTTCTCCGTGTATGGAAGACCAGTTTCAATGCTCTAATGGCTGCTGTTTAAAGAAAGAGTTTGAGTGTGATGGCAAGGAGGAGTGCAAGGATGGTTCTGATGAGACCAGCTGCACAAAATGTGAGACCTGCAGCTCCATAATCGTAGACATGCAATGACGTGAGCTTTTACATTTACAAAAGATTTTACGTTTGTCTTTAGGGAAGGCAAGCCTATCCCGACTTCTTGAGATTAAAGCAAATAGTAAAGGTGAGTTTTATGCACATTGCAAAAGAATATATTGCACACCAAGTCAATTCAGTTTTATTTCTATTGCTCTATTTGCAATTTTGCATTGTTGCAAAGCAGCGTTACATGACTAAAGAAATATTTAGTTTAAAAAGTTTTATAAAATTTGAATTTGTGCTTTTATCCAAATTGTAATTTTAACCCATTTCATTTCTTTGGTATTGGTATAGCTCCGTGTACTGAGGCACCAATGACAGGCCCATGTCGAGCCAGTTTTAAACGCTGGTATTATGATGCCTCTAGCGAGAAGTGTCATCAGTTCATTTATGGTGGATGTGCAGGCAACGACAACAACTTCGAGAGCAAATCTGCTTGCGTGGATGAATGCACTGGTGTCACAGGTACTGTATGTGGGATGCTAAGTCTAAGCTACATGATGTTTTACTTATGATGGCTGAAGTAAATTCCCAGCTAACAATTTTTGGTTCCCCTAACATTAGTTTTTGGTTCCCAGAACGATCCCCTAACGTTAGTCTTTGGTTCCCAGAATGTGATTTTCTAAGGTTGATTTTGGTTCTCCAGGAAAATTTTCTTTACGGAAATAGAACGTTAGTTTCTGGTTCCCATAACATTCTGGGAACCGAAAACTAACATTAGGGGAACGTTAGCCTAAAATATTTTTCTTGGGTCCGTTAGGCCTCACTACATGTCAGCTATGAGTAGGCTACATCCATCCTGTGTTTTTATCCATCGCTAATCTAATCTAAATATTCTTAAAATAAGTAAAATACACTAGCACATGACATGGAGGATGAAATCAATGCAGTAGATTCTTCTAGCCTGATCCTTTTTCATTAATTAAGTAATTTTCCATTTAAACAGCACCATTTCTAATAAAACCACACTGTGTGTACCTCAGCATCGGCCATAGGATATTGAAATAAAATAACCAATGACTTCTACACAATTGACAGAGGAATAAAAAATGTATTGTCTTCTGTTCTGCTAACAATATTCTTCTCACCACAGAAGTATAGCGTATAGAAGTATATATATTTTAGATATATCAATAAAAGGCCCTGATTTTCAGTCCTTACATCATGGTCTGTTGATTTAAATGTGTTAAATCAATCGAAAATATAAGTTTACTCTTAAATCTTTACGTTTAAAAAAAAGAAAAGAGAAACCGTTAAACTATTGTTTTAGTGAGTGAGATAAAACGAAATGACGGTCAATTTTTAAATGAGCGGAGAATGCACGTGCTCGAGCGCACACACGTATAGGGGCAACAGACAACCGCATTAAAGAAATACACATGGATTTATGATTGTATTTTCATTAAGCTTAACTAGTTTATTATTTTCAGCCATCAAAGGGCACATTTATTAATTTTATTTTGTCAGTATAACATGTGTTAATGTGATCTTAATTTCTGTATTACACATGTCACTGACGTTTACCAGATTACCAGACAATTTGTACATTTATTAAAAAATAACCATCAGGGAATGTTACTTTCTGGTTATTTTTTGGTTGCAAAAAAATAACCATCAGTGAACGTAAATTTGTTGTTATTTTCTAGTTAAAAAAAAAAAAAAAAACAACCATCAGGGAATGTTATTTTCTTGTTATTTAAAAAAAACAGCCTGCAACATTCCGGGAACGTTATTTTCTGGTTCCCCAAAAAAATAACCAAAAGGGAACCCGAAGAAATAACGTTAGGGGAACGTTCTGTGTTTGCTGCGTTCAGATTTGATGTGCGTTCATTCCTTTGTAGAAAACGATGTGTTTGCGAGAGGATTATTCAGTGTAAGAGATGAAGAACTAGGTGAAAGCCAGTCAGGTAATCTTTTAAATTACAATGTTGCAAAAACGAGTTGTCATATAATAAAGAAAGTGTCCATATTTCTCCACATCAATTTCTGGATCGTAAATGCCAAGTTTAAATTTGTTGTTTTACATTGACGCATTTGGCAGACGCTTTTATCCCCTGGGATCGAACCCACAACCTTTTCGTTGTTAACGCAATGTTCTCACTACTGAGCTACAGGAAAGTTTTAGTGTCCAAATATATTTTAAGAGGTTTGTCTTGTTCTTTCAGCTTCTGCTGCTTTGGCGGTGGTTTTGGTTGTGGCCGTCTTGGCTGTTCTGGCTGTGTTGGGTTATTGGTTCGTCAAGAACAGGAGGAAGAAGCATGAACATCAGCCTGTGGCCACCACCAGTGGTCTACACTGATGATCCCCACCAGCTGGTCTACAACAGCACCACCTCCAAAGCATGACTGCGTATAAATGTCTTTCTGCCACATGGTCTGCTGCTCAGTATGAATAATAGACTGACTGTGGTGACTGATGGCTCATGGCAACTCGAATGCATGAAAATAATTATCCGAAAACAAGACCCTGACTTCAACATGAAACCTAAATGATGTGTGTTGTCACTAGTCTGGGTGTTTTGTCTCAGCTGTGTAAATGCTAAAGACAATTTATGAGCATTTTTAGAATTTTTCTTCGCGTTTTAAACCTATCAGGGCCCAAACACTATACAACAAAAGCAAAAACAGTAGTTTGTTCGTTGGAGGAATGGTGAGAGAACGAGTGAGAAGTTTGTGAAATATAATTTTTATTTTACTTGAAGATTTTAAATCCTGCTTTACTGGGAGAACTCGAGTGAGAATAAAGCCATGGTTAGTGAGGTTAAGGCAGAAATGTTCTTACTGTTGTTCACAGTTTTGTTTAAAACAAAGATTTGTTTAACTTAAAGCCATATTTTAGCATCTTAACGGTTTTTAGGGGGTGAATTTCTTGAATTACATGTTAATGTTTGTGTTGTAGTGATGCATATATTATGGCGTGATTTAATTATGTTGTTTCATGTCAAATACAAGTAATGTGTTATATTTGAACCACACGCATGTGTATCTCAGAGGAGTTTTCTGTGGAATTGTTTAATGTTGAGTTCTTGAAGGACTGGTTTTAAAAATGTCCGTTTTTTTCTATATGTTTAATAAAGATAATCCATCAACACTTGCACCTTTATAATATTACAGTGATATATGTTTAGAACGTGTATTATGTAAAATGCAGCGTCAGGTTTAACGTGAATGAAAAACAGCTCGATAGCAGCACCATCTATCGGCAGGACTGTTGTACTGTATGTCTCCCTCAGTTCATCACCGCGGTTACACGAATGTGGCTGTTTAAAGGTAACACAATTTTTTAAGTAATTGCTTTGACTACAAAAATATAACATTTTTATTGCGCCGATAATCTAGAGGTTTCTGTCCCAGAAAATGCTTTATTTTTGGGCTCACTATCCTTTCAACTTTCTCAAATGGGCGGAGCTATGCAGTGTGCACTTTCTGTTTAAAGGAGTTGTCATATCATTTATCCTTGATATTCCTATCCATTCACTATGAAATCTAACTTTTACGTGTGTTTATTACAGTTCATGTGTTTATTATATTTTTGGTGAATTTATGTGTGTATTACCGTAGTTTTACTACAAATATCAAAATAGGTTCATTTTCGTCGACGGAATATAGACATAACAGATGTTTTTGAAAAAGAGATGAAAAATAATTTTAAAGGGGTGGTAACGGAAGCAGTTTCTGCCTATATTATGTTAATCTTGAGTACCTGTAGAGTAGTACAGCGTTCTTCATATCTCCGAAAAGTCTTCAATTTTCTTACATTTACAGAAGACAGATACAGCTGTACGATTGTTTCCGAAAAAAAGCAGAGCTCCCGTGGGCGTGTCTTGGGCGGAGCTAAAGACGGGTACGTACAGCCTTTGCGTAATAGTCTGCCAGCTGTTGCATGGATGTAAATACTGCACAAAGAAGTTTTGTTGTTGTTATACAGTTAACTATGGCTTACAGTGTGATCGAGCCATACATATATGACCCTGAATCGGACCCCGAGTCTGTAGTAGAACAAGAACCACAGCAACAACGACTACAGATGGATGTCTCTATATGGTACCTATCGTTATTACTCGTTAGCTTTGCCATTTTACATTCGCAATATGTATTATGTATACCTTAAAACATTAAGAGAATTTACTGTAACGTTGACATTGGTCATGTATCGCTTGTGAAAGCTCAAAGTTTACAACACTATGAAATCCCGTCATACAAGTATACATTTCTAGCATTTAAAAAAGCCATAATTTCAAATAAATTAAAATATCATAGAAAGTAACGCTTTTTATTTTCTTCTTTATAACACTGAAATGGCAAACTGGGGATAACCCAAATGTTCGTGCGGTTTATATTAAATGCACTTACGCACCGATTGCAAACAAAACTTACCAGCTGTGTTTCAGACTCCAGAACGGGAACTTTCTTCGTTGGCACCGCTCCAACATTCAGTTGCAAACGACTTATATCCAGAGTTGGGACTTGTTTGAGAAACAATCGTCTTCGAAATGACGCTCACAAACAAAAATATTTTCGCAACTCCGTTGCTGTCCGGGAAAAACAAACTACATCCACTGTACCTCCGGGTTCTTAGGAAAGCTAAACAACGATGTCTTTCCCCCACGGTCAAAAACACACTTCCTTTGTGCCATTGCAGATTCTTGGTAAAATACAAACTGAAAAATCCTTCACAGCAGCACTTGCCACAACTCCTACACGAGTGAAACACGGTTATCGTTCGCGAGTGGCGTTCTCCTCGCTTTCGCTGGGTAATGACGTACGGTCGCGCAATTTCTCTTGCTGGGAATTATCCAATAAGGGACCAAAAAAGTTGTTGCGCAACAATTTTTTATGTTCGAAAAAAACTTTCCGAAACCTGTGGGAGTGTATCGAGCACAGAAATACTATGTAATACATCCAACTCGTTTTTTGACAAGTTGACATGTTAAGAAGACAGCACGTTTAACATTTTAAAGAAGTCAGATTTGCATGACACACCGTTGCACCACCCCTTTAAACTAATTATTCCGTCATAATAAAATAACGATTCGTAAAATAATGTCTTTATGCGGCACAGTGCAGATTAATCGGCATATGGCAATAAAGTATCGCGAGAGCGATTGTAAAGCATACAGAGTGGTCTGGACTTGAATCGCTCTCGCGTTACTTAACGCAATCAATCTGTGCAGCGCTGCATTAAGTCCTTGATAATGCTTGTTCGGGTGTGTTTTATTTGGGTCAGGGCTAAACTCAGCAGGAATGTGGATTTTGTGAGCCACATTAGAGTAACACTGCACTAACATTCTAAACGTTAAGGGGCGGTTTCCCGGAAAAGGATTATCTTAAATCAGGACTAGGCCTTAGTTAAATTAGGATATTTAGGTAAATTAAAAGAAATCGCATTTTGCGACCAGTTTTCAAGACAGCGTACATTTCAACAAGTATTTGCGCATGTACGACAAATTTTGAATTTCTTCCAGTTGTTAGCTCAGTGGAAAGACGAGTAGATCTTGAGCCCACCAGTGTAGCTGTGTGTGATTAGTTTGTGATTGGGATGCGCACAGTTCAGGTCGTCTTTGACAAGTTTACACGCACACAGCGTGAGAGCGTTACTACGATTCACTGTTTGCTTTACCCTTCTTCGTCTGTCAAGTAAACTGCAGCCTAATAAACCTGCTGCTATTCAAAATAATGTTAGACAAAATGAAAACCACTCACTGCTTTTGACAGATTAATTTTATGTACCGTAGGCAGAGAGACAGAGCAACACAATGTCAGCACTGGACTACGGTTAGTGCTACATTCGTTTTACTCCAGGTATAAATATATCAATATAAAGCATCAACAGGGCATCAGACTTTATGTCAGAGGTGTTCCTGGAGGGCCGCAGCTCTGCACAGTTTAGCTCCAACCAGCTCTAATCCACACCTGCTTGGAAGTTTCTAGTAATCCTGAAGATGTTGATTAGTTGAATCAGGTGTGTTTGATTAGGGTTGGAGCTAAACTGTGCAGAGCTGCAGCAACCCTCCAGAAACTGAGTTTGACACCTGTGCCTTATGTGCTGTAGGATGCTGTTGGCCAGGGTCTGGCTGGGTCTGTGCTCCTGTGTGTTGGACGTGGCTTCTCTGTGCCAGAACACTCCGATGAAGCGGTTATTCAGAAGGACTTCGGTACTGGAGATGGGCTTCCATTCCTCATCATTGTCTGTGTACTGGATAAACACTGTCTCAGGTCTCCCCCGAGCAAAACCTGAGACAATTAGAACAATCACTGTGTTTTACGTTTAATCACAGTCAGAAATCATAAGAGTTGAACAACATTCTGCGAGAGGCCAATGAATTAAGCACAACAGTGACCGTCTTTGTTTATAGCAGCTGAGCATATATGTTTAATTGCAGTAAATATACAGTTAAACTTATTTTATAACTTTTTACATACATTACTGAGCTGAAGTGGTGCTCCAAACAAAAACCTGGCAACATATAGAGACAATGGTGAATAAGTAAACGCATGCGTTATTTAGCATACGAGCTTCATAAAGACAATCTTGCTTAGTTAAGCAGGGAGTTAACGTTAATGGTTTAACGGGTACGCAAGTGCTTGGCCAGAGTAATTTGACACTGCACTTGCTTTTGGATTACATATAATCTACACTGTCATTTCATAACGACGCAACGTTCACAGCTTGCGTAGCAACGAGCGTTTGCGTAACTTACTTGCCACACACTGATGCTGACCTAAATACTGATCTTACGTTATATATAGGAAACTAACAATGATTGGCGTACAGGCTTTGTTAAAAATAACAAGATACCATTTAGTAAGTTATTTGTTTGCTATTTTCTGTAAAACACCATCGCATCCTCGCTAGAAACAAACAGTTTTGTGGTTTTATTTCTAATTGAAATAACCACACACCTATCTTAAAAAGTCGACAATTATAATGTTTAGCACTTGATTGATGTAGCTGGCTGTTCTCAACAACTAAAACGGCTTTCACATTTAACGTTACTTACAGTTTAGTGCGGTCAACTCAAACAGGCTGTGTGCTTACACGATGATAAATTACAAGTTCATAATGCAAGCACGTTTCAAAACCTAAACAGTATAACACATTACAACCTCAACAACAAAATAATTTTCAAATATTTTATATTTTAGCCTAAAGAACTATGTAAAATCAAAACAGATTGCTGTTTTTAACATAGGTCAGACTGTGCACGCGCAGAACTCCAGAGTCCTCACACCAAGTTCCAAATAAGGTTATGGTTCCGACCAGATGCGTCGTATTGATAACATCGTTTTGATATTGAATCAATGTTTTACTTCCGACGTTAACGTTTCGATGTACTGACAAAACAGTAAACGTTGATTCAACATCAAAATACGATTGACAACCGATACTGACCTTTCTAACCAAAAATCAACATTGATTCAACGTCGGTTTGCTATCTGGGTTTGTATTTTACTCTATAATTACTCGACAAACTAATCGACAAACATCTGCTTATGATGTTTCCATTGGAGCTGCTGTTACGTCTAATGGCTGGAATACACTACAAGACTTGTAAAACCTGAACAGATTTTTTAAAAATTAGACATACACTTGCAGACTTTTTGAAAGTTTCAGATAGAAACAGTACTAACTGATAAAATCTGCAGACTTGCACAGCATTTCTGCAACAAGTCCAGACTGAACTTTTGAGCAAAAGACTTGTATTGTACTTTAGACTTAAGCAAGTTCGGTCTTGTATGAATTGTCTTGGCCAATGACTTCTCTTTGAGTGAAACAACTGCATAAGAACACACCCGAGCTGAGGGGGGAAGTTTGGCTGTAAATTTAAATTTCAAGGTTATGGGTCCACCTTGTCAGAGGCTGTGTCCGAAATAGCCCCCTATACCCTAACATATTGCACTATTTGAGGGGACATCCATTTTAAGTGGTGTCCGAATTCATAGGCGTCTTTTCCAGTGACTTGACCAGTGTCCTCTCAATGGCCAGCAGAGCTAGGCTGCTTAAACGGCCTTGGCCCATTGTGTTACGGGTGTAGGACTTGAGCCGCTTTAAACAGGAGAAGCTCCTTTCTACACCTGCAGATGTAGCTCCAATTGTTGCCACTAATGAGAACAGTTTGTAAAGCTGAGGCATTGCACTGTCCAACTCCATGTCTTTAAGGAACACCAAGTAATCACACAGCTTTCCCCTGTTACTCTGCAAGTCCTGATCTGAATACAGGACTTGAAGTTCAGACCTCAGTCTCCCTGAATCAAAGTGATGGCCATAACTTTTCAGGACACTTTGGAAGGCCTCCTCTGGAAATGCTTGTCTCATGTCATCAAATTTCCCTGGATTGACTAATTCTAAGAAAAGCATACTTTCCAAATTTGAAAAACGTTGAGGAATCTGCTCCAAGATGTTATCAAGGATGGCCATGTACAGATTTCTGTAGCGCTCTTGGGGATCCTGCAATTGGGTCAGACGGCGCTTTCTCATGGGCTCATCTCTTGGGTCTGATGTGAGATCTGCTGCTTTGGCATAAACAGCTTGGAAAGCCCCCTCTGACCTCTTCTCTTTGACAAATGCAAGAAGAGACTCAATTATTTTCTTGCAGTAAAGAACATCCATCGCTCTCTGCTGGACAATATCAAAGACCACATCAGTCTCAGAGAAGATTTGTTCATATGTGTACAACATGAACACAAACTCAAAATCCTCCAGTTTCCTCACGAAGCCTTTGGCACAATCCAGTGTATCATCATCCATTGTCGTATCTGCAATGATGTTATCAAATGTCTGCAGGAGGCCATCATAATTGTTTGCCACAGTGCTCACTATCCGTGATGTGAAATTCCATCGAGTAGGAGCGTTTCTGGGCAACCTTGAGCAGCCTGCAGACTCCAGAAAAGACGTCCTCTTTGTGGATTTTGAGAAAAATGTGGCAAACCCAGAGAGTGATGCAAAAAAAATTCTGCACTCAGGCAAGCATTTGGCCCCCTGTGACAGCACCAGATTCATTCTGTGTGCATAGCAATGCACAAACATTGCACTGGGGGCTATTGCTTTCACTTTGGCCTGCAGACCATTGAGCTGAAGCCATGACAGCAGCCCCATCATAGGTCTGTGCCACAAGCTTATCCTTAAAATTGTAGCCCTGCATGTTCTCATTTAAAACATCAAAAACGGACTGAGCATCTCGCCCCCCAGAAACATCAAAAAATCCAATGAAGCGCTCCTGAATTTTACCTGCACTATCCACATAGCGAACAATGACAGAGAGTTGGGGGCAGGATATATCAGTGGTTTCATCCACCTGCCATCCAAAAAAGGGAGCATCCTGAATTTCATCTCTGATCTGATCAGAAATGGTGGCTGCAAGAGCAGAGATCAAGTCATTTTGAATAGTGTGTGACATACCAGAAAACACAGTTGAGGACTCGAATTGTGTGGACAGGACAGAGTCATATTTAGCTAATGTTTCTGTGAACTCTCTGTAATTCCCCTTGTTGGATGATTCACTACTCTCATCATGTCCCCTAAATGACAGCTCCTGCCGGCCAAGCAAGGATGTCACATCAATAAGGCGGTTTAGGAAGGCCCTGTTTGTTTAACAGTTTCATTATGTTTAGCCACTTGAATGCGAGCACCTTCATTGATTGCATGCTCAACCCTGATCCTGCCCATGCAACTTAATCTTGCACATGCACTCACATGTTCATTGCTATTTTCATGCCTTTTATATGCCCTGTCAAAGTTTGACAGATCTCCAAACCCCAATTTTGACCAAACAACACATCCATGAGATGGTTTCATCAAGAGACATGGCCAGCAGTACATTTCTTTTTCACAGCACTTCCAGTCAGCCCTAACTTTGTCATACCAGGAGAGCTGAAAAGACCTGTTACTTTTCCCTATCTTTTGCACTAAATCAATCTTAGGTGTTGATCTGCCCTGCTGTTTAATTCTAAGTTTCTCTCGTAAGGAAGACTTTCTAATGGCTTTGCCAAAATCAGGTCGACAATATTAGCACTGTCTGCCATCGTGTGCAGTTTGCTAGCTGGCTAGTTCAGACTATATGAATTAATGAACAAACGATCTAATATATATATATATATTTAACTCAACGGGAGGAAATGTGGGAATTATGTTAAACTGAAACAATGAATGTGGTGTGAAATTGTGTGAAATATACGATGAAGGTTGCAGCAGTTTGTCTTTCGACTACACATGCAAAATCCGCGATGGGACTGAGTTGGAAATGGAGACACAGAGTGATACGCGTCATATCTGAAGACCACGCCCACACCACACCAACCGTCTCTTTGCATTGCGAGAAGCTGCCGCCTCCTTGTCATTTATGATTTATAACAAAAAAAAAAACAATGTGTATAGCAAACAAGCTAAAAAAAACAAGAAATACGTTTTTATAAGCTGTCGACCCCAAAAAACGAGCGTTTTAGGACATAAAAGTGGATTAAAAAGAGATGACAGACCCTCCAATCATCACGCAGACGCTCGGGAGTCCGGGCCAGCCCACTCCTCCATTCATCCCAGAGACGCTGAGCGTCCGTGGGCGGGACATAATCGCAGCATTATCCATGACCGTCTTGTTTCTAAGCACTGAAAAAAACTGTTTAAAGCAGCCCCATTGAAGTCAATGGACGCTGGGCTTCAACAGAGTAATGCACTGTACGCTACGGGAATGAATGAGAAGGAAATCGAGTCAGCCGACCTAAGTAGCTGATTCTGAACGAAATTGTTTTCGTTCGAGATGAACGTGTTTAACGCATTTTTAGTCAATAAAATGTTAACATAATAGTACATATATTTGACCATTCATTTTTTGACAATTATAGGGGAAGCTGAGCTTCCCTTGCAGTCTTAAAGAAATCGCGGCTGGTTTAAGGGGTCGGCTGTGGGTCCCACTCAGCTGTGCGGCGCCTTTTTCCACCTTCACGGTCAGAAGCTCCTTTCAGGTAACGCATAACATTAACCTGGACCACCTCATCAGTGGCATCCTGGGTTGCCGAGTGGCTTCCTGTCGATGTCATTCCATGTGAAGGTTCATAACAGGAGGATTTATGAAAGTCAGAAAAAGAGTTGCAGTTTTTGTTTTTCCTGTCTCAACTCCTTTCAATATCCTTCTCCTTTTGGCCCAGTAACTAAACATTGTGACTAACAATGCATTTACCTTTACAGCCAAAACGATTGTCCAACAGTAGGTCTCTTGGGTGAAGATAACCGGTTATGCTCTGGTCAAGGAATCTGCAAGAAAATGTGAACAAAACCGCATTGTTAACGTCCGCAAATGTGCAACAGTAAAATGTATTCATTCAGTGTAATGATTCAAGAAGAATAGAAGAACAGTAGCAACTGCTAGAAGAACAGTAGCAACACAGCACATGTTAGCTAACACTTGCTAGCCACTGTAACTAACGTTACATTGTGAACTGAACTAACAGCATACTTGTTCAGACAAACAAAATCATTTAAACAACCTGTATACATCATTCTGTTATGTTAGAAAACACCAAAAGCTATACTTAGTCTTTCTAGATGTAAAGCTTTGGCTGCCTAATGTAGCTAATTACATTTCTACATGTAGCAACATTGCTTAACCTCAATGTGTACTCTAACAAAGGCAAAACAACATGTGTTAGCTAACACTTGCTAGCCACTCGAGCTATTGGACAAGCAGCATACTTGTTTAGACAAACAGAATAATTTATAATATATAATTGTAAGAAAACACAAAGTCAAACTTAGTCTTTCTAGATTTAAAGCTTTGGCTAACTTACCTACAGTAAGCTAGATACATTTTAACATGTAGAACATGCTTGAACTCAATAAAAACGCGAAACAGCATGTGCTTACTAACTAATACTGTCCATTGTGAACTAGACTAGCAGCGTGTCGGAACAAACAAATTAAAACAACGTGACTAACGTTAGTTGGGCAAGAAAATAGATGACTAGAAAATTTAAAAAAATAAACTAAAAACAATGTAAAAAATGAACATAATATTGCGTTACACAAAAAGGAAACATGTACTTACTTAAACGATCGTAGTCGCTTCATATGTGAACTCCCACACGGTAACTTCTTCCGGTTTACAAATTGTCTTCCGTCTTTTTTAGGTACTGCCCCTCTCGACTGGTGGAGATACTTCTCTGTTTGTTTGTTTTTATTTATTTTATTTTTATTTAGTGCAGTTATAGACAAGTACAATACAAAAAGTACAATGAGAGAAAAAGAAAAATAATAAAGCATTGTGGTACAGTTCCGAATGTGTAGAACAAAGAACAATAACAACAGATATAATATAAATGAACATTTATATAAAATAAATAATAACAATAAAAATACGAATTCTGAGATAGAAAATAGGCTACTTTATAATATTAAGGCAGTCACATGAAATTGAAAAGCTTTAATACTGTTTAATTTTTTGTCTAGTTTAAATTTATTTTTTGTGTAGTTTAAAGTCAGTCCAAAATGAAATAGAAAAAGGGCAATAAAAAAAAAAAATGTTGAATATCCTCAAATGAACTTTCAAACTTAACAAAAAAAATGACATCCGTTATGCTTAAATGACCCACTGCTTAAACACACTCGACTCGACATTTTTTAAGTGAAAATTTAAATGTAATTTCCTAAACCTAACCTTATCATGGAATCAAGAGTCAAGAATCTGTTATAAACCCTAATGGCTTTGGAGCAACAATAAAAAAAAAATCACATATAGGCTATTATGATTTTATAATCGCTTCAAATGTGAAAACTAGTTAAAATGCTGTCAGTTCCACTCTTACTATCAACATGCCAAACATAGGCTGGTCGATTTTGAGAGTAGAAATCCTTGTATTTCAAAGCGGCTTGCCGCCAGCCAGCCGGCCGCGTAGACGGAGGCAACCGCCAGAGAAAATGAAGCAGTCGGCGGCCCGCCGGCTATTCGGCTGCGGCATTTCGCAAGAAATGGGAGTGACGTATTCGGCGGCAAACGTTTCATCACCGCCAGCGGGACGCACCTATAGCCGACTGCTTAGGGCCGGTGGCAAAAAGAAGCCGTGCAGATATTTTTTGCTATCTGGGTAGTGGGCATTATAGTGCACTCATTAAATCCCATGATGCATCATAATAACGACTGTACAACCAATGTACACTCACGGATAGCTCCTGCCAGAGCCATTGAGAGGAGTCCAAAACGCTGGAGTGTCACGTGATTAATTGAGCCTTTAGATAGTTGCAGGAAGTTATGTTTTCTCTTTAAATGCTTTCTTTCATTTTTTATTCATTAAATGGCTTTCGGCTAAATGGGTTAGAAGTTTACCTCAGTTGGTCTGTTTAGTCGCAGCTCCATGCGTTACTAGTAACTTCCGGGAACTATTGAAACTGTGAAAAAACTGTTCCATTGGAGTCCGCGGAGAAGACGCGACTCTCTCAATGGCTCTGTCTCCTGTTGGCCATCTATCGTGATGCTCTCACTGAACGAATTCCCGCGTCTCGGCAGAAGATGGCGCCCGCAGCACTTCCAGTGCACCGAGTATTCGAATTTACTCCTCTTCACCCGCTCCATAAAGTGGACTATATTAGTGAACTAATGCAGGCAATGGTGAATGAGGGATTTCGGATACAGCTAGACTGTGTGAACTGAACAGCGCCATTTGTAATGCGTATAAAAGTCGTTGTTAAATTGGTCGATATGTATTGTGTTTGACAAGGAATACATAGCTGTTCCTTTACTGAAACACGAGTCTATAATCATGCCCATTCTGTCACTGCGAGAACAATGTCCCTCAATGACTTTCAGCATAGCTGGTTCTGGTAAGGGCGGGGGCAGTGTGACAGATACCGATCGTGAAGTTGAGTTGGGTGATGAGGATGTCCATGGCATGTCTCGACAGGTTTTATTGCGTGATAATCTCAGGTTTGTTGCAACGTGTGAAGACGTCTAATGTTATATTTAATACATGTTGCAATAACTGTCATAATGGTCTTGTTGATTATGTATGAAAGCAATGGTCAAACTAATTTAGTATATTATTTGGAAGTGTCATGAATTCCGATACAATATACATATTTGATTTTTGAACCAAAATGTATGTTGCACACACGCACGCACGCACACACAGGGAGGACCGAAGTCATTGCCGCGCATGCGCACTCGCTGGGTTTCGAAAAAAGCGGTGGGTTGTAGGAGAACATGATCTTGCAGTCTTTATTACAGCAACAAACGGCTGAGTTAGAGCATAACGTTCTTTTCATTGGACATTTTTGGACATTTTTAATGCTAGAGAGACGTCGCTGACATAAATGCATCTTTGTCTGGGACTGCCGCATTGACTTCCTCTGAGGTTTTAAACTTTATTATCTTGTCTTGGTAAGTGCTTGCCAGAGTTTACGCTTCTACTTTATTCCAGTTAAAAGGTGTACTCTTTGCAATGTCGTGTTTTGTCTTTTTGTTTGCGTGTAAGTTAAAAGATATACATGGATAATGTTTTTGGTGGTGGAATGTGAAGAATTTGGACAGTGTCTTCACAAGCAAACTACAAAAGTTTGAAGTTTGAGCTAAATACAACACCATATGCCCGTCATCTGGACGCGACGCGGCAACTACAACGCTCGCTACGAAGCTGTCAGTCTCGTTGCTTGCTGTCTTTAGATGAGAATTCAACAACCTGTATACTGGCTACCCTATGTGCATATACTTATTAATAATACAATCAGATCAACATCGTGGTAGGGCTATAAATCAAGGAGCCTATATAGGGATTTAGTTCTTCCAATAGAATTGAACTTTGTTTTTAGAGTGTACTTGTGCGATTCCATTTGGATTGGTTCTAAATGATGGCAGAAGCATTCCATTAGTATTCAGGTAACATTAAGAGTTCTATTTGTCAAAACAAAGTCACTTTTCTGTTTTTAGTATCATCTGTATCTTAACCAAAAGGAAACAAGCAGAATGACGACTGACCACAGTCTGGTTTTACAAGGGTAAAAATAAATGTCAATGCATTGGTCTGCTGGAAGACCCTTGAAGTCATAACCTTTGTAAAAGCTGTTATTCAGCCAGGGATTGTGAAAGAAGCAGTGTATATGACTTAATCTTTGAGGAATGTTTTTAGCTATTAGAACATCTTTACAAAAATAAAGTTCTTGCCAGGTGACATATCATGTCACTACATGCTTAGTTTTAATCAGGATTATACGCACATACACAGACCTTATCTAAAAATCTAGTCAGCTGAGTACTGCATTTTTGAGAAGCACGGATGCGTTCTGATTCAGCTGAAATGAGTAATGAGTTACTCCAAATCTGTTTATGAAGTCACCAGGGTACTAACTAGGACTTTTTAAACGCAGCCATCCACTAATTCTTAGGGAAGTCATTAGGTCCCATGTGAAGTTGAGCCTGAGATAGAACACGACACACCCAGTTCCTTTTCCAGTCAGGCCTGTGGCCAACCCCTCACAAGGTAATTTCCCGATCCTAAAAAGATAAGGAAGAACCGCTCTGTTTTGAAAAATGCCAGATTTCTAAATAAGGAGTCATGGGTCTTTTATGTCAATGTTTGTTTATATTTCAAGTTACCACCTCATTGTTGGGAGGCTTCAGTTAAATTGGGAGCAGATGGATGCTGTTGTTTGTTACCAGAGTTCCTCTTTTTTTTTAAACGGGACTCAACTCAGCTCACAGACACACATTTGCCTTAGCCTGATATTGGAGTCTGGTTATTTGACTGTTAAATCTGCTCCTCTTTGGTACACACGACCAGTCAAACATTTTGGACACGCCTACCCATTCTGTATTGTTACTTATTTCACCTTTTAGAATATTAGAAGTCTCTCTACTCATTTTCTTGTGTGTTCTAGACTCTCGTTCACCAACGTTTCCACTTTAAATATTGTAGTAAAAAATGAGTCAGTTTATAACTGAGCAATTCCATCATTATGGATGTTACATTTTCAATATACCCTCAAATATAAATTCTCAGAGAATGTATTTTTACCAGTATATTGAGTCCATTTAAACCAGCAAATATTGAGATCTGACCTATCAGTATGGTAAAACGTTTTTTTTTTTCATTTTAGGGTTAACATTTGCAGGGAATTACCCATCTGTAAAAATAAATAATTTCAATAAATAAATTCAGACACATAAGCATATAAATAAAAATATGGTGTTATTTCATATATATTACTTAAAGTAAATTTAGTAAATTTTTTGTGTCCAAATATTTGACTGGTAGTGTGTAGATTTATCATTGTGTTGGCTGTATTAGATTTTCTGAACCACAAGGCTACTGGGAAACAATGAGCGGAAACACAAACAGGTGTTAGTTACTACATCTGTAGTGTGGCATCTTATCTAAAGCAAGTGCTTGTTTGGACAGCTTGAAACAGATGTTTCTCTGTTTAAATGAAAGAATTTCACAGTACTTTGACATCTCTCGGATTCCTTAAGTGTTTTTTTCTAGGTGGTTCGGGCAGTCAAAAAAAGTCCTAATTTTCCCAAACTGTATCTCAAACTGTATAAAATATTTGGCATTATCAGTAGAATAAATAATTACAGCCTAACACTGGGTTCACACCAAACACGAATTAAAATAACAAACTTTTCCTGCAAATAATAAAGAGCGTAGAATGCGATTGTTCTCATTTGTATAAGGGGCCGATCAGACAGAACGTGTTTTTTGCTGTTATGCTGGGTTCACACCTAACACGAATAATCGTGTTCAGCGCACTTTATTACTTGCGGAAAAAGTTACAACAAAACAAATATTTTCAACCTTCGCGGTAGACAAGATTTACATGTGTTCGCGTCATTCGCACCGCCTGCCACGAGTTCGCATCCATACGCATCTTTGCATTGACTATGTAATTTACTTGCGAAAAACGCTTAATTCACATTTGGTTTGAAGCAAGTGTAAGACGCACCTCTTTTGAATTGTTTTCATTGGGCATGGAGCGTTTTGCACGCTGCTTATGTGCTCCGGGTGCTTGCGTTTTACAGTTGCTTGAAACGTCCGGAGAGTGCAATGCAATGATGAAGGAGAAACTTGTGCTGATGCGGGCTAACCCAGCAAGGTCAGAGCAAGCGCCTTTTGCTTGTACCTGTTGTAGTTTCTGCTAATATGACAGTTGACAGCAACTAGAGGTCTCTATAGAGGCGCTATAATCCTTGACTGACAGGAAAAACGCGTTCTGTGTGAGCGCCTTCTTACTCTCGCAACAAAGGAAAGATGTGAATTTTGAAATACTTAAGTAGCTTTTCACAACTGGGAGTTCAGTTTGGGGTTAGTGATGAAACTGTTTAACAATAAGAATAAATGGGTCTCCCCTTGGGAGTAGTTCAGCTGACAAATATAAATTTAGGAACCTTTGATTTATGGATTCATACTAATAAAGTAATAGAAGTTATTAGTATGCATCTGATCATTTTCTTCGAAGCAGCAAGCTCGTCTGTGCAGACAGATGCGAATCGGTGCATTTTCAGTCATCAGTTTCTATTTTTTCTTCGATGACTACTTCTTCTTGTAGTTATCATTCTTTCAATGACTAGACAGAGTTACTTTGAGATGCTCGCACACACACCCCATGTGTGCCGTCTGCTGTGCTTTTAGACTGTGGAATGTTAGTGATTAGTGAACTCTTTTATTTCTGCCCCACAGTAGGGAGTGGAATGTGTTTGTCATGCTTATGTAAATGAATGTTAACATACATATTTTTAAATATGAAATAAAATAGTTATCAAATTATAAATGTATTTAAATGTTTTCCCCTGAGGTGAATTTATAATGTTAAATTATATATATATATATTGTTATAATGTAAAAATGTAATTGAATACGGAAATATTATCATTTTAATATTCGGACGGGACGTTTTTATCTACACTGCAAACTTTCCTAAACTCCAAACTTTCAATTTACTGCCATTTCTTGTGTCCTCCATTCACAAGGCTTTTTTCTGATGTCACAATGCTGTGCCAAAACAAACAACAAACAACAAGCCACGGCATATAGATTGAGATGAATTGAAATGTCACTATTTGGGTTTGTTGTTTGTTTATATTTGTAATGTGCAAAGTTTGTTGTGCCCAGCCATTGATTGGTAACCCCACAACTATAGATGCTCTCAGAATAGGCCCTCTTGTATCTTTGATATGCCTTGTCATGTGATCTAGCGCTGGGCTGTGAGGGGCTGTTTGTTCATTGTTGTTCTCCAGCTGTGCCATTAAACCCCCTTCGTTCCTTTACGCTTGAGAGCAAGAGTTTCTTAAGACACGATGGAATCATGGCTACTTTAACAAGCTTCACGGGACATTTTAGCATGGTGAGTGTTGGAAACATTTTTATAGGCTAGAAACTGCATTATCTTGCTTAGTCAACTCATCTTGTTGTATATAAATTATTTTTCTACGTAGAATTTGTTGTACAGTTATAGCATCCATAGTTCTTGACTGATTTTGCTAACTTAACCGTTTGATTGTACATGAAGTGATAACACATGTAATACAAACATTTGTTTTATACATCTGTGCATAAATATGGTTAAATTAAACCTTGAATATACCTTTATTTATACATTAATAAAACTATGAATAGAAAATTTGACCATTTTGGTTTCTTAATGTATTTGCATCTTACTGGATTTATGCTCTGGGCAGCTACTGCACAAAACATTTACTGGTCAATACAATCAAAGCTTATTGTTGTTGTGAGCTAACACATATTTAATTTAGTCTAATGTTTGAGGTTTGAGAATGAGACTATGGCGTGATTTGACACACCTTGCGATACAAATACAACCCTATTGTAAAGTGTTACTCATTTTATTTTCTAAGAATTCTGTTTGAAACATCAATTATAAAGTGTAAAATTTTGTTTGGGTGGACTCGAGAGGAAGGTTTGCTTTGCATTTGCATGATATAAGAGGATCTAAGAGTCTATAAGAGTCTAAACGGTACAGCATGAAACCTTTTATTCGAGGAGAGCAAGACAGATCCTTCTGTTATACAGTATATCCTAAAGTCAACACACTTACCGCTGCCTGAACGTTGTTGTAGAATAAAACAAGAAAAGCTTTTTTTTGTTAACATGGTAAAAGATGATGTTTTAGATGCACTTAATTTTAGTAGATCACGGCGCTGTTGTTATGAATAATATTATGAATCACTTCCCTTTTAACTTTTGAGCTTAATAAGGAAAGGGTGTTAACAGTGTGTGTTACTGTAGGGTTCAATTCTTACACTACATAATAGGTAAATTTGGTTATATTGCTTGCACTTCTTGTCCAGGTGTTTGTTCTTGATTATAAAACAAAGTGATAAAGTTTGTTTGGTCTCACTAGGGCTGGGGGGTATGATGGTATATCCACCCAGAACATACTGTATTGTACTGTTGTACATCAGGAAATGAAATGCAACAGCATCAGGGCTTTTCCTGGATCAAAATGAGGCGGAGGTGGTGCCATCCTGATCTTGTACACACACACTTAGGCCTACCGTACCTTTAAGGGGCTTAACCAAAGTGACTTTGACATATTAAAAGTTCTAATAAAATGAGATGAAAATTACAATTATTAAGATATATTAAAATCCTGTCTTAATGCCCGATGACTCCTGAGATAGGCGCAGGCTCCCCGTGACCCGAGGTAGTTCGGACAAGCGGTAGAAAATGGAATGGAATGGAAAGATATATTAAACATTACTTTTATTCAACCAAAATAAAACTTTTTATCATTTTCAACTAACTTTTCAGCCCACTGAAAACCCACCGTCTTACTAAATGACTAAAATGTGCAAAGCTCATTCACATCTTGCATTCTCTGTGGTTCACTTTAAATGATTCAATGATCTCTTATATTCGCTGGTGACTGAAAAGTTCAATAGTTAAAATGAATCGGTTCAAATGAGTCATTCGTGTGCGAGTCGTTCTAAATGCAATGTGCATTCATACTGGAAAACTTGCTGTGTACAGTATACGCTGATTCAATGATCGCACTGCACAGCTAAATACATTACAATGATGAACATCATGTTAATTTAAGACATTTCAAGAAATTAAAGGTGTGAAATTAAACATGCTCAATGTTTAACCCACGTGACCAGGAACGTACTTAAAAAAAAAACTTCAACCACGCATTGCTAATATCAGAATCCGAAGGAAGCAACTGTGTACTTCCACAACCAGGTAATGCACAATGGTGCATGTTTGTTGCTTGGTCGCTCCAAAAAAAATAACAGTGAAAGAAGTCCTCACTTTTGCACATATGACACGGGGCTAGCCGCTCTCGAGAGCCCTTCGCTAAAGTGACAGGGTTGCCAGATCTTCACATAAAAAATAAGCAAATAAAGACAAGACAAAAACAAACCTTAAAATGCTAATTGTTTATATATTTTATAAGACCAAAAATTCTTAAAATCTGCAACAGACCATTTATTAAGACCTAAGTGCCAAGGATTTTTGAAGACCAAACAACAAGCATAAAAATGCTTATTAATAACAAACATGGCAACACAGCAAAATAATGCGGTGTGATATAGACTTCCAAGCATGAACACAACACAGCGCATATCAGCACTTTAGGTTAAACTGACGGACAAACAAATCTTCAGCCGATAAACATGTCGCTATGGTTACCAGTTTGTCAATCATCACAAATGCGGGAGTGTGTACTATGTGTGGCTAAAGTCATTCGCGAACCAGTGGGCGGGGCTAGAGAAGTAGTCATTTATATTTTTCTGTGGAGGTGGTGTTCAACCTATCAATGACATCATAGATAGGTGTATTCTAGGACCTGGCGTTCACTGAGCCTGGTGTCAATAACAGTTGTAATTTCAGTAACAAGGGCGTTTTCAGTTCTGACACTTACAGGATGTTTGCTTGAATACGATTCCCTCTCATATAACAAAGCTCGGGATAAAATTGAGGTCTTAATTCATCGGCCTTGGATGAAAAACAAGCCGCGTAACACATCCTGACAGAAATGATACAGGTAGAACTTTCTTACGTTTTACTCATTCACAGTACATGCATCTTTCAGTGCGGATAGGCAGGACTTTAAAACGCGAATGTGAACGAAGAGCGTTTTTAAAAAGAAAACAAGATTTTTAATTGAAAACGTATCAATGTGGACATGGTCTAAGAATAAGCTTAAAGAGTGGCCCTCACGTGCATGGACCTCTAGAACAGAGGTTCCCAAACTGTGTGTCACGACCCATGAGTGGGGTAGCGCATGTGAATAAGAAGGGTCGATTTCGTGCTCTAAATCTGTAAGGACTGTATGACGCTAAACGCTATTTAAAAAAAATATATAGATGGTAGAGGTTGAACTATCGCTACACTAAAAAAAATATTGTGATCGTTTTTGCTTAGAAAGAAAATGATATGGTGCTGGAATGACAGAATAATTTCTCTTATTTCATGGGGACCCAGGTGTTTGAATTAGAGGTCGACCGATTATCGAACTGGCCGATTATCGGCGTCGATATTAAGGATTTAGCCGATAATCGATATCGGTCATTTTCAAAGCCGATTTGCCGATAAAGTCATTTAATTTTGAAATGCGCTATTTCGCTCTGACGCAGCCAAGGATTTAGTGAGAGCAGTCAGAACACGTCACTCTAGTTTGTTGCCTAAAGTAATGCCCGCCCACTGCCCCTCTGATTTGTTGGGACTAAGTCACGAGTCCGGCCAATCAACGCGGGAGGCTGCGGAACAGAACGTTTTTTTCACTCTCGCACCGAACGCACTTACTGACTGGAGCTGCTTCGGGTTCATGCTCTCTGAGGTAACTCAGCATCAGACGTTGAAATAAATCACAATCCACTACACTGAAGATGCAAAACACTTCAATATAATTAGTGCCTGAATTTCGGAGCAGCTTTGCGGGTTTCCTGCAGGTTCTGCAGGATTTACGCATTATTATCATCATGTAGATATAATTCACATCCATAGTATAACAATGATTTTGCTCTGCAAGCGAGCAGCACACTGCAGATGCGTTTCTTGTAATTGATCGAGCTGGCGTATTGCACGTTATTTTAAGTTACGCCATTTCAAAATATATAAGCCATTTTAAAGCATAAAGAACTTGAATCGTCGGTCTTCAGTCAGGGCGCTCTCATGCACGCGCGCACACACACACAAAGACTCCGCCTCTAAAGCTGCTCGCAACAAATGTTAGATTGAGTTATTTTCCGCAACTTACTTATACACATAAATGTTCAGAGACACACTTGGCTGTGATTAAATGCCCGTCTTGCAGACAATACACTTATGGAATAGGCTAATGTACTAACTAAGTGTGGCTAAAATATGCTTTTAATGTTATAGCTTCATGAAAACATTTGCGGCCTTTTCAACAACATACACAATAAAGCTATGAAGGCAATTCAATTATTTACACTTATTATATAAAATTCAAATTGTGCTAGTTAATCCAATGATGAGCAAAATTATTAATTGAATAGTTCTAGTAATGTAGCTAATGTTTAAGTCATATTGTTATTAATATAAGTGTTATTACTAAGATTTCTCAGTCAGAATTAAAAATGTTTCAAATGTTTCAGAGCCTGTGATCTTAATTTCTATATAAATTTACGTTTTTACACCATATATATATCGGTTCAAAATATCGGTCGTCGGTCTAATTCACATGGAAATAATCGGTATCGGCCTGAAAAACGCATATCGGTCGACCTCTAGTTTGAATACCGAATATAATCCAAGAATATAAGAATCAGAGAAATCTTCTGATTAGAAAGTAGTATTGTAATGGCATAATGATATTTTCATAGCCTGGATCTTGTAGGTGGCAGATGATCATGATTGCTTTTGACCCACATTGTCCGACTCCGATGATAGAAAGGGAGGTGAAAACGAAATGGAGACTCAGTGGAAAATTTGAGGCAATGAAATACCCAAATATGTCCTAAAAGAAAGAGACTTTAATGCTTAGGTTGTTTATTTTATTGGCACACTTGCAAATGAGGAGTTCAAATGTGTGGACTCATGTAAAAGCTTAGTCACTAACACACAATGTGTTAAGTAAAATTAATGAATTACACCCAGATTAAACATGCTGGATGTCTATTTTCCATCACTTCTGTGTCTGTAGGTCAAAGCATGGCACAAAAGGATGAATGATGTGCAGCATTGCTTGGCAGGATCATTTGTGTCTAAGGAAACACTGGCTGGGTGTGGGCTCCTAATGATCCCTTTGTTTTATGGCCTGTCCGGAATCAAAGGAAATGGATTTGTTTTCATAGGTCCGTCACAGGGTTGGTTAGGTGTGCTCTGTGTTGATGCATTTATGCTTGAATATTGCTCTGTCCAGCACTTTTCTCTTTCTGTAATCATTGTAAGCATTTATAAAAACCCAGTGAGACAAAACTATAGTGATTTGGATTTTGAAAGACTTAAATGCTGTATGTTGATTTGAAACCTCAAAAAGATTGACAGCCAAACAATATCTATAAACTAGCGGTGGAAAGTCTGTGTCATTCAGATCTAAAAGACATTTGTCCGTGCTTGCACTCTCTGTGCACAAATAAAATGATTACTTCATAGGCCCACTTAAGAAATCCGAACAGAAAATAGACAGTAATAATGCAGATTTTACGTGAGGGAGCTCAGATTAATTTAATCTTTTCTGATTCACAGGAGTGAGCCCTTTGTGACATGCCAGAGAAATCCCACAGCCCGACCCATGACATCTCGATGGGTGAAGGTAAGACCCCATGTCTCCTCTGAGTATATTCACTATCACTGTGTCCGAAATTGCCTACTTCCATATTATATAATAGGCGATAATGAGTATGAGTCATGAATAGTATGTCCGAAACCTCAGTATGCAAAGTATACCATGACGGTCTAATACTTCTGGCGAGATTCCTGAGTTTGGATCGGATGGACACTTCTCTATCCCATGAAGCCACGGGAGCTGAGCAACGGTTCAATTTCAAAAGTAAATCAAATAAATGAAGCGGAAACTTTAAGGCAGACGTCCGTTTTTAATGTAAGTGCCAATGAAGGGATTTCTAGTGACTAAATTATGTTTTTATCGACGCTCACGTATAGGTTGTTGTTAATACGTCATAGGTCAAAGAGCATACAGGTCACAGGTCTATCTTAGCGGTAGAATTTAGTATCAGTGCATCTCAAATTATATATAATAGTAGATTATTCAAAATCATCAGTCATGAGGTTTGTAATAAATGCTAGAGCTCGGGGCTACGTTTCCCAATAACGTTGTCTCTTAGCGCTACGAAGACTCTAAAGGTACTCCTTAACTCAAGTTATACCTTTTCTAGGCGTGTTCCCCGAACTATACCTTTTGAGGTTGCTTAAGGTAAACCTTCTTAAGTGCGACGTTAGCAGGTGCTGTCCATGGCGGCGGTGCTGAATAGGTTGATATCGATGCCTCGAGAATCGATTGTTCGCTCTACCTTGCTTTAAGTGTCCGATCCCGAACCCGAGTATTTTATTAAAACTAAGATTACGTAAAAAATTTAATTTAATATTAAATCGAATTTTATATTAAATTATTATATAAAATTGTATATGTGAAATTAAACTGCGATTAGAAAAGCTTTTTACATAGCGGTATGAACCATCAAAGGCGATAAGGTATAGCTAATAGCGGTCCACACCAACCTTACGAAAGTATGACTTACGGAAGGTATACTTAACTAAGAAGGTTTCGGGAAACACGTATTAACGATAAGGTACAGCTTAAGTTATAACTTAAGAACGACGCAGCGTTAAGAAGGTTTCGGGGAGACGCAGCCTTGTTATTTATGCCACAGGAATGTGTTATTTTGAAGAACCTCTTTGACTTCAACAGGGTATATGAGTCATGTACAGTATGTTTCCAAATCTTTTGCTTTTTGGGGGGGTTGTCTGTGAAAATAAGATAGTGGGTATGTTCTTAAGGTTTGATTGATGGACTGCATTCAAAGGAAGTGAATTGTGTAAGTGATAGGCTCACAAAACTCAATATGACACTGTCATTGGAAAGAATTTTCCGGAGCATCCTCTTTGCTCTTTAGTTGGCCATGTTTATGAGTTTTTGCAGTCACAGACCAGAATTTGGGACAACACATGTGTTTAAAGGTGTGGTGGTTGATTTGGAAAGATGCTAACTTTAGCCTGCTAGCACTGAAATTATTATCCCACCCTCTATGCAAATCGCCGTCCAAGCCACGCCTCCTCCAAGCACATGAATGTATTTTGTAAATTACAAACTAAATCCATTAAATTTTTTCTCAAAGCATGTACATACCTGTCCAATAGAAAGAGAGCAACCATGGTATCATCTTTCAGACCCTTTGCCTGCCGGAGCGGTCTCCATCATGTAAAAGCTGAACCGATGTTGATTCCAGTTTTTTCGTCACTGCTTTTTCAAAAACTGACTTTCGTTTTGTAGATTTACTTGTTGTCGGTTCCACAGAAAAGTTTATTTTGCTGATTGTCCGCCATTCTCCCTACATTAACACAGCAGACGTGAGCGCGCTGATGACGTATGATGTCTGCGTGAACCGGGTGCGCAGTGGTATGCAAAATACGTTGGCTGAAAATATACACATAAGCACTCACATCGTTCAGCCAGAATGTTTTGATTGGGCAAATGTTTTTTGGTCCTATATATATATCGTCTTCACAGACGATATATAATTATAAAAATATTATTTGACCACTATACTTCTGGATTGCTATCAGGATGTAAAGAGATTTCGAACGAACATGACAAAAACATTTCTGGACAGGATCACCCACCCTGCCTTTAAGACGCAAGTATGCAGGAATTTTGAGATCCTCATGTTGAAGTGAGGTTTTTCTAGTTTAAAAAAATCCAGAGCATTTTCAAGGTATTTGAGTTATGTTAAATCTGCCTTCTTGCAGCCAAAATGAACATTATTCATGTCAAAAGGTTTACGAATGTTTTTGAACGAACAGAATTTGACCCAAGATTTTTTTCCAGTTCAGCTGATAAGGAAACCATAACAGTGACGGCCATCATGATTGGTTGAGTATCTGTTTGGGAACCTGTATAACCACTTTTCATTTTTCTGGTTTGACACTGGACGTTCAGTGGTACACTTTGAACTTAACTGTTAATAGTATCAAATACAGGACACTGTAGCTAATTATCAATACATAATAAAAACGTCTTGGTTACGTATGTAAGCTCAGTTCCCTGATGGAGGGAACGAGACGTTGTGTCGAGAACGACAGATGGGGTTCGCCCTTGAGAACCAATCAACTCTGACTACTATAGAAAAGGCCAAGGAAATTTGGCGAATGAAATTTGCATGCCGGGCTCCGCCCCCGGATGTCCGGTATAAAAGGAAGCCTTTAATTGCAGCATTAATTTACCTCTTGTTCTGAAGAGCCTGAGAGCCTCTCACGACTGCAGCAGAATACGATACGTGTTTGTGGCATAAGGGACACAACGTCTCGTTCCCTCCATCAGGGAACTGAGGTTACATACGTAACCAAGACGTTCCCTTTCTGTCGGTCTCTCGACGTTGTGTCGAGAACGACAGATGGGGTTGCCTATGGAAAACGCCACAACGCTGTATCGCGTCACAATCTCTAGCGAAGCGATGGTAACAGGCCTGGGCGTGTCAGCTCGATGCTTTCGCGAAACTGTAACCTTCCAGTGTGGTGGTCGGGGGGTTCCAGAGCTTTCTTGGAGAAAGATGGGTACAGCCCTGACCGGTAACCTTTCACGGACGGAGGCCTTAGCTCTCTACTGGCGAGAGGCCGTCCTGCTCGGGTTTACACCGGGTAAGCGCAACTTCCTTAATTAGGGATGCGCTGCAGAGGCCACCTCCTACCCGTGGGGAGGAATATGGTGGATATAGGTATGGTCTCGTCCTTGGAGGAGAACGCATGGAACGTGCGGACTGGGTAGTTAACCGCGAGGTGGAGGCCCACCTGGGGAAGCTCATGGGTTACCATGTGTGGGAACCGTTGCCATGAGGGTATATCAGACGGAACAGCCCATGGGGGGGGGGTGTTACTGCGTCCGATAGCACTAGGTCCGGTTAGAGCTATCTGTGATAGTTCATATGGTATCCCGGCCTAAGGGGGAAGGCTGCTCTGCCCAGCCAACCCCCAGGGGGTGCTTGCTTAGTGATGGATGGAATGCCTATTCTTAACCAGTGTCTGGGTAAGAAGGAAAATTGGTGAGGTACCAGTTTCTTAGCCATGTGTTTGGGTAAGAAGAAAGGTAGATAGCACACTGACCCAACCTCTTGGAGGGTAGGAAGGTGCTTTCGCAGGCATACGCCCCCCCGGATGCCAGTCCTACATGTCGCCACGCAGGACGTGGACTGACACCGGGTTTACACGAAGGTTGTTTACCCTTGCGAAGGTGTTTGGGCATAGCCCAACCCGCAGCTCTACAGATGTCTGCTAGAGAGGCGCTTCTGGCCAGTGCCCAGGTGGCTATACCCCGTGTGGAGTAAGCCCTCAGTGGGCATGGGAGATTCTGAGATCGGAATGCCGTCGTAACGGCATCCACGACCCAGTGCGCCAGCCTCTGCTTGGAGACATCCTTCCCCTTCTGCTGTCCTCCAATACAGACAAGGAGCTGGTCAGAGCTACTGAAGCCCTGCGTGCGGTCCAGGACACAACACGGATGGGGTTGGGTCTTCCTCCCCGATGGGGAGCGCCTGCAAGTTCACCACTTGGTCCCGAAAGGGAGTAGTGGGAACTTTGGGCACGTATCCGGGCCTAGGTCTCAGGATAACGTGAGAGTTACCAGGGCCGAATTCAAGGCAATCCGGGGACACACAGAATGCTTGGAGGTCCCCTACCCTCTTGAAGGAAGCGAGCGCCAACAGGGGGGCCGTCTTACTCAGGTGAGGAAGATCGGAGCCTCTGAGGGCTCTTGGACCCACGTTAGGTCCCAAGAGGGTATGGAACGGAGATGAGGCGGATTCCGCCCTCTCGCCCCTTAGGAACCTGGTGACCAGGTCGTTTGCCCTAGAAACTTTCCATCAACTGAGTCGTGATGAGTGGCGTTAGCGACTACATACACTTTCAGTGTGGAGGGGAGATGTTAGTCTCCAGTCTCGTAAGAAGGACAACACAATCCTGATCGAGCACCTCAGTGCGTCTTTCTCGTTGAGAGAGACACCAGGACGAAAAGAGGCGCCGTCTAGAGGCGTGTAACCGCCTAGTAGATGGGGCCCTAGCCTGGGTGATGGTCTCTGCCGTAGAGGGGGAGTAGCCATCTCAGGATCTTCTCGTCCCGTCTAGAGACCAGACATGGGTGTTCCAGAGGTCTGATCTGGGATGCCAGAACGTGTCCTTCCCCTGAGAGAGCAGGTCCTCTGTCAGGGGAATGGTTCAGGGGGAGTCGCTGTCCAGAGCATCAACTCTGAAGCCAAGTGTGGTTAGACCAGTGCGGCAGTCCTGGGGGGGGTGTGCTTCCGCCCGTCCCACGGTCAGCTGTGGCCAGGGCATCCGTGTCGAGGGGGGCCTCGGTCAGGGAGTACCAAAGCGGACAATGGGTGGTGTCGCGGGAGGCAAAGAGGTCTATCTGTGCCTGTCCGAACAGCACCCAAATGAGCTGGACCGGGGGTGGAGTCGCCACTCTCCGCAAGGCGTATACTGACGAGAGAGCGCGTCGGCTGTCTGGTTCAGTTCGCCTGGGATGTGTGTGGCCTGCAGGGAGCGGATCACCTGCTAACTCCACAGGAGGAGGCGTCGGGCAAGTCGTGTTAGCTGCCGTGAGCGTACGCCACCCTGGCGTGTACGCTACGGCTGTCGTGCTGTCCAGGTGGACCAGCACGTGCTGGCCCCGCACTAGAGGCCGTAGCCTTCTCAGCGCAAGCAGCACAGCCCACAACTCTAGGCAATTGATATGCCAGCGCAGACAGGGGCCCGTCCAGCGCCCCGCTACTGCGTGCCCGTTGCACACTGCGCCCCACCCCTGCAGCGAGGCGTCCGTCGTCACCACGACATGCCTCGTAACCTGCCCGAGGGGAATCCCCGCTCGGAGGAAGGTCATGGAAGACCAAGGGGTTAGGGTGCGTCGGCAGCAGGGCGTCATCACCATGCGCCTGCTGCCGGTGTGCCACGCTGTCCTGGAACTCGACTCTGTAGCCAAGTCTCATGTGCATCAATCCGAGGGGTATTACCCCCGCGGAGGACGCCATGTGCCCAGGAGCCTCTGAAATTGTTTCAGGGGGACCGCCGACTGCCTGAAGTGTTCCAGGCAGTTCAACACTGAGTGCTGCGGACAGCTGCGCCGTCATGGTGACAGAGTTTAGTTCCATACCGAGAAAGAGGATGCTCTGCACATTGCCTATGCTTGCCAACGGATCCAGTCTCTGCTCACAGGACTTGCCTCCAGGCAGGAACATGGTGACAGAGTTTAGCGCTCTGCACAGACCTGGATCTAAGCAGGATCTCGCGACCCAGTCGTCGAGATAGTTTAGTACCCGCACACCTTCGTGAAGACCCGTGGAGACAGGGACAGACCGAAAGGGAGGACTCTGTACTGATATGCCCGCCCCTCGAACGCGAACCGTAGGAACGACCGGTGTCGAGGGGAATCGAGACATGAAAGTAAGCGTCCTTCAGGTCGATTGCCACGAACCAATCCTGACACCTGATAGATGTCAGGATGCGCCTCTGCGTGAGCACCCTGGACGGCAGCTTTGTGAAGGTGCTTTGTTCAGGGTACGCAGAACTGTGGGGCGCAGCCCACCGTCTTTCTTGGGAACGATGAAGTGCGGGTCGTGACCCACTGAACATCTTGGTTTTGAGGGACGAACTCGATGCCTGTTTTGCCAGAAGGGTGGTGACCTCTACCCGAAGCACGGAGGCGTCCCCGCCTCTGACAGAGGGAGAGATGATGCCCCGAAACTTGGGAGAGTCTCTGGCGAACTGGATCGAGTAACCAAGACGGACCGCCCTCATTAGCCAGCGAGACAGTGTGGGCAGCTCTCGAGCTCCCAGGGACTGTGACAGGGTGACCAAGGGGACGGTCTGCTTCATCATTCCCACGTTGGGTGGTTTGTCGGCTGGCGGAGCTACCCTTCTGTCGCGGGGGGTCCCCGGAGGGAAGGTTGGCTCTGCCTTTTTACCTGCCTGGCGGGACCGCTGCACGCACTGTCGGTTTGAGAGTGGTGGCAGTCCAGTGGAGTGTGCGATCGGCTGCAAGTACACCCAGGGAGAACGGAAAAACTCTGCGAGTAAGTGGGCGCCAGGCCCTGAAAAGGCGTCACGCGGGATCTCGGAGGCCTAGGCGGCCGAGTCGCGGCGTGAAAAAATGTGGCTAATTGCCACTGTCTGCTTCACCGTCAAAAACTGCTGAGCGCAGTTCTCGACGGTATTACCAACAACCCACCCTGCGAGATGGGTGCATCAAGAAAGCGGACTTCCTTGGTGTCACTCTTCTGCGCAAGGTAAAGCCGGGGGTGTCTCTCCTGGACCACTACCGTGGACATCGTCCGACCCAGGGCCCGTGTCGCCGCCTTGGTCGCCCATAGAGCGCTGTCAGCGGCGGCACGGAGATCCTGCATTATACCCGGGTCGGCCTTACCCTCGTGGAGCTCTCTCAACGCCTTGGCCTGGCGGACCTGCAGGATGGCCATGGCATAGAGAGAGGAGGCAGCCTGGCCCGCGGCATCGCAAGCTTTTGACACCAGTGATGCCGAAGTCTTACGCGCTTTGGACGGTAGGCGTGGCCGATTCCCCTCCAGGTGGTAGCCGTCCGCGGCACAGGTGCACCACAGGCGGACGTTCCACCCGGGGGATCTCGACGTAGCCTTGGCTGCCCCACCATCGAGGGAAGTAAGGGAGCCGGAGCTGGTTTCACTGGAATGGTCCGTGAGTGGAGCGCTCCAAGTTTTACACAGCTCCTCATGCACCTCCGGGAAAAACATGGCACCCGGGGTGGGCGCCGTTTGCACCGCGCTCCGACCTCAGGAACCACATATCCCCGGGTTAGCACGGATGACATCACTTCTGCTTCCTCCTGAACTCGACCGCTGGGGGTGGAGCTCGGATTCGTCAGAGTCGGATGCCAGTCTCCCTCCGATGCTGCGAGCGACATCTCATCTACGTCACACATCGTTTCCGAGTGTGTGCCTGAGGATCCGGACGGTATGCCACCGCCGGTTGGGGAACGTTTAGAAGAGCGAATCGGGGTGCGATCGGCCCGTGAGCGCTTGGCTGGCGGGTTTACGTTTGCAGAGTTCCCCATATCACTAACGCTGCTAACGTGGGTGGTCATCGGGGCCGAAGGCTCTGAAGAACAAAAGGTAAATGAACGCTTCCTTTTATACCGGACATCCGGGGGCGGAGCCCGGCATGCAAATTTCATTCACCAAATTTCATTGGCCTTTTCTATAGTAGTCAGAGTTGATTGGTTCTCAAGGGCGAATCCCATCTGTCGTTCTCGACACAACGTCGAGAGACCGACAGAAAGGGAACCAAATATTCTAATTTCCTGTCTTTGTGACAATGTTCCTGCAAATACATTTTGTCCATTTTGCCTGAAATCAATTTAAAGGAATAGTTCACCCCAAAATTGTATCCACATACGTGCTACAGTACATCTCTGGTTTTACAACAAATGCCATAGTTCAACTATGGTTACTATAGTAAAATCATGGTTAATTTTCCTAAGGAGTTTAAATGTGATATCGCAAGTTAACACATGCCACCGGAATACAAATTATAAATTTTCTCATGTAGCTCAAGGTGTTTGTGATGCCTATTTTTACTATTCAGCCATTATGCCGATCATTCGTCATCTTTACAATGACTAAAAATAGCGGTTGGCTTACACAAGTAACTATTATCTATATGGCAAATCCAAGATGATCACACCATGCTATAACAAATGCGTGTTTCGTTTTTTATTATCTTATTTGCGTTTTAAAGTGCTTTCCGCTGTGCGGTAGCGCAGACGTTTACATCAGTTTAGCAGGGAAGGTTGCCAGATCTGCGTAAAGAAAAATTTAACCAAAGGGCCCTTCAAGGGTATCCAGAAAACTGCACACAGGGAAAAACTGAAGGACTTGCCAACACTGGAAGGTCCTGGCAGATCACAGGCCAGATCAATTCTGTGTTTCCAATCAAGTTTTCAACACTCCCTTTTTCTTTCATTTGTAAGACAAACAGATAATCAAACCCTAAACTCACTCCCTTGGTCGACATTACTTTTTAATGATGGTTAAAGTTAAAAAATAGCTCTCCTCTGAGCCTGGCTTTTCACGTTTCCTGGAGCAAAGGACATTTGGAATCTGTTTATTTATGTATAACACCTGTGTATGTTCAACTTTATTTGCCTGAGCATTGAACAAATATGCTTACAAAGTATTGAATGCAAACATAAAGGGGTTTTATCAGCACAAGATCAAGGGGTAAAATTAGATTAATTTAGGATCTTTACCAGCCAGACCATATAAAATAGTGATGTAAATGTTCACAGTGAGCCGGTTGAAAATAAACTAATAATATGTGACGATTCAAAGCGTTGAGATGTTAGATGAATCACAATACATGTTTTGAACAGCAGGGGCCAATGTGTTTACTACAAACTTGTTAAACGTTAATATGCTGATATTTCTTTGAAGAGAAAAGAAAAAAGCAAAGACAAAGTCTTAGTTTTTTTTAATTAAAGAGACTTTTGTATTTTACATTTTTATTTGATTTTGAATTTGAATTTGTTTTAAAATTACAAATTAGTTTTATACAAAATATATTTTTATTTTACAAAGGAATGTGCAGCATTTGAGACAGAATAAAAGGGAAGTTGTTCATTTCCAATTTGTCTCAATTTATCTCATATGTTAGTGAGATCAGTATCGCGAATCGCATCGCATCGTGAGCTGAGTGAATTGTTACATCCCTATTATGAAACCATTCATTAAAGCACCAAAATGACATAATTTCCTTCTATTCAGGTGCTCGAAATGTTACGAATTTATTAAACAGTCTTCTGACCGAAATAGTGCAGGGGTCGGCAACCCTTGGCTCTCAAGCCGCAAGTCGCTCTTCTGCCTCCCTGCTGTGGCTCCCTGCAATCTTTATAAGGCCCTGTTTATGCCTGGTATTAAGATGCGTTTTGGTCGATCGGATGACAAGTGGACGAAAGAGGCACATACCCGTTTACACCTGCTGCAGGCTTCTTGCAAGGGACAAAAATGTATAAATTGCTAACAGCTAAATTCATAAAGAAATCGCACTATATTGTCACCTAGTGGTGCAACTGGGTAACTACTACATTACATGCATAACAACCTGACTTATAATCATATAAAGGTTACATATATTTGAGGCTTCAGACAAATTTTATTTGGTTAGAGATGGCCCAAAATGGCTCTTTTGGTCGCAAAGGTTGCCGACTCCTGGAATAGTGTGTCAGAGCCTTTGGCATTTATGTTACACCAGTAACATTATTTATCCTGAGCAGTTTTTGTTGACATTTGCTTAAGTGTCACAATGTGCATTGTTGCAAAGCAGCTATAGATGATTATAATAATTTTTTTATGATCCAAAATTCATTCAAAACATAAATGCATAGAATATTTGTGTAACATTTAAAAGTATGTGTCACACTGAAAAAATGACAGTAGATACTGTATGTGTCTTATGTTGCTGGTGTGTATATCTGTTTTGAGTTCTGCGGTTCTGTTTGACAGACTCAGTGCTGTTTCTAAGGCAGGTAAATGGATTAACTAGTTAGATGAGCTGGGGGTGAATGGAGGTACTTACCCGCTGTCACCTTTGGTAACCGTAAAGCCATAACCCTCACATGGGAGTTCCAGGAGTGAGGAGCGGTAACCCTGTCTGTACTATGTTTTTGAAAGCGGTACACAAAAAAATAGTACATGAAAGCAAATAATTTACAGCAGTTTAAGTTAGCCATTGTTAATGTTTGGTTTTGAGACAAATGCATTGAAAACATCCATTCAGGAACATTACGTTTTTGAATGTGGCATATTTATATTTTCATGAATGTTGTCCAGTTAAAAACTTGGACATTTATGTCACTTCCTGTTGGTGGTACCCAGGATTTGTTCTGAGAGACTCTTGTAACAAAACACATGAACACACGACATGTGTTATGCAACAGTAGAGTTTTCATAGCGTTATGTTAGCATATTAAAGTGTTAATGAGTTCTCAGGTGAATAGGGAGTTGTCCCTCTGTGCTGTTGTCATGCTTTGTGTTGACAGTGTGAGCGTGCCACGGGGCCGTGTTGTCACTTCTGCACAGCTGAGCCGTGAGTGATGTCTTGTTTTGATAGGGGGCGTGACAGCAGCAACGCCGGCGATAAACTTGAACTAATTGAATAGATTCTCCGTAAAGTCTACGTCCTTGTTGTGGAGCATAGCAAGGTGGATTTACTTCAAGCTATTTGATTTGTCAGCCGCATGGCAGGAAAGGTGCTTTTCCGTGGACTTGCTTAGATTTGTTCTGAAGGATTTTCCTTGTCCAGTTTGTACCTTGGAGTCTTGGAAATCTTTAATTTGAAAGGCAAAAACTTCACATGAAGGTGCGTGAACATTTGTTTTTGGTTTATTTTCAGGTTGGAATCTTCCATTTGTAATTTCTTTATTTGAGAACCGACTTTGAAGGGATGTTTGGTATCATAATCTCATGGTGTGATAATTCCTCGGTGTAATGTATTTATTTTATATTTAAAAAGACAAATGAAGACTTGGGGAAAAAGGGCCATAAGCGCTTAATAAACAATTATTGAACATTGCAATGATGTACAAATGAACCATGTCATATCCTGTCCTCTTTTCTTTATCCTCTTATCATAACTGTTGCTTTGAGGTATGAGGTATAGTTTGAGATAGGCTAAATGTCTTAAAACTCCCTCTAAAAGCACTGCACCAGCTGGACCTTGACAGAGGTAATATCTATTATAATGTTTAACATTCTCTATATTAAAGGCCCAAAGACCAATCATTTCAGACAGTCATGTGACCACGATAATATTGACACAATTTTGCTATTGCGATACCATAAAAAGGTAAAATATTGTTACATCCTTAGAATACATTTATTGCTGTAAAATTTAAGATTGTGGTTAGATCTGCTCTTTTGTGTCCATTGTCCACACACAATTTTATGTTATGCATTTATTTTTGATTCTGCGTTTTACAGTATTTTGGGTTTCTGTGGAAGGATTTTACGAACAAATTGTATTGTCTATTTGTGGACATAATGATAACTGCCGATACCGATTCTGAAGATTAAATTAATATTGTTTAACTTTCTGAATGTGGTTATTTATATAATGACTATTAATGTTGAACATCAAGCTGGTGATGTTTTGTAACAGTTTATAAATCCAGAGCACAAATTCATTGGATTATCCTGTCCTCTTTTTATTTGTCAGAATATTTTGGCCCTGATCATCTACTGTTTTTAAACTATCGTCTGACTGATTTTATCGACCGATAATGATTATTGGCCGATATATCGGTGCATCTCTAATTCAGATGCTTTTTTCATTTGCATTTACACAAACATCAATGTCTGCCAAATTTTGAATGGAAAAGCGAAGTCCTTTCTCTGTCTTATGAGTTTACAACCCTGCCATATTTTAACCGCAATAGCAATTTCCCAAGTGCTATTTCACTTCCTCTGGCCTTAAAAAAATAAAATAATAAAAATGAAATTGCAATTCCCTTTACATTTGCGTTTTTAATGCCTTGTACAAAAACCTGTCAATCAATGTTGGGGGTGGGAGTATCGTTTTTACAAGTATAAATCACAATCGCAAATACTTTGAGATTCATTTGGGTTTCAATTCATTTGTTATGTATTACATTCTGTTGTCATTTAGGTTATTCCAGGCCTGTTGATCAGCCAGTAATGTTCTGCCTTGGAAACAATGCCGTCTCTGTCCTTTCTAGGCAACAATGAATTGCTTTAGCAAGATTACTGTGTGTTCTTCTGATGCATAGCAAAAATGTAACCATGTCACTAATCGTTAATTCTAGACGATGGCAAATGACTGGACGAGGACAAATTCTGTTGGGTCTGATAGTTTTAAAACAAGAACACAAAATAGAACTCATTCTATTCATGCATTTTTTTCTATTTTTAGGGTGCTTAGCTGTTGTTACATGCAAATGCCCGTCTTAAGAAGTGTAGCTTGTCGCATTAGAGCAAGGCTGTCAAGATCATTTTAGATTGATTAGGTCAGATTAGCAAAGATGTCAGTTTATGGACAATTCCAGCATTATGGATTGTGACATTTTTAGTCAAAACATAAAATATAAATACTCCTGATGATAGTCCAGACAGCAGAAAAATATCAGTCTATACAGGAATTTTCAAGCATTAATACGCAACACATGGAGAAAGGATGGCTCTTCATAGACCACATAGGCCTATTTTATTTTAATTTGTCCATTTAAGGATTGTTACGGATGTGACAGTTCCGTTTTTAACCTTCATGACTATGGAAAAAAGTGCTTTAAAGACTTCAACAGAGACATCATGTGGGTATTTAAACCACCAAATATTGACATCTGAGCCATCAGTAACGTAAAAACTTTGGTAAAAAAATATATTTTTCTCTTAAGCTTAAATCTTACGTAATGATTTAAATCTTTATCACATACACAAGCAGTGTTGGGTGTAACTAGTTACTAAGTAATTAGTTACTGTAATTTAATTACTTTCCCCTTGAAAAAGTAAAGTAAGGGATTACTCTTATGTTTTCTGTAATTTAATTACAGTTACTTTTGATGTAATTAAACTAAATACTTTGTGTAATATATGTGTGTGCAATAGTGGAATTGACATAAAAATTCAAAGTCTAACTTGTAACTTGTAAAATGTAAAATTCTCACATCTGTCATACGTTGGTCAGTTAATAGAGTACTTTAAATAGTTTAATATTATTTATTTGAATGAATTAAATAAGTCGTTTCATGTCTATCCTTGAATCACTTAACTAATCAAGGTTGATGTAGGATATAGAAAGTAATTAGTAATAAGTAACTAAATACTTTTTGGACAGAGTAATTTGTAAAGTAATCTAATTACACTATTGAATATGTAATTAGTAACTAGTAACTAATTACTTTTTCAGAGTAACTTACCCAACACTGTACACAAGACACATTATTCTGAAGCTGCAACTATCTGTGTTATTTCACTGTAGACGTCTGCTCTACCATGACTTCCATTCACAGCCCAGGAATTTGAAGAATTGCTGTACTTTGGCAGTGCTCAGCATCACAGACACGCTTACAATTATGTGTTTTCATTTGCTCCGATATCTGTGAAAAGAAATACTCTAACATCCAGAAAATGCATTGCCTATTGCTATCCAAACTCTAATAAGACATGTGCTCATCTTTTAAAAACTGTATTTTGTAAAGTTTATGCAATCACACATCAAATACCTAATCAAAATACTTTATAGAACTGTTTATTCAATGTATTAAAGGAGACATTCTTTTGCTGTTTTTAAAGCTTTGAGTATGTTTTTTGGGTGTTTAACAGCAGATGTTCATCTTTCTTGTTTCAAAAAACTCTTTATATTTCACATATTTCAAGTCTATTGTTCACCGCTGTCTCTCTTCTAACAAAACGAAGGATTTTTTCAGGTTTCTTTAAAGTCCCTACTTACGAAACACTCTGATTGGTAAAGCTGACCAGGTCTGTCGTGATTGGTTCCCCGATCGAAGTATAACAGAGGTGTGCTAGTGCATGTGCAAACGTCAATCTTTGTTAGAGGTTAGATGTTTTCCCTACTATGGCGAGGGAAATGACACCGAAACGATTGGGTGAGATCGGTTAAATTAAAAGTCTTACTGTGATGTGTTTGCATACAGTTGGTAAATTAACTGTCATCTAAATAGGTTTATATTTTAGTAACAGCTGGGTGGTCCGCTCCAAGAGGTCATAGAAACTATAGCATAATCCGGGTATCATATCCTTCATGAGAACCGTAATCCTATCTGCACTTAATAAACCACTTTGCCTTCGTCATGTTTTTGTCCCCATATGTTTTTGCTTTTAAAGAGCAGGATATTGGATTACACAACCAGTTTTTGTAATCTCTAATTTCTGTACCATTAGTTTTACAGTAATTTCAAAAAAATGAAGTTTGCTGAACACACAACCTAAAAATATAATAATTTACTAATTTTTACCTTACATGAGTGATTGGGCAAACAGAAAAGCCCACCCTAAATTCACACCATTGATTTAGCCATGCGGTGTTGCTGTGTTGGGGTTTTCAAGAGACAGAGCCACGTTCTGATTGTCCCAAAACAAGTTATTTAGATGGGATAGGAGGTGATATTTGCATACGATATTACATATATTTTATATTTAAAGCAAGAGGGAATCTGGTTGGCGTCTGAAATATTCACACTCGTCATCATTTTCAAAGATTTTGCTTCAAATGTTATTAGGTGTGATATCCAGGTCAGTTGAGGTATACTGTAAGAGCTTTTGATATAAGAATGTTAAATGTGTACAGTTGGGGTTCAGTCAGATTCCTGTCGTCTTTGTAATGACGCATTTCTGTCTCCGTTTTAAAATATAGTTTCATTCTCCATCAAATTGTTATATTTTGATACCAACACATGCCCTTAAATGTTGAACTGTGCAATACAAATAACAATAGCGCAATAATGCAAATGCTGTCTGGACGGCAGTGACATTGGACGATACTAAAAACCAGTTGGATCATTAATTAACATAAGAAAAAAGATTTCATTATGGATATTGTGGAGGAGGATTTGAACAGGGCTGTAGTCAAGTCCACCTTCGTCGAGTCCAAGACCAGGACTAGTCGAGACCGAGACAAGACCGAGTCTAAAGAGGTTCGAGTCCAAGTCCATAGAGGTTCGAGTCCAAGTCAAGACCGAGTCCAAATGAGACGATGCAGACAGAGACAAAAAAAAAACTCTTCAAAAATCAAGACAACATACTTTATTTGTAATGATCAAAAAGCGGATCAAGTTTTGTCATTTTATTTAGACGTATAGAAATTTCAACAAAGTCACATAAAGCCGTAGTGCAACTTCAGATTTTCAGTCATTTTATTGTAGTGTTACAATCCCATTCTGGGCTTCCAATGGAAAATTTTCCCATCCTCAGCTTGTTGACTTGTCACTGTTCACCTTATTGAATCAACATCACTTTTGCCACCGCAATTGATGTTGAAAGAATGTAGAAGTTTCAACAAGTGTCTATTATAACAGTGTGCTAAAATACAATTGTTGAGGCACAGTATCACAGTAACAGTTTAATATGGCGCTGTATCTTAGCGTTGTGAACCAGAACACTCAAATCAGTCATTTAGTATAATTTCATTTAGTATTATTTATAATATTTTTTACAGCTTGACACCCATCACAAAAAGTAACCTTCTCAAAGAGGAACGAGAGTTAACTTAATGAAAGTCAGGAGTCCAACTAAAGCAAACATAAATGCTTCATCAATGGTTTTGTTTGGAAGGAGAAAGTATCATCGGACTTGGTCGAGACCAGCTAGAACATTTGGCGAGTCCAATGACCGAGTCCCAGTGCAGATACCAACGAGTCCAAGACAAGTCCAGACTCAAGTACTACAGCACTGGATTTGAAGTGTAAAATATTCCAGAGCCTTGGTACCTGTACTGAAAATACCCTAAAGTTCATTGATATAAATATGAGAATCTTAAAATTATTTCTGTTTTTATTTTAATTTGATACGTTTGACTTCCCTCATATAGACCAGCATGAATGAACAGAACTTGGCAAAATCAGGTCTTAGCGGGATGGCAGTGACCTTCTAACCACCTACACGTGGTCCACATGCCATTTGTGCCCCTAGGGGCAGCTAGACAGTTCAAAGTCTGTTATAGGTCACTAATGACGTGTCTCTGTCACCCCATTGGCCCCAGGAAAAGGTTATTATATAGAAAGCTTGCTTTTAACTCAGAACAGGTCAACATTACAGTATGTGTCCTACATGGAGAACACCAGGAGCGTACTGTTGGATGTTGACTGTTATTTAATATAAAGCTTTGTGTATGTATTTACGTATATTCTTTTTTACATTATACATTTTTTAAACAGATATCCATATCAAACCTTTGTCCAATATGAAAATGCAGCGGTTACATAAGAATGTTCATGTTACCACGGTGACCACGCTGTATTATTTTAGTCCATCCGCCTATACTTATCCTTGACAAATGTACTATGAAGGGAGATACCAAGACCGGTTACATACTGCTCCCTTTACATTCCTTCTGTCTTACTGAGCTACGAATGACGTTCTCGGTTTCTCAACTCTTTTATGAGTACAGCCAAACACAAGCAACAGTCCCTCCCTCCTTAAGAAAGGAGGCGTGCTCTTGTGTGTTCACGTGAAGGCGTGTATAACAGAAATCAATGCCTTTAGCTCACTTGACTTTCGGTCACAGGAAAAGCCTGTACAAGAGCTTTGTTGGACACCTTTGAGGGGTTATGATGATGATGACAACAACAGAGGGAAAACCGATGACCTAGAGCTCCTTTTAAGCTAGAATCAAGTGATGAGTTTTCGGGGACAGAACAAGGACAGCTCTTGTGGAATGGTTCTCCAGCCGAATGTGGAGGTTGACCCCTCTAGGAGTATTTGGGAGGAGAGAAGCCGGTTTACTAGTTTGAATCGCAGGTTATCGAGATGGTTTGGTGAGTCTGGGGGCACTTTTCTCTTATCTATGGGGGGGGTCATTTGGTAGAATGAATTGTTATCAACAATGTAGTTTCTACCAATGCTTTTGAAATGTACTGTCACAATCATGTTTTCAAAGTCGTTCAGTTCTAAAGCTTGACATTTGAAGCAAAATGTCCTTAGAACTGCATCACCGTCCAGGGATGTCAATAGTCTGGAACTCATAATATTGAAACCTACTGCTGTTTATACCTGAGCTGGTCATTTTCGGTTCATCAAACCGAACCAATGTGTTGGCGAGCAACTGGTGTATGTGGGCATGTGGGAATATCTCAACCATGTGTGGTTCTTGTACTACGGAAGTAGTTTCATCTGTCCAGGAGGACCACTTTAATTCATTCTGCAGTAATGTTTTATGGTCTTACTTTAAATGGTTCAAGCATTACAAAAAGGTGGTACCTATTGAGTTCCATAAATTTTGTGTCCATGCAATTGAAGTGAATGGGTACTGCCGTGATTAGGTTACTTACAATACTTACGTATTAATAACTTGGTATGATTATATTGTTTTTTCTGGCATTGTTTATTTGTGAATTCAAACCTCATTGGCGTATCTTTTTGAAAGCATGTTATCATTGACCACCGTAGAGTTTAAAGTCCAGTGCAAATGGGGTGGGCCGGCAGTAGACGCCAGTGCATTTGAAAGTGTTTACTTTCAAAATGCACCCATGGAAAAGAAGACGAAAATTAGTTTCTTCCGTCTATCCCGCTTTTGACTTTTGCTTTTAAAGGCTAAATGGTAGATGGGACGGACTGGCTGTACTTTAACTTTTTTTTTGGTTTTAAAGTTGTGTATCACAGGCCAAACAGTTCTAAAACGTCTGTTACATAAGAAAATATATACACATAATAAATATTTATGTGTAGTTTATCACATAAATAGGCAGGTAACGGACGAAGGACATGTTACAGTTGGGTTAATTAGGGCCTTATAATTTAGATTTTCCCAAGTTCCTTTTTTCTCTTTTATGTTCTGTGTTTTCCATTCTTTTACTAAACAATAATTATATATTCGTCCACGTATACTATTATGTTATTTACAATTTACAAATATAAGTATACTCTAGTTTTTATAGTTTTCAATTTACTGCTAGAATTATAAAAATTACTATAGTAAATATTAGAGGACAGTGTTTTTAATCTGGATGTTCAAGTTAAACAGTCTTTTATTTTGACGGGTTGTCGCAAAGAGTGTGTGGTTGATGATATCTTTTCCCTAACAGTGAAATGTTTATGAAATAAACTCTCAGATCAGCTCTGTAGATGGAGTTCATGTGTTCATTTCCACAGAGATGCAGACAATTGCACGAGCATCACACGCGTGAAAAATGCTTTAAACTGTGCAGCTCATTCACATTCACGCAAATCAACCAGGTGACATTTAAAAAGCCAGATAGCGTCTCTGCTATTCCTTCCCTCTTTCCACATCGTGGGGAAATCACAGGGCTGTATATATGAACTCGCTGCACCAGGAAAACAAGTTTTGAACGCAAAAACAACCAAAATAGTGGTGCACCCTTGATTTACATCACACACAAACAAGCACTGTGACAAACACACCTCAAAAAACAAGCGGCTCTGTCTAAAACACGTGCAAAACTGTATCGCACGCGTGCTACACTGGTAAATATATTCTTAGCACAGACAGATTTTTTAGCATGTGTGACATATATATATATATATATATATATATATATATATATGCACCGTGCAGCCCTGTGTATGGATTCATTGCTTTTTAGAAGCAAACCCAAATTTGATCATAAATGTGAGGATTCAAGCCGGTTGAGATGTTTTTTGAATCACAATACATGTTTTGAACAGCAGGGGCCGTTGTGTTTACTGCAAACTTGGAAAACATGGATATGCTGATATTTCTTTAACGTAAACAAATCCAAGAAAAGCACAGACAAGTCTTAGCTTGTTTATTTTAAAGAGACTTTTGTATTATTCATTTTTTATTTGATTTGGAATTTGTTTTAAAATTGCAGTTTAGTTTTGTTATTTGACATAAAAAAAAAATATTTTACAAAGAAACGTGCAGCATTTGAGAAATAATAAAAGGGCAGGTTCATTTCCAATTTGTCTCAACTCATTTTGTAGAAATAAATCGTGAATGAATCGTTACATCCCTATTTATAATAAATCTAAGTTTTATTAGGGCAAATGCACCATTGGATAGGTTTCTTTGACTTTGATATTTTAGAGGAAGGCTCACTTTGGTAGGGTGTGTGTTCCCAATCCTTTGACATGTATCCTAAATTTTTTTTTTTAATATATGCCTTCCATTCGCAGCCAATTGAATGATAATTTTTGTGATTTAACTCATGCCTTTGTCGTGTCGGTGTATATCTAAAAACATTATTTTTAAGCTGTGTGCGGGCATGGTTCTGTGTACTGCTTTTTGCATACTCTCTGATCATTTGAATAGGCTGCTTTGTCTGACGTAATATGGAAAGACGAGAGTCTATAGACCTTACCTCACATCATACTTTAGATCCCATATCTAATATATTTTATATATTTTTTTTCTTTTCATGTGTTGTATAAATTATGTAATAAATATTGCATTGTAGTCAAATGACACATAAATCCCAAACATTTTGAGAGATGTCGTAAGTTGGGTGTGCATATAACTAAGGGCTCGATAGTTAGGACCGCCCTGGGTCAGCATGGGAGATTCTTGGGCCATTTTAATTTATACTGTTAAAACTATTACTGAATTACTGTATTTCTGTACCCGATAACTACTAGTATACCATCCTGAAAGACCTGAAAAACATGTATTATTTATTTTTATTTGTTTGTTTGCTTTATTATAATTGTTTGAAATATTTTATATTTCTGTAAGTTTTTATGGAGCCAGAATGATGCTGCATAGTGTCCCAAAAAGAGCTTTAACCATTTTTTTATAAGGGCTGTCAAAAGATTAATCGCGATTAATCGCATCCAGAATAAAAGTTTGCGTTTACATAATATATGTCTATGTACTGTGCATATTAATTATGTTTTTATGAATACAAACACACACATTCACATGTATACATTTACATTTACATTTAGGCATTTGGCAGACGCTTTTATCCAAATATGTATACATATTTAGCAAATATTTACATGTATTTATTTATATTTACCAACAATTGAAATTATATATAAATGTTTAATCATTTTTAGATTTTTCTTAAATATATGCATGGATGTGTATGTGTTATAAATTCAAAATTATTATGCACAGCACACAGATATATATGTAAACACAAACTTTTATTCTGGATGCGATTAATCTTTTGACAGCCCTATTTTTTATACTAGCTCCAAATTATTTTTTAAATTGAAGCTATTTTAAAAATAACATATGGAGGTGTAAATTATTTTATTTGATCTTTAACAATATTTGATATTTCTGTGAGTCAGAATAGATTTAATGGTACCAAAGTGATGCTGCATAGTAATACCAATAAGTGCTTGGACCATTTTTCTTATATCAGCTTCATATTATATTAACTATTTTAATTATTTGATGCCTCCAACTGCTAATTCATATTTTTAAACAATGCATTGAATTAAAAACTTTACAAATTAAAGGTACTTTGTCTTTAGGTGTCATTTTAATTTGTCTGAATGTAACTTCAAATAATACGATTCAATAAAATGTAATATAAAATATAAGATATCGTTTTAAAATAAATGATATTATATTTCAAATATAAGTCTGGAATGAATGCAAGAGCAGCTGCCTTATATTTACTTAACACTTTTAACGAGTTAAACAAACAAAAGACTTAATTATTACTTGTTGTGTTTATACTGTGTGTATTGTGAAAAAAAATGTTTTAAACATTTGTTTCTTGCTATAATATTACTGCTGTCGTTTTACTTTGTTCACAAATGTGCTTTCAGAATTAATCTTTTGGTTGCACACTTCTTTATAATCTTAAATCATTTCAGATTATACTCATACGTTGTTTGATTCACATCTATCTCCCATATAACATCCGTCCTTTTGTTGTCACCATTTGCAATTGATGGCTCATGTATTTCTGTTCCAACGGAAAAAATCGGTTTAAGGCAATTGTGGGCAGAAGTAGAGTAAGTGTGTAAACATTAACAGACGTGGGATACATGGCCCTAGTATAATCCTAGTTGTGGGCTGAAAAAGAGAAACCAAAAATCTATACTTTTAATTATTATATTAGTATAATGGCTAGATTAGTTTTCAGTCATTTTTAATGGTGTGATTTTACAACCGCACATCTAAACATTAATATACATTTTAAACATAATAATAATGTGATAAGCAAATCAAGCAGTTTCAGTTTGATAAATGTATAAAGTTTCTCCTTTCTCTTTCTCTTTAGAATCTCCTCGGTTGTCCACTGCCTCTGTCGGCAGTAATGACCGGTCCTCCACAGCCACGCTGTCTGATTGTTCTGACTTCCCAGATGTCCAGAGACCCGTAAGTGTGTGGTGTCCACCATCTCATCTGGGTCAGCTTCCTCTCGGGAAGACGTTCCACCGTCAGGCATCTCATCTGCTGGTGCACCCATCGAGGACAATGTGGACTTGGAGTTGATGCCTGCTGGGAATCCGAGTGAGACTCGGGACACTCAGAACCTTGGCCAAGAGTCCAGTCTCTACTCGGGGCAAAATAGCAGCAACGCTATTAACAACATCCATAATTCTAAACAATCTTTCTCTCCATTTGCTGCTAAAACCATGGCACCCAACCCTGAACTCACCTATCTGGACCGTGTTGTCATGGAGATCCTCGAGACGGAGCGCATGTACGTGAGAGATCTGCGAAGTATCGTAGAGGTAATGAATTATGTTAATTGGCAATTAATTGTTATATATTAATAGATCGATATTTGCTGAGAAAGACCCCTATTAAAGAAAATGTCGATGAAGAAACAAAGCATGATTGAGAAATTGAAGACAGTTGTTTGTGTCCCTAGTGCAGTTAGAATCAGTTGGTGATAACAGGCAGAATTTGCTGACATATTGGGCTAGACGGACACTTTGTTCAAACAAACAGTGAGCTGTCACTGATCGGTCGTGATGGAGCAATGCCAAAAAAGGCTCTTTAGACAGGAAAGCAGATTACAGAAGCTTTGGAACATGACAGAGTTGGAAGCAGTTGAGGACAATGAATCTTATTGCATGTTAAATGTCACCAAGAGTGTTGATTACAAACATGAACCGGCAAGTTTTATAAATCTGGTAAACTGTAAATGTGGGTAAAGGCTAAATCATTCAACAAGATTAAACAAGTTTTATTGCATCATATGACACGCGTCTATATCAAACTTTTATTAGGATTCTGTTTTCTACCTGAAAGAAACATCATCAGGAATCTTTCCCTAAAGGAACAGTATAACCAAAAATGAAAATTCTGTCATCATTTACCCTCAAGCTGTTCCAAACCTGTGTGAATTTTCGTTCTGTTGAACACAAAAGAATGATACTTGGAAGAATGTTGGTAACCAAACAGATCTGGGGCACTATAGACTTCCATAGTAGACAAAATACTATGGTATTTAATGGTGCCCCAGAACTGTGTCGTTTACAACATTCTTTTTAAATATCTTCTGAATGTAGAGTAACTTTGCATTTTTGGAAGTATATTCTTCATGCATCTGTACATTATCACTGATTTTACTTTGAACAATTTTAATTTCACTACATTGTAATAGCATATAATAGTTTTTATCTTTAATACCTAATACCTAAAAATGTATTTCTAATCTTTATAATGTTTATTTGTAAGTATAATGTTTGTGTAAAAATACTATATTTATAATGTGCCTAAGTATTAAAGGTAAAAAACGACACATATAAATGTAGTGGAGTAAAAAGTATGATATAATCAATTCAATTTTTATTGAAGTGATATATTTTTTTCACGGTTTTGCATTGTTGCAGGGCAGCTTTACATGTAGTAAAGAGACATTTTAAGAAATAGATAAATAAACAACAAATGACACAATATACGGTATTACAATACATGGTAATAATCCACATTTTCTCAATACTGTGTACACTGAAGAAATTTTAGTTTTATAAATACTATGTTGGAATTATAATTCAATTCAATTCAAGTTTATTTATATATAGCGCTTTTCACAATGTGCATTGTTCCAAAGCAGCTTTACAGAAGCAAAATAAGAAAACACAGAGGTAAAACACAGCACAGTGCATAGTGTCCACAGAACAAGCAAGATCATTCTAATAGATAATATCTAATAAATTAATAAATAGATGAATAGATGCAGTCTCCCGGTGAGCAGGCCAACACTGCCTGAGCTGGGATGGTCGCCTTTCTCTTGGGTGGAAATGGAGTTGCCTTAGATGGAGCTGGGATGGTCAGTCAGTCCGCAGCTGGCGTAGTTTCTAAGTCGGGATGGGCATATGATGTCCATCTGGGCCTGGCAGAGCTTTCCCTACCTCGAGATGGGCATCCCGAGGCGGAGGCAGAAAGAAAATAATTAGCGTAGCTGCTGTTCATTTACTATGCATTAGTGAAAGCTTGGGTGAAAAGATGTGTCTTTAATCTAGATTTAAATTGGGAGAGTGTGTCTGACCCTCGAATAGTATCGGGAAGGCTATTCCAGAGTTTAGGTGCTACGTATGAGAAAGCTCGACCCCCTTTTGTAGATTTAGTTATTCTAGGTGTTATCAAAAGTCCTGAGTTTTGCGATCTTAGAGAGCGTGATGGGTTGTAATGTGATAGAAGCTCAGTTAAGTAAGTAGGGGATAAACCCTTTAAGGCTTTATAACTAATTAAAAGAATTTTAAAATCAATACGATAATTATACTGGGCACTTTTTACACAATATGGTTGTTTGAGGGTTACAGTCATTGGTTAATGTCTTCATTGTTGCTTTGAAGTGGTTTACTGGACATATTAGTCATATTTAATGCTCTCTTTAATGCTATTTGATCCGTTCGACCTGTTTTCCTGGTTTAATTATATTTATTCATCTTGTCATAGTTCGTTTTAAGGAGATAGAATGGTCATTATCATCGTTGATTGACATTGCAATAGATTTCTATCACATTATCTTGGCAGTTAAAATTTGGGCTGGTTTTTGTTGGAGAGGGCGGGTTTTATTGAGCCTTTGGGCTGGAAATTGTCCTCCCAATCTGGCAACACTGAGCCCAGCATACAGTAGTCTGGAGCTCTTTTAATACTCTTCAAAAAGCATCCCAGGGTGAGATTCTAAAGGGATACTCCACCCTGAAATGAAAATTCTGTCATTAATTACTTTTCCAAACCTGTATACATGTCTTTGTTCTGCTGAACACAAAGAAAGATACTCGGAAGAATGTTTGTTACCAAACAGTTTTGGGGCACCATTGACTACGATAGTTGGAGATAAAATACTACGGTAGTCAATAATGCCCAGAACTGTTTAGTTTACCACATTTTTTTTATATCTTTTTTTATGTATTGTAACTTTGCATTGTTGCACACAAAAAATATTTTGAGGTATTTAGGAAAGCAAACAGTTCTGGGGCACCATTAACTACCAGTTACATTGTTTCTACTATGGTAGTCAATGGTGCTCCAAAATTGTCAGTCGCTAACATTCTTCCGAATATCTTTTTTTGTGTTCAACCGAAAAAAGACATTTATACTTGTTAGGAAGAACTAGAGTGTGAGTAATTCATGACAGAGTTTTCATTCTTGGGTGGGGTATCCCTTAAAAGAAGATATTTTGCGAAATCAATGAGAATTCCAAGCGCGGCTTCTTTAAAGATGCAAGAATATAATGAAGTTATAGATTTATTTTGGATTACAACACACAGTAGTTCCAAGACATACATGAGATGAAGGACTGTCACTTGTTAGCAGTCAGACATGCAGTGTGCTGAGATTATAGCGTTATGTAACATCAGGATTAACATGTACTCCACGTACAAGACAATGTCACATCTTGAAGCGAGATTAAGAACAGTCATGAGGTGTAAATAGACATCAACATGTGTTGGTGGGGGGAGGCATTTCATATTTGGGTGAACTGATTCTTAATAAAGGCTCTGACTGAACCTTAGTGAACAATTTAAAGGGATCACAATCTGACAGCGAAGCTTCTCTTGCATTTATTGTTTTAAGGAAGGTTTTTTTATGAGTGTTACGCGGCACGACACATGACTTGTTTTAATGGGATGTGCTGCGCTGCATCCAATGTGGACAAAATGTTAAATTATATTGGTTTCTAATGCGTTCTATTGTCGCATCGCGCCATGCCGCGTCCGGTGTAGACACGGTGCGATGAGACTGCTGTGACAGCCAGTCAAAACTTCCTTTTAGATCTTAAAGATTGGTCTTTTTTAAAAGTTGTATGAAGATATTTTGTACATTTGATGCCTACATGTTTTGTTTCTATTTAGTCTTTTGGGTGAAAGCATTCCATGACTATTTTTATCTGTAAACAGTGGTGCAGGATTGATGTGAAATGTGGCCTTAGAGTCAGCTTTGACGGACTTTCCAAAGTTCTACGTTGTACAACAGAAGCGAAAAAGCTAATGTTTTGCCTTTAGTTAGACACTGTTAAAATATCATGTCGTTTCTAGTTGATCTTCTATTAATGCGACAGCATTTGTTTCATTATAAAAAAGAATTTACAATTTTTTTTAAATAACATAAATGATAAAAAATGCTGTATAATGATTTATTGGCACTTCAGTGATTGATAAATTATGAAAGTTTGATGAGAATGTGAGTGTTTTGATTTCATATCAAATTGTGAATGGTTGCTGGGGTGATTCAGTGCAGTTGCTAAGGCATTCTGACAGACTTTTAATCATGCAATGCATTTTTAGCACATTGCTAGGTGGTTGCTAGGGTTTTCTGGGTAGTTGCTAGATGGTTACGAGCTGTTACTGTACTCTACCCTGTAGGTCAAAAGAGCCTAAAGAAGTGTTTTTGATATTCTGGTGGCTTGCAATGTTATGGGGGTTCACATCAAATGCGAATTAAGCGATTTGCGCGAGTAAATTACATACAGAACAAAGTCAATGCAAAGACGCGATTGCCGCAAACGCGCATCAATCCCGTATCAATCCTGTCTTCCCTTGCAAGTTGAAAATATTTGTCAGCTCATATCACTCACGCGAAAATAACGAACTTTTCCCGCGATTAATAAAGAGTGTGGAACGCGATTGTTCGCGTTTGGTGTGAACCCAGCATTAATCTCTTTTTTCTTTGTCCACTATGCAAAGTGAGAAGTGTAGTTAGAAATAAATTAGCTATTAGATCTTAACCTTCTTTGAACTTAGCTTGAATCAGGACACTAGGCATCTAAACTATATGACTGTAATGTTTGTGTCTTTACATTTTAAGCCCTGTGTCATTTCAGTCGGCAGGTTTACACGGAGACTACTGGAGTAAAGTGTGTCTGTTGGCATTGAGGCCTTCAGCACCTGCCAAGAGCGTATTTTACATTGAGACCTGCTTGATGACGAATAGCATTAAGGGCTTGTGTCAGCTCTACTTATAGCCACGGCTTAGTTCTGTTCACAGCTCAAAATAAACAAGAGCTTTTTAGGTGGACTAATGTCAGTCGTAATGATGTCATGTGGCATTTGTAAATAATTTATAAGAGATGTCATGGTGCTTTTCATAGTGCAGTAAATGAAAAGTAACATAACATGAAGATATGAAACTGTTATGTGCTTTTTGTCACAATTGGTTAAAGAGCCAACATATTAAAACCTTTTGTTTTAACTGTGACTGACATTCTTGATGACATAGAACGTATAGATATAGCATACTACTGTATATAGGCCAGGCAACTATGTATTTGGTCATATGAATTTTGACTGAAACTGCTGTGGTTTTGCAATGCATTGGTTTATCATAATAAAGCGCATGCATGATCTTTGTTGTTTTGCAGTGCACAAAATGATAATTTTATGAGTAGTTGGGTGTAAACACAAAAGCAGTTATACTGCATTTACAAAAATGTTTTTCTTTTTGCAGGACTACCTTGCTCACATTATAGACACTGGAGATATTTCCATCAAGCCAGAACAGGTGTGTGCTCTTTTTGGAAACATAGAGGACATCTATGAATTTAACAGGTAAGAATTAAATGATTATTAGCCAACACAGGCACCTTTTTATTATATTTTATTATATGGGTTCTACTTAAAACAGTGTAATTTACTGACTTTTTTTTATTTAAATTGTTATTGACGATAGTAGGTATTACCAAATTGTTACAGTTTTATTTTAGAATCTGTACGACTATTTTTCAACGGTAGTTAGTGATAGGAAAACCACACAAAAAACAGCAGTTTGGCATCCCAGTCAATGGCATAATTTAAATCTTAAAATTGCTGACATGTTTTTATTGATGAATAAAGTCAACGTTAAACATTTATATGCTTGGTCATTTTCTAATAAAAGTTAATTTGCAGCTCACTAATCTGTTGCTATTTATGGGTGCCAATATATTTTCCTTGATAAGATTATTCATTACAATTTAATGATCATTTTGGCATCAGTTCAAGTGCTGTTCAGTATTTTCACATTATTTCCTGTTTCTTTAGTGCTCTCGCATGTTAATAGTTTTTTAAAGGCCCCCTTGTGGTTGATAATTTTATCCCTTAAAACGAATCTTTGACCATCAAAATTATATATTTAAAGTTTTTTATCGTGAAAATTATTTTTCCTGTCTTAAAATAGCTTGAATGTTACTCTACGTCTCAGCTTCATTAAGTATACACATGCTCATGAATATGCAAATTAGCCCCGCCTCCAATCAATCGCACTCGGTAGTTTAATACTGAAATTGAAACTGAGAGTTGACACACCAGTGCAGCGATCATTTTAGTCCGAATCTGTGTGCCATCTTTGCATATTTATGCTGACCCACAGGGGTCAAATGAGTTGATGTGATTTGATACGGGTTTATGACATCATTAACTGGGACCGTTTCAAACCCTATTTTTTAAACTGTCTTTGGTAAACTGCAGTTTTATGAAGAAAATACTCAGCGATGGTTGAAAATGATAAATTTGCACATGGTTTGTCTTAAAGCACATTAAAAACACCACATAAACATAAAAACAACATTATAAACTTGATTTTTACCTCAGGGGGTCTTTAAGGGAGCATATTAAGCTATATATATAAATAAATATTTTCCTCAGATTCCTTCTTAGCTATTACTCAATTTATTATATAAAAAATCAAAATCAAACAAATATTTTTTTTGTAATTTAAGGGAAATATAAAGCCACTACAAACCAACACTTGCTCCCAAGCTAGCTTGTCCTTGCTCGTTTATGTAAAACAGGACAGTAAAATAAAGTGCTACCAAAAAATTATTTTAAAACAATTATACAGCATAAAAAAATTATGGCACTTTATTCATGGGAAAGTGCTATATTTAATGCTGTCACCCCACTAGCTAGTCTATACATTTCAGGGCCCTGTTGCGATTAAAGCCTGTTTTTGTAGCTTTGACCACATTTGTTGTGTTGTATTTCATCCATTCACACAGCGTAATATTGTCATATACAAAGGCCTGTCTGTTTACACAAAAGTGCCTTTGTTAGATCGTGTGCTCCCTGCATCTGCAAGAGAAAAAGAGAAGAGAGAAACCCTGAAACTGTCTCATACAGTAGCTTATATCTTCACTAACAATATGATTTTTGTTTTGTTCTTGAACTTTATTATCATTTTGTTGAAGACTAAAAGTGATTAATATAAAATTCTCCATATATCTGTTATGAATCAGATTCCTTTTTAAAGCCAACCAGCTGTCAGAACACAGACAATCTCTCAGAACACCTGTGAACAAATAGGGACCCGTTACATACCTAACCTGTCATCTGTTAATTATTTTAAACATTGTTTGCTCATTTGTTGTCAGGTGTATGGCTACACCAGAGATAACCTTTTACGCATTCCCTAACCCATTTCCGTTTTTGATGGAGTATTGCAATTGATTTTTGCATGTACGATTCAATGAAACGATAATCGTTTGGGTCTAAAAATAGTTCTAACATTGTTGATCTATTTATTTAGTCGATTTTGTCATGGTTTTATCAACATCAATTTTCGTATCAGTGTTGTAATAAAAATCCTTTCATTATCGCCATGACGCGCACGCCCCGCCCCAACACTTATGCCCCGCCTCTGATTCTTTTTTAACCATGACCAGTACTCGAAATGAAATATGATTAAAAATGCCCATCCCTACAAAAAGTGTGATGTTCATTTCCTTTGTTTGCTGTGGTGTATTTTATGTCAGGGAATATATTTTCTAACATACAAATGGCTGCTGGTGAAAGCCAATTATTTCTATCGCATTGCTATTGCTGCCATTTTACTTATTTGTTAAATAATGTAAAATAATAGCAATACCTATTTTCTCTGGTAATTTTGACTATTTTTTCATTACTGTTAAGCCTAATGTATACTTTACTTTTTACATGTACACAAGGGTCAGTGTACAGTGCGTGTGATGCAGATTTTGTCATGAGAACAGTACTTTGTATGCGCAGGTCGCACGTGTGCATTTAACTTTTTTCAGTAATGAGTTTATCCACAAAGTAGCCCATGTGTTACACCGTAAGACCTGCTTTACATGCTTCTTACGGACCCCTGTAGGCCAAGAGAGGTATTGCAATTTGTCGCAATTTGCATGCTCCGAATGCCTGTGGGGCACAGTCAAACCAACATTTATTCAGACACTTTCAACATTTCTCACAATATCTCAGTTTATTTGCTATAGTTCAGAAAATATGACAAGAACAAATTTATCTTGATAATGTCAGATAACTTTGATTGAAAGGTATGTTATGGATTAGGTTGAATAGCTGTCAAATTTAAGTACATTTAGGCACATTTTTGGTTTGACTGTATACTTTGCAAGGTTGTGCGTTCGACTGCGCGCAGGCACTCCATTGCTTTATTAGACACAATCATGAGCAGTGATGAACCTGATGCTATAGTGTGCAGACCATGTGACATTTTTATGCTCATTAGTTAAATGACACATGTTAAGAAATCTGTGTGCATATGTTTTCTTATTTTATAGTGAGCTGCTTCAGTCACTGGACAGGTGTGACAATAATCCCGTGGCCATCGCAAGATGCTTTGTACTTCAGGTGAGATTCGGTATTTGCTTAGGAGACTTGCATGTATCAGAATATCAACAACCATTACCCAAGACTTTTTTTGGCGTCAGATCTAATCATATTTCAATAATATTATGTTTATAGATCTAAACTAGAAATAGACTGTAGTACAGTACATCTAAATCTAAAATACACTCCCTCAAAATCTAAATGCAACATATACTGTTGTATAGAAGGTTTCAAAGCAACAACATAAACAAACGTTACTGCGCATGCACGCATTCGTGGACTGCCTTTAACTTCCGGTACACATTCACAAATAATAAGCTGTGTCTCGTTTCGTTAGGCTGCGTCCTTGTGTCCATCCTCTATCCTCAACTTAAACTTAAACGAGACGTCCTTCGTAGGACATACTGGCAGAAAAGGAAACATGAAGTTCCAAGTTGACAATACATTGCACTCGCTAGGAGTTGGTTACTTTCTACCTAAACATGTTTGGGAAGGGTCTTTCTGTTCATGACAATGCCCCTAAACATTCATAAAAAATATTTACAAATCTGGTGTGGAAGAATTTGACTGTATATGTTGAAGCAGAGAACAGAAGGGCGAAAATAACAATGCGTGCCCATGTATTTTGGTGTTTGCATATATATCATTAAATTCTTTAGTATTTAAAAACGACTTGATTTTACTCCAAAACAACTTAAATAATGATCAATGATATTGATTCTTTGCATGGTGAAATGTGACTGTGTTGTTGGAAAAGGCATTACTAACTGTAGTTTCCTCCACATTTTAGCGTGAATATTTTGAAATCTACACACAATATTGCACCAACTACCCAAAGTAAGTATAAACTTAACAGTCCGGTGAAGAGCTTTTGCATGGATTAGGCCTGGCATGAATAATACAGTTTAAAGTCCCAAGCATCTTAAAGATAAAACATCCTAGAAACACGATAGCAATGGGGCGCTGAGAGAAAACTGTCTATGACTGTCTTCTCAATCTGTATTGGTTGAACCCATGTTGCCGGTCAGGATACTCAGACAAACAAAGCCACGTTTTGATAACACCACAGAGCCACAATGTACACTGATTCCCCCGTAAAGTGTAAACAAATGATTTGGTTATAGTTGTATCTGATAAATTACCTCTGTGGGGGTGAAGTGCAAACAACAACCTCATTTGAATGTGAACTTTAAACAACAGGAATATATGAGAAAACAAACCTACAGGTTCAATGTAGAAGTTAGACTTCTTTGTGAATGATCAGATTAATGTTTAAAGGGGTCATAAGGTGCATATACGTGTTTTTCTGTGTCTTTGGTGTGTAATTAATTGCCGATGCATGTATTAGACACGTAAAATTGCAAAAATGTAAGTGTCGGAACAAAAGATAAGTTCTATCTAAAAGCGAATGCTCACCCAGACCTGCCTGAAACGCCTCGTGTAGCCACACCCCCACAAATCTACTTCAGTTCGTGGTATGATTTGACTAAGACCGCCCAAATGAATACACAAGTAAGGTGGGCGTACCTGTCAGCACAATTGCTTTGGAACCTGATGTTCCAAATATGGTAAGAGGCGTAACACGCTTGCTTTATTCGACCAATCACTACGCACTGGTTAACTGGCCAATCATTTTTTTTTGGCGGAAAGAGGAGATACAAACATGCACGGTATGTGGAAAGTACAGCGTTTTTGAACCTTAAATCGTGTCTACACATTGCATTACATCTAAAACAAACAATAAGCCGCGTCATATGACCCCTTTAATGTTTTGTTAATGTAACAGTTTGTATACCTGTGAGCTTTGACCGTTCATCTTCTTCTGTCAGCTCTGTGGCTGCTCTCACGGACTGCATGAGAAACAAAACTCTGGCCAAGTTCTTCAGGGAGAGGCAGGCTACACTAAAACGCACTTTACCTCTGGGATCTTACCTGCTCAAGCCCGTCCAGAGGATACTCAAATATCATCTCCTGCTTCAGGTTAACCAACTGCTACATGAGCAATTTCTTTTCTGGATGTACAATCACTTTGTGTTTTTTTTAATGGTATTCAATGTGTAAATAATTATTTATATACTGTTTGTTGGGATCACAAACATGACTTTTTCACATCATTGATCCTTTGTGTTACACTTTTTTTTCTGTTTACTTGAAAAAGCTGTCATGAGAAAAATGTTGGTGTGTTTCTTAATCTCTGTCCTGGTGATTTTTCCTTTTTTTTAAAGAAAAGAACTAATGATACCAAACTTATGAATGGTGGTGTATGATGAAGCTACTGGTCTTTGCCTTATTTTGCTTGTGGGCATGTTGTTTTGTAGGAGATCGCCAAGCACTTTGACCAGCGAAAGGAGGGGTATGAGGTAGTAGAGGAGGCCATATACACTATGACAGGTGTGGCGTGGTATATAAACGACATGAAAAGAAAACATGAGCACGCAGTCCGTCTCCAGGTGGGGTAACAACACACATGCAAATATAGAGTATGCATCATGTGGACGATTTGATTCTCTTCATAACATTCTGTTCATAATCATCTCGACAATTTGACTACATCTGTACCTTCAACTTCTATTGTAGGAAGTCCAGTCTCTTCTCATTAACTGGAAGGGTCCTGATCTGACCACTTACGGAGAGCTGGTACTCGAAGGCAACTTCCGTGTCCATCGCGCTAAGAACGAGCGTACGCTCTTCCTCTTCGACCGTATGATCCTCATCACTAAACGTAGAGGAGAACATTACGTATATAAGACCAACATCTCGGTAGGACATCATCGTTGGTCATATCTGAGGAGAACATTATTGCTTATTAATATATCATCTGAAACGTCAGCATTTATGGATTAATACGTGCTGGTTTGCCATGGGAATGAAGTTGTTTTCTTTGTTTTTTTCTTTCTGCAGTGCTCAACGCTGATGTTGATCGAGAGTGCCAAGGACCCTCTTTGCTTCAGTGTCACTCATTACAAGCATCCCAAACAACCTCATACTGTCCAGGTGTGTCCTCGTGGTCTATTGATCAGTGTTTTTTAAAGGAACGCTGTACCTGATTTTGTAATCAGAATTATTAACATTCGGTTTCCATTAGGCCAGGACCGTGGAGGAAAAAAAGTTATGGGCTCATCATATTAAACGACTCATTTTGGAGAACCATCAGGCTGTCATACCACAGAAGGTAAGCAAACTTCAAACAACCTATGTTTGTGTTTTAAAGCATCTCAAATTCATTTTTGAATGTTTTGGTGTTTCACTTTTAGGCAAAGGAAGCCATTTTGGAGATGGATTCTATTTGTAAGTTTTGGTATCAGATGAGTTTATAATTTTTTTTTTTTTGATGATAATAGATCTTTAGCTTTTACATTTTTTTAACATAACTTTTATTCAATTATTTGTACAGTATCTTATATTACATGATGTGTAGTTTAGTGTGTGAGTTGCAAAGTAGTACTAGTATTAAGTTTCTTAAAAAATGAAACACTTTAAACTTTGAGTTATAAAGTGTTACCAATAATAAACATTGTTTTGTCCATTGTTTTATTCTGTCAGATAAAAAGTACAGGTACAGCCCAGAGAAACTAAAAAAGTCAATGTCATGCCAAGCAGACGAGTTCACAAACTCTGGACAGGGCAGAAGACGGTCAGGTAGGTTCTCAGTCTCATTCTTCTTCTGAACATGTTTTCTTTATTGACATGTGATGTACAACGATGGTCTACTTCTTTATCTGTCAACAGAACCATCCAAAGAGATTTTAAAGACCACTAAAGGTAAATTTCTCAGAATGTTTTTGTTTTTGGTGTGTCTTTGGCAGCAGGAACTCAGGCTCTCCAAATTTGTGCAAAACCTGATAATCCAAATAATCCCAGCATGATTTGAATGTTCCAGACAATCTGTTGTGTGTTCCAATGGAAGAAAGGAAATGTGACCTTTTCTGCAAAAGAGTTAACATCATCACAGTCACAAATTTGCTTTCATTTGAATAGGGTCTCTAAAATGTAATTTTACCCCACAACTTTTATTTGACCTGTTTTGTTATTAGGGCCCAAGGCCAGACGCCCTTTTGTTTTTCTCAGGATTCTTTTTTTCGATGTTTTTCGACCCTTAAAGGTCAAGTGTGTCATTTTTTGGCGGATCTATTGACAGAAATGCAATATGATATACATAACTATGTGTTCAGAGATGTATAAAGATCTTATACAATGAAGCGTTATGTTTTTCTTACCTTAGAATGAGCTATATCTATCTACATACAGCACGGGTCTGCTTGCATGGCATGTTGTTGCCATGTTGTTTCTACAGTAGCCCTAAATGGACAAACTGCTCTACAGAACGCGTTTCATTAATATGTTATCTCACTTGGAAAATAAATTGTCATGATTGTAAACTCTGCGGTGGCACAGTGGTGCTTGGGCCCTTCATCACTGCTTGCAGTTATATTTATTATTCTTTTTTAAATCCTTAAAGTACATTTCCATATCCCAAGCTTTATTTTGCTTTCATACTTCTGGAACGTGTGTAATATTAACACAAATATATCAAACTGATGCTGATGGACTAAAACCGTATTTTTTACAAAACATAAAAACCCTGCATTTTTTCAATGATTGTACACTGTGTTGTCAACATTGATAGTAATCATTTATTTAAAAAATAAAAATCATGAAAAATGGAGATACGAGGGTTCCGTCCAACAGCAACGAAATGGGGCCCAGTCTGTGAAATATAGGCCGAAGTAGTCAAATGTAATTATGAAATTGGGAGTAGTCATAGCCATAAAATGACAAAAATAGACAACGTCTGTGTATTGCTGTAAATGATAGATGATATGATTTAATTAACATTTTATTTTATTAAAAACACTGACTTCAGTCTTTCACATGGCTTTACGATAAGTAAATATGTTTTAGAGAATGTCTTGTAAATTATGTGGAATTATTTAATGTCGAAAAGAGTCAATCGCAAGTAAAATGTTTTAGGCTGGTTTTTCCAGCAGGGTCTCATATTATATTTTTAAAGATTTTTTCACATACAAAAGAAATTGTCTAGCCATTGTGTAGTCTTATGGTGTTTTAAAAGTTGTAAAAACATTGCTCATTTAGTATTTATCTTCAATAGGTATTTTCTAGGGGTAACGTATAATCTGCCTTTAAATTGACTAACATTCTGTTTCTTCTTGCTTTGATGGCTGATCCGCTGTTTGGAAAATGTATCAGCAATACTTAAGGTAAGAAACCAATAAATCAACCAAATTGATTTGACGCAGTTGTCAATAATAATAGTGCAGAAATGCACTCCTTGTTGAAGGGAGATTGTTCTAGGTTTAGAATGAAGATGAAAAGTTCTACTATTCCCTAAGGGCAATAAAAAGGGCAATTTTGTTCTTCTAATGTTACCAATGCTGTGGGTTTGGGCCATGTCCTGTGCTTTATAACATGAAGAAATGTTTTTATGACTTCATGCCCCAGCATTCAGACAGTGATGGGGCATTGCCTGCTGACACAAGGCCTTTAGAGGCTACGGCTAGCGTCAGCACTCTGGGTTCAAACATAAGTGATTCAGACAGACCCGCTGTAGACGAGGACTGCCCTGAAGCCAGCCATAATGAAGAACAGGCCTGTAGCTTGACTTCAATAAAGAGACGCTTGAATCACGAGGAAGAAGCTGAAGGGGAGGGAAGTGAATCTGACGATATTCTAATGGAGGACAACCAGGTAGCTGACTTCGCGAGCACCATGTTGGCTGCCATTTCCTGTTGGCACTATAAAGCCAGGGCTTTGCTTTCTATGGGCTTCCCAACGGTGAGGTTCTCTACCACCAAGGGAATTTTGTTTATACTTCTGCCTGACCTTTGTTGTGCCTACCAAACCTCCCCTCTACGTTGCATGTGCCGTAACAGAATGCACTAACAACTCGCCAGAATCACCCGAAGCTAACGCTGTACATGGCCCGGCGCCGGAATTGTTGCATTTCTTTTCGTTTGCCGTAGTGAAACCATGCATGGATCACAGAGAACATGTGCTTATCATTCATTTGAACTAACCGTTTGCCAACGTTCATTTGTTGAGTTGAGAGAAATGTCTAGAAATAGTGTTGTTGGGATATACAATCAAAGCAATTGATGCTGTATTTTACTATTTCTGAATGGAATTTTTTAGGGCGGTCAAACGATTAATCGCACTCAGAATTAAACGTTGTGTTTACATAATATATGTCTGTGTACTGTGCATATTAATTTTGTATTTATAAACATATATACATACATGTATACATATTTAGGAAATATTTATTTATATTTACCAATAATTTAAAAATATTATTTAATATATACATGTATGTGTATGTTTTTATAAATGCTAAATTGATATACACAGAATACAGATACATATTATGTAAACATAAACAATTTTGCATGCGATTAATTGCGATTAATCGTTTGACAGGCCAAATGTTTGGCATTCAGAACTTTACTAATTTAATTAAATGATCATTGGTATAAATCATTGGTCTTTTGATGAATTGGCACTTATCATATAAAGATTCTGGGGCTTTTTGTTTTTAAAGTCAGCATGACCAGGAGAACATGAAATATTGTTTAGTATTTAAATCATTAATCATGATCTTTACATTATGACCGAGATATGCATGCAATATGAACTGTTCTTTTACTACATTAACGTTTTTATCAGTTATGAAAAAAACTTACAACATTTTTTTGTGTCAGTAACTTGTGCTTAACCTCCATTATTTTGTATTATATAATAATTAGGCCTGTCAAACGATTAATCGCATCCAGAATAAAAGTTTGTGTTTACAATAAAAGACTAATTTAAACCATAATTATAGAATAATCTGAGAATAATTGCCGTACTACTTGTACTTTTGCATTGTTATAATAATGCTGTAAATATACAGATCTGCTTGTTTGACATGTTCTTAAAGCATGTTTATTTTTTACGAAAGGATGAAGAGGGATCATCACTGAAACAGGAAGAGAATAACTTTACTGAAGAAACATACGCAGAACAGGTGAGTTATGACACATCTACTGTTGTAACTTCATTTTAGTTGATCTTACTTCATTTGTGATATTTGTATTGATTCAACATCGAAAAAAACTGTATGTTTATGAATTTTAGTACTATTTGGCTTTCTTTTCCTAGACATGCGAGAACAAGTTGCAAAGCCTGAACGTAACACCAAACTGGGGTTCCGTTGAGAAACTGCAGCCGGACAACTCTTCTGATGCAGAATCTTTAGTCATGGACCAAAAGGACACAGATATTCATGATGTGGAGCTTTCAGTGGACAAAGATGACCAGGAAATTGCCAAAGAAGAGGCAGAAGAGATTTCACCTGTGTTACAGCAAGACGATACACCCGGCGAGTCTTCAGAGGAAGATGAAGACACAGAACATAAAACAGACTCCAGCAGCATCCTACCATCATCTGTGCTCGACAAGGCCAGCGCCATCGCTGATCACTTCGTCTCCAATGCGCGTTGTAGTAGCGTCAGCGCAGATGAAGTAAATTCCCTTGGATGCGCATCTCCACGTCTTCCCAGCAGAACTGGAAGCATGTTAAGTCTGGGAGACTCCCAAGAGCGTCTGCTTCGTCTATCTAGCACCTGCTCGGAGACGCATGGTGTTCCGTTGACTCAAGAGGCCTTTGCATCAGCCGACCTCACATTTGCGTCTCCAACGGACGACGGTCCCTTCGATTTAGACCGAAGCGTCCAGAGAAGAAGGGATTCCGTGCTCTCAAGTCAAGACCAGCTACTTATCAACAAGATTAGGAGCTACTATGAGAACGCCGAACACCAGGATGCCACTTTTAGCCTGAAGCGTAGAGAAAGCCTCACTTACATTCCAAGCGGGCTTGTGAGAAGTTCAGTAAGTCGTTTCAACAGCATTCCTAACGATAAAAACGTTGCACAAGAGAAAACCACCAGTTCGTCTGGAACCGTTCAAGTGTATACCTCAGACGTAGAATCTTCTTTGGTTACCTCCACTCTATCAGAACCTAAAACGAATACAAACGTGCCATTTCTGGAAAGTTCCGCCGTGAGTGCTTCTTCAGATTTCTTTATCGGTTCTGATGTTGACGGTGCCATGCAACCTCAAGAAGAGGCTTTCCGCCCCTCCTCTGAGATGATCAAAATCTGGCAGGATATGGAAAGAGAGGTCACTAAATGTCAAGGGGACCTCAAGACATTGAGATCCAGAGAGACTCCTTGTTTTAGAGGGGCAAATCCTGGCCTCCCAAGGAATGGTCAAAACCAGGGTTCAAAGCCAGATGGTGGAGATAGACTGAGGTTACTTGAAGGTTCGGATCTTAGCGCTATAACAGAGGAGTCCTTGACCCCATCACCTCCTAGAGAGACTGGAAAACTCTTGAACAGAGCAGCCAGTGAGAGTGATGCCTTTGTACTCAGACCTCGGGAGGATGAAGGTAGACCCTTTAGACCTTTAGTCCCCCGAGTTATCCAGCTGAGATCAGAAGCTGACAAAGAGAAAGATTCAGATCCTCAGTCGGCAGAAGATGAAGATGAAGCACAAAACAAAGTCTTACATCTCGCAAGGAAATACAGTCAACGCATCAAGTGCCCACAACCTTTGCTGAGGCTCAGAAGCCAGGACTCGGGAGATGCATGGTCGGTCAAGATTAACCTGCCATCGGTGGTGGAGGAAAAGTCGGAGGAGGCCAAAGGTAGGATCAAACTTGACCATTAACTATTTGATTCTAATTCAATCCTATTTGCAATCAATTTCACTTTTGAAAAATTGTGAACAAGACAGGGTTTGCGTAAACAATAGCGGGCCAATTCCAGTGTTATGGATGTGATATTTTCAGTAAAATCTTGAAATATAAATTCTGAGAGAATGTACAGTATTTATTATCAATAAATTAAATCATTGGTTTATATTTTACTAAGATCAGTGTTTGAATTGCGGGGGGTGGGGCTGGGGAGGTTTCGGATCTCCTATAAGCATGAAAGGACCTCCCATAAGGTCTTAAATAAGGAACTTGGGGGGGCCTGGTTATTCATTAAAACTAGTCTACTAAATACCAAAAGTATTATTTTTGGTCAAATTATCATGCTAAAACAAAACACCATTGTCTGTAATTTGTCCAAATTTCATAAGACGCAAATTAAAATGACATTTTTATCAAAACATCCATGCATACTCAAATAACTGGGATCCAAAGTATCATGTGATTGATGCTTATAATGGCAATTCCATCAATTGTGTTTTTCACACAATTCAAACACTGCCCGTGATAGAGTCCAGACATGAGAAAAATATCAGTCAATGCACAAGTTTTCTATTTTAAAAGAGGGACAAATGTATGGGTTGTGGATGTGACAAAAAAGGATGCATGTTTTGAGAGACTTTGTAGGGTTAAATGATAAAACCAGAAGCAAAAATAGCCAACAAATAGAGAAGGGATGGCTCTTCATAAACCACAAATAGTTTTATTGTCAGTTTTTATGAGCCTATTCACGAGGAATATAGACTGTTATGGATGTGACAATTCTGTCATGGATTTCCATACAGAAAAGACATGCATTTGACATGTTTTTCACATGTGTACAACGTTTGTTTTACATGTACAGAAACCAAGCGTCAAACTTCCGGTCTCTCTCGCGAAACCAACACGGAAGTGACTTAAACTGCAATTCATTGACTGGCAGCTAGAGCCTGGCTCCAAAACAGCAGAATCTCATTGAGCACCATGTTAAAATGCCCAACCTTATAGCAAAGAGAAACATGTTTACAGCCTGGTACAAAAAAAAATGTTGGTCTCTAGGTGAGGGGGTGAATTTTTTTTATAACCGTTCCGTTTTAATTATATTAATTATTAAAATGCTGCATAATTAAGGGCGTGGCCACTTGAGTGACAGGTGGTTTCACCTTATTCGGGAGTGACGGACTGCCAAGATGGCGACGACCAGCTCCGCCTACTTTAGGCCTTAAAATTGCTCTTCGCAAGCCTTCGGGCAACGCCACGTCACATGTTTTGTACAGTCTATGCCAAAAACACACGTGAAACTTGTCTTTTTGGAACATTTTTGTGTGAATCCCATGGGATCCCATGGGATCAAATGTAAAAACCCATGGAATCACATGTGCAACATGTGGTGACATGTGATCACATGTGGAGACATATCACCACATGTTGCACATGTGATCCCGTGGATTTCACATGGGATTCACACAGAAATGTTAGGAAAAAAAACATTTACCATGTGATCACAAACCTTTGGTAAAAACTTTTTTTTTTATCATAAGGCTAACATTTGCATGGAATTGCCAAACTAAATAGCTATTTACTACAAGTTATTATTGGAATAAGATTGAAATGTGACGATTTTATGTATATATGGATAGATCTACAATATATTCAAAGCTAAAACAATCCAGCCCCACTCATATTTGGCATTGTGATTAACAGGTCCTCCAAACCTTATGCTGTCCCTGACTCCAAATGAGCAGACCGATGGAGACCAGAAGGCCCAGGATATGACTCCCAGTCCAGTGCACACTCCTAATTCTGTCGGCACCCCGAAGGGTTTGTCCCCACGACAGCCTCGTTCCAGAAGTCCTCATAGTCCGACAACATCTGGGAACTTCAACTGGCCAGACGTCCGCGAGCTTTGTTCCAAATACGCACACTTGAGCACCTCGTCTGCGCAGCCACCGGTAAACCAAAGTCGTCTGGCATCAGAGAGGATGTTTGACAGCGGGTCAAGTAGACGGTCTAGCTGCACTTCCTCCCCTAATGGCTTCTCAGACTCGTCAACTCACGGCAAGGTCTATCAAGGAAGTGAAGATGGGTTAAATCGGACACAGCGTTATGGTTCTTTGGACCGTAAATTAGGAGATTTGTCTTCAGGTGATTTACCGAATCTTCAAAGCAGAAACGTTAGCAGTGGTTACTACGTCTCAGCCAAGGCCACCCTTCCCAATGACAAGAGCATAATAGTGATCGAGAAACTTCCAGAAGCGGCGCCAGAGACAGAACAACCGAATAGACAGGAAATGATGACAGATGGAACGAGTGATAGCTATGTTCAAATACGTTCACCAACATCTCATGAGAAGCTGTCATTCATTGCTGTCTTTGACCGCTGCCAGGCCTATCAGGAGTCAGATGAGTACCGTCTGAGACAAGAGGGGGCGGGGTCTAGGCCAGAACAACTGCCTAAGATTGAGAAGCGGAAAGAACTTGAGAAAGCGCCGTCCTCTTGCGAACATGTAGACGAGGCTCTTAAAAATGCAGTGGATTCTGGGAAAAACGCGGATGCTTGTCAACAGAGCGTTGTCAAGAACCTCCGAGAAAAATTCCAAAGCTTAAGATAGAGAGAGACAGTTTACATTTGTATATTTTGGCTCTTCTTTACTTTCATTTTAAAGAACGTGTTTTTTATTTGCCAAAAACTTTGGCTGTGAAATATTCTTGCTTTATTTTATTTTTTAAGTCATTTACCACTGAAGATGTGGTCGGCGTATAATGTACTGTAGCATAATGAATCATATTTAAAACTGAAGATTAATTCAATGTTTTACTGGTATTTCAGACACTGTATAAGTCATGTTGCCTACTGTTGTTGAAAAACCTAAATTGTAAATAAGGTTGTACATGCGTTTTTTTCTGTTTTCCCATTTACACACTCGATTGTAAATATACATGTATGAATGGAAGTCACTTTACACAATTGTAAAGGAAATGTTTTTAAAGCAGTTGTACTGTATTTTCAGGCTATCTAATGCGACATCACTTAGCTAGGGTTTCACTAACAAGGGATAAAATTTACTCTGTAATACAATATAAAGCCCTCGCGGAGTAGCAGGATTCCAGTCTAACAAAGACTCTTAAATGCGATAAACCACTTAAATGGGGTGTTATTTTCACATTTGTGCTTTGGCACCTTTACTCTCTAAACCTCTTTTGATTTAAATCGTACAAGTGGGAAAAGACACACATATAGCTTTATAGGTCAAACAAGGGACAAGTATTGCTTTGACCCTAAAATTGCACTTTGATTTCGTATGGCATTAATCGCAGTCATTTGTGCTCACAGTTGCATTAGCATTAGCATTGGTTTGTAAAGACAAACATACACCATTTAATGAAACGCTTTTAACCACATGAGTTATGCTGATTTGTTGTGTAATCTGTACTTTTCTAAATGTCTGCTCACGTCAGATTCATCATATGTCTTTGTGTTATTTATTAAGCTGTAAATTTCCATACTGTACATGTCTGACTTCATGAATGCATCAAACAATGATTAAACCGTGCAATTTTAACTCTGCCTTTGGATTTATTGTGCTTGAAATATAAATGACTTTGGTAAGATCTTATGTGGTTGAGTGTTTTGTCAGCTGAACCCCATTTGACCTTTATTATTTACTTGAAGAACCAACCCCTTGACAGACGGATCGGTGCAGCTTCTGCAGTAATGCGGTCGCTGTACCGGTCTGTCGTGGTGAAGAAGGAGCTGAGCCGCAAGGCGAAGCTCTCGATTTACCAGTCAATCTACGTTCCTACTCTCACCTATGGTCATGAGCTGTGGGTCATGACCGAAAGGACAAGATCCCGGATACAGGCGGCCGAAATGAGCTTCCTCCGCAGGGTGGCTGGGCGATCCCTTAGAAATAGGGTGAGAAGCTCGGTCACTCGGGAGGAGCTCAGAGTAGATCCGCTGCTCCTCCACATCGAGAGGGGCCAGCTGAGGTGGCTCGGGCATCTTTTCCGGATGCCCCCTGGACGCCTTCCCGGGAAGGTGTTCCGGGCATGTCCCACCGGGAGGAGACCCCGGGGAAGACCTAGGACACGCTGGAGGGACTATGTCTCCCGGCTGGCCTGGGAACGCTTCGGTGTCCCCCCGGAAGAGCTGGAGGAAGTGTCTAGGGAGAGGGAAGTCTGGGCATCCCTGCTTAGACTGCTGCCCCCTGCGACCCGGCCCCGGATAAAGCGGTAGAAAATGGATGGATGGAACCAACCCCTTGAGAGGTTAAGGAAAATCTGAAGTGGTCATTACTAGTAGTGTTTTAATAGCTATTATTAGTGGTGCTTGCAGAATGCAAAGCATCACTATTACTATCTTGCGAGCTTATTATTCTTTTTCCACTTTTTTTTCCGACGCGTAACTCATCCCCCACCGTTTGTCGTAATAAATGATGGCTTGACTTGAGCGCCTTATTGAGAAGAGGAGTGCTATGCATTTTCTAAGAGCTCAGGGCCCGTATTCATGAAAAATCTTAGCACAAAGTGTTGCTCCTAGTGACAAAATTCTAAGAAAATTCTTAGAAATGTGGGCGTTTCCCATTATAATAACAGAAAAGATCCTAGTAAAGAATAAAGTCATTCATACAGCATCTTAACCCTAAAAAGAGAGCTCTTAAGGTCCAAAGTTTTAGGAGTGGCAAGGAGGACTTTTAAGAGACTTAAGAGTTTCATTAGCAGCAGAGAAAATTGAAGAGGCTGGCATGCTCTGTTAAAACATACCTCACAATGGGGGTAAGTTGTACCCCTGGGGTGTAAGAGCCACCCGAAGTTCCCCATAGAATAATGATGGGGGAGGAAACATGCCCATATAAGGGAATTATTAAAGGTCCATATGGATATCTTTGTAGCACAGTGTCATAGAGACAAGGGGGTGGGTTCATTTTACTCAGACAACCAATCAGTGTCACAGGATCATCATGAAGCTATGAAGCCAAGCTCATAGCAACCATTTACAGCAACCGATCCCATAGACATCCATTATAAAAGGTCCAGATGAATACCTTTGCACCACAATATCGTAGAGACAAGGGGGTGGGCTCATTTGACTGGCAACCAATCAGTATCCCTGGAACTTCATTAAGCTACGAAGCCATGCCCGTAGCAACAAAACATATTAATTTAGCAACCATTTAACAAGACCTATATCTCTGCATCAGAACATCGTAGAGACATGGTGCTGGTTTGTTTCACTTGTGGCTTAGAGCATCATCAATTGGCATCTGCCAAGCCACGCCCATAGCAACCAAACAGATTAGCTTAGCAACCATTTAACCAAACCTATGTCTCCGCATCAGAACATTTTAGAGACATGGTGGTTGGTAAAATTCATTCGTGGCTTAAAGTGTCATCACCCTAGTGACTGCCCATTGCCGAGTTTTTGCCACGGCAAGCAGCACTCACATTTTCTTCAGAAAATCGAGTTATTGTTTTTTTTTTTTAATGAAACTTTATTTGCAATTTTTTCTAAATAATGGAAACAGATTAAACAGTATAAGCACTGATAGACAATGTACATCACGAACCCCTTGCAATTCCCTCGCCAACCACCAGGGCTAGCGAAACCACGCTTGGCAAACCTTGTAATGCCTCACTCACATAAATAATGAAACTCAACTATTAAAGTTGCCAAAAATAACGATATTTGTCACCTACATTAAGATGGCATTGCCTTGGAACTACAGTATATGGTTATTTCTGCATTCTGAGCAGTTTTGAGATATTGTGCTTCAAAAGGAAGGCAAACACTTTGGTTTTCCTAAAAAAGTCCCAAATGTGAAGAATTTGGGACTACACAACGTGAAGAAAAAAACATCTCATAATGTAAATAATAATGTGTGAATAACTAAATTTTGACAGAAATGTCAGATAGAAGCTTATAGTTTTTAAGTAGCAGTGCAATGAAAAAGATGCCTGAACTGGTTGCAGAGAGATAAGACGGTGCTAACGACGAGGAAAGAGCACCACACACCGGTAGCGTCTGGTAAAGACAGTCCAGGATCAAAATTAAAGGGATAGTTCAACCAAAATGAAAATTCTGTTTAGTTGTTCCAAGACTGTATACATTTCTTTGTAAATAGAAATGGTAGTGAAGGGTGCCCCAGAAGGTTTTTTGCTTCCCTACACTCTTCAAAATATCTTCTTTTGTCTTCAACAGAACAAATTTCTAATGTAGTCAATAATGGGCCAGAATTGTCCGTTTCTAACATTCTTCTAAATACCTTTCTGTGCGTTCAGCCAAACAAACTAGAGGGTGTAGTATCTTTGTTGGATTGCATTAAAGAAAATAGTGACCTATTCACAACTGTGATGTGCATAGATCCACACCGCATGCTCACCCTTTCACGCATAAATAGTGACAACCTCAGCCAGAATATTTTCTTACAGTATGCCGTTTTCTGCTCTTAGAGCATTGAAAACAAGATTTCAACTTTTGTTTGTTTACTGATATCTTCAAAAACACTTTTTTAGATGTCACTTACTGTAAGCGACTGTAAGCGATTCTGTTCAGGTCCCTGGTTTTGGGTAGGAACTCTTGCCTGATGTGCCTGGAGCATTGTCCTTACAATAAAGCCACATGACAGATGTGGTCACACCTGAAAAAAAAACATGTGAAATCCGTGTGTTTTTGTGTTGAATAAAAAAACTTCCACAAGGGGAGTTTATGGCTCAAATCAATTTATTACAAATGTGATGAAAAATGTCATACACTTTGTCTGGTGGATTGATTTACATAAGACATTCTGTAGTTTATTAATAAAAGCAACTACACGTAAAAAAAAGGCAAAAGTAAAAAATGCAAATAAACAGTGTTCAGCAAAATCAGTTGGATTTGGATTTTCAGCTGTACGCAAACCTTTAAAGTGTTTTAAACAGTATAGAAATTAGAAAAACGAGATGAGATGTGGAAGATGAAAACCTTTGAATATAGATACAGTACATCAGATAGATGCTGGCAATGAATTTACAGGCCTGATACTAATGACGATGCAAAGAAAACTGTACAATAACTGCAGGGACACATACGGAGAGCATGGTGCGCCTGCACAAAACTCACATTTGCACTGTCGCCCTATTTGTTTCTGTATTTACTAGGCCTTATAAATGTCAACACACCGCTCTCTACATAAACAAACACACAGCCGGTAAACATGTCTTAGTCTTGACCCGCCTTCATGACATATGACAGACATGCAGTATTCATAAAACAAGTCTTTCATTTGCAGTTTACACACACATTGAACCAATCAGAACACCCAGCCAAAACTAAAGCAACTGCTAAGAACAAAATATATATAGAATACAATCATTTCTTAGTGCAGATATTTAGCAATAGGTTTACTTTTTAAAACTGAGAGAATAGGATTGCACAGACTCTTTCAATGTCATGTTGAACAGTAATACATAAAAAGTGCTGTTATGAAAGGTCACAATTACTGAGAAGAAGCAGTTTATACAATACTAACATATAGTGCAGATTGATTTTGAGAAATATTGTGTTGTTGATGGGACCCTGGTGGACAGAAAGATGTTTTCAGAAAGAAGGTATCTTGTGTCCCGCTTATCTGTACTACCGGGGTAGGCCTACAGGTGGCGTGTTTTTCTTTACTGCGCTAAAACTAAAGTCACGAAAACGACAGAGTTGCTGATATTTCAAATTCCCTAAATAACATTATTTAGTGCGACATAAATCTTTTTCACGTTGACCGCTCCGATAGTTGTAAAACATTCCAAATCACAAAATCGAAAGCATAAAGGACTGAAATACAAACAAGACAGCGCTATAGCTGATAACATCCAGTTGTGTTTTTGTTCCTTGGAGTGAAGCAGGGCAACAATCAAACCCCAAAATAGCTCTTTGTGATTGAAAATGAACAACAACACTTTGTTGCATACAATCATAACAGCATACAGTATAATCTTGCGGGGTGAAGGGAACCCCTTATTTACCTGTAACACACAGCAACAACACCCCACAGCATCACAGGAAAAATCACTCTCTTACACAAACCAGAAATATGTCAGTGATGGGAGAACATTCCAACAATTTCTGTTCACTGACCTGTCTCACCATTTTTTCAATACACTCAGCCAATTTAAACAATCTGCGAAAGGTTGATTAGATTTTAACATCACTTTAACTTGTGTTACGAACTGTACTGGAATTCAACACTATAGTGGCCATATGCTCAGACAGGGGCGGACTGACCAGTAAGACATTCTGTCAAAGTCCAGAACGGCTGTCCCACCGACGGCCTATGGCTGCGACCAGGGGCGGACTTATTATAATCGCAAAGGCATTAGCGAGTTGGACACGTATGCATGTAACGCAATGCACACGTTACATACAGCCCTCAAAACCCCCCGTCAACAATTGTGGTGGAGGACCGATCCGCACCCCAATCGACAGTTGTGGTGGAGGACCGATCCGCAAATACCCCCCCTCAACCGTCGACAGAATTGGAGGAGGGCCGATGTGGCCCGAAAAAGCCAGGGGCACGTTAGAGACAATGCAAAGAAATAATTTCTTACACAGTATTTTGTCTTGTGTTCCAGTACAAATATCATAATATTCTTACTGTAAGATACATTTACTGCAGAAGCCGATTACTTAAGATATGACAATTTTTTTTAATATATAGCGGCGTGAAAAAAAACATTCCGTCATATACTCCTTTTCGAACTTATTCTAAAATAAAAACATTCAGTTATTATAGTTTTGATTTTAGTTTTATTAATATTTTAATTTAGCTTTTATTTTTAGCTTTTTTTCGTTTTGATAATAATTTAAGTTAAAGTTTTAGCAATTTTGGTGTTCGCTTTTGTCCTTTTTTTTATGTTGCTATGTAAGATTAATGAATTTTTATTTTAGTTTTATTTCAGTTTTTGTTTGTTTTCAACGAACAGAAACATTTCAAAATTTTAACTAAATATTTAACTAAAATAACCTAATATAAATATGAACTTGTTGATATTTTATAAAGATATACAAACTTAACTTTTTTTCTTGGTCATTTTACCAGTTTGCCCCATTATTCTGCAAATGAAAACAATATTTTCATTTGTAATTTGGAAGAAATACTGTCTCTTGTTTACAGAATGAAACCAAAATTATGATTACACTTAAACACACAACTATAAATAATAGAGTTAGAAAAACAAAAAATTACTGAAAATCAACCTATTAAAATTTTTCCATGAATATACACACACAGTAGGCTATTTATACAGTGTGTATAAATATATATATATATTTAATTTCATATTATTTATTATCTTAAGTCATCTAGCTTCTCAAGTCAATGTATCTTGATTTAACCATCCTATGAGCAAATTTTAGCTATGAATAATTATTTGAGGTTATATTGATCCCACAAATGTTTTAATGCACAATAAATGACTTCAATTTAAACTAATATTTCCTTCTTTACACACACTTTACCTAGCATTTACCGACACCAAACATAACAGGAAGGTTCTGAATGTTCATATATTTGTTCTTAAAAACAAGACAAAACTAATAAGGAAGAATTTTTTTTTTTTGCAGTGTGCTTATCTTCACAACATTCTCCACTTTAAAGAATGGTTAACGGGCTTGTTTTTGCAAAGCGCTGTGCCCTTGACAAATTCAGTGAAATTTCACAAGGTGAGCATTTGAGGGTGCTGTTTTCTTCATGCTGTAAGTCATAATGTCGGAGTTCTTACTTTAAGTAAATGCTACAAAGGTATTTAAACAATTAAAATGGACAGCACCCACTCATTCATTCAGCCATGGTATACAGAACAACTGTCTAAGCAAGCCACGGGTTACAATTGTTGTAAATACAGTGTTGCCTACTTTTAGCTTGTGCCGCGTCGATGTCTTATAGAAAGCACGTGACGTATATTTGCACCACAAATCCTCTCACAATACTGTAACAAAGACGCTGTGAAGATGGCAGGCTTTAAAAAGATATGCATTCGTTATAACAACCCTTAAACTCCTTATCGGCCTCCCTCAGACCCGCGGGCACCTCGCTTTGCACTTGTATTGGCATTAGTAGATGAGGGCTGGTAAACTCCTTGGAAGCAGATTTGGTCTTTCTCCCTGGAGAAGTTGCCACAGAGGGCATTCTGAGGGTTCCTCCAGGTTCAACAATAGTGTTGATCACTAAAACATGAGAAAATAGTTATTATAACCCCCCACAAACAGTTGTGAATTGCTGACGTAATATCAAAATATCTCACCCTCAAGTTGTCGCTGGACTCGTCTCAGTTCCTGGAGAATTGATGAGATTTCCTGCATACAAGGATGTAAAGTATAATACAGAACCAACAAACGTGTCTTCAGTAAATGTTTGGTTGCTTAAAATTGCCTGTTGTATACCTTGTTGGATGTCTTAAGGATGGGAACCTCATTTTCAGAATTGATTTTTGCCTCTATTTCTTCCCACACATCTGTCTTGTTGTGAAACATAACTCTAAAACAGACAAAGAAATACTGTGGGTTTAATTCTTTGCCATAATATTCAAATTGAATACATTTTTCACACGCTTTTGAAAAAAAGCTGATTGTTACTTTTATCCCTCTATTCTTTTACTTAAAGAGATAGTTCACCCAAAAATGATTTTTTTTTCATAATTTTTTCACCCTCACGTCATTCTAAACCAACTTCTTTGTTCTGCAGAACACAGAAGATATTTAAAAAATCGTTGGTAACCAAACAACACTGATCCCCATTGTCATTTGTGTTACATGGAAGAAAGAGTCATTCACAGTTTTTCAATGACATGACTGTAAATGTAACAGTATTTTTATTTTTGGGTGAACTATCCCTTTAATAGCAGACTGAGCACAAGGTCAATGTAATGCAAAGCACCTACTTCATTTTCTCTGCGAGTTGCTCCGTGTTCTCTCTGATAGCCTGTGAGAGCTGCGACACGGGGTTCAGCATTAGATTGTCCAGAATGACCTGTGATGAAAAAAAGCATAGATTAAAATGAAAAATCATTCAACTGTAGGTTATCTGCACATAATGAGTGGTTACACTGCAAAGAATCATTTAAATTGCTATTTTTGTGTTGTTTTCAAGTAAAAACTGTTTTTGGTTTAAAAAAAACTTTTTTTAATTTTTACCTGAAGACAAGACAAAACATGAAAAAATATAGGCTATATTTTATAGGCTATATTGTTTATTTAGGGTCCTATGATTTTCGCTATGCAGATTGGAAAACTGACGAAATGACAGAATTCCAGGCTTAAAAGGAAAATTTGGCAAATTTAGTATATATTTTTTACAATAACATAACGCTAAGCCGCCAATACATTCAAATTGTGGTATGACGTCAATAATTAATCAAACTGCGGTTTAAATATGTGATGTGCTTGTTCTGCATGTCTCTAAATAAAAGAGTGACGGAGTTTAGCTTACTCCAAATGTGACGCTCTTGGATTTTTTAGCATCTGTGTTTCACATAAACTGCATCTCTCGCGCTAAACGTTTACTTCACTGGCATTCCCCCCTTTCATTTGAGAAAAGCTTCTGTCAAACACGCACTGAGAAGGACTTGCAGCGAGCCGTCAAAATAAAAGTCTTGTTAGCTTGAACAAATTATGACACACCCATGTGAAAAAATGTATAATACAGACGGTTTCAACAGCAACAACATAAATGTTATGTGACCCAAACTTAACTTCCGGTATACCTCCAGAAAGAATCAGTCACAGTTTAAATTTAATACAATTGATATACAATAAAATACTAATATCAAGTAATAGTAATATAAATGTAATATCAGATAAATTGTTGTATTATAACCAAACACATAACGGAAGTTAACTTTAGGCCATGCACGTGCATCCAGTGAAATCGTCTATACTATATTATTCACTTCAGTAAATGCGTAGGCAAAATTATATAAAAAATAACTTTTCAAATGCAAGTAAACTTAAGAAAAAACTAAAGAAAAACAGAAAATGTTCAGATAAGATTCTGTTTTATATAAACATATTTGTGCATTCTGCCTTATTTTTATGGATTTTTTCCATAAGGTTCAAACACTGTACTATCTGGGTATTTTATAACAGCATACTTAAGTATTTTTCATGTGGGCAAAATATATTACTAAAACCTATTAAATTGCTAAAATATTATTAAAATATGAAATATTCGGCTATTAAAAAGAATCCACATAGAATAAAGAAAATTGAACAGAAAAAATGGAATTTGAAAAAATAAAACAGATTTCATAGGGCCCTATTTATTAGTGTGATAAGGAAAGGATTCAACCAAATTTGACCTCTTCACGGTTCCAAGGACGCCGTCTGGAACTGTCATGGTCGTTCATATTTGAATCCTGGTCTACTGGACTAGTTGAGCCTGGTGGAAGCTTTTGATAGTTCAGACTTGCCTCGGGTATGTGCTGTACCAGCTGCGGATTAATCAGGGATGGAAAAGCACCAAGTAAGAAACGTGGACATGACAACGGCTAGGAGATTTGATGTTGGGAGACACAAACCTCTGAGCTCACAGATTACTGTGTATTTAGCTTCAGAGAGATTCAACGGTATGATCATGCAAATTCATTGTGAATAGAGAAGGGTTCTATGTTCACAGTCAGCATAGCAATTTTGACCCTTCCTCTGAGATGTAATTGGAAAATGTCTCTTCATAACCTGTGAACATACAGCCGTAAGTGCGAGTTTAAAAGTGCTTTTCCATGCATTTGGTAATTCCTTCATGCAATTAAAACATCGACAACAGGTTCCCAAGGTGGACATCTGACAGCTGTTAGTACATCGTCTCAAAGTGTTTTAAAGGGGTTATTCACTCAAAATGAAAAATCTGTCATCATTTATTCGCCTTCATGTTGTTCAAAACCTGTAATGAATTTCTTTTTTCTGTGGAACACAAAAGAAGATTTTTGGGAACAATTCAGAATAGGGGGCAATTCTACCTATTAACTAGTTGTTATTAGCATGCCTATTATTGGCATATTGGCTGTTTATTAGCACTTATAAAGCACATAGTCTGCATGACCATACTCTACATCCCTACCCAATACCTAAACCTAACAACTACCTTACTAACTATTAATTTGCAAGAAATTAAGGGTTTATTGGAGAAAAAGTCGTAGTTAATGGTTTGTAAAAAGCGAGAACTGCCCCCTATACTGAAGTGTGACCAGATTTTTTTTAGAAATGTATCAGTGGTTTTGTGTCCATAGAAGTCAATGTGGGCCAATGCAACATTCTTTAAAATATCTTCTTTGGTGTTCTGCAGTCTCAAGTCACACAGGTTTCGAATGACATGATGGTACATCACATAAGAATGTTCATTTTGGGGTGAACTATCCCTTCACGTTTGGTGATAATGAGTGATGAACTTAGCACCTGAGGTGACAGGAACCTCTGTAATGATGGATATGGTCTCTGCACAGAAGACATAAAATATAACAAATGTATGCGAGATGTATGCAAAAGGAAACTTGTTAACTTGTAACAAAATATTTATGAGGTTTTATATAGTGTCACTCTATGCTCCTGGTCTATGGCACCATAGGACTTTCTCCACAATTCACTTCATCACCTCATTATAATGTTACAACGGGAATAGAAGATTTGTTGGAATGGGTCAATGTATATGATGAGATATGCTCGAAAGAAACAAACAAAAATCAGGCCCACCTCCTCTCTGGTTGAGATATTGGATGCAGGGGTATTGGGCATGGAGCCTGGGGAGGTGGTAGCTCCCATGCCTGAGGATGTCTGGGAGTCACCATCCCCTGCTACATCATGGATTTCACGTGCAAGGATGGCAAGATCTTTGGCCAAGTCTTGACTCAGCCTAGCATGAATAAGGATGAAGTAATCAATTTTATTCATAATTCTAAATCATTAGCAATGACAGCATCACAACAACAGTTAAATCAGATAACCTGGCAATCTCTGCACTATGATTAGTCCAGTTCTGGAAGTGTTCGTTCTGAGCTTCATCCTCTTCTGTTTCCAAAGAGACACTTTTTAGCCTCACTTGAATGCTCTTCTTTGGTGTCTGAGTTTGAGTTGCCGCCGAGGAGTGGGAGCGTTTGTGTCTAGAGTTGGAGTTAGTCTCAAACTCCTCCTCTGAGGTAGAGGAATAGTTGGAATCCTTTTGTCTGCGATGGGAACCTTGTGTTTAAATAGTAATAAACATAAAAACAATAAAGATTGGAGTGAAATGAAACATGGGCAATTTCCTATTTTAAACCATTAAGAAATCTTGTGACACTTACCAGCGGTGCTACTGTGTTTAACCTGGTTAGAACGGGTACGAGCAGAGGAGTGCTTTCCTGTTAATGAAGCTCCTTTCCCGGCAGTCTGTCTCACCTCACCTGACGCTCCTTTTTTTGCACTGTTTGCCTCAGCAGGACGGTTAGAATTTCCATGCTTGCTTGAAGTAGACTCGTTGTCACTCGGAACAGTGAAGGACCCAGTCCGCTTCCGAGGCATGGCAAGAATGTCGAGCCGTGAGAGTTTCTTTCCTTCGTTAGGAGTCTTGGTGTGGTCGGAGCTCTGGGATGCACGATCTGTCTCTGCCCCCTCATTGTCAGACGTGTCACCCAGCCGGGCTCGACGGAGCATGGAGGCACGAGTTGGTCTCGGGGCTGAAAGGCTATTGGATCGGGTCAGCACCTGATGGCTGCCTTTCACCACTTTATTGGGGTCCTCCTTTTGCAAGGGTGCCGTGAGTTTCTTGCGACCATTGGGCCTTGAACTTGACTCATGATCAGAATGCTGTTGACCATGCTGATTCTCCGAAAGATCTAAGGAACCACGATTACCGGCACTGCGACGAAGTTGGAGGCGACGAGCTTGTTCAGCTTTGCTGGTTTCAGCTTTGTCTGCAGAGGAATGAGTCTTGCGTTTTTCTGACAGTCGCTCACGGGCCGTGGGTTGTCTGCCTTTGTCATGTGCACTGGAAGACGCTTTATCCTTGCGTTTGTCATATGAAGCGGCGCGCTTCTTTGGTGCACTGACAGGGGCATTTTTACTGCTGACCATGCTTACAGTACTGGCGGTGTCAACATCTGATTCACCAGAGAGAGAGTCGTCTTGTGCAGGAGTGCTTCCCTTTCTGGATCGTCGAGGTAAATTCTCTTCCGTTGATCTTTCTGCTTCCTTAAAAAAGAGTGACGTATCTCGGACAGGTTCACCTGAATCCAGGCTTCTCAAAGCGGGGTGACTGGAAATATGTGGCAGCTTCTTGACTTGGATGACGTCACTTGGCCTATCTTTGGTAAAACTCTCCTGTCGAACAAAGGAGGTTGAGGTCTCTTTGGTGGGCACAGTATCTCTGTCATGGGTCTGAAGATTAGGGGCAGACGAGTTGGGCTTCACCGATCGCTTGGGCTCATGGCCACTCAGATGTCGTATCAAAACAGTGGTTGGAGGCATTTTGGGAGAAGTTTCTCTTTCGGACTGTGAAAGAACAGGACTTCTAGATGCCTCCGACCTGTATGAACCATCTTCAGAGCCAATATAAAATGATGTGGGTTTGGGAGTGGGAGCAGGCATTTCTAAGGTTTTGGAATGATTTGCACCTTCAGATGGTGAGTTTGCTACCGTTCCTTTCTTTCCTTGACTTCTTCCACTCCTATCGAGGATAGAGCTGTCATCTGAACGGCTGGTGTCACTCAGACTATCCGGCTCTAAATCATCTTGAACACATAGCCTGTGAGTGCAGTCCTGCTGCTGTGGTGCTCTGGTACCCCTCTCTGGTGGCTCATGGTCCATGTGCGTCTCATGACGGATCAAGATACTAGGGGTTGTGTTCTCAAGCTTTTCTCCAGGTGGAACCTGGGGAAGTAGTCTTCTTGTCCTGGAACCTTGACTGCCCTCAGATTCAGAGATGTCCATGCTTTGACTTACCATTAATGTCACTCGGACATCTTTAAAATCAAAACAGTGAAAATGATTACTAGTATTTATAAAATGTTTTCATGCTTAGAGCAAAATAACATTTCACTAAATGTACCTCTTTCTGTAAGTATGCCTTGGGATGGAGTGACCCCGGATCCTTGTGAGTCGCTGTAACTGTCGGCCAGGCTGGCCCAGCGTGAGACCCATTTAGGTCCTACTGCATCAGGATGTGCCTAAATAACAAAGAATAACAGCTAATTATAATTGTAACATGTTATAGGTAATATGTAACAAATTCATTCTTTACAATTCGTAATATTTCCATTTTAAAAGAGGGGGTTACTTTCTAGGCTGTTATTGCAATACCTGCTGTGAGCTGACTCGGTCCTCCCCATGGCCATGTGATGATGTCAACATTACATCAGCTGTCACACCATGGCTATGACCAAAGAATGCCTGCTCATCTTTCCCATCATCAATCACAGGTCTATAAACTCCAATGGCCTGACCGCTGTATTCTGGCGCATCTAACACTCCAAACACCTTTAAACCAGATAAGACCAGATATCGTTTTCTTTGCTCTGTGCATTCAGTTAGTTTAGCCAGGTGCAATAAAGATGCCACATAACCACAGTATTAACAAGAGAAATCTTTAGACTAGTGTTGTCAAATCGATTACTCGTGATTATTATACAAATGTTTCTTAAAAATATACATGTATGTTTGTGTATTTATATATACATATACAAGTCACACAAACATAGATTATATAAATACAAACATTTATTTTGAAATCGATAAATCGTGATTAATCAATTTGACAGCACTAGTTTAAACATAACACAATAACTGCTAGATCAAATGAACTCCCCTTCAAAACCTCTATTTCAATTTTTTAATAAAAGGCTGTCACCTGGTCAATCATGCATCTTGCTTCCTCTACTTCCTTATCTTGTGACTCCGTCTCAATCGTGTAGGTACCAGCATCACTTAGACTATCCTCCTCCTCATTTCGTAACACTCTTGAGCCCTTAGTGTCCACACCGCTGATTCCGTGCTGAAAAAACTGAGGCACCAACGACCCGGCTGAGCAGATTGGGGAGGCATTCGAAATTGCACCCCTTTCAGGCACAGAGACCGGAGGAGACGATGGAAGAAGAGACTGGGATAACGCCTGCAGATGACACGGTGAAGATGGGTAGGATACAGATGAGGGTCCAGATGCCTCTACTGGGGAGGGTAAACGAGCGTGGGACGGGGACATCATTACAGGTGGTGCAGACATGGGAGGTGGGGATGTTTTTCCTGTATCCTTTAGGAACACTGCAGCAAATTCTTGAGCTATTTTGGACTTCTTGCCCACACTTCCGAAAGGCTTGACGGTGATGGTTGGTGTAGAGCGAGAAGAGGTCCCCGAAAGAGACGTGCTGCTTCCACTGTCTCCTGTCTTATCTCTCTTCAGTGAGCTTGACCTCTGTGAACCTCCATGGCCTGAACCTTTTAGCGGAACAGTGATCTGCTGCGTCGGAGGAACGTGCCCGTGAACAGAAGCTGGCCTTTCACCATGAGCTTTGCGTCTTTCTAGTTTGGCCTTCAATGCAGAGTAGGAGTCAGCATGGGCAGAGTTGTGTGTGAAGGACTGCGACCGCTTCTTTCTAGGGTTATCGTCAAAGAACTCAATGATGAAGGCCTGTTGGGTGTGTGGCTCAGGGTGAACGGGCTTAACCTCTGCCTGGGTTGGAGAGGAGGCTTCTTGGACGGGATGGGTCTCACTTTCTTCAAGACCTGTTTGAGGGTGTTTGGGCGGTGAGACTGACTGAGGGTAATAAGATCTCTGCGTTGGGACGGACTGCTGAGACGGCACTGCTTCAGACGGTGCGGATGTCTTTAACCGCTCCGATTGCTGCGACTGTACTGATGATTGGGATTGCACCGAATTTTGAGACTTTGAGCGTTTGTCTTTCATTACTGGTTCTTCTGAATCACTCTGGGTTCCATCTTCATGATGGTGACCTGTATGACAAATGTTGAAGTGTACAAACAAACATTTAAGCATAGTAATGTGGAACAAACTTTGACACATTTTTACTTTAAATTCACTAGAACGCACAGAAGCATTGTTCTGCCTACCTTTGAGTGTCCTGATGTGCATCGCCAAGTCACTTTTAGTGCTGTACGTATCCTCACAAGGTGTCCGCCTGCACATCATGCTGACATCACTTTGCACAAGCCAATCCACTACTTTGCTCTCAGCTGACAGAACCTCCTCTCCCAGAGGTTTACTGGAGGACTGCTGCTTGCTCCGTTGCCGGGACGAGAACTTGGTTACGTGATCCTTGATTTTAATCTTGCCTGGCATGCAGTCATCAAACTCGATAGTGAAAGAAGCATGACTCTGGACAACTGGAGGTGTGGATGTCAGAGGAACGTTAGTGTCTTTGGTTGGGATGTCGATGAGGTCTCCCGCCGGGGACTTGGGGTTGGCGGTGGACTCTTTTGTAGGGATTTCAAAATAGCTGTGCTCTCGGTTGTACAGGAAGGCCGACTGAGCCCGGTTGTCACGGATCTCCTGTACGGAACCGTTGAATTCATCCTCAGCCATCGGGCCCTCTTTAGTGACCTCTGTCAACAAACACCCACACCAAACTATAATCGTGGTATTAAGACAGATGCCCATATGAATAACATGTGGAAGTTGGTGTGAGAGGGGACTGCGCTTACCTGAATGGTTGTCACCTGACCGACGTACTTCATTGTGCGTTCCCTTGTTTATAGAGTCCTCTTCTCCCCACCATGATGGCTGGCCATACAGTGGTGTGGGCCGGAGTGAAGGTGCCTCTAATGAGCCACATTTAAAAACAGAAATTATAAAAAAGGGTTTGTACTGTGTATTCAGCAAGCAATTCGGTAACACTTTACAACAGGGGTGTCAACTCAACCAAATCCAACCCACACCTGTTTAGAGGTTTCTAGTAATCCTAAAGAAATAGATTAGATGAATCAGGTGTGTTTGATTAGGGTTGGAGCTAAACTGTGCAGAGCTGCAGCCCTCCAGGAATTGAGTTTGACACTGTGCTTTTCAATAAGGTGCTATTTGTTAACAATTAGCTAATGCAATAGCTTAAATGAAGTAACACTAACAAAGCAATCATTAATGTTGCTTCATGTTAATTTCTGCATTCACTAATACAATATTAAAATCAAACTTTGTCATTATTAATATTGGTTAATGCACCATGAACTAACATGAATAGCTGTATTGACATGAACTAACATTAACAAAGATTAATAAATGCTGAAAAAATAAATTGTTCATTGTTTTCTATAATGTTAGCTAAAGCCATAAATACTGTTAACAAATAGCACCTTATTGTAAAGTGTTACCAGCAATTCTAAAGTTCTTCACTTTTGTAATCTCTTTGGATGTCTCATTTACTATAAACCAACAGATACAATAAGATACGTATAGTAGACAAGGGGATCCAAAACTCTGAGAATACATCTAAAATGTGAAAACCAAAATCTAATTTAGAAAGAAATGAGGAGAAATTCTTGCCTGGTTTTAGGTTGATAATTAAACAAGGAACGTAAATACTGTAAGTTGCTGTTTAAGCAAACAAATGGGCAATTCCATGCAAATGTCAACTTTAAGATGAAAAGATCTTCTTTTTACCGACGTCAATATTTGATGGTTGAAATACCCACGTGAGGTCTCTCTTAAATGTTTTGCTTTCAGGTAAGTGAATTGTCACATCCATAACGGAACTGTCATATGCATTACAGTCTATATTCCTAATGAATGGGCACATCAAAATTTTTTAAATCATAAAATTTTTATGTTTTAAAAAGTGCCATCCCTTCTCTATTTGTTGGGTATTATTGCTTCTGGTTTGCACATTTTAATTCACAGAAATCCTTCAAAATATGTTGTCTCTCAAAACCATGTGTCCTTTCTTGTCACATCCATTACACATGAATATTTTTCTGATGTCTGGACTCTATTATCAGGGGTTTAGTAAAATATAAACAGAGGAATCATGAATACATTCTCTAAGAATTCATACTTCAGATTTCACTGAAAATGTCACATAACACTTTAAATGCACTTCGAACCATTCTTCTCATATTGGGACAATATATTAGTAATTCGTCAATAATGACAAAAAAAAAACATTTTGTAGATTGACCTTATACAGAAACGGTTATGTTGATAATATGACTACTTTTTATAAAATCGTTTAAAAGCACAATACACACGACTTTACTAGCGGTTTTAGAATTAAAAAAACAATATGTTTTATAGAAGTTGAGATATTCAGTTTTGGGCTAAAAGGCTGAAAGATCAATGGGTCATATGGTGCATGGTAAAAGCCCATCACAGGTTGTCAGTGCTGTGCCTGCAGCCATGATTAAAGCATGATGATTATCTGTCAGCTGACCATGATCTGGGAGGGGTCCACAAATACACCAGGTCACAGTGTCACAGATAAACAGCGCTTTTAAAGGTATTTCATGTCACGTCACAGAGCATCTTTTACAAGTGTCGCTCTTTTACTACCTCTATTCATCACTCACCAGTGACACTTTTGCGTTCAGAACGCTCTAACTTTGACTTCTCTTCTTGCACATGCTGTTGTTTCCCCTCTGTGGCCTTTAGACCCATCTGCAGCTGACTGGTGTATTTCTCATGCTAAAACCACAGGACGCCAAAACAGGAAAATAGATGTTAATCGTTTATTATTTGAGATGCACCGATATATCAGCCAATATCCGTATCCACCAATAAAAGCAATGTTTCAAACTAACGGCCATAATTTAAAAACAGACAATGATTAGGGCTGATATATCGGGGGCCAATCAAAAGAGGACAGGAAAATGCAATGAATTTGTGCTCTGTTTATATGGAAAATGTTCAGAAACATCACCAGTTTGATGTTCAATATTAATTGTCATCATATAAATTCATTACATTCAGAAGGTAAAGAAATATTCATTTTAACTTTAAAATTTTACATACAGTATATCGTACATGTATCTTTGCATTTATGTATTTGATCTACAATAACAGTGCATTCAAGGTAAAAGAAAAATTCACAATGGGTAAGGATCTATTGACTACACAGTTACCTGAAAAAAGTGAGATATTTGTTCTCTGAGCAACATTTCAGATCAAATATACAGGGACACAAATTTGCCATTGATCACTCAGAAAAACTTTTTCAACAAAAAAGTCATTTCCAATCATTTCTCTTCAAGGAACACTGAATAACTTGTCACACTAATTAACAAACATTTCCCTGTTTGAACATAACCACACAAACATGCAAACATACCTTAAGTGCCTCTTCAGGGACTTTATGTTGACTTCTCTCAAGAACATACACATGGGAATGTGCTCCAAGTTAAGCCAATACACCACTGTACAAATATATATATCTATACACTGTAAAACAAAAAGTAATTTTGCTGAATTTTTGTGTTCCTTTTTTACAGATGTTTCATGTGTTTTTAAAAGAAAAAACGACTGCAAATTTACAAGAAACACGGGGAAGATGATTTATTATATATCCTTATACCCTGTATTTTTACAGGAAAAAAGTATTTTATGGTATATATCTGTAGCTCCGGCTGACATAAAATTTCCTTTTTTTTTACAGTGTACTTTTACCACCATTATATCTTATTATAGCCAAAAAAACCCAGGTAGACAATAATAGTCTTTTAGAGTATGTAACATTTGATGGGGTTGGATATGAAATACAATTTACAAGAATGAACCGATGCCGACAAAGCATAACCTTATTTAAATCATGGCCTCAAAACATTTTAAACACTACACGGAAGAAACACGGTATAACTTCTTGCCCAAAAATGAGAAATATTTCCTCTCTGTACTATGCAGCTCTGAACTGAACTCAAAATATTGAAAAGCGTTTGAGATTATAACTGTATACTACGTAATGTTTGTTATCTGCACACTATTTCAGTCACACATTACCAACAAGCAAAAGGATATCATATCCAAACCGAACAACGTCTGACAGCTTGAGAGTGATATATGTCTGATCCGGAATTCTCAGGTCATTCACAAAGGTCTGAAAGGGGGGAAAATGTACAAACAATACTGTAAGCATTTTATATACAACCTGAAATACTACGGATGCAAGATTCAATGTCAGTTTGAATTGAAGAAAATTGCATATGACCGCAACATATATATTTTATTGCTACAGAAATCTTGCAACGTTAAAGGGCAACGTAAAAATGCGCATGTGGTCATCATTGACTCACCCTCAAGTAGTTCCAAACATGTATAAAAGTCTTTGTTCTGTCAAACACGAGATCATTTAAAACTGGTTGGGAACCAAAATGTTCTGGGGCACTGTTTACTATAGTCGTGTTACAATGGAAGTCAATAGTGACCCAGAACGGTTTGTTTACGAACATCCTTTGAAATATCTTGCTTTGTGTGTAGCAAAACAGTGAAGTTTATACATGTTTGGAACAACTTGAGTCAATGATGACCAAATGTGCATTTTTGGGTGAACTTTCCCTTTAAGACAAAACAAATCTACCGTACATTTAGACAAAGGGGCTGTGCATTAAACTCATTCTCAAAGAGCTGTATAAACTGAACTGGGTCTTTCAGATAATGAAGACATTTAAAATCTCCCAGGACCAGGATAAAAAACACATTTCAAGTTTAAGTTTATTTTTACATAGGACTAAAAGCTATGCTTCAGTATCCAGTATATGCTTCATGCGAAAGATCTCTCTTCGGCCACATCTTAAGTCTCTTTACAGGGTTAATAGATCTTTTCTGTACTGCAGTGAAAACATCAGCACTATCTTTAGGCTGACTCCTGCAATGGCATCCAAATGAAACAGAAAAATCCAATTCTCAAAGTGAAGAGATAATGTAACCGTGGTCTCAAAGCTCACACATTTTTGTGACAATATTCAGATTTCTCTACGCTTACAAAATTGCAACGTTTGTATTTAAGGCTTACCCCGTTTAAACTTCCCAGATCCTTGACCAGGTGCTCATCTGTGGCAGGGTTGTAGTTGATAACAGCGTGCTGTTTATCCACACTACGAGACTGAAGGAAGAAAATGTGACTTGAAGTTTTTGTATCGAAAACCTAGACATGCTTCTTTGCAGGCAGTCATGCAAAATGCCGTAACTATGGCAACAGCTGCTGATGCCCTCACAAAGGTGTTGAGGGATGTTTTTCACATTCAACGTAAAATTGTACCTGGAGCATGAGCTCGCAGTCCTCCCGGCCAACGAAAATCATCTCCCGCGGCAGACGGTGACGGGAACCAGAGCTGCTCACCAGGAACCATGACGTCACACTCATCTTTGTTTCGCTGAAAAAACACTTTGCATCCTGTGACATAGATGAAAAAGACATTAAAATGAAAAGGGAACACCGGCTGTGTGAACTAAACTGCTTAAAGCCAGTAACGCAGTAATATTGACCATAAAGGAGAAATTATTGAATTATTGAGTGGGGGTGCATGTAACCTAACACACATACAATCGACAAACAGTTATACTTTCTTCTTTGTATGTGAAACTCAGTTTGTGGATATGTTTACAAAATGGATGCTTAAACCCGTGCATCTTTGCTGACGGTGTTAAAGTCATCATTAGACATTATGGCTGTCTAGACATATAGAAATCATATTTTCTAGGACACTGGGATTTTTCAGTGACACTTTAAAATAACGTTGCATTTCTTAACATCGGTAAAATGCCTTAGTAACATGAACTAACAGTGCGCACTGAGCAATATTATTGCTAATGTTTGTTATGTTAATGTCTGTACAATTGTTTATGTTAGTTCACTGTGCAATGACTTATGTTAACAGTTACAACTTCTGATTTAAAAAATGTTTTAGTAAATGCCCAAATTAACATGAAATAAGATTAATAAAGAAGTAGACGTATTATTAATTCTTAGTTCCTGTTAACTTATGCATTAGCTCAACAGTTCTCAAACTGGGGGCTCTAGCCCCTGGGGGGGCTCAAGATGCATCCAGGGGGGGCACAGATTTTCTGGTGCAATCAAACCAACAAAATAATTTTTTTAGCATTGTATAACTGAAAATGTTATTGGTTTAATTAACATTTTAAGTTTAAGATTATAAATCTATATTTGGGGGGCTTCAAGGCGATTCACCCTTCACAAAGGCAGCCTTACAACGAAAAGCTTGAGAACCACTGCATTGACTAATGTTAACAAGTACAGCATTATTTCAAAGTGCTTATTCATATACATTTGTCACACTGTGTATTTCATTCTGTGGGGATTTTGAAATATGGGGGTAGTTCTGTTTTCTGGATGTTATGCAGCAGGTCATAGACAATATCATTTATATGAGCTGTTAAGAGGCTTACAGACATTGAAAGCATTATTCGGATATTTGTTTTTGGAAATTCTGTTTCGCAATATGGCCACAAAGTCTATACTGTAAAACGTTTTCGATACCGGTTTGCATGGCCCTTATTAACACCAAATGCTCTTCTTAGCCTAATAGTTTTAACGAATAGGCCTACGTTCTCAAAAATATAAGAACGGAGATGCCGTAAATATACATATTACGCGAGCTCCTGTAATAAAGGAAACGCGTCATTGAGAAGACGACGTGAAAATGAATCACTGACGCCATTCTCGCGCATTCCGTTATTTCCCTGTATGGCAACAACACCGAACGCAGGTGTGAGGTGTATGTTATGCATATCATTCCTAAAAATACCCTTGCATTGAGTCGGGCCTATACTGGTCCATACCTCCATGATCATCACCATTAGCGACACATCTGAGCAGAAATGATTTGGCTGCTGTCGCGCCGATACATATTTGACATATTATATATACATTAAATCTTAATGTGACATCAGCCTACACGATGAAACCCAAATAGGCTAAAAAAGAAACGTTCACATATTGATCAGAGAGGCTGAGACATCTCATCAATGATTCGTCTCATTCATTATCACGGTATTATACGTGCGCGGAACAATATCATACAGCTTATTGCTATATTGCTTTATATTACAGCCATTTCCTGTTACATCTAACACTCTGAAATAGACGAAATGCTGCAATCTGGCCTCGCACTGTCTAGCTACACCTCTGCTGCCTGATGATGCTGAATATCCTCCGACTTACCTACAATACTCCAGATGCGCTGGTCTGCCGTAGAGAATCAAATGATGGCACCATCGGTGTCTTCCTCTTGCTTTTCAGCATATGCTGGTATTCTGTTAAATATCCAGTTAAATGCCCTTGGTTGTCATGAGTGTCGTGGTTTCACGTAGACTACACCCTCTTCGGCATCTGCGTCCAGCGCCACCAGTAGACATGTGTACAGCAGGTTACTGCATCACAACCGAGCAAGCAGCATCTGCCCGCATTCTGCCTCGTTTTGGCAGAGATTGTACACTTATTTTATTGTTATCCTTCTTTATATTTCATTTGGAAAGGGGTACATCGTTGCATTAATGACATGCATAACATACAGAATTAAAAAAGCTATTTTACAATAAAAGGACCTAATACATAAACAAATTACATGTATGGTACATATGGAGCATTTCGTTGTTTTTGAATGTATCTAACAAGCTGAAATATGCAGTGTGTTAAACAATTTTTTAAGATTAAACTCGTAAATAGGCTATATTACTAACGCCAATGACGGCATCACTATGCGTGCTTTTTATTTAGGATATTTGCTGAACCTATAGTAGGCATCTACTGAAAAATATTTAAAGGCAACAACATTAACAAACATTCAACATGTTGGAATATGTAATGCCAACATAGTATACACAACTCCTTATTAAAATAATAGCCATCCAATGTACATAATCATCTGATTAGCCTACTAATGTTTTTAAAATAATTTATATTCACTATTAAAATGAATAACATTGCTTAATTGTGCTTAAATGTACTTTTTGCATCATTTAGCATGACATCGTGCACATTTTTTCTTCTAAAAGTAAGAAATGACAACAATAAACATAATACAATGTGGTCTCGAATTAAAAAAAATGTTTATTTCTTTTTTTGTGTGTGTTTTGTACATTGTATCTTGTCCCTCAGCCAGCCGTCTGCCAAGAAGTACATTATGAAAATAACTTAAATGTGAAAATTTCCCTTCAAAACCAGCTCTGGTAATTTGAGTATGGGGTGTATCAATACAAAATGCATAATTTTCACATGAAGTAGAAAAAAAATATATAAAATATAAAAGCAAAGTAGAAAAATAAAAGAAATACGTATAGACCAGCAACTTACATTCAATATTGTGTTTTGGTCATGAAATGTCTATTTTTAGGCAAAATGCAGCAAGTTTGAAATGTTCATATCATATTATGATACAACTTATTAAATATGTATTTGCAGTGGCCTGCACACATTGACAAATAATAACTGTTAAACATAAAACAATTTAACTTGCAGCTTATTCAATTGATAAGTTTAAAACTTGTAACTAAAAAACAAAACCCTTTCTTCTAATTTTGGCAATTGTCCTTAATATAGAACTGCGGTACCATTTTCAATAAAATACGTTGGAATTTTTGTTCTTTCACTGTAAAAAAACATCAAATAAAGAACTAAAGTCAAAAAGCTTTATACATTTTTTAAGTTAAATCAATTTAGCTTTATGAGTCAGTTGAGCTTAATTATATTGAACTAACATAAAATACAAGTATAATTAAGTTCAACTGACTCATAAAGCTAATTTGATTTAACTTAAAAACTTAAGGCAGCTGAAATTGGTGACAGTGTTCACAATTCTAGTACAAATTCATTAAAAACCTTTAAACCATTTTTACTAAATGTAAAGAAAGTGCTAATGATTTTGGATTTTTTTGGCAATCTTTAGACATTGTCTGCTTGTATCAACATATTCTCATAAATAGTCAATGCACTTTAATTTCCTGTCAATCCCAATTGTGTAAAAATGTGTGGCTTCCATTTAATTGACAGCAAATATCTTTTACAAATTGCGACATAAAAAAAATGCATTTTTTTAACAAAAAAATGTTGGCAAATAGTGTCTGGTTTTTACAACCAGTTATGCTTTTTTATTCTGATACAAATTTCGTTCTTTATATTTGAATCGAATTTCAATTCATGGCTGAAAGTTCATGCGAATAGTGCAGACCTCAATGCCGCAATGTTTCAAGGCATCAATACTGCTCACAACTACATGGATCAAAAAGATCTGCATTATAAAAATGTGAGTATGCAATATTCTGGAACGTGTTCTGAATATGCTTAGAAAATGATTAAATGTACAAATGGGAATATCCTTTTGAATAAATTCTTACAAACAAAAGTATTTCGGATGCCATTACAGTCTCCTCATTCCTCATCAAACCTGACAGTTTACAAGTACCACTTGGTTTTTATTGTAAATCGTACTGTAAATCATGGTTTCTTTGGTATACAGGTAATGTCATGTCCTTACAGGACACAAACAATAAACCTCTACATTAAGTCATAGTTAAGGACCGCATTTTAAAGTAAAAACTGAACAGGTTTGGTTCAGAGCAAGTAAATGTAGCCGAGTGTTCATTCTCTCCATCTGACCATCATTCATTCTCTCCATCTCAGAAATGTACCAAAATATTGTTTTAGAAGTGTGACATTCATAATGCACAATATATACTAAGAAAGGAGCGTTTATATAAGTTCAATTATAAATATCCATGTTGTACTCATAGAGAAGTTTGAGGAAACAGGAACCAATACTGTCCTAAACAAAGCCTGCTATGCAATGCTTGATGCTCGATAAAATCAAATTAGACCACCGCTGCTTAAATTGTGAAAATTGTAAACGAAGAGGGTACAGCGATGGCTGTGGATAAATGATCAGCAGTGCCTTACAGGAGAAGTGTGTACTTGTGCTTTAAGGACTTTTTGTCATGCCGTGCCACTGGCAGAGTATGAGAACTGTGGGAAGTGGGGTCTTCTATCACTGTCAAACAACTCCATGTTTTCATCTGGGATAAAAAGAAAGAAAAACAATGTAATCTGCATACCAACGACTGTATTTGTTTGTTGTATTTATATGATAGGAGTTGGGTAACACTAGACAAAATTAGATAAACAGTGCACAGATAATGGAATAATAGATGACCAACGCATTATATTTTCATTCCAGTTCAGCATCCATCTATTTTTTTAAACGCAGCACCACTAGGTGGTGCCATATATGAAGCAATTAAAACAGGCGTTTAGCGTGAAATGTAACACAGGGGGCAGCACCTTGGTCTGGGGGTGTGATGGTGATGGTCTGCCCCTGTGAACTCCACATCAAAATAGCGAGTGTCTGTTTCTGAGGTCACCTGGGGCTTAAAGGGTGGAAGAAGCTGTGGAGACAAACACAAACAACTTATTTTCGCTGTCTCCAGCTGTGACACAAAGACTTTATGTTATTACTATGCACCTTCTTCTCATAGACATCTTGCCATTCAATGCTTGCGAAGAACTTATGCAACATGATTTCTTTTGCATCGTCTGGCCCTCCGCCTAACCTGGGGAGTGAAAAAACAAGAACAATGGTCTCACGGCTGTGGTACAACACCAGGGTGAACTTTTATCCTATCTGTGGAGGGTCTCTCACCGCTGTTTCGGGTCCTTTTGAAGCAGGCCTGATAGCAATGATTTGGCCTCTGGGCCAAGCGTGCGGGGGAAGCGGATCTCCTCCATGAGGATTAACTCGAAGAGCTTCTCATGATCTTGGTTATAGAAGGGCAGCCGGCCGCACATCATCTCGTACATGACCACACCCAATCCCCACCAGTCCACTGCCCGACCGTAATCATTGTCCTCAAGAACCTGAAGGGGAACAGCACTCTCTCAGTGACGAGCATTGATTTTGGAAAGCCACGGGAAGACCATTCCAAAATAATTTTCCGTTTTATGAATTTACTAATTATAGGTACATGTTTAGGTATAATGTTTTATTCTGTGAACCACTGACCTAATTTGTTTCCAAATGTCATATACAAATATTTTTAAACAGGTGAAAATAACAGAAAAGATGCTCCGTATTTTCAGACCTCAAATACTGCCAAGAAAACAAGTTCAGATTCACTTTAAAGCAACACAACAGTAATATTTCTACAAGTTAATCAGTTTTTATCACAGTTTTCATGTGTCGTGTCATGCTGTCAGTCTTTCACATTGCTGTTGGATGACTTTATGTCACTCCTGAGCTTTGATTTTGTTGAAATACAACAGACACTGGACTGGAATGCAATACATCTAGAAATTATGATTTGAAATGAAAATTTGGAATGGTCTCTTTATTTTTTATGTGGCTGTATAGCGGTTTCAACGTGACAACATAAGCAAATGTTACTGCGCATACTGAGCTGCACTTAACTTCCGGTTCACATTCACAAATAATAGAGAGCCTGTATATTATTTCTGATAACAAGCAAAAGAAACCGAGAAGAACCGATACTTGTATAAACTTGTCTCTCCAATGTTTTGAATTTAGACTGCGATACCGAACTCAACCGCTAGATGTCAATGTCCCATACGGTTTCTTTAAATGTGACAAAACTACAGGACCCATTCAACAAATTGTTTACTTAATACAATTATTATACAATAAAATAATACTATTATAATAACATAAATTAAACAAAATAAAATATAAATGATATTACTAGACACTAGCCAAACACAAATCGGAAGTTAACTGCGGGTCAGGCTATATTTGACTCAATTTTAAATAAATTGTAAATACATTTTAAATAAAAAAAAAATATATATATTTAGAAAATTACTGTTGTCTAATGTTTTATTTTATTTGTCTTAAAAACAAATCATCGAAAAAGTAATTCATCTCTCATGACATTTTATATACCTCAGGAGCAAGATACTCCGGTGTACCACAGAACGTTTTCATTGTAGCTCCCTCTGTAATTCCCTCTTTACACAGACCAAAATCGGTGATCTTTAGGTGGCCGTCCTTATCCAGCATTAAGTTCTCCAGCTACCAGAGAATACATACATTTGTCATAATGTCACAGTGATGAAATAAGCAGCATTACACTTCAGTGCTCAACAATAAGGACTGCCCGACGGACCGAGGCCAGCATGAGAGACCCTTGGGCCAGTTGACCATAATGCCCATATTATCAAGTATCCTTGAAAAAGTAATCAACTATGTCTTAAGTGAACATAAACAGTTTAGAAACAAAAGCATCTCTTAAAGAGGCAGCGGCATCATAAACAGCCGTTTCTAATGTTGATCAAACGACAAAGAACAGGCCCAAAAACATTCATTGCTCCTGACTGATTAAAGGATAACTTTAGTAAGGTTTAGTTTATATTTCATATATACAGTAAAAACTATCAATTATTAACGTATAATTTATGTACCTGATAACTACTATTGGACCAACCTAAAACACCTGAAAAGCACAGACTTTTCTGTGTTTGCTTTATTACCTGTATTTCTGCCGTTGCACACACTTATTATTTGTTCTTATTTTTTCACATACTGATTAGTTGTCTTCAACAATATAAGACATTTCTGTGAGTTATGGTATCATAACCTTATTTATTAAGATTAAATAGGTCAAAATCAAGAAACGAATGTGGCAGTGACAGTAAGAATTTGAATCACTAGACAAAATCCTTAGAGTTGAGCTGGCACTTATTACAACCTTTGGTTTTAACAATTTTAAATATTAAACACAATTTCTTTTTGATTTTAGTAATCTCACCTTTAGGTCTCTGTAAACCACGTTTTTCTCAGAATGGAGGTAATCTAGGGCTGAGACGATCTCTGCACCATAAAACCGTGCTCGCTCTTCTGAAAATACTCGATCTCGCGATAAATGGAAGAAAAGCTGCGATATAAAAAACATTAAAACATCAAACCTACAATTTTTTTACTGTATATAGAATGATAATTTGCTTACTGCATTCCAACACGGTGTGGGTATTATATAAATTATAATAATTAGATTAGCTTTTATAGACAAATCTTTCTAAGCTTCACCTTTACAAGAGCTCACCTCTCCTCCGTTTGCATACTCCATAACGAAACACAAGCGGTCATGAGTTTGAAAGGAATACTTGAGACCCTGTAAAGAGAGAAATTATAAAAACTGATTTGGATTACGACAAAATAACCCTCAGTTTAAAAAACTTGATTAATTATTCATTATTGCTGGATTTATAAACATAAAATATAAAAAATGAATACATTTTTATATATAATTCAAATTGCATATAAATATAACTATATACATGCAAATATTTCCTAAATATATACATGTATGCGTTTATAAATACAAAATAAATACACAGTGCACAGACATTTTATGTAAACGCAAACTGTAATTCTGAGAGTGATTAATCGTTAAACACATGAACTGTAAAGCTCAAAAGCTTTATTTTTGTACTGAACCTTGAGCACACTTGTAATATGCAATAATATGATAAAACTGCTTACTGTTAAAAAAGGGTGTTTGGAGTTCTGAAGGACCCGGTTTTCAGTAAGTGTGTGAGCTACCTCATCCTACAAACAAGAAAATTAAGAAAAAACTCATTAAAATAATGATATATTATGTACAGTATACTGATGAGAAATTATTTTTTGTTTTATATTGGACTCACTATAACTAAAAACACACAAGATTAAGAACATACAAAACAAAGATTTTGAATAAATACAAGGTAGAGAGAATGAAGGACCTACTTTTGCTACTATGACCTCCTTCTTGAGGATTTTCATGGCGTAGTATTTTCCCGTGGCTTTCTCCTTCACCAATATAACCTTCCCAAAAGTGCCTTTGCCCAAGAGTTTGAGGTATTCAAAGTCATGCATTGTCTACCCAACAACAAAAAAATAATCATTGCAATATACTGTATTACAGCAACCTTTCCAGTCATTACGTAGTACATGAAGTCGAGGACGCGCTACATGGAGGCACTCCGAGGGAGTGCAAGCCATATATTTCTGTTTAAAAAGTTAAAAAAATGTTTCGTTTTCTTGGAAAATTACCAGTTGTTTCGCTAGACAACATCCATCGACTGGTGTCGTTTCGAGCCTTTTGAAGCTGCGATGACACTGAAATTTGGACCCTAACCAACAGCCCCTCGTTTAGTGCACTATATGGATTTGAACCCTGGAAAGCTTTCCTCAAAAGCCTGATTTTTTCTCGACAAATAAACAAACAGACGGCTTGTATAACAGGTGGATGAGTGAATTATCATGAAATGTTAATTTTAAAGTGAACTACTTCTTTAAATGGATACTAATGTTCACTTGAGAAAACAAACTTTGTCTTTGGAGATACAAAATAAAGAAAACTCATTGGCGAACAGTAACAATGGAATAACTTGACTGGTTTCTAACCACTTTAAGTCGAGGTTTGGACAGGTACATTTCCATTGGATCAGGTGAAGAGTCCATTCTTTCTTCCTCTTGCTTCTGTAGGCTATCTGCCACGGCCTGGATGGCCTTTGTCCATTCCCCCCTACAGAAAAGGCTTCATTACAAGTGTGAATTTTATTTACATACATGCTAGAACTACAGCACACAATATTGCTTATATAGTGCACTCTATGCGGCATTCACTCAGAAGGAAATAGTAGACGTGCATAACCAAATCTAATGGACGCAAACAAATGTGTTTTTGGGCATCACAAAGTAAAACCAATGCATTTACATTTGTGTTTGTGTAATTCTTGGTTTCATCGCTCATAAGTAAAAGTCAGGTCTGATGGTCACATCAGGTCGACCTGAAAAATGTATATTTGAAATGATTTTGATGGTAATTCTAGGAATGTAAAATAGCTCATATGAAGAGTTTGGTTCCAAAATGAGATAACTCCGTTTTAAACAATTTTCCAAAATCATGTTTTTATTGTGTTTTAATGTGTTGGTTAGCCGTAATTTTTTGAGTTATTATGGCTTACATCAAAGTGATTAAATCATGAAGTGATTACACTCATTCTCTTCATGTCAACGTTACTCTTGTCAGATCTGTTCCATTGTGTTCGATTTAGACAAAAAATGAAAATGGCATTTTCGACCCAAACACTTCTGTTATTGAATTTTTGGTGCCATGTGTAAATACATTGGACATACAGTAAAGTGGGCTTCTGTATACATAGAATAACACTAAATGAAAACATAGTTGCAGACTGGATTTAACGATAAACTATGAACACTACAGGGTTTAAATGATTTTCGACTAGTAGTGTGTGAGCCCTGGGATAAAACTTTTCAAACTTTTTACTCCACCAACCTTTCCTCTGGCGTCTCAACATGAAAGGTGCGTTCAATAACCGTTGTCCACTGCAGGCACCGAATGATGAAAGTGTTTGGCTTTGGCCTTTCTGTTTTCATCAACTGACATTCTGACAGTAACAGAAAGAGAGAAGCGTGTGTGGGTTTCAACTATTTTGAGTTTGCGTGTTTCCAGGAGGAATTAGGAAAGATTGCAAATTAGAGAAAAGGACACAATGCCTCTAAAATCGACCCTGGAACACACAACGACTACTTACGGGCCACTGAGAAGTTATTGAGTGGAGTTTCCAGCTGGTCAACATCTTGCGGCCGCTCTTTGTAACCAATAAATGTTCCGTCGCTCTTAAGCAGGAAATATCTTGGCCTCCATGTTTTTATGTATTCGCCTACAAATCCAAAAGAAAACACTTGATCAGTAGAACATCTTTAACAATCAAAGAACTATAAAAACTTCACATTTAATATTAATAATATTTAGTAAATTATGATTTTACAAATAATGTTACATCAAACAAACAATATTTTGATGTTTTTATAACGTTGACAGTTGGAATTAACAGTATATATATTATATATATATTATATATACATATAAAATAAACATGCTATATTATATATGCTGAATAAAGAAGCGGTTTCTATGGTTACGCTACAGTATAGAACATAGCATAACATTGACTTTCATAGACCACAAATGTAAAATTACAACTATTAACACACTTAAGTTGCAGAAAATATTAGCAGTAAAGGGGAAAAAAGGGTGATTTTCCCCCCATTGACTAACGTAGTAGGAAAACATCCTTAATCATTTTTTTGTTCTGTTAAACACAAAAGAAGACATTTTGAAGTGCTGAGGCGCTTTTGACTACCATTGTATTTTATCCTACTATGGGAGGCAATGAGGGGCAAAATCTGTCTGGTTCTAAGCATTCTACCAAATAACTTTCTCTGTGTTCATCAGAACAAATAAATATATACAGATTTGGAACAACTCGAAGGTGAGTAAATGATGACACATTTTTGGGTGAAGTATGCCTTTAATGGGCAAAAAAATGGTTTGTGGCCATTTTCGACGTTTCCCCAATAAAAGAGAACCATTAAACTTGTTCATATGACCTTCCACGTTATAAGCTTGCTTATTAAGCATAATTGGAGTAAGACCGTGCATGTAAACACACATTTATGACACACATCAACAGATAATAAAATTTCCAATTTGGGCCCCCTGACATCAGATCCCTTCCAAGAAATGAACCAACAGTTAGTGTAATTATTACAGATCATAATTGAAATGCACTTTGTTTAACAACAGAAACCATGCTAAAACTGGATGATTACATTCGTTTAAATGAATATGCATAATGTGCATTATTATCAAAAAATAAGTTGCTACTGTGTGTTAACACAAAAGAATTGGAAAGGGTGGTACTATTTCTATACTTCTGCGTACAGGCAGCCAGTATCAATAGTCGCCGCTGAAATTCTGGCTAACCACACAGGCTTGAAACCACATAGGCTGCAACTAAACACCTACGACTGGTCCATTTCTTCTCATCAGGGAAGTACCCACACTACTTTAAGGTAAATCGTGAAGGGGCATCCCTGAGCGCTGACAAAGAGAAGAAAGAGAACTTTCATCATACCCAGCCAGTCTTTATTTGATAAGCTTATCTACGGCCATCAAAACAAACAGGAAGCTGCTGTTAAGTTCCGAATAACTCCTTAAAGATAAGCTTCATATAAACCCAACCAGAGAAAAACCAAATGCAAGAGCACATTATTAATCTAACTGAGTGACGCTGTCATTTCTCATTGTCACTCACTCACTCACACAAACATGAACAAAAACAAAAGCAACAGTAGGAGGTCATGATGTTGTTTGGGGTTTTCATGGTTGTATTTTAATGTTGCCGCATTAGTGGGACTTCTGGTAACCGACAGTCGGATTCTTGAAAACAGGAAGTGACACGGAAGATAATGTGGCCACATAAGCAGTTTAAAATTGAGCTACTGCTATTGCTGACTCATATCTGCACCGATACACACATCCAAACACACGCACAGTCCAATCATATCACACCATCGTCCGGCGTGTGTCTGCGTTCTAAATGCCTGTGTCTGTCAATGTATTTTTATATACTTGGTTAAATAAAATTTCTCAAATAAAGCAACTTTAAATGAAATCAGAAGACATTGTACAGAATAAAAGTTTTGGTTAAACACATTAAACATAATTGGCCAACCCGTGGTAGATTATAGATTTCTATGCATACGAAAACACATTCAGTGTTGTAAAGCCTTTCAGAGATTTTTTGGTATTTGTTCTTCAAATCCAAATGTCACATCCAACATCGCTCACATTGTGCACCCTCCGTGTCAAGTGTTTTTAAATGCAACTTCCAAAACAAAACTGCTACATTTGATCATTAAATAAGCATAAATGATTCATATTAAGTTTACATAGACATGAATTCAACTTTAGGCTAATATTTTCGAAAACCAGTGTTCTGGGATTTCCTTTTCTACGGTGTTGGAGCAGAACCTGAATTTATTTTAAATATCTAATACAAAATAAACGAGCAATCTCAGCTTTAAAATAAGAACGAAAACCATGAGACCTTTTCTATCATCTATTTAAATATTGCTTTTTAGTTTATTAGAAAAAGTCCACTCCAGATTATATTTACTGTTAGAGGAAACTCCAAATATCAAGTAACAGATAAGAGTAAATTAAGTGTCAGCAATGCTTTTTCTTTCATCAGGTAAAAATTATGAGCAATCCCCTAAAAATGTTTCAACTCTAACATGAGGGGTTTAGCATTTGATTTAAACAGCTCTCTGTGAGTATACATAATCAACAAGTTTGTGTGACACTTAATGGCTTCATTCCACTGAAAAACAACAATTTGATTTATAGGGAGCTGATCTTAAGTCAATACAAAGAATTAAGAAGTCTTAGGTGAACATCTTTAGACGACACATACCCAACTTAAAGAATGAACAAAAAGATTTAAAAGAAATCTGCATAGCATCAAAAATATTCAATAAACAGCATCCTGAATGCCCCCAGGCCACACATAGAGAAAAAATCACTCCACAAATCCCTTGTGGGCTAAACAAGCCTGCCGCCACACTAAGCAGCATAAATCCAGGTGATGCAGAGCTCCGTTTCATCTGGGCCCAGAGAGCCATTACGGGTGGTGTCTGTCTGCATAGCTGAACTGGAATGACCTTCCCTACAGAAGCACACAGCTCTGCACTGTCCTGCAGCTAATGCCTCACGGACCAGGCAAACTGTGGCTGGTAAACACACGGAGTGCCGCAGGGTTCGATATTCAGCCCTCCTACTGTTTTCTGCACGCCACATTTTTCTACATTTATGCAGCATGCTGTTGCATCTGCCACCTTGGCGAAATTACTCTGATGCTCATTGGTTTGCAGTGATAGACAAACACGCCTCATAATTTCAATGTTTGCCCAATTTAACTAGTCTACTGCATCTAATATTACAAAGCACTTAGTAGCAGCCTGCAAGACGGGGAACTGCGGCATGCAAATTCCATTAAGCACTATATTTTGGGTGTGATTTTGCTGTTAACTGATTTGCATAATTTCTGTAGTAAATCAGGTGCTAAAACAATACAGACAGAGCATGCAAATAAACAACATAGTTCATTCAGTTCATTCCCCTGAGTGTTCACAAGGATCATAATCACCTTGATAAACAACATGATCCAAAAGTAATAATGCAACCTAAATATTGGCTAGTTTTCTTTTTTTTTTAAACATTCATTTAAGCAACATCAGGAACTTTACCTCGCTTATGTAGCCATCCCTCTTTCACAATGACAACTTCACTCATTGTGGCCAGACAGAACCTGGAGCTGAAGGTGGGAACTTCTTGATGTCTTCAGTCTGGACATTCAGCAGGACTTGTTGCCTGTATGAAACAGAAGACAACAGTCAAACAAACAACAATCCCAACTTCATTTTTGTGGCTTGCAGGGGTGTCACAATATACCGATATTGAGAAAAAAAGTGATATTAAAATCCACGATTATTATTATAGCGTTACAAACTCTCTCTGCCTCCATAAATTTGTACTCTGAGTTTGATTCATTGACCAAAACACAAAATAAACTAAAGTAAAATTTTACTGATGACAATATATATATTTTTTTTAAAAACTGCAAAAATGCTCGCAATTATATTGTTATCATGAATTCTTAACCAAATCTGATTTTGTGACAGCCCTAATTCACATCAATCACCTTTTGTAATAAAATAATTGCCAGAAATTAAGCATATGCAGTTGGCCTCCATTAAAAGACAATATGAAAAAGTCCATTTTAACCCAACGCTGGGTTGAAAATAACCAAGCATTTTTTAAAGTGTTCAAACAAAAAAACACAGTTGTATTTCATATCGCTGGTGTCCATCTGATACCTTGTATTCCATATGTGACCTATATGTGTCTTATGGGTCAATTGTAATATTCATAATCTGAAATTGATGTATGGTTTGTTTAGATTGGACAATATTTGGCCGAGATACAACTGTTAGAAACTCTGGAATCTGAGGGTGCAAAAAAATCGAAATATTGATAAAATGGCCTTTAAAGTTGTCCATCAGTGGCGCTGTTGCAGGCTGTTGCTGAGAAGAAACATGTTTGTTTTAATGCTCTCTGTTGGCTTACCGCTGTAATGACGTTGTGGAGAGCAGATGGACCCTAAAGCTGAAATTCTAAGCTTTACAGATACCAAACTTGAGTGGGTAATTCCCAAAGAGCGGGCAGCAACGAGTGAAGTTTTAGGCGTATTTCCAGCCATTTTTGTTCGCGGTTTTGCTGCATACAGTCACAAAAATCAAGTTTTGATATATTCACGGTAGGAAATGTACAAAATATCTTAATAGAACATGGTTATAATCACACTATAATTTTGACCAATACAATGTTTTGTTAGCTTTCGACAAAAATATTCCTGTGCTATACTTAAGACTTAAGGTTTGGTGGTCCAGGGTCAGATATTTTTGATTCTACAATAAATCATTACTATAAGTCACCCTTTATGATTTTCAATGGGTTTTGCAAAATATATAAACAATGCACAGTATTAAAAGTGCTTGTCAACTTTGACAACACAGTCTTTAATCATTTAAAAAGTAAAGGGGTTTTTCCGTTTCCTTAAAACAGCTAATTCGGACATCCAAGGTTTTGGAAGGACAGTGACGATATGTCCTAATGAGTTACGCTCCTGTCATATTTCAATCGCAATAGCAATTACTCATCTGCTATTTCACTTTCTCTGTGTCACGTATGAAGCCCCCTCACAATCCTCCAGTGACTATTTTCCAGAATGCCACCTGCACCCCGACTCCACCCATCCAGTTTTCTCATTTAGGCCTAGAAGATTTCATTAAGTAAGGTCTGAAGTCAAGTTAAATTTGTTAACCCGAACTTGGAAAGCTAGTTATAAACGGTGACATGAACATCAATACTCCAGCATAGATATCATAACACAACAGACAGATCTGTATGCCGGTGAGCAGCAGTCTTTTCAAAAATGTTCAGCCTGTTAACAAAAATGAGGTTACAAATGTTGCATTGCCGTTTTAATAAGCTAAAAGCACACCAGTTTTATAATAAGCTGACTAAAGTTTCTGAGGTCTGTCAATAGAAACCTGCGCCCTTGATGCACCCCACAGCTATGTAGCCTCTGGCTGTTTGGAATGCGATGAGAACGAATGGCGTTCCCCAGCTTTGGAAGCGTCTGGAACAACCTTACGTGACCCTCCCCTCCCCCTGCCTTCTGCAACGAAAATCAGCTCCTCGGCAGGTATTCCTCTGACACACAAACACACATGCTAGCACAAAGCAAACCATCACCGAGACTGCCGAGCAAAACCACTGCGAACCGAAAGAAAAGCTAGCCGACATGCAATGAGAACACACACTGAAGAATCACTTACTCACAACGACGTCAAGAAAATACCAGACCCAGACACTTATACCTCCTATCTCTCTGTCTGTCTGTCACACACACAAAGTCTCACACACGCCAGGAAAGTCTCATGTGTGTAGAATTCACTGTCAACCTCTAGTGCTGCCACTGCAACCCGTCTCTGAGCACGGCCCCTCCCAAAAGCCACCATGCTGCGGGAGAAAGAGAGAGAGTAAAAAAGAAAAGTGGGCGGGCGGCCAAGCTTGTGCTCACTGCAGCACTCCATATGAACTCGATGGCCTCACAGAGGGTCACGTGGCATGGATGAAGCGAGACAGTGAGAGAAAGAGGCCCCCGGGGAGGCCACTGAGGCCACCCGTCTCATTCAACATTTCATGCGTGCTCGTGGCTTCAAGATAGGAAGCGTGCGAGGAAAACACGTAACACATACGGCAGAATATAAGAACGCAATTAATGTGAGAATTAATGGACATTATCTACCGTACCAGACCACATGGAAAACTGTTTTCCAAATACAACTTCTGAATTATTCTAGGCAAATAGCACAACCCTGAATTACTGCTTTTAGTCGGCTGTTTGTTTTTATGTTGGGTTTCTAGGCAACCGCTATCCCCTTGGTTGAGAACGGACCACCTTGAGAGAACTGCCAGATTTTTCAGTCCGAGGATGAGAGGGTTTTCCTTTAAGAATTTCCCAAAAGGAGGACGGACGTGCTTTGTTCTCTCAACAACTTGAGACAGCCTTTGAACAGTGAGTTCCAATTACAGAAAAGAGGCATGAATTTCACATGTGATCACACGGGTTTGAAATGGCATGGGGTGCTATAGCACCCATGGCTCACAATACATACACAGACATTAAAGGATCAACTTTCTATAGTAATGAATTATCGGAGATGCCTCGATACTACATTTCTCCACCGATACGATTATTCAGAGTGATATCTGTCGATACCGATTCTGAAGATGAAATTAATATTTCTTAACTTTCTGAATGTTATTAATTAGGGGCTGCACGATATTAAAGAAAAATGCGATAGCATGCTAAATATTGCGATATTCCATATGCAATAAAATATTTATTTTTCTAAAATCAATTTAAATGTTATAAAATATATAGAAAAAATATATAAACAATAGGACTGCATGATATTAAAGAAAAATGTGATATAGATCGTTTTATCGGACAGCCTGCCTGACCCCCAGTTAACTTCTGGTTTGTGTTTCGCTAGAGTCTAATAATATAACTATTAATATTTTATTTATGTTAATGTTAATTAGTATTGTTATTTTATTGTATTCAATTTTTATTAAATGAACGATTTGTTGAATTTTGTTGTGTGTTCATTTGATCAAATAAGCAATTTGTTGTATGGGTCCTGTAGTTTTGTCGCATTTAGAGAAACCGTTTGGTACATTGATATCTAGCGGTTGAGCTTGGTATCGCAGTCTAAATTCAAAATATTGGATCGACAAGTTTAGTCAAGTATCGGCTTCTCGGATTCTTTGGCTTGTTATCAGAAATAACAGACACTCTATTGTTTGTGAATGTGTACCTGAAGTTAAAGCAGCCCAAGAACGCGAGCATGCGCAGTAACGTTTGTTTATGTTGTTATGTTTGAAACCGTCTATACAATAATTAGCAAAATAATGCGATGTGCGATAGAATAATAGTTCAAGTTTCTTAAATATATATTTAAAAACTGAAAATGATATAATCAACATACACATTTTACATTATTTCTGATTATTGATCATCTTCCACACAAGTTTCTCTGCTATCTGCATCAACCTAAACGTATAGACTACAGACCACTTGGCAAGATGTAAACACTGGTCCCGAAGCAGGTCCATTTAGAGTTTTTTATTTTTATCTTACAAATATAATTAAAACTTGAAGATATTCGTTTAACATTCTGATTTGGGTTAAAATGTTCCGCAAGGTGCATTTTGTTCAATCATTGTGTAGTGTACGAAAACTAAAACAGTAAGTTCTTCTGGAGCAGCTTTGGATTTCCGTTGTTAACGTCATCCAAAGTGGTCTATACGTCACTTTTTGAATTTTTTTATTTTTTATACAAAATATTGCTATGCATACTGCCATATGCACATTTGCGATAATTCGAAATATGTTGCGCAGCCCTATTATTAATTCATTTAATATCAAACATCAAACTGGTGATGTTTCTTAACATTTTCTATACACTGAGCACAAATTCATTGCATTTTTCTGTCCTTTTTACATTGACAGGATATATCGGCACTGATCATTGGCTGTTTTTGAACTATTGGACAATACCAATTACTCTCCGATATATCTGTGCATTTCTATTCATTATTATTATTATTATAATTGTATTACGTTTTATATAAAACATCTACATGATCTCGAAACTCACAACAGTTTAAGTGTTAATTTGCCTTGCATTGCCTGTAAATATATTCATAAAAATAATATTCCTTTGAACAAGAGAAAGAAAAAACACTGAACAAGCATTGATTTGTTACAGTCCCCAAAATAAAAATTGTTGCCTGATAAATGTTTGCATCTTCAATACTATTTTGAAATATTTGTGATGTTTTCAAAAATAACCACAACCAACTAAAAAGCACGCCGAACATCCCAATGCACTGAATGTTGTTTCATAATGAACTCGCTGCCCTCTTGTCATCTGAACTAAACTCCTTTTCTTGAACATGAACTCCCTATTGTTTTAACGGATCGCTGTCCGTAATAAGATGAAGTTCTTGTTCATACGGTTTGAGCTTTTACATCGCCGAACATCATTTACGCTTTTTCTTAGTTCAGAACCCATGTTGAACACATGTTCATACCAGACCAGAATCCATCGTAAATTCGTCGTTTGAAACGCAATGATTTTTCAGAATACATATAAGCTATATGTGCAATCATACCCCAACACATCAGACGCGACTCTGGTTCATTAACTTCATTTCACAGTCCTCAGTCGTCGTTATCGTGCATCCAATTTCCATCAATGTTGTCGGTCCTGCACGACACGTCCCGCTTCTATGATCCCTCTCTCCAGCCTGTCGTGTTCTTCATCCTCCTGCTCGTTTACTGTAGCTTTTCCTCCGCGCGTTCACGAGATTTCAGTGGGATGCTGTCAGAGGGCAATGAGTTGCGCATGTAAGTGACGTCAGGTTTCCTTATACAGACCTACACATTTCCTCGAAGATCTTATGTTGCGTTGTAAAAAATAAGAACTTTGCAATCAGAGGATGCTGCTCACATTACTTAAGACAAAAAAGCCGCACAAGTGCTAAAACCTATTGGTTATGAAAGACTTTTCAACTTAACTTTTCAGAACTACCAATCCCAAAATATCAATAAATGTAATGATGCATTATGTGTAGAATGTAGATCTCTTTGTTGTATACAATTTATACATCAGTGAAGAAATACACGTTTCTAAAACAAACAAACAAACAAAAGATCTCATCTTAAAATTAAAATAAGTTAAAACAATTATTTTAACATTATAGTCTCAAACTGAAATGTTGATAGCATTAAATTCTGTTTGGGCACTTTGTTTATTCAAGTTACGTGTTTCAGTTGTTATTAATTATATGATGTAGGCTATTCATATTCATTTATTTAATTATTAAATAAATATGCTTTGATATTTTGCCTTTGTTTGTTACCGTTTACATTTTTGCTCAGGGAAACGATGCAAAGTAAGGTGTTTGGTTAAACAGAAACTCACTTTGAACATAATACTTGAAAAATATTCACTGAATGAAGTGTGGAGTAAAACACCATCTACACCTTTAGATACCATTGGAAAACCCCTGTATCAAAGCCACTTGTTGTTTAAAGAGGAACCTTTTGCAACTCGCTAAATGTGTCTTCTTCACTTCATGATAAGATGTTGGCCTAAGGGCTTGGGTTCTGCTAGCAAACAGGCTAAATGTTCAATTCCAAGTAGGTTGTCCTAAGAATTGAAAACGATATTTACCATTATATATACACCATGGAACTTAACCCCGTACTGCTCGTCTGAATGGTAGTTACAAAAGCTACCTTTAGGCTATTCAGAGAATACTGCTTCCCTGTCTCATGTATGCCCTTTTCATTGTTGAAAGTGAAATTACGGTACAGGAGATTACAGGAGAATAGCTGATGGAACAAGTTCTGTGGTTAAATTCTACCTAAATCAAAAGTGTACTCCAACCATGTTCAGTGTATCCGTTCAGAGAAGATAAATAGGAAACAAAGTCAAATTTCTTGTGTCGAGAATTCAGATAGTTAGTAAACATGACACAAACTACTAAATTACATTTGAAAGAATTTGAATTACTATTTGAAAACTGTGGAAGCACATTAGGCAACTTCTACACTACAAACTAGAAGATGTTGACAAAACATTTTGGAAATTTGTGTGGAAAACCGTTCCATTCACACAGTGTAACTAAACAGGTTGAGTTGTATGAACATAGTACCACTGTAACCCACTGCTTCTTGGGGCTTATTGCTTTATTATTTATGAACCATGTGGTGCGTATTTTCTCTTGCTGTATGGCAAATTGCCATATGATTTGTCATTGTGTGGCCAATTTCCAAATTTTGCTTAAGCCTGATGTGGATGTCAAAAAAGCATCTTTTAGATACTATTGACAAGAGCAAAGCATTTAAAGCATGTTTTAAATATGACAGAAAATATAAAGTGTATGTTTAGCATGAAACCTATATCGCTGAAGTTAGACACAATTATTAGAATATTTTCCATGCAACTGTTAAATCAGATATTGTTTTTATTTTGCTTTTAAGATTTTGATCAAATTAAACACGCGTTTGAATAAAAATGCTGTCATAAAGACTGTGGTAGACATGTGTGTTGGTACATCTTTGACCCCAGAGCCCTGTGTCGAGATTTAATCAACACCTATGGCTATATAGGCCTTGATTCTGGTGGTTTCTACCATAACATAACATTAATGGTTCACAAATCCATCTTGCTAAAGAACAGCAGGGTCAAATGTGAGACATCTTGTTACCTGGAGCTCAAATTACTGTCTATTCCACTCACACTAATCCATTTATGTGTTTTGGACACTGCAAATTGTAGTTAAGGGTCCCTCGGGTATTGTAACAGGCATACGGTTGATTTTCCAGGGAAGCAAAAGTTACATTTGGAGGTAAATGCTGTTAATGTTTTCACAAACGGTTGTAATGTATGGCTTGACAGCACTGTTCGGTAAGTAATAAGTTTGAATATTAATCAGTTAGTCAAAATGCCAATCACCTACAAAATAAAATTGTATGGTAATATACTAGAAAATATAATGCAATATATCAAATAATACATTTCCATACATTGGAAGTGCTTATATTTTTCAATATAGGAAAAGCAGCAGTTTCTTATTATTAAATATATTGTATTGTAATATATTACAAATGTATTTAATATAATTTCAAATATATATAATTAACAGTTTAATATATAATATTTATTTTTGCGTCTAATGGAAATGAATAAATGTACATCAAACTTTTTAGTCAACATTTTTGATGAATAATTAAATAAACTTTTATACATGGATCAGACAAAAGCGGTCTATTGAAGCCTGAATTTTGCATATTTTATGAATTTGTCCTATTAAATGATGAAACATTGATTTTATTTGAGTGGACAGAACATGTGGTCTCGCACTCTCTTACCGTTAAAGCACAAATCATTTATGTCCACAACATTAATTGTATGTCAACACTGCCATCTAGTGACCCAACTACCTCGTTACACCATCTTACATTTGAAAATAAATGAACACTAATGGCTGGAATACACTACAGAACTTGACTTAAATTAGACATCAGACACTTTTTGAAAGTTTCAGAAAGAAACACACTAACTGATCAAATCTGCACACTGGCACAGACTTTCTGCAACAAGTCCAGACTTAAAATCTGGGCAAAATCTGAGCAAAAGTCTTGTAGTGTATTTTAGCCTGAAGTGGATGTTTAATTGTGTTTACGAACACCAGGCTAAGGATTTTCATAGTTGTTGTTAAAAGTCACCACTGACTAAATGAATACTAACTAATTTAACTTGCTATATAAGCAGGTCATTTCTCAACACCACACACGGAACATGTTGGGAACAGTCCCTGGTAGCACACGTACATTTGGGAGACGTCTATTTGATGTCTGCATTTACATCTGCAATCTTCTTTTGCGTTTGTCCATCTGCAATATACGTCTCTCAAACGTAGGCCTACTCATCTCATGCAACATAGCATGTTTGTGATTGAGAATGTATGCTAAACTTCCTTTACCTGAGACGTTTATTCAGATGTTTTACACAGAAGATGTGTTTCAGATCTTTAGCAGACATCTTACAGACGTCGCAGTAAGGGTTAAATCTTTGCGTGTCAGTGGCAGCTGCCTGTTTTACGTGCCTGCCTCACGACCAGTCACTGTCCTCACGCATATTTGTTGTGCATGTCATTGTTGTTACAGTTAGGTCTATTACACCTTTATGTTAAACTGTCCTTGGTGTGTTTTACTCTCTCTTTTGCCATGCTGTACAAATATGTCAATAAACTACTTGAATATTCATTGACGGGTAATTGTGGGTAACTCGGGAAGATGGGTGCACTTCGAAAAGTTGTTGATTTTGTTAGTAAAACCGTTTTATAAGTCAATGTTGTCCGTCAGTTTTGGGCCTACATCCATCCCGAGTAAAAAAATGTAAATGCAAATGACCACTCGGTGTCGCACGATTGTGTATAACTGGAGTTTTCACTGGTCTCTAAAAGCTGTGTTTGTCTAATAAAACTTCTGTAAAAGCAGTACACTGTAAAAATCCAACATCATAATGTTCCCCCTAACACAGTTCTTGAATAAATGTAGGCCTATACATTGTCCTGATAACGGTAAATGTAGGCTGTGGTTTGGTTCAAACTAAATACATTGTGACGTTGCCATTAAAGATTGTTTTCATTTTCACTTTACAGAGATACTTATACTATAAGTGTATGTTCAAACAGCTTTACACTTGAAAGGTTCGTAGAATGCACTACAGCATGTACATAACTGTGTGTGGTGATAATTATTGATTTAGTTATTGCTGGTTTTTATGCTGTTGTTGTCATCATTACAGTTAGTTGCATTTAGTTTTTTAAATAATGAAGTTTGTCGATTGTTTCCATGACTGATATGCAGTGTTGGGTAAGTTACTCTGAAAAAGTAATTAGTTACTAGTTACTAATTACATATTCAATAGTGTAATTAGATTACTTTACAAATTACTCTGTCCAAAAAGTATTTAGTTACTTATTACTAATTACTTTCTATATCCTACATCAACGTTGATTAGTTAAGTGATTCAAGGATAGACATGAAACGGCTTATTTAATTCATTCAAATAAATAATATTAAACTACTTAAAGTACTCTATTAACTGACCAACGTATGACAGATGTGAGAATTATACATTTTACAAGTTAGACTTTGAATTTTGATGTCAATCCCACTATTGCACACACATATATTACACAAAGTATTTAGTTTAATTACATCAAAAGTAACTGTAATTAAATTACAGAAAACATAAGAGTAATCCCTTACTTTACTTTTTCAAGGGGAAAGTAATTAAATTACAGTAACTAATTACTTAGTAACTAGTTACACCCAACACTGCTGATATGTTTGTGCGTTTGCTTTATTAATAATGTTTTACATGTTGGCAGACTTCAAATATACAGTATAGTACATGTTAACAGACTAATAAAAGATTGCTTTTTAACAGACAGAGGCAATCATAGAAAGAGTGTATGAAGTCACACAACTGGCTAGAGATTCCATTGAGAATACGTCTGGACGTTAAGACCCCTGAGGTAAACATACACTTCTGCACAATAAATAGGACTGTGAAGTTAAATGCATTTGTTTATATTTGTTTAAACACTATTGATGACTGAAGAAGAAAAGAGAAAATCTGTATGCCGAACTAACCGTCATAGCAGGTGCTACGGAAATCCACGAAGAGCGTCGTCGGAAAAAGCCGAACTCAACTCGTGATGAATCGCCATCAGGTGCGCTTGTAATTGGTTCGCATCAAACGCTAAACACGGGCAGAAACAATGGTCAGTGAGAACACTTGTCCTGAAGTTTGTCCAGTTATCTCCTTTTGAGGAGAGGGAAAAATAACTGATTCTTAAAGTTATGAGTGAAGGAGGACGACAGAAATTGGATGCACATCCGTGATTAACAACCTGAGACGCTGCTGGTAGGATGACTGTTTCAAACTCCATTCATTTATATTCGCATAAATTACATCTTGTGTGTTATTTGTAATGTTTACATGTTTGAGACATTTATGTTGAATATGAAAACGCTGCATCAGAGTGCACACGATTCATATATGAATATAGGAGCTAAAAAAGAAAAAAAAGTATATTATGTTAATGCATAGGGTGTCAAATGTTTGATTATAAATTAGTAATTGTACATCTCTTTTTGTTCTTAAAGGTTATCAACCTAATTTGAGTTTGAGCTAATCTGCTAAAGGAATGACTTTCAAGGTTATCTAATCTAACTGCAAGCTATAGCTCATCTGTTCCTATCTATTGTGCTGTGAATGAAAGCAAAAGACTGCAAATCAAGATTGTAACAACTTTATTGAAAGTAAAAGCCATTTTTGAGATGATTCCTGTGAATGTGGTTGACTAAGCCCTTTTCAAGTTAGAGGCAGATGTGTGAAAACCAAAGAAGTAACTTGACAAGGACAATGGCATTTAATGCACTTTGCACAATTTAAAACTGTCCAATATTTTTCAAAAAGGTAACCCTCCTTATTCTCCACAAGACAGAGGGCTTTTACAGGTACCAAGCAGAAATGGCATTACAGTCAAACATGTAAACATTGTAATTTCTTTCTGTCTAACACATTAATGAAATGTTTAATTAAGTGTACTATTTGCATTTTACAGGGTGAAATACAAGCAAGAATTTTCTGCCAGCCCTTTTTGAGGAGATGGAAGTGCATAAATATGTTTCATAACGTTCCAAGTGACAGGCCTATGTAAAATGTAATGGAAGAAATGTAAAATATTAAAAAGGGACCGAATATTTTGTAATATAGTGCATTTTGTATCATTGTTTTTTACTGTTGTAACAAAATGTATTTATTTAATGTTGTAAATAAATAACTGAATCTGTCATATTTGTACTGTACTTTTACTTGCTATTAAAACACCACTAAACATGTTGAAATGATATGCATTTAAACAAATTAAATGTAATAATTGCTATGCTTTTTATATTTTTTTCATAATACGTTTAGCTTTAAGAAAAACGTATTTATATACCATATCTTAACACAGCAGAGCAGGCCAAAGTAATGAACATAAGGATGATAACACAGCGAAATAAATAGCATAAACAACATAAAAATAAGACTTAAACGCTGTCTAAAAGAGCTCTTAAAGAAAATACAAGGTTTAAAATACATATAAATATATATTAAATACGCGAGTATCCAGACAAACTACTGACTTTTTCTCAAACTACGACAACGTTTACATAAAAAAGTAAACATACTAGGCTCTAATCTGGGCCTCTATGGCGCATGCGTTGATGACGTCATCAAAATACACGAGCGCTGCGTGTTTTAACATCATCGCGCCACAGGCTGCGGGGCAGGTACGTAAAACAGTGACGGGTCGCGGGGCAGGAGTGACGGGTCGCGGGGCAGCTGCCACTGACACGCAAAGATTTAACCCCCTCTCAGACGTCGGCTCCATAGGTGCAATCTGGGGTCGAAATAGCGGATGGACACAAAAAGTTCATTTTATCAGTTATGGTATTTTTTATTTAACCTATTTTGCGTGGTATTCTAACTCGTTGAATGCAAATGTAATTTAGTAACCGTTGCATTATTATCTGATTAAGGCTTTAATGTAATGATAAACCAGACTCTGTGATATAGCGACAGTATATTATTTTATGACATGATAAACTTTGGTCATTTTAAAGCATTCAATAAATGTAGCCTATTGTCGTCATCGCACTTCTGTGAACATGCCAGCAATGGAAGAGAAGCACTTTGAAAAGGAACAACAAAATAGCACTGAAGAGTTAAAAGAGTTACGAGGATCCATAAATGTTGATATAGTTCGGCCCGGACGTCACAAGAGTGACTGCCGGCGATGGTTTGTCAGCATTGCCTTGTACGCATCAGCGCTAGTTCTGGTAAGGCTGTTTACATTCATTTAGCGGGAATATTTTTGTTCAGTAAATTCTCATCTAACAGATCAAAATTGCGTTGTGCTTGTACTGATGAAATAAGGTATTGATCAGCAGATCCAGGTACGTGTATGTCTGCTAAAGATCTGCAGATGAGCAACACTCAAAAATATGTTTACGTCATAGTAAGTTTCATTTACGTTTAGCCTGTACAACTCCACTATTTCTACCACGTTTTTAAATATTTTGAATATATTGATCGATAACATTGAGACAAAATAATGGGATTGTCTTAGACATCTCTGCATTTTCCACCTTCTGTCTGTGAACTCTGACCTATGATGAGATTAGTATGGGGTTATAAAATGGACATCTTTTTCTTTGGTGTGTTTTCAGGGAATGGCCATCTCTGTACTTGGACCTACCCTTGAAGACCTGGCTAGCAATGTCAACAAGAACATTAGTGATCTGTCTTATATATTTGTGGGTCGTTCAGCAGGATATGCTGGGGGCTCTTTGTTAGGCGGGATCCTGTTCGACATTGTCAATCCCCATATGTTACTGGGTAAGGCTTTCACATGATGATAAAATGCTAATCATGTTGTAAATATGAACCACTTACCACCCTTCACATGATCTCTGCAGGCTTGTCGTTGTTAATCACATCATCTGGGATGTTTGGGACTCCATTCTGTAAAAGTGCTTGGCTGCTCACTGCTCTGATATCCAGTGTGGGGATGTCAATGGGAGTTATAGATACGGGTAAAAGATCATTTCTTTTAACAATCGAATGCACGGTACCTATTGACGATGTTCTGTAATGCCCCCTATACTGAAAAAGCTGCGGTTCGTAACTTACTGTGTGCATGAAACAAAGTTGCAGGATATTCAATGCACTAATCTTTAGTTATGTCAAACTGACATTTCCTGTAAAATCCGACCCGACAGCTCTATTCATAAATCATTATTATAAGCTTACATATATTGTGAATAGATATAACCCAGATAGCACAGATGTCTGTAAGATGTCTGCTAAAGAGCTGGAAAACATCTCCTGTAAAAACATCTAATAAACGTCTTATAGAAAAGGCAGTTTTGCGTACATTCTCATTCATAAACATCTTACATAAATCTTTTAGATGTCTATATGATATCAGAAAAATGTATTAATCCGGTAACAGTTTGAATAAGCAGTACTGCCTGAATCATGTTGTAAAAATAAGTTGAAACATGAATACCGCTCTCTGGTCCTTTACAGGTGGTAATGTTCTCATATTGGAAACGTGGGGAGAGCAGGCCGGGCCGCACCTGCAGGCTTTTCATTTCAGCTTTGCCGCAGGGGCATTTGCCTCCCCAATAATAGCCAAGTTGATTTTTGGCCACAGACCTGGCAAAAATGCCTCCACCGATGCAACCACAATGTCTGAAAACTCTTCCAGCACAATCCTTCCATTTTCCCATTCCACGAGTTCTTTTCCAACATCTATGTGGGCGTACGTTGTAATTGGCGTGTTTGTTTTATTGGTGTCACTCTCCTTTTTCCTACTGTACTTTCGCAGTTCGCTGATCTCAAGTCGAAAAAAGACAGCCAATGGAAAGCAGGTGTTCTCCAAACGCCACAACACTCTCATATTTCTGCTCTCTATGTTCTTTTTCTTCTATGTTGGAAGTGAAGTAGCTTACGGCTCTTTTATATTCACATATGCCAAAGACTACGCTGGTATGGATCAGGCACGGGCAGCGGGACTAAATTCACTCTTCTGGGGAACATTTGCCGTTGGCCGTGGTCTGGCCATCTTCATTGCAGCTTGTCTGCGCCCAGGCACCTTGATCTTGCTTTGTCTAGTAGGCACTACAGTTTCCTCACTGCTGCTGCTCCTTTTTAGCCGGAATGACCCTGTGTTGTGGACCTGCACTGCTCTACTGGGTATCTCGATGTCTACCATCTTTCCCAGTGGGATTTCATGGGTGGAGCAGTACACAACGGTGACGGGGCGTTCAGCTGCAGTGTTCGTGGTGGGCGCAGCACTTGGTGAGATGGTCCTGCCAGCTTTGGTAGGCTTTTTGCTGGGTCATGTGCAGAATCAGCCGTTGTTGATGTACTTGGCATTTGGCACATCCGTCTTCACATCAGTTCTCTTCCCTGTCATGTACAAAATAATTTCACAAGAAAGAGTGCCGGGCAAAAGCAACCAAGGTGACAGTGAGTATTCCCAAAGCCCACAAGACAACACGGAGGAGCCAAAAACTGAAAAGAAAGCTGATCAATATAAAGGTTCATATGATTCAAGTCTGAAAAAATCTGCAGCCTAAATTTTAATGTATTCTGTTTTACTGCTGTGGCTGGCCAGTCAACGGACATATTTTCCATATTTCATTTAAAATAGAACATAGAAACAAATCAAATGTAAACCTGGGTCAAAAAGTCTTGAGGGTCAATTTTTTGATACTGAGATTTATACATCATCTGAAAGCTGAATAAATAAGCTTTCCATTGATGTATGATGCATTGATGTAAAATCTATATTCTGAGGGTGCAAAAAATAAAAATATTGAGAAAATGGCCTTTAAAGTTGTCCATCAGATGCGCTGTAGCAGGCCGTTGCTAAGAAGAAACAGGTTTGTTTTAACGTTCTCTATTGGCTTACTGCTGTAGTGACACTGTGGAGACAAGATGAACCCCAAAGCTGAAGTTCTAAGCTTTACATAGATACCAAACTTGAGTGGGTTATTCCTAAAGAGCGATCAGCGAGTGAAGTTTGTAAGCTGTTTCCAGTCATTTTTGTTCGCGATTCTGTACGGTAGGAAATGTACAAAATATCTTCATGGAACATGATCTTTACTCAATATCCTTATGATTTTTGACATAAAAGAAACATTTTTAATTTTGCCCAATACAATGTATTGTTGGCTATTGCTACAAATATACCCGTGCCACTTATGACTTTTATGGTTTTGTGGTCCAGGGTCACAAATAGGAAAATCACTGGGAAATAAAACGGCCTTTACCACATGCACTGTGCTTACATCCATATCAATAAACAGAAAGAAGTGCAAAAATAAAACCTTTGAAATCTCTTCACGTGTGTCGGTCTGCAGGCCTCTGTTATCATCATGTGATTCGAGTCTAAAGTAGCACCACCGCATGCTTCTCATATTCATTAAACATATTCATTCAAATTAATTAATTAATTGTGGCATTACAGACGATTTTGTACAATTCCTCTGTCTGACTTTCCTATGGGAGAAGAGGGAGGCAATTAATGGAGAGGAGTAACATAGAGTGAATTTCCTTTTCGGGAAAACTCTGAACACTTCCTGTTTAAAAGCAGTCCTTCTGCATCTGAATTTGCTCACTCATTCACTCATTCACTATTTTCTTTATAGCAAATGCTAAATAGTCGACTACAAGTGATTTAGGACACTGACATATATAGGCTGCGTCAGACAGTCACGGACAGTTGTCATAATGCTTAGCTTATATTACACCCTGTGGCTTTATGGATGGTTTTGTAAAATGCTAAAGTATATTTTCACCTTATTTGCACATTTATTGTTTTAGTTTATACTAGAGAACAAAACAACTGTTTGTCACATTTATTTACTAACATGTGTTTATTTATTACATTTGATAAAATTATTTAATATATTTAAAATATATATTTTAATTTATTTAATCGGTTTATTCTTAAAGGAATAGTTCACCTTCAAAACGAAAATTATGTCATCATTTACTCACCCTGTTCATTTAAACCTGCATGATTGTTGGTAAACAAAATCTGTTGGTGCCCGTTGACTTCTATTGTATAAACACAAAACCAATGCAAGTCAATGGGTACCAACGGTTTTTAACATTCTTCAAAATATCTTCTTTTGTGTTCTGCAAAAGAAAGAAAGTCATAGAGGTATGAAACGACAAGAGTGCGTGTAAATAATGACAGAACTGTCATTTTGAAGGTGAACTATCCAAGTAGAAAATAACTGTCAACAGAAAAAAACACAAGTGTATAAACATACATTCCTGGCATTAACGGTCCGTGTCCTCCAGCTGATTTTAATCAGGCCTTTGATCATATGTTCACTCAAAATCAGAGTGCATTGTGGGGAAAATGTAGTAGAATGTAGGGTAGAAGCTGTTGACTCAGAAACGGACAACGCTACAAAATAGCAGACACCCGATATAGCGCACTAAATAGGAGATCGAGGGCCAATTTGGACGCAGATCTTGCTTGTAAATAATATTTTGGGTGACCACTATTGTATTGAACCCTGAATATTTAAATTATAACAGAAGAGACAAATCAAATCCAGGAGAAAAATGACTTTATTAACAGCCTAAAGAAAACATATGAGGGTGGGGCTGTACCCTGCCAATCAACTGCTAAACAAACTAAGGCACATATAGAAAAACTGTGAAACTGTGTGTCCATGAATGGATCCACCTGACCCTTACATCAGTCAAAGATGCTAGAAACGCATCTGAATACAAGGACTGCTAATGACAATTCGTTTTTTTCCCCCCATCTTGATAAGAAAATACACAAAATTCTGCAACACAGCAACTCAAAAGCAAAATAAAAGTCTTACATTAAGGAAAAATAGAATAAACTAGTTTGTACAACCAAAATTTCATAATTAATTCATAGAGTAAATTGGAATGTAAGTGGTGATGTGAATAACAATAATCATTTAAAGAAATAGTTCACTTGAAAATTAAAACTAGACTGTCCCTCATGTTGTCACAATCCCACGTGCTGTTTAACAAATATTTTGAAAGATCTTTGCAAATATTTTTTCCATACAGCAACCGTTCATAGTGCTCCGCAAAGCACCGTAAGCGTGGCTCACGTGTTATATTTTACATCATCTGAAAGTCCACAGCATTGAATGCCATTCGTTCTTCAGTGTCTCGCAATAAAACATTGAGATGTCTTCTGCTTTTGTTTTTCAAAGCTTGACAGACATATTCACTATGAAGAGCTGTTGTAGAGAGCCGACTCTACAGAGAGTTTGAAACAACATGAGGTATTTCTGAGAGAACTATTCCTTAAATTCCAGAGAAAATCTACAGAATGGGGAAACCCTGAACCAAAGCAGAAATCTGTGGACTACTAGATGCTCCAATTCAAGCACAGTGCACCTTGGCAGCTGCAAAGTCTGTATCTTCCTGTGATATCTGCATTCGATACAGATGGCGAGTTGTTCTTTCAAACGGTTTGTCAGGCACATATATTATGGGCCTCAATCCTCAAAGGGTGCTTGAGCGAGCGGAGGACTGTGACTGCATTAAATCTCATCTCATCCAAGCTCCTCTGTTCATTCCTGCCACAGGTGGCATGCCATGGGGCGGCAGGGGCACCTGAGGTTGCCCAGGGGGAGGCGGGTACCCTGCGGGCGGTAAACCCATAACGGGAGGCGGCACAGTGTGACCCGGTGGCATGCGCGGAGGCGGGTAGCTGGGGTTGTATCCCGGAGGGGGGTATGATGGGGTGGGCGGGGGAAGGTTGGGAGGGGGGTATGTGGTTGGAGGTGGAGGACCTGGAGGCGGAGGGTTTTGATGTGGGTAGACGTGCGGGTGGTATGGCAGACCGTACGAAGGGGGCATGGGCGCATACGAGGGCCCTTCGGTCTTCATCATGGACTGCAGACTCTGATATCCTTCCCCTGACATGTACGAACTGGACGTGGACATTCCCATGATATAGCTGGAAGGGGGTGGGGGAGGCGGGCGGTGAGGTAAAGGAGGCGGGGCCCCGTGTGGCAGAGGAGGAGCCGGCCCCTGCGCAGGGTCCATTTCAGCAGACGTGGCCGGTTCTGCTTCAGCAGGCGGTGCTGGAATGGCAGCTGGAGCCTTGCGATCTACATGAGGACAGATGTAAGGGTCTGAATGAGTTGAGTGAACATGATTGCAATTGCTTAGAAACATTTTGCTTCTGACTCCAAACCTATTAACTTTTTTCAAAAAGCCAACACGGTGACGTCTAGGTATAAAAATAAATGACATACCAAAAATATTAATACCAATACCAACAGTATTCAACACAATTCTTTTATTATTGATTAGGTCTTTGTAGAGTATCAGGGCTCTAGACTAACTTTTTGCACTGGTTGCACTGGTGCGCCTAACTTTTTTTCTTAGGTGCACCAGCACAAAAGTCAGGTGCACTCAAATTTTCGACCGCATCGCATTTAACGCATTTAATATTTAACTGGTATTACCAGTTCACTTTTTTTTTAATGTCCATATAGGCAAAATTGACTTGTAAATGACTAACTAACAATCTGGTCAAAACAAAGTTCTTTATTTGAAGCACAAATCTACAAGAAAGGTAACTTACTGAGTGTTGGTGCTTAAGTGCTTCACTGAACTGAAATTTAAACTTAAAAGATCTCAAGATAAATGGACCAGGGCTTGACATAACCTGGGAGGTTGATGGCTCCGTGTCAGAGCACTGCTTGTGATTTTCAGACGGATCAGGCCTTCAATTAACATTATTCACGAAAAAGTTATCAATTGTTCTTTTCATCTTCTCTCATCATCCCCTGCTACATCCACTCTGTTTAACTGACGGCATTAGGCTGCCAACCTCTCTGTCTGACTGCAGCACACGCCTTCACAAACGTACACACCAGAGGTTGCGCTACACTTTTTATTGTGCGTCCTTTGACTGACATGCTCGTAAAATCCGTCATTATCTATTATTACCCGTCACTATGGTTCAAGTGGCGTTGTGGTAATTCGTATGCTAGTGACGTCATCACGCTGTACTTGCATCTCGGAACTTGTTGTATTTTAATACAACCGAATGCCCAATTATATTAATTATATTAAATATTTTAATGTTTTCGTTCATGTGTGATTAGATCTGGGAAAACCCAACGCATGGAGCAAATTTATATACAGTTTTTAATACCATATTCAAGCCCTTTCCAAATCAGTTTTTATTTTGCTCATATCTTGTGTATGTAACTAAAGTTATGGCTGAGGTCGACTGAAGCGCTATGATTTTCAGGAACGGAATTTAGAGAAAAACGTGTTTAAAGTGATGAAAATAAAAGCACAACAGTCCAGTATCACAAGAAAAAGTCTCTTTACAGTGGTAAGAGACTTACTCTAATAACAATTTAATAAAAAACATTTCCTAGTGTTGAAGTCTATAAAAATACTGTACTAAACCGTTTGAATAAAACGAAAGTAAGGAAAATGTGCAGCGCACATTTAAAGAACGAGAGCTCTGCCATTATCACTACACAAGGAACTTACAAACATTATGGACAACAACTAATAAGCAGTGAAGCAAGTTTTACATTGTTTATCATGTGCATATTGTCTGGACTTTTGATCATCCCTTGTATGTTTTTGCGATCGCGCGTTCCGGCTCGCGTGAGCAGCGGAGCGGGGATAACGGGGACTTACAAATTGCCCTCATTATAATCCGCCAAAATGACGGACGGCCTTCAGATTTTTCCGTCATTGGTAAGAAAATCCGTCAATGACAGAGAATTTTCGGTTAACGCGACCTCTGGTACACAAATGTACAGGATTATCTGGACCACGGCCAATCAGAGGGGGGTCCGCCCTTCACCATCTCTGATTGGTTTAGACCACGATATGGGCCTTGTCTGTTGTTGGATCACAGGGATACTTTAAGTGTTGTGGAGACTTTTTTTTCTCCCTCGAACGGCTGGTCGCACCGGTGCGACCTCTGATTATTTTTAGTCGCACCAATGAAAAATAAGGTCGCATATGCGACCAAATTGGTCGCACTCTAGAGCCCTGAGTATACATAGAATATCCTCGAGCGAGGTTATTTTAAAGAAGTAAAACCAAACTCTTATGAAGCTTTCAAAACTTAACCATTTTTCTACATTCTACAACATTGGCCAAGATATGCATTATTCAATTAACTGAAGATCCAATTAACAGAATAATCAAATATCAAAATAGTTGTTAGCTGCAGCCATAAATATGATCACTGCGATTTTTGATTTACGATGAGCACGAAAAAAACACAAAGTCTTACCTGGCGGTTGGGAAGCAGGTGGAGGAGGCATTGGACTCTCCAAGCGTGGTATCTTACAGCCAACTTGCTCTGAAACAAAAACACAATAAGATTAACCATTAATTACAAAACAATATGAAATACTTCGTATAACACCATTAAACACTTGTGTGCCGTACCTGCTGGAGCTTTAGGTTCTTCCTTAGGTGAAACCTACAAAACAAAATGAAACAAATAAACCTTTAAATAATTCTTTTTTACATTTGTATGCCACGTTTTGGTACACTACACTGGACTTTAGAGATGCGCCGACATTACATTTCTCCCGATAACCAATAATTCAGAGTGATATCTACCAAAACCGATAGCGTGGTGGTTGTATACCTCTCATTTACTAAATTCTAAAGGTTAAATTAATATTTATTGACTTTCTGAATGTTATTAATTCATATATGAATATTAATATTGAACATCAAACATGGTGATGTTTCTTAACATTTTCAATATACAGAGCACAAATTCATTGCATTTTCCTGTCCTCTTTTGATTGACAGGTTATATCGGCTGAAAGTGTGAAAAATTGCTTTTAGACCGATTATTTCCCGATATAACGGTGCGTCTCTACTGGATTTAAATCATTATTTATTTTAGTAACCAAACAGAATATTGGTTCTCTGCAAAGCAGCCCTTTTGCTAAGCTACTTTAATAAACCTGGCAAACAATCAGAACAGTCACACAGCCATCAGTCAGACAGGACAAAGTCAGCAATGTTACTCGAGAGAGCCTGTTTTCTCTCAAAATTAATGTTCAACTTACGTGTTGCCGTTTAATCTTGGCGGGTGGGCTGGCCTGGGGGGAGTTTTTCTTCGAGGGAGTTTGAACGGGTGGGTTCTGCCCAGCCGACTGGCTGGGTGGGGCCGCAGGAGGTGGTGGCGGTGGCTTCTCTTTCTCCTGAATTTGAGGCTGCTGGGGTATTGGCTGTTTACCCTGAGAGTACAAGTCCAGGATCTGGTGGCAGATGTCTAAAGAAAACATGGGTTTGGAGATGAAGAACGAACTCACAGTAAACTGAAGCTTTAAGCCAATTCAGATATCAAAACGTTTGAGAAAAACATCTCTGTCTGTGCGAATAGCCTTGGTGTTGAATATTGATACATCTGCTGTAGTCTCTTACCCTCCAGCAGCTCAACCGGCACGTCCTGTACAAACTGCTCCCACCACCGGCGGGACGACTGCTTAGACGTCCACTCCTGGATGTCAAACTTACACAGACGGCCCGCAAGGTACATGACCGCCACTGCTATGATCTCTGGCTCCCATTGTAGCGACAGCATTGTGCAGAGACTGCTAGCACATGAAAACAAAATGATAATTAATGAAAAAAAACACTTTGGCTGTTTTGCATTCTTTTGAAGCTTATTAGACAGACAAATGCAGGTATCCAAAATGAACACGGCAAACTCCAAATCTGAATTAAGATTTTTTTTTTTACTCGGATCGCTATTTTTTGCCCTAGAACTTTGTACTCCAACAAAACAAAATGATACCATACTTTATATGATAAAAGCTGAAAATCTGGGAGTGATGCAGTGATCCGTGCTGCTTGATACAAATTATAGGAGAAATACAGTCCTACCACTTATTATTAAACATAAATTTCAACATTTTATTTAAACAAAAGCACGTATGCATATATGCTAAAAACACACCTCTACATACAGTCAAAGTTAAACAGACCTGTCATTGACAAAAGTCCAAGCCATCTGAACAAGCTTCTGAACTTTGTTCTTATCACCTGAAAATCAAACCATAGGGTGAGTTCCAGCACATATGAATGTTGACTTGTCAATGTATCATTTGAAAAGCATTAACAACGGTAAGAAGCAATGAGAAGAAATAAAACAGATGGACTTGTGAAATTTTATCAAATTACCTTTCAGTTGTTTAGCGTAGCGCAGCAGAAACTGATACGGGTGCTCCACTTGTAAATCGAACTTGATTGTCTGCAGCAAAATTCTTTCCAAGACCATGACCTCCTCCTGTAAAGACATTTCATAAAACACAATGGATGAATACAGCTGGGACATAGCAAGACTGATCAATTGTGTCTTGAATGGGTTGCAAACCTTTGGATCATCTCCAAACTGGGCAAACTGCACATCGTTGAGCAGACTGCGAGCCGTTTTAATGATGTCCTTACACTTCTTAGGGGTTTCTTCAACTTTTCCAGCCAAGAAAAGACAGCAAGCCCCAGTAACCTTTGGAGAAAAGCCAATGCACTTCATTTATAGTTTACTTCTTTTGAATTTGGTTGGCACTCACTGCCTTATTGCTTGTGCAATTCAGTATTCACTATATAGAACAGTCCGTAATACTTAATACTTACGTATCTCGGAAACTGTTTAAAAGAATGAAACATGTAAAACCGATGAAAATATGTTATTCCAGTCGCCAATGTATCGTAATGTCTTAAAAGTCGGTTAAGGATAGTATTAAGAACATATAAAAACTTACTAGGACAAAGAAATGGTGACACAACCGTGACAAATTATACACTCATTGGAATAAAATGTTATTATTTAAAAATGCATTTAAAGGATACAGCCCAAGACGAGTTCCGACATCGAATATGAACCTGGCTCCCTCTCGCCTGTACCGGGCTTCCGTGGCCGGGTCAAGGCCGTCGGACTGGGACGGGGTGTGGGCTAGATCCTTTTTATCCCAGTACCAGCATGGCTTTATGTGGTCCAGATTTGTGGCAAAACTTCCAGAGGTGGAGTTAGAGTTCTCTTTGCCGTCCTTCATTTGGGAGGACGTGATAGCTGATGCCAAACTGGACTGTGCAAACGAGTCCACCGCTGTTCAGCAATCCCTGTGCAGATATTACAACACTGAACATAAAAATATTGAATAATTGATTAATACTTCACTTACGTCATTATATAAAATACATCATTTCTGATATTAGGTGAAATGTAACGTGTTTTGAAAGATTTACACACAAAGTTAACGTTAATACCATTCATTTACATATAATACCACCACGTATTTTTAGTTTTCTGGTTAACGCTAGACAAATATAATCACTTTACAACTACAGATCGTCACCCATAAACTTAACAACTTGTAAAAAAGCGCATAAAATGTCATTGTATAAGTCCATGTGTCACACATGACTACAGTACGTATCACATTACTATCCATTAAACGCCAGAGACAGTAGCGCGATTTAAACACATTCGAGCAGGGTTACGTTAAACATTCGTTCTTCCTATCTCATTTCATATTTAACTATTAAGCGATCTTACCGTCGTAATATATGAAATGAGTCTAATCTCAATGATTTCAGCAAATCGACGTTATTTTTGTCGAATAATCTTTTAAGTCCCACATACAGGACATGGAGGTAGCCATTTACAGCGCGACTGCTTCTGCCGCGGTCGTCATACGTCATCACAGCCACTGTAACGCCCCCTGCAGGTCTGGAGGGTAAACGTGTCTCAAATCAGTTACCCTACAGGCAAATCGAGCAAACTTTCCTGTGAAATGTAAACTAACTCTAACCTCAGGGATAACACTGCTGTAGGTTTTCTTTAACTAATAAGTTCGCGATGTCTTGTAGGGATTCCAAACGATCCTCGGCTGCGTAAAGGGAACATATGCACCCGCATTTGTTCGTTGCCTCCGACGGCTATCATGTAGCTACGTATCAAACATTACAATTGTGCAAACTTATTCTGTATTTCGTCAACTTAACATTGTTTGTAATTTCAATTTAAATATCTGTGTTGGTTTGTTTAAAACAACATTTAAGTTGTAGTAAATCGATACTGGCTTGATCCCTCCCAATCATTTAACATGCAGATTCAAACTATGTGTGTTTTTTTAAAGCTGATAATAAATGTGTTCAATCCTCTCATATAATGTGAGAGTTGGGGCTTAATGAATGATGCTTGTTGTTGCAGCATTGCTGAAACTGGGCTGAGGGCCTCAAGATCCCAGCATGCTTTGCAACAAGATTCAATAAAAATGTATTTTATGCATTTTAGATGAAAGCAGGAGGAGACTTAATAATGTGTGGTATTCCGTTCTCTCTCTATTTAAAATAGTTTTTGTTATGTTGGTGGTTTAAAGAGGTCACTACCCAGATAGCACAATCCATCTGGCTTACATCTATTTGACGTCTGAATTTACATCTGCAAGACATCTACAATACATAGTTTGCTCATCTGCAATACGTCTCGGAGACGTCTGAACGTCTGTAATACGTCTGGTAAAGATCTGGAGATCTGCTGCGTAAAAACATCTGCTAAACATCTTAGAAAGAGCAGCTTTACATCCATTCTAAATCATAAACATCTTACAGACATCTTCTAGAGGTCTATATGACGTCTGACAGCAGACATCTCCGAGATGTATTGCAGATGAGCAAACAATGTATTGTAGATGTCTTGCAGATGTAAATGCAGACGTTAAATAGACGTAAACCAGACGTATGTGTGCTATCTGGGTATTGTGCAGAAGAGTAGAGCGTCCATCACCTTGCAATTATAAGGTTCTATATGACATTTGACATATTCAACATTGAGTTTTTCACATGTTCTTTTTCTGTGACAACGTGAATCAACAAATAATGTGATGTTTATTTAAGTTGTGGACATTTCTGGACGCTTTAGAAAACACAAATGTTCTATCTACAAAGTCTAACTTGGTTCCAAAAGTTCCTAAATTGTGACTTTCAGCACTTTGATTGCACACCTGAGGCCCAATCAGGGTTAGCTTTATTTCAGCCTTTTTAATCTTTTTTAAATTAAGTTCTTAAATGTCTTACATTTCAGAATATTAAGCCTGAAAGGTGAAATTGTCTAAAATTTCATTGATGGGGTCTTAGACATAACGAAACACACTGTGCAGTAGCCAGAGAAAAGTCCAATTAAAGCAAACACCAAAACATCAAAATAATTTCAATCTAAAGATTTTCAATAAACCACAGCGAATTAATATGAATAACATGCATGTGTGTATGACTTTTTCTCTCAGTAATTTTAAGGGCCAATAGGTGGCAGTCATGGCCTAATGGACTCGTGACCAGAAGGTTGCCGGTTGGATTCTCAGGGCAAGGCACCTTACCCCTACTTGCTCCCCGGGCGCTGCCGTGATAGCTGCCCACTGCACCGGGTGTACGTGTGTCCATGACTTTCTGTGCGTGTGTTCAATACTCTCTGGATGGGTTGAATGCAGAGGTCGCCATATCTGACAAATAGGTCACTTTCACTTTAATATACTTGTTCTCCCCACAAGTAATACCAGTTGTTAAGGTCCCCATAAGGAAACAAGCTTGTAAGTCATACAGAATGATATTTTTTCAAATGTAAAAGTGCTGAAACATTTCTGTAATGGTTAGGTTAGATGTAGTGCGAGGGTTAGGTTATAGGGAAGAATATACAGATGGTACAGTATAAAAACCATTGCATCTATGGAAAGTCCCCATAGATGTTTCTGGGTTAGCTCTCTCCATGAAAATATAATTAATTTATATACATTTACAATTCATTTAAGTGTAATCTACCGTCTCTATAAACATGTTTATCTTATTTTTTACTTTTATCTTTATTACCCTTAGAGTTAAAAATGATTGGCAGCACTGGCTGACAACAAAAAACATAGAACTAAAGTAAAATACCCTTAATAATAAAATCTTGAAGTGGCCTGACTCACTGTTGTTGTTTAGAATAAAATATCTAGAAACACCAGCTGTTTATTTCCCCTTATCTATTGGTATTAGAGCATTTATACTAGGATGTCAAATATTCTGAAAGATTTTATGAAGTCAATACGCAAAAATATGAAATATTGCTCAACAATGGTAATAAACAAACTACAAATCTTGTTTAGTGACGATCTGAATAATTTGTGAGTGCTTAGTGAGCTTTTCTTCTTCTTAAACCTATTGCTCCTTCCTGGAGCATAGGGCATCGACGTCTGCTCTCCAGCGTTGTCTGTTCTGTCTATCATCACCAGCTGCCCTCATCCAATTCCTGTCAGCTTGATTTCTGCATCCAGGTCTCGGCCCCAGAAGTGCCGTGGCCATCCTCTTTTTCTTTCTCGTTGTGGGTTCCATGTAGGGCTGGGCCGATAAACAATATCATATTGAATCATAAGAAAAACTATTTTGATATCGATGATAAGCTCTTGACATTTTAACTTGATATGGATTCATTTCACAGCCAATCAGATAAACACGACATAGGCAGTATGCAGCTTTTAACATGCACGTCAAAGTACAGGGTCCCTTTCATACGGTGGCCCTTTCCCAAATGGCGCACTCCGGTCTTGTGGACCTCCTCTGAGTCCACATTTGGTGACGTCAGGAAGTGCAGACCTATAGGGTACTTGGCGTAAGTCCACAAGGGTGCATGGGAGTGCATTTTGGAACAGACTTGAAGTCATCACACCGGAAAGAGCAAGCGGTGCTTTCTAATCACTCTCGCGGTACTTTGTTGTCATACGCTGATCAGTCTACGCATTGTTGTTGTTTGGAACAGGAGCGACCGGTTTTTATAGTTCTGGATTTCATATGTTGATATGCCACCCGAGCATTATGAAATTGATACTTATGTTTGTAATACATTCACTTGGCATGACGTAAATGCAACTGCTTATGTATATCAATTTATTTGTATATACTATACTTAATGTGCATAATGGGTTCTTAATATGCATACAGGGCTCCAGACTAACTTTTTGCACTAGGAGCGCAGTGGCCCCCAACTGAAAATTTAGGGGCGCTAGCAGAAAATTTAGGGGCACACACCGCAAATCAACATGCTAACCAAATATTCACACTTCTTCATTTTATTGTGCACTTTTGAAGATGCAACATAGAAGGTAAACCGACAGCACCATCGCTGTCATGACAGTACACATATTAAAAAAATATACCATACATGCAGAATAAAAAAAGTCCTTAGTAACCTTTCGGTAATTTCACAGTTAAAAACAATACTTAACAAATGTATGTAAACATAAGGGGCACTGGCCAATAACATTCCTCTTGAACAAGTAGGCCTAAACAACCCATAGAGCAGATCCTCCTGTGTTCCACTAAGAGGCTCCTTTTACCCTGACAGAACCATGTTTGTACAGCTTCCTTGGCATCAAACTCTTGTAAACTAGGTCCCTCCATGCTATTTTGAATCAAGTCCTCCAGAGTGTCTACATGCAGGGACCCCCTTACATCAAAATTCTCTTCTGAGCAGAAAATCCCCTTTCACATACAGCAGAGGAGACTGGGAGGACCAGCATGATGTGCACAAGATGTAGGATGTTCTACAAAGAATGAATCATTAGTGTAGGTTATTATTATACAAGGTACCTTGTAATCAGAGCAGAATGTCAACTTTGTTACCATCATCTCCCATAAGGCATGGTAGACCATGTAGTTCCTAAAGATGAATGTCTTCGTGGATTGATACTCCTCTCTAGCCAGATTGGAATCACAGCCATTTCTGAAAAGAGTGAAAGGAAAAACTGACCAAACAATCTAGGTTAAGGATCAAAGTAGATTGAAATGTTGCTCTGTGTTATACTTTTTATATCTTTATGATAATTTAAGAAGAGTCACTAACCTTGTAAAGACAGAGGAGAAGTGGTCTAGCAGGAAACTGCACCATAGTCTGTCAGCTGATCTCGTTGCTCTGGCCAGGAATCATTGCTGAATATCTTGAATGACTTCACTGCCTTTGCTGATGCTGATTCTTCACCTATCAAGGAATAGAAAGACAGAGTTGAGAGAAAGAGAAAGATGAATGTGTCATAATGATAGCTTATCTTATCTATTTTACTTGCTGCTAAAGTGGTATGTCTTCCAAACCATGTTGAGGAGATTGTAGACATGAACCACCATGGAAATTTTCCTGGGCACAGATAGCATTGCCAGCTCCAGTCTACAATTACAATGAATTCAACTTAAAATTAAACATGCATTGTTTGGGCTACTACCCTATCTTTATTCTGAAGGTTCACACGTGACCTACCTATGTGGCATGCAATGAAATGGAACAATAAAAGCCCCTGCCTCAGTTTGGAGGAGGGCTATTACCCCTCCTTTATGCCCGAGATTGACAGCTGCACCATCAGCTCCCATGGCAACTGTCTTCTGTCCCTAGATGCTGGAAGCAATTATTATTGAGACTTTAAATAACTACTCTACCACTACCATTTTTTCAGTGATGTTTAAAAGGCCCTGAGAGAAACCGGACGTCACCACAACCGTTTTCCTGGTGAGTAGCCTATTGTCTATCTTACATCGCTAACTTTTATTTCATGTAACGTTACATTAACTTAACTGTATTTTATTTGCTTGTTAACAGTGCATTAAAAGTTTTCACGGTCGCAATTAATCAATTTCAAAGTAAAATATAATGTAAGGTTTTTATTGCACTTGTGTTTTATCATGTGCAGTTTTATTTAAGCTGTAGTGACTTCCAGTCAGTCACACCAGCCTTGGCAGGCAATGTAGTTTGACACGTGCAACCAATAAACAATGTCCGTTTCCATTCTTCTTGCTCATATTTAATTTATTTTAGCACACATATAATTGATTTCTTCCATGGTACACAGTCACAAAATCATAAAGGTCTACATATACCTTTTTTACTTGATTCCATACGCACCTATGGAAACCAATGCACACTCATTCCCCCGTCTTCCATTTCCTCTAACCATTTAAATATCTTTTTGCCCACCTTCGCCACCCAGTGTACAGAGTAAGAATTGCATGGAATTAATGGCTTTTACACCCCGGCTCCTAAATGTACTTGACAAGTTGAAATTTCAATTCAGTATATTATAAAGAGCCTTGCAAAACACCATAACAAATAATCACTTAAAGATTTGTTTGCATATGTTTTCAGATCTTTAAGATTCCATATTGTCATAAAAAAGACATAACTTTGTTACTGGTCTTTCGAGTATGTTTGTTTTTGTTTGTTTTTGCACAGAACGAACAAGTCCATTCTTATCAGGATATACTTCCAAGACTCTTCCCAATATCCATGACCCACGTGAGGCTGTAGAGTCTAATACAACAACAATGTCACCAGGAACAAAGTTTCTTTTTTCCTTTTTCCATTTTTGTCGCTCCTGTAGCAAAGGCAAGAACTCTCTTGTCCATCTTTTCCACAATAAATCACTCATATACTGGACCTGTTTCCATCTCCTTACTGTATATCTCAGATTTTTCAAATAGTCCAGGTGGTAAAATGGTTTTACGTTTCGTCTGTAGAAGGCGATTTGGGTGAGTGCTTCCAAATCGTTAGGATTGTCTGATAGTCTTGTTATTGGACGGTCATTTAGAATCGCTTCAATTTCACAAAGCACGGTATAAAATCCTTCATCGTCCAAAGTTTGTTGGTGTAAAACAAAATTCAAGATTCTCCTAACCATTCTAATTACACGTTCCCATGTTCCACCATAGTGTGAACCCGCTGGAGGAATGAAAGTCCATTTAACTTCCTGAAGCATAGTCCTTTGGATCTTATTTTGATTCATTGCATTGATTGCTTCTCTCAACTCTCTCTCTCTGCTCCAATGAAGTTGGTGCCATTGTCTGATCTTATATGGGCAACTTGTCCTCTTCAAAAGAAAAATCTGCGTAAAGAGTTGATACAAGAATCAGTATCCAGAGAATATGCAATTTCCAAGTGCACTGCTCGGTTTACCATGCAAGTAAAAATAACTCCATATATTTTCTCAATAGAGCGCCCCTTTTTGTCTCTACTGGACCAAAATAATCCACACCTACATTTGTAAATGGAGGAAGATCAGGCAAAAGTCTCTCTTTTGGCAAAATCTGCAATTTTCTGCTCACCAACTTTAATTCCATGATGTCTGCAATAGCCACAGCTTGATATTATCATTCTTGCTGCAGAATTAGCTTTAATAATCCAGTATCTTTTCCTCAACATGGAGAGCATATGATTTCTTTCACTCTGACCAAGTTATTTGGTATATATATATTTCTTCGGGCATTGCAGCCTTACTTAATCGGCCTCCTACTCTCAAGACACCATCTTGGAAGACAGGATACAGTTTGTACAATTTGCTGTCCTTCTTTTATTCCTTCCTGATCAAACTGTTGCAGTTGACTAAAAACAATAACAGCTGTTTCAGCCTCAGCAAGATCTTCCAAGGATAAGTTCTGTTTTGCTGTTAAGACAAACGTTTGAAGCTCCTTTACTTTCTTGGGTGAAGTTGTTCCTCCATAAGAAGCATTCATTTCTTTTCGCTTTTCGCTTTTGACTCTTGTCTTAGAATCCTTTTCAAGAGTTTTCATTGCTAAAACTCTTGAGCGTGTTGTATGTAACCAGCTCTCATCCTTTCTCACGCTGAACAACTTGCTGGACAGCAACCAGTCAGGTTTCAAGAGCGGTCATTCCACTGAGACTACGCTGCTCTCTGTCATTGAAGCCCTGAGACTGGCGAGAGCTGCCTCGAACTCATCTGTACTCATCCTACTGGATCTATCAGCCACCTTTGACACATGTTAATCACACACGTTTCAATCCCAGTAACCTGGGAGTGGTGATCGATGATCAGCTTAACTTCACAGATCAAGTTGCCAGCACCACTCGATCCTGTAAACTCATCCTCTACAATATCAGGAAAATTAGACCTTTCCTATCCGAGCATGCCACGCAGGTCCTAGTCCAGGCTCTTGTTCTGTCCAGACTGGACTATTGCAATGCGCTTCTAGCTGGATTTACTGCTTGCACGACCAAACCTCTACAGATGATCCAGAATGCAGCCGCAAGAGTGGTCTTCAATAAACCGAAGAGAGCACACGTCAATCCTTTCTTCATTTAGTTACTTTAGCTCCCTATAGTCGCTCGCATCAAATTCAAGACTCTGCAAAAGATGATCTGCCTTTACTCCTCTTGAACAACAATCTGCAGGATTTTGAGCAGTGGGAATATACCTCCACTGTGAAGTATTCGTAGCCCCTCTTATGAGAGAGATCCTGTGGGCCACAAAAGTAAGGAATCGCTTGTCCTCATTTCTGATGTACTTTATTACAGATGTACTATCAGTCCAGAACATTGAGTCTTTCAATGGAAGTTGTAGATCTCTTTTTACCATCATGTCTACTTTAACAGCAAGTGCAGCAGCTATTAGTTCAAGCGGGGAATTGTGACATGCTTCAGTGGTACAACTCTTGCCTTGCCAAGTACAAAAGTAACATGAACATCATTGTCGTTCTCCAATCTGAGATATGTTACAGTACCATATCCATTTGAGCTTGCATCAGAAAAATGATGCAGTTGAGCAGTTGTGATTTGGCCAAACTCATTTGGTTTCAAGCATCTGTTTACTTTAAAGTCTGAGATACTTTCCAGTTCTTTCAACCATTGAGACCATTATTTTTGAAGATTTTGGGGCAATTCATCTTCGCATCCACACTTAATTCTGCCTAGTTCTTGTAAGAGGAGTTTTGCTGTAAGAGCGAAGGATGCCAAGAATCCCAAAGGATCATATACAGAGCACACTACTGAGAGGATACCACGTCTGTTACAAGGATGGTCTTTGATAGCCATTTTAAACTTAAATGTGTCAGATTCTACACACCACAATAATCCCAGAGCCCTTTCCACTGGCAAATGAATCATTGTCCAAATCTAATGTTTTTATATCCTTGCCTCTGTGCTCGTCAGGAACAGTCTGTAACACCACTCTACTATTGCTGACCCATTTTGTCAGTTGAAACCCGAGGCAGACAGTGATGAGATCTTGCATCATTAATATTGCCTCGTCGTCTGAAGCTACACTCTTTAAACAATCATTCATGTAGAAGTTGTTGCAAATAGTATTATTAACTTCTTCAGAAACCATGGCTCGGTTGTCTTCCGCAGTCTTTCGAAGGGCATTACAAGCACAACTTGGGGATGATACAGCACCAAACAAATGTAGTTATTCTAAATTTAGCAGGATCTTGTTTAAGATCACTGTCAGGGCACCATAAAAAGCGCAGAAAATCCACATCATCTTCTTCAACTCTGGCTTGGTGAAACATTGATCTCACACTAGCCATGAAGGGGACAGGCTCCTGTCTGAATCTCACAAGAACCCCTAAAAGTGAATTTGTAAGATAAGGCCCTGTAAAAGTTGATCGTTAAGAGGTGTACCCTTAAATGCAGCGCCACATTCAAAGACAACTCTCAAAGTCCTTTTCTTGGGGTGATCAACATGTACCATACCTTTCCCTTATCTGACTTCAACTGATGCGATGGCACTCTTTCACCATAGCCTTTGCTGATAACATCATTGAGGAATTCTTTGTATTCTTGATGAAACTCCTTATTCCTTTGATATTTCCTTTTCAAACCTGTTATACGCTGTTTAGCAACAGAAATATTATTTGGCAACAAAGGATTTTCCATTCTGAAAGGAAGTTTCAAGTTGTAATGTCCATTTTGAAGCTCAACTGATTTATCCATTCGTTTCATAAAAGCATGATCTTCTCTTGACATTTCTTTGCTTTCAGCAACATTCTTATTAAAGTCATGATTGTACTGTTGATTAAGCATTTCCTCCAAATTTTCCTATTGCAATCCTATTAACAGTAACATCAGGACGTCCCATCTGGTTCCTTTTGTCATTTTGTCCTTGTAGGATCCATTTATTACCCAACCCAATAGGGTTCTAACAGCATAGGGTCCCCCTCCATCACTGTTTATGACTTCCCAAGGTTCCATTACCTTTGAACGATGTACTCCAATTAGCAAATCCACATCACCCTTGCTGTGCTTGACTTGGACTGGTACACTAGACAATGCACAGTTTCCATCACCGGCCCCTGACCTGAACTGCCTGAACTGGAACAAGCACATTGCTCAATAATGAATGACTCTGAGTTGGAGTAGATGTCTTATTCTTTGGATAAATGTGCAAAATGCTAGGATGTAATTGGCCACACACTGTGCAAATACGCCGCTTATCACATTCTTTGCTCCTGTGTCCAACGCAAAGGCATCCAAAGCATATACCATTCTCTTTCGAGAAGTCAAGTCTTTCCTTATGTGTCTTATTTAGCATTTGTGAACACTGCTCCAATAAGTGACTACGTTTGCAGCACAGACATATGACTGGTGATTTAGATGTTAGCTCAATGCCATGGCATCATATAGATTTACTGTTTCAATTGCTGTTGCAAACCTGTTTCTGATGTCAACAAAAATGGATCAGATGACATTCTCACTTGACGTTAAACAAATTCAACAATGTCTTTAAACTTCGCCCTCCTTTTGCACTTTTCCTGAATGTCACATGAAACTTTTCTCCATTTTTCTCGTAATTTGTACGGCAACTTCATGACAACCACTTTCAAATTATTTGCAATTTCCAATTCCTCCATGTATTTGATTTCCTCCATTGCATTACAACATCTACGCAAATAGAGAGTATAACTTTGCAATAAACTTACATCCTTTGATTTTACAGAAGGCCATCAACGCACCGTTTCCAAATAGGCAGCAGCAATTTTGAACTAATTTCCAAAATGTTCCTTCAACAATGTCTTAGCTTTCACATATCCAAGTTGCGTAAACTTAATAATGTGAGTGATTGACATTTTAGCATTTCATGAACAGACAGCAACTCAAGCAGTTTGGCGTGTAGTGTGTGGCACATTTTAGGAAACGAACACAGCATGCAACAAAAGTTTGTATCCTTGTGCTAAAAAAATATCTTACAGCTGTTAGATCCATAATGCCGTAAGGGTATCTTGCTTGGCTGCAGGCTGCACAAGACATTTAGGGACATTTAGAGACTATCTGGTCTATTTCATCTGGCCTGCTCAAGAAGTTCGCTTGGCTAAAAGATCAGTTTTTCTGTCTCGTTTTAAAGGGGTCATATGGCGCGAATACGTGTTTTTCTGTGTCTTTGGTGTGTTATTAGTTGCCCATGCATATATTAGACACGTAGAATTGCAAAAATTAAAGGGGTCATATGACACAGCTAAAACGAATATTATCGTTTGTTTAAGATGTAATTCAATGTGTATACACGATTTAAGGTTCAAAAACGCTGTATTTTCCACACACCGTGCATGTTTGTATCTCCTCTTTGCCCCGTCTCTCTGAAACAAGCTAATTTTGTACAAAGCTCATTGCTCTGAAAAACGAGGTGTGCTATGATTGGCCAGTTAACCAGTGCGTAGTGATTGGTAGAATACTGCAAGCGTTTCACATAAAAATGTAACCCCTGTAATTGTAATTAATTTCTCATTAATGCAATTATGGTGGTGGTGTAATGGTGTGGGGGATGTTTTCTTGGCACACTTTAGGCCCTGTAGTGCCAATTGGGCATCGTTTAAATGCCACGGCATACCTGAGCATTGTTTCTGACCATGTCCATCCCTTTATGACCCCCATGTACCCATCCTCTGATGGCTACTTCCAGCAGGATAATGCACCATGTCACAAAGCTCGAATCATTTCAAATTGGTTTCTTGAACATGACAATGAGTTCACTGTACTAAAATGGCCCTCACAGTCACCAGATCTCAACCCAATAGAGCATCTTTGGGATGTGGTGGAACGGGAGCTTCGGGCATCCCACAAATCTCCATCAACTGCAAGATGCTATCCTATCAATATGGGCCAACATTTCTAAAGAATGCTTTCAGCACCTTGTTGAATCAATGCCACGTAGAATTAAGGCAGTTCTGAAGGCTAAAGGTGGTCAAACACAGTATTAGTATGGTGTTCCTAATAATCCTTTAGGTGAGTGTACATCATACAGAGTTTGTGTGAGATAGAAACAAGCTCGCATTACAGCAGGGAATGGTAACATAATAAATAACGCAAGCGCTTTGGCCCTTCTTGATCAACCAGTGTTACGCCACATCTCTTCGCGTCTCAACAAAGACAATAAACCGGAACAAAAGATGCATTCTATCTAAAGGCGAATGTGAACCCAGACCTGCCTGAAACGCCTCGTGTAACTACTGTAACAACCAGGCAAATGTAAGGCAGAGATCAAACACCACAGGGACAAGTATGAAAGCTTTATTGCATTAAAACCATAAATACACTCCGATACGGCACATTACCCCCCTTAAGTCAAGGCTTGCTTCAATCTCCCAACCACCAGATCCCCGGACACGGGAGACACGGAGTTCGATCTTGCACGGGGTCAGGCAGTAGTCCAGGTTTCAGAGGCACCAGCACCGGGAGCGCCGCTGCTCAAACAATCCCTTAGCTCTAGCACGTTGTCAGGCTATAATCCAGGTGTCAGTGGCACCAGCACAGGGTATGCAGCCTGTAGTCCCCAAGGTATAAGCGGAGCGTTAGCCGATGATCCACAAGACCGCACCGTTGTCAGCTCTCGCTACGAGTCAGGAGCTCTCCTAACCAACAAAGAAGGCCCTCACTGACTAGCTCTATTAACTCCCCTCACTGACTAGCTACCTGTCTTCACCGCCGGAGACCCTAATAATCTCGAGCGGCCGTTTAGCGTGTCACCCACACTCGAGCTCCCGAACCACCAAGCACCAACTCCAACAGTCTTTTTATCAGCCTTTTAATCCGCATCACCTGTACACTCCAATTACCTTAGTCCCCACCCCCTCATTAACTCCAGGACACCGTCACCATACTCCCTTACATCACACTACTTAAGACTGGTGTTGTGGTACAGAGTAAAAAATGCCTTTCTAAAATGGCTCTTTTAAACTGTCCGCAGAATTCAAAATCCCGCACCGGAAATGAGAACAAGGTAAATAAAAAATGGTTTAATCCCACCGGTTACAACTGTGACCACATCTGTTTCCTGGAAGCTCTGAAAGTGTTGTTGTTGGCTTTGGGCAAGACATTAGAAATACAAATCAGGATCGCTGCTTTACAACACAGAGAGGGAGATGATAAGAAAATAAATATGGGATTCCTTTTGTGCCAATAAAAATGAAAGCAAACTTAAAAAAATACAATGAGAAAGAAAAAAAAACACTTTGATAATGAAAACAATAAACTCAATTGCACAAAAATGTGAAAATATTTTCGAATAAAATGCAATTTTCTTAACAATTTTCTAAGTTTCGTTTTTGCAAATAATAGTTTTGAATTCACTGCTAGATTTTTCATTTGCGCTTTCCGAGTTTTCGTTCGCCTTTCTGGCACAAATCTCACGTGTGGGCGGGATTTATGGCCACTTTACTCTCATTGGTTAGTAAGATTTGGATTGACAGCTCCCTGACCAGGAAGTCGATACTGAAGACAGTGCAGTGGATTAGAGAGCAATCTTCTTGCGGTTTTCTGTATTGTATTGTATTTTTTAGTGTTTGTTCTTAAATAACTTTCTTATTTTATTAGTATATTAGCAGGGTTGCCAACGTTCACGCGCTTAAAGTGGGACACGTTTCTAGGCTCTATCACGCCGTAACAACAAGCCAACATCGAGTAAATACAGCTAGCCCGCCATATTCACATGCAACTGTACATGGAGTTAGAGGCCGTCAGGACAGCAGTCTATAGTTTATAATTACAATGATATCAGGAAAACGAGATGCCCAGTGAGTTTTTAGGAAATATATAATAAAGTGTTATGCTTCCAGTTCATATTTATAATCGTGGTGGCATTTTATGAATTGTTTCTATCTTTAAATGTTTGTTTATATTGTAAGAAGTCTTTTCTATTCTGCTTTTCTTTAACCTGTTTTATGTAGATGTGTGAATACACAATGTATTAGTTGTTTGCAAGTGGCAGACTAAATTAATAAAACATTCTAAAGGCCTCTAATTGTGTCACCTTATGAAATTGTTTTGTTGTAGCGTTTTAAAAACATAAATGCCATTTGAATGTATCGGCACTGTTTTATGAGGTGTACTTTCCGTGAAAGTAAAGATAGGGGTATAATACTGTACATTCACCACGAGTTTAAAAAGAAAGATACAGTAATTTATTTATAAGTGGACTTAGTTATTTAAAAGGAGACTGTATGCCAGAGCGACATCTTCATCCTCCTCCTCCTCAGCTGGACACAAGTCACCCTCAGGTTCATTTATGTAACCGACACAATAAAATCGCTAAAAGTTGTAATCTCTGTACAGTAACTATGCAGCAATGTTTTCATTTAGCGCAACCCAATAATCTGTAACGTGTCTTTATTGGATGTTATATAATGCAAGTTGTTCGTTCCTTTTAAAGAAGATAATCTTAATAGTCCATAAAAATAATACCTGACAAAAAATATAAAGCACACAATGAACGAGCTAAGTAAAGACAGAATTGCTACTGTACAGAAATACAACTTTTAGTGATTTTCTTTATTATCTGAATTACATTCATTTACTTAAGGGTGCGGTGGACGATGATGAGAAAGAAGCTTGGATCCACACCGCGCATGACTTACCAACTTAAAATACCAATTACAATATACTTACTAAATAAGAAAGTAGTTTTAAGTACAAACAATAATGATAACAGCATGCAGATCGTTCTCCAAAATTCGTTGCACTGCACTGTCTTCAGTATCAACTTCCTGTCAATCCAAATCTTACTAACCAATGAGAGTAAAGTGGCCATAAATCCCGCCCACACGTGAGATTTGTGCCAGAAAGGCTAATGTCTCGGTTACGTATGTAACCTCGGTTCCCTGATGGAGGGAACGAGACGTTGTGTTGAGAGACAGACTGGGGTTTGATCTTGAGAACCTATCATCTCCGAGAGGAATTTCTAAACGCCAATAGGATTGGCAAATGGCACGCCCACGCCAGTCTCCGCCCCGTGCATACGAGTATAAAAGGAAGATGGCGGCGGTCATTCACTCACCTTTGTGCTGAGGAACCTGAGAGAGAGTCTCCTGGTCACTGCAGCGGGTCGGCGCAGTGATGTGGCATGAAGACACAACGTTCCCCTTCAGTCGGTCTCTCGACGTTGTGTTGAGAGACAGACTGGGGAAGTATCTACACACGCCACGGCACTACGCCGCATCACGACCTCCAGCGGAGCCACAGTGACTGGTCTAGCGAGTCAACTGAGCGCTATCGCGAGATGTAATCTTCCAGTGGATTCAGTATCAGATATACTACGAAGCTTCTACTGACGGTCATCACGGAAGGTGGCGTTACCCCTGTAACGAGGTCCCTTCTGGGCCGCGCTGGGAATAAACACTACTCTCTCATGAAGAGTGTGTTGCGGAGCCCACATCCTAACACGTGGGGAGGTACATGTGGAGGTATAAGGCATGGTCTTCCCATGGGGAGAGCGCATGCAGGAATGTGTCAACCCAACTCGGGGGACAGTATACTCGGTGTAGAGCCACCGGAGGGGAGGTCACAAATTCGCCTATAGGGGAATACGTGAGAATCTACATACGGGACTACCTTACAGGGGAGTCACTACGTATGGGGCATTAGTCCAAGTATAGGGGTCCACATGAATAGGGGTGACGCTGCCAGTACTGGACCTGGTTCTAACAGATCGCTCCCGCCCGATCTATTACCAATGCAATGCTTAGTGATGGATGGAATGCCTATACTTCACCCTAAGGGGGGAATAGTAGGGAGGCTAATAGCACACGTTACTCACCTGAAGAGGGGAGAAGGCTCTTTCGAAGGCGTACGTCCAGGCCAGATGCCGGCCCCTATCCCTGTAGGACACGGGCTGACACCTGTTCCACTCACTGCAAGTGGGCATGGTTGACCCGTGGATTGGTACGCCAAGGAGATGGCATCAACAATCCAGTGCGCCAGCCTCTGTTTGGAGACAGCTCTCCCCTGATGCTGTCTCCCAAAACAGACAAAGAGCTGCTCAGAACTCCTAAAGTTCTGTGTGCTGTCTATGTAGAGGCGCAATGCGTGTACAGGACACAACACATCAGAGGTTGGGCCTTCCTCGGAGAGGAGCGCCTGCAAGGTCACCACCTGATCCCGGAAGGGAGTGGTGGGGACCTTGGGCACGTAAGCTGGCCTGGGTCTCAGGATCACGTGAGAGTTACCAGGTCCAAATTCTAGGCATCCCGGGGACACGGAAAAGCCTTGGAGGTCCCCGACCCTCTTGATAGATGCGAGCGCCGTCAGGAGCGCCGTCTTCATCGTAAGATGTGGAAGAGAGGCGTCTCCGAGGGGCTCAAACGGGGAACAATTCGTCCAGCCGCGAGCGTTTCGAGGAGGGCGGTGTAACGCACTGCAACCCGATGCTCACGGCTGCCCGGGCTAGCATGGCCGACATCTCCCATCACGAGCTCTACCGCTTGTGGGCAGGAACTCGGAGAGATCGTCCCCGTCTGATGCCAGTAGGCAGCTGTCCGATGCCGCGACAGAGATCTCGTCCTCATCCCGCTTACGAGTCTGCCTGCTATGGGACGGTCTACCGCCGCCCATCGGGGACGCACCAGGTGAGCGAACTGGGGTATGGGCGGTTCGCCGAGCCGGAGCTGGAGAAGCGACATCCATAGCAGTCCCCATATCACCCCCGCTGCTCGTCGAGGCGGTCGACTTCGCCGAAGCGGCAGCCGAACTCGCCTGACAAGCAAAGAAAGAAAGAAGAAGAAAGACTCTCTCGAAGAATGATGATTTGCAGCATATAGTGCAAACAGTTCCGAAGAGCAAAAGGTGAGTGAATGACCGCCGCCATCTTCCTTTTATACCCGTATGCACGGGGTGGAGACTGGTGTGGGCGTGCCATTCGCCAATCCTATTGGCGTTTAGAAAATCCTCTCGGAGATGATAGGTTCTCAAGATCAAACCCCAGTCTGTCTCTTAACACAACGTCGAGAGACCGACTGAAGGGGAACGAAAATTTAAGAAGCGTAAAGGAAAACTTTGAAAGTGAATTCAAAACTATTATTTGCAAAAACGAAACTTAGAAAATTGTTTATGAAAATTGCAGTTAATTCGAAAATATTGTCACATTTTTGTGCAATTGAGTTTATTGTTTTCATTATCAAAGTGTTTTTTTCTTTCTCATTGTATTTTTTTAAGTTTACTTTCATTTTTATTGGCACAAAAGGAATCCCATAACAAAACATGGTTCTGTATGTGTCAAAATGATCAGTTTTTCTTTTATGCCAAAAATCATTAGGATATTAAGTAAAGATCATGTTCCATGAAGATATTTTAGAAATTTCCTACCGAAAATATATAAATACTTTATTGTTGTGAATGCAGCACAATTGCTAACAAAAATGTCCAGAAACACGTTTGGTTGTAAAGCTTTGAATTTTACCTTTCGGGTTCATCTACTCTCCACAACGTCATTACAGCGGTAAACCAAAAGAGAGGATTAAAACAAACCTATTTCTTCTTAGCAACGGCCGCTAAAGCGCCTATAATGGAAAACTTTAAAGGTGATTTTCTCAATATTTAATTTTTTTTGCACCCTCAGATAAATCTCAATTTCGATAAATTGACCCATAAGACTGGTTTTGTTGTCCAGCCCTGTTGAAAACAACTGTATATGCTGGGTGTTAGGTATGTTCTGATGGTGGTTTGCTGGTTTCTGCTTGTCATGTCCTGGTTTAAACTGGTCACATGCTGGTTTAAGTTGGTCAAGTGCTGGTTTAAGCTGGTGCGGAACCAGCACATGACAAGCTTAAACCAGCACATGACCAGCTTAAACCAGCATCAAAACATACCTAACCCAGCATATGCTGTTTTTTTTCAACAGGGAGGGTCACTTTTATTTATAACATTTAAGTTCACAATGGAGTGTAAAACACAGCCATAAGTGTCAATAAAGAAAACAATACCAGTGGTGGCTCTGGACCATAAATTTAGATGGGGCGGATTCTGGGTTGTATCATGGGCTAAATGACAAACTTATGATTAACTGCTGGAAGCCTAAATTGACAATTCACAAAAACATGTTATCAAAAAATGTTGTGTGTGTGGCGCTGTGAGGGCGGCGCCCTAGTGCCTTCTATGGGCCAGTGCATGCAGGGGCCCTTGACTATTAGGAAGCCTATGTAGGAAAACATTTCCTTGTCGAAGACCAGTAGACGTCGGGTTATTTTTCATACAGATGTTACTCTTTATTGAGGACTCGCTGTGTGTCGCTGCAGTCATCCAAGTCTGACTATAGCTCAGCACAGTAGAGTTTTATACCTTTCAAGGGGGAGGGATATATAGAGGTGACAGCCTGACAGTATTGCCCATACCTTCATGTTATCATAGAGACAAAGGCACAGCTGTGCCTTGAGCTTAGCATTCACCTTTAACCTGTAGTTAAAAAGACAAAACCTGAAGTGCATAAAGACAAAAGGGTAATGCGTCAGACACCTGGGCTGCCTGACTTGATCTTCTTAGAATGTCATCATCTTTACCTCAATATGTAAAACACAATGTACATAACGTCTTGGTTACGGATGTTCCCTGATGGAGGGAACGAGACGTTGTGTCGAACCGACAGATGGGGTTCGCCCTTGAAATGTTTCAGGCAGTTCAACACTGACTGAGCGTACTCTGTAGTCAGTCGCACTGTCATGGAGACAGAGTTGAGTTCCATACTGAGAAAGAGGATGCTCTACACAGGGGATTTTCTTGTTTGTCCTGTAGTCCCAATCGATCTAGGTGCCGGAGCACTGGGTTCCTGTGTGTACACAACAGAGCTCGCGAGTGTGCCAAGATGAGCCAGTTGTCAAGATAGTTTAGTACCCGCACACCTCTCTCCCTGAGGGGAGTGAGGGCGGCTTCCACGATCTTCGTGAAGACTCGTGGGGACAGGGACAGATTGAAAGGGAGGACTCTGTACCGATATGCCCGACCCTCGAATCGAACCGTAGTAATGGGCGATGACGAGGAAAATCGAGACACGAAAGTAAGCGTCCTTCAGGCTGATTGCCATGAACCAATCCTGACATCTGATAGACGCCAGGATGCGCATCTGATAGACACCAGATCTAGCAACCCCCGCCTTTTTGGGGGACGATGAAGTACAGGCCGTAAAACCGTAAAACCGTGAACATCTCGGCTAGAAGGACAAGCACGATCGCTTCCTTCGCCAGAGGGGTGGCGACCTCGGCCCGACGCACAGGAGCATCCTTGTCTCTGACTGAGGTTGAGAGGATGCACCGAAACTTTGGGCGGGCGTCCAGCGAGTTCGATCGCGAAGCCGAGACGGATCCTATCCCATAGCCACCGTGACGGTTTGGGAAGCTCTTGTCAGGCTCCCAGGGACCGAGACAGGGGGGCTAGGGGTACGATCTGCTTCATCGACCTCCCGGGGGGTGGTTTGATGGCTGGCAGTGCAGATCCCTCGCCGTGGGGAAGCCCAGAGAGAGAGAGGAAACTCTGAGAAGTGGGCTGTTGGGACGGGGCAGGTACCGTCCCGGATCGACCAACCAGCGATGGAAAGGTATTCTGGATCTCCCTGGGGTCTTCCCATGAGTGCCGCTTCTGCTTCCACCGCGGCTGCTGACAACATGGTGGGAAAGAGGACCAGGGCTGCTGGGAAGCAGACGGTGGATGGGATCTCGAATGCCGGAGGGGCGGCTGAGGGCGGGCGAGGATATGCTTGATAGCCTCTGTCTGCTTCTTTACTGCCGAGAACTGCTGCTCGACAGTATCACCGAACAGCCCCCCTTGCGAGATGGGTGCGTCAAAAAAGCGGACATTCTCGGCGTCACTCATCTGTGCAAGGTTCGGCCAGAGGTGTCTCTCCTAGACCACAAGTGTGGACATCGTCTGACCAAGCGGCCCACAAGGTCGCTCGTAAGCTAGGTCGGTGGCGGTGCGGAATTCGTGCATAAGCGCTGGGTCGGAGTGGAGCTCTCTCAACGCCTTGGCCTGGACCTGCAGGATGGCCATAGCGTGAAGAAGGGGGCAGCTTGGCCCGCAGCAATGTAAGCTCTAGACACCAGAGATACCAAAAACCTACATGCTTTGGACAGGAGTCTAGGTCGAGCCCCCCCGCGACGGCACATTCCACCTGGGGGACATTGACGTATCCTCTAGCTGCCCAACCATCGAGGGAAGAAAGGGCGATGGAACTAGTTTGAAGTGCACGCGCCGAAAAGGGGGCGTTTCCAGGTCTTAATGAGTTCCTCATGCACTTCCGGTATACACGGCACTGATGGGTGGGCGTGTCTTGAAGTGGCGCTCAAACCCGAGGTACCGCGTATCCAGCCGCAAGCGTTGGGGGAGAGCCAGTGTGTACACTGCCGCCCAATGCTCACGGCGGCCCGGGAAAGCATGGCCGACATTTCAACGTCCAGTTTTTCCTAAAGCTCGACCGCCCGAGGGAGGGAGCTCCAAGGAATCGTCGGGGTCTGATACCAGTGAGTCACCCTCCGATGCTGCAAGGGACATCTTATCATCACGGACCGTTTCCGAATACGTGGCTGAGGAACAAGACGGTGGGACTGTCTCTTGGGGAAGGGTCAAACGAGCAAGACGAGGTGCGAATGGTCCGCGAGCCAGTGGCTGACGGATTACCGCTCACAATAATCCTCATATCACCCTCGCTGCTCACCGAAGTGGACGGCAGGGCTGTAGCCACTGCTGTCGCGGAACTGGAAGCAGACGAGGTGGTGGCTGGTTCCCGAGGGAAGACGCAACGTCTGAATCGTCATCTGCCCGCAGTGCGGGCAGGATGTATCCACAACGGCTGCCTCAACGTGCTGGAACCCAAACACTTGAGGCAGACATCGTGTCCGTCCCCCTCCTCGATGAGTGTGTTGTACCCGACAGAACAGCGGGACATGCCGCGCTGGAGAAATTTGCTCTTTTAGAGAAAAAACTTGAACACTTATGGAACTGCCGAGAAGCCCAGGGGAAGTCGCTGCAGGAAGGGGGAACAGTCTGCTGCACCACGTCGTAAGAATCCAGCAGTAATTCGGCGTAGAGTTTGAAGTCTCGAAGTCGATTACATGTGAAGGCTCCGAAGAACAAAATGTGAATGAATGCAGCATGCCGTCTCCCTTTTATACCCGGATATCCAGGGGCGGAGTCCGGCATGCAAATTTCATTAGCCAATTTCATTGACCTTTTCTAAACTAGTCAGAAGTTGATAGGTTCTCAAGGGCAAAGCCCATCTGTCTGTTCGACACAACGTCGTGAGACCGACAGAAAGGGAACTATAGTTTATATACTATTACATTGGAACCTAGATATAACATTTTGTACATTTGTAATCCCACACCTTGCAACTAATTTCCGGTAAAAACATATGTTTTAAATTGAATAAACAAGAAACAAAACCATAGGAAGCAGGTTCCATTTGAGTGAATGTAAAATATGATTGACACAGAACCACTCAGATTCAGATACTAAATTCACACTGAATTAATAAATTGTGTAAAACAGTGTGAATGTGAAGAAACGAGACAAGCTATTGGTTTATTTGTATTATGTTTGAGTAAATGGCCGTAAGGATGATGATCATCATCTGGTCACAAAGTCGTTTATCTGCACAGATTCCGGATGATTCAGTGAATAGGACTGTTCAGGTAAAATTTCAGGATCCCTGAGAGAAACACATTCAGTTTCAGTAGGTTCAGATTCAAAGAAGCTAAAATGAAACTTCAATGTTGATGTGATTCAGTGAAACTCATTGAAGTCAGTTCCAAAAAAATTCTCTGTTTCATTCACTCACCTGTTTTGTGAATTTTGGGGTTGAAAGATGCTTGGGAAACAGCTGACAACAGATTGGAACTGATTATTACATTTTATTATATTCATCAAATGATTTGTTATTTATTGAGATTTTCTAGTTTAGACCACTTATTTCCTCATTTAATATGACAGATATGTCAAAAATGACTGACACAATTAAACACTGGTGACTCACCCGAAGATCCTTTTACGCAGCAAGAAACAGGCCCCAACCAAAAAAATGAAGACGACAAGAGTAAACCACCAGAAATGATCTATACAAACAAAAAACACTGTAAAAAATCTGATTCGCTTAATTATTAGACTATGGCCCGGTTTCACATATAGACAAGGCTTAAAACTAGTCCCAGACTAAAAGGAATGTTTGACCCGTGTTAACTCGATATACCATGCCCAGAAATATCTTAAAATAAACCAGTGCCATTGTTTTGTCTCAAGATGTACACCAGTGATGTATTTTTCTCGATGGCATTTTTATAAAAGCCACATAAATATCTTAATTCAACATAGGCTTAGTCCAGTCTTAAACTAAGCCGTGTCTGTGAAACCGGCCATATATGTCACATTGTTCAATGAGCTGAACTTACGTGATATTGAAGTTTGTGGTGATTCGGTGAAGTAGTCTGTGCCATTAAATGCTGAAAAACAAATTCATAATCATCATGATTCATTTCAACCACATTTCACCTATTTGTGGACACATGTGTTACATATTTGTAATGACACGATGGATTTGTCTTTGGGAACTGTCTCTTTAGGAATCATCTGTCCATCATAAACATCATGAGAGATGAAGGTTCCCTTTCTGTCAGTCTCTCGACGTTGTGTCGAACCGACAGATGGGATTCGCCCTTGAGAACCTATCAACTTTGACTAGGCCAATGAAATTTGCATGCCGGACTCCGCCCCCGGATATCTGGGTATAAAAGGAAGACGGCGTGCTGCATTCATTCACATTTTGTTCTTCGAAGCCGTCGCTGATGACTTCAAGACTACAAACCCTAAGAGTTCTTCTACTACACTGCCGGATTCTAATGACGTTGTGCAGCGGACTGTCCCTTCCTGCGGCGACTGGAAGGTGTTCGAGTTTTTTTGTAAAAGATCAAATTTCTCCAGCGTGGCATGTCCCGCTGTTCTCATGGGTGCAATACACTTATCGAGGAGGGGGGAAGGACATGATGGCTTCCTCAAGTGTTGGGTTTCCAGCACGCTGGGGCAGCCATTGTGGATAAGTTCTGCCCGCACTGCAGGCGGTTCACGATTCAGACGTTGCGTCACGGGCAGCCGTGTTCCCACGGGACTCAGCCACCACCTCGTCTGCTTCCCGTTCCGTGACAGCGGTGGCTACGACCCTGCCGCCCGCTATGGCGAGCAGCGAGGGTGATATGAGGATTATTGTGAGCATAAAACTGCCTCTCCCAGTGCTCGCGGCCGGATACATGGTGCCTCAAGGTTGAGCGCGGATCCGAGCCGCGCCCGCCCCCTGTGCCGTGTCTCCCGGAAGTGCATGAGGAACTCAGTAAGACCTGGAAACGCCCACTTTTCAACGTGTACACGTCAAACTAGTTCCGTCACCCTGTCTTTCCTCGAAGGTTGGGCAGCTAGAGGATACGTCGATGTCCCCCAGGTGGAACGTGCTGTCTCGGTGCACCGCAGACGGCTGCCACCTGGGGGGCTCGACTTAGACTCCCGTCGTAAGCACATAGGTTTTCGGCATCTCTGGTGTCGAGAGCTTACACTGCTGAGGGCCAAGCTGCCCCCTCTCTACACGCTTTGGCCATCCTGCAGGTCCAGGCCGGGGCGTTGAGAGAGCTCTATGAGGGTAAGATCGACCCTGCGCTTCTGCAGGAACATCGCACCGCCATCAACCTCGCTCACGGGCAACCAAGGTGACCGTGCGGGCCCTGGGTCGGACGATGTCCACACATGTGGTCCAAGAGAGACACCGCTGGCCAAACCTTGCACAGATGAGTGACGCAGAGAAGGTCAACTTTCTCGACGCACCCATCTCGCGAGGGGGGGCTGTTGGGTGATACTTTTGAGCAGCAGTTCTAGACAGTAAAGAAGCAGACAGACACATCCGGCTCGGCTACTCGATCCAATTCGCCAGACCCCAGCCCAGGTTTCGGGGCATCCTCTCAACCTCAGTCAGAGGCAAGGATGCTCCCGTGCTTCGGGCCGAGGTCGCCACCCTTCTGGCGAAGGACGATCGAGCTCATCCATCTAGCCGAGATGTTTATCGTCCCCAAAAAGGCAGGGGGTTGTGCTCCACTCTAGATTTGCTACCCTGAACAGGCGCATCTTGACGTCTATCAGATGTCAAGATTGGTTCATGGCAATCGACCTGAAGGATGATAATTTCTCGATTCTCCCTCGTCATCGCCCGTTCTTACGGTTCACTGTCGTGGGTCGGGCATATCAGTACAGAGTCCTCCCTTTCGGTCTGTGCCTGTCCCCACAAGTCTTTACGAAGATTGTGGAAGCCGCCCTCACTCCCCACGGGGAGAGAGGTGTGCGGGTACTAAACTATCTCGATGACTGGCTCATCTTGGCACACTCGCGAGATCTGTTAATTACACACAGGGACCTAGTGCTCCGGCACCTAGATCGATTGGGAATACAGGTCAACCGGGAAAAGAGCAAGCTCTCCCTGTACAGAGCATCCTCTTTCTTGGTGTAGAGCTCAACTCTGTCACCATGACAGCGCGACGGACTACCGAGCACGTTCAGTCAGTGTTGAACTGCCTGAAACTTTTCAAGCAGTCAGCGGTCCCCCTGAAACAATTTCAGAGGCTCCTGGGACACGTGGCATCCTCGGCGGGGGTGATACCCCCCGGGTTGATGCACATGAGACCGCTCCAACACTGGCTACAGAGTCAAGTTCCCTGGAGAGCATGGCACACCGGCAGCAGGCCGATGGTGATTCCGCCTCTCTGCCGAAGCACCCTAATCCCATGGTCTGGGCCGGGCCCCCGCCTGCGCTGGCATCTTAATTGCCAAGAGTTGTTGACAGTGCTACTTGCACTACAGAGGCTACAGCCTCTTGTGCAGGATAAGCACGTGCTGATCCGGATGGACAGCACAACTACCGTAGCGTATATCAACCCCAGAGTGGCATTCGCTCATGGCAGTTAACACGACTCGCTGGACGCCTCCTCCTGTGGAGTCAGCAGGTGATCGGCTCCCTGCGAGCCACACATATCCCAGGCCACCTGAACCAGACAGCCGACGCGCTCTCTCGTCAGTTGATGCCTCTCGGATAGGGGCGACTCCACCCCGCGCAGTCCAGCTCATTTGGGTGCAGTTCGGGCAGGCACAGGTAGACCTGTTCGCTTCCCTGGACACCACCCATTGCTCGCTATGGTACTCCCTGACCGAGGCCCCCTCTAGCGGACAGCTGGCCATGGGACAAGCGGAAGTATGCCTTCCCCCCAGTAAGCCTCGTTGCACAGGACCTGTGCATGATCAAGGAAGAGGAGCATCAAGTGTTAGTAGTTGCGCTGTACTGGCCCAACCGGACTTGGTTCTCGGAGCTAATGCTTCCGACGACAACTCCCCCCTGGCCGTTTCCCCTGACGAAGGACCTACTTTCCCAAGGGGAAGGGTACGTTGTGACATCCCAGGCCAGACCTCTGGAGCCTCCATGTCTGGCCCCTGGATGGCACGAGGAGATTCTGAGTGGCCTACCCCCTGCGGTGGTTGAGACCATCACTCAGCAAGAGCCCCGGCCACTAGGCGGCTATACGCCTATAAGTGGAGCATCTTTTCATCCTGGTGCTCTTCTCGAAGAGAAAGCCCGCCGAGTTGCTCGATCGAGAATGTGCTGTCCTTTCTGCAAGAGAGACTCGAGAGTAATCTTTCCCCCTCCACACTGAAAGTGGATGTAGCCGCCATTGCCACTAATCACGACCCAGTTGTTGGAAAGTCTTTGGTGCAGCGCGACCTGGTTATTAGGTTCTTAAGGGGTGCGAGAGGGCGGAATCCGCCTCGTCCGCGCTCCATACCCTCTTGGGACCTTGATGTGGTCCTGGCGGGCCTCAAGAGGACCCCTTTGAGCCCCTTGGAGATGCCGCTCTTCCTCATCTCGCGATGAAGATGGTTCTCCTAATGGTGCTCACTTTCATCAAGAGGGTAGGGGACCTACAAGCATTCTCCGTGTCCACCGATTGCCTTCAATTTGGGCCTGGTGATTCTCACGTTATCCTGAGGCCCCGGCCTGGCTACGTGCCCAAAGTTCCCACCACTCCTTTTCGGGACCAGGTGGTGATCTTGCAGGCGCTCCCCACCGGGGAGCAAGACCCAACCCCATCCGTGTTGTGTCCAGTATGCGCACTGTGCCTCTACTTGGACCGCACGCAGAGCTTTAGGAGCTCTTACCATCACTTTGTCTGTTATGAAGGTCAGCAGAAGGGGAGGGCTGTCTCCAAACAGAGATTGGCGCACTGGATTGTGGACGCCGTCACGACGCCGTACCAATCCCAAGATCGCCCGTGCCCACTTGCAGTGAGAGCTCACTCCACCCGGGGTATAGCCTCCTCGTGGGCACTGGCTAGAGGCGTCTCTCTGGCAGACATATGCAGAGCTGCGGGTTGGGCTGCGCCCAACACCTTCGCGAGGTTCTACAACCTCCGCATAGACCGGCATCAGCCCGCGTCCTGCATGGCAACATGTAGGACCGGCAGCAGGTAGGGCGTAAGCCTGCGAAAGCACCATCCCCCCCTTCTCAGGTGGGTCAGCGTGCTACTTAGCCTTCCTTCTTCCCTCACTTGTTTAAGAACAGGCATTCCATCCATCACTAAGCAGGGCAGAGCAGCCCTGCCCCTTAGGCTGCGTACCATCTGAGTTATCCACACGTAGCTCTAACCGGACCTATGCCACCGGATGTTGTAACCCCCCAATTGGGCGTTCCGTCTGATGACTCCTCATGATTGGTTCCCACATTGGCAACCCATGACCTTCTGTAGGTGGGCCTCCACCTTGCGGGTTACTACTCCAGTCCACACATTTTCCCATGAGTTCTCCCCTGACGGTGAGACCATGTTGGTGTCTCCACTAAACTCCTCCTGATGGCAGAAGTGGTCTCTGTAGCGCGTTCCCCCTCTGAGGATAGCGCTTACCCAGTGGCCTTACGGTACCGCCCGTGAGGGCCGATGGTAGGGGCTTCCCACCTTTCCAAAAGCTCTGGGACCCCCTACCTATCCACTGGAAGTTTACAAATTTCGCGAATATCGCTCACGTCTGACACGCACAGGCCAGTCACTGTCGCTTCGCTAGAGATTGTGACGCGGCACAGCGCCGTGGCGTTTTCCATAGGAACTCCATCTGTCGGTTCGACACAACGTCGAGAGACCAACAGAAAGGGAACGTCTTGGTTACGGATGTAACCTCAGTTCCCTGATGGAGGGAACGAGACGTTGTGTCCTTCTTGCCACAACGCGTGCTGCCCGCTGCGGGCAGTCGTGAGAGGCTCTCAGGCTCCTCAGAACTAAAGGTGAATGAATGCAGCACGCCGTCTCCCTTTTATACCCGGATATCCGGGGGCGGAGTCCGGCATGCAAATTTAATTCGCCAATTTCATTGGCCTTTTCGAAGTTGATAGGTTCTCAAGGGCGAACCCCATCTGTCGGTTCGACACAACGTCTCGTTCCCTTTCGGTTTCTCGCACCTCTGAAGATGGTCTCCAATCTGAGCTGAAATGTAAGAAAGACGCATTAGATCATTATTTAGCATGTACCTGAATGTAGTTTATTGTGTGTATTTTTAATGTCCTGATGATGAACTAAAGTTTTGATGATTCAAAAGAACAAGATGATCGCTTCTGTGCGTTTAAATAAGAATACACATGTGGAGAGATAGATTGAGTTACTTCTTCAGAATGACAGAGAATCTCATGGTGAAGTTCTTCACGCAGTAAGATGTGATGAGACGATCAGATTTTACAGTCATCGCAGGATCAATCAGTTTAAAAGGATCAGACGGATCTGCTATCAGATGCCCATCCTGCTCAAAACAAAAAAACTATAGATCAAATAATGTGTCTATGTAAATAATGGAGTAGTTTGAGGACAGAAACATACTGACCTGTGAATACCAGCTCTGATCACAGTCAGGGTTATTGGTTCGAATCTGTAAATCGACATGAAGTCTGTATTCAAACCCGCCATGAGTCTCAATCTGTCCACACGTCTTAGAGATGTTGTACATGATTCAGTTCAAATGAAGAAGCTGTTTTAAACCAAACAAATCACATTTTAATTGCATGCAACTGTTTACTCACAACAAACATTTAATAATTTCTGTAAAAACACAGTGGACAACAGTGGAAATATTTAGAGGCTCATCTTCTAGAAAGCAATACGCCATGTTTACGAAGAGAATTTAGCTCCGGTGCTGAGCTGTAAAGGTATGGTGAGGAGACAGGGTGGAGGAGGGTTTGCGAGAGATCCGAGAGAATGAAGGTAAGGCGTCTTTACTATTTACATTTACATTTATGCATTTGGCAGACGCTTTTATCCAAAGCGACTTACATTGCATTATCCTATACATTTTGTTTCTAAGTATACAAAAAATTCCAAAATCGAGAAATTGCTTATTGTAACAGTGTCGCATCATCCCGTTTTGTACAATACAACGTCGAACGAATTTCGCATGCGCAAATTCAAGTGTGACTGCCGCATAACGCTTGAGTGCAGCAGTGTGAACACAAGGTGACAGAGGATAAAGCTTAAGGGGTCTATTCTGTCCCAGATGTGTGTTTCGTCTACGCAAACCGACAGATAGCTAACAGGAGTCAGAAAAGGTCAGACGCAGAAGTAAGGTTGAGAGCTTTTACTGTTATGTTCTTTCCTCTCCTTCCTCTTTTTTATAAAACTGAAACATAGAAAGATTACAAATGTTACAGAATGTTCACAAACAAACATGAATAAATTCACACTCTTTACAATGTTCTTTGTGAATTGTCATCATTACAGAATAGTTCCTTTAAACTCAATTTATGAATTACATGCATTCATATGAACACTAAAAAAAGGTAATAACTTACAGGCAAAACCTTTCCAAGGCACAAACGTAAAGAGACGGAGCTTCTTTGCCAACCGCATGGAAAGAAACCGGAACTCTGAGGTTACTTCCTAGTTAACATCTAACCCAAGAGTCACATGACTTAAACAGCCACTTAGAAATTAGCTTTCAGTTATTGATGTACTTTGTAGTTACACCAAACTGCCACAAGGTGGTGCTAAAAAGTTATCAACAAATATTTGACAGATTTTTTACAAAGCTTATCACTCTGAAAAGCGAGGTGTGCTATGATTGGCCAGTTAAACAGTGCGTAGTGATTGGTCGAATACTGCAAGAGTGTGAGGGAAATGTAATGACTCTTAGCATTTTCGGAACATCACGTTCCCAAGCAATTCGAGCCAGAATCTGATACAGAAAATGAAGATGATCAAGCCGATACATCAACTTTGCCAGCGCGACTTGAGCAGGGTGTAAAGGATTGATACGGTTTTATTAAAAAAATATTATGTTAAATAGTTAAAATAGCTAAAGCTGTAACTGTTTTACCTTTTATATATGACGCTATAAAGACTATAAACAAACAACCATATACATCATACAGTATTTGTGTGAGATAGAAACAAACACACGACAAACTCAACTCGTGTTAGTCCATAATAAAGTCTTTTACAATTAAAATATACTTACTGGCTGCGAATCTGAAGCGCCAGCAAAGTTTAAATGATTGGAATGGCCCCACTTTTTAACCAAAGCTTTCGTGCATAGCTGGTCTTAAAGAGTCGCAATCCCAGGTGTTTTCTGCAATGTAAAATAGTCAATGGTATCCCCAGAATGTGTCTTTCAAGTTGCAGCTCAAAATACACCACAAATCTTTCATTACAAGATGTTGAACATGACCATTTGTGGCTGCAATGGAAAATGCAACGTTTTTGTGTGTGTCTATTTAAATGCAAATGAGCTTTTGCTCCCTTCCCCGTATATGCAATATAGGAGGTAGAGCGCTACACATGTGATTAGGATAACATCAAGACAAGCAATATAGCGTCTTGTCAAGCACGCCATCTTCCTTTTATACCCGTATGTACGGGGCGGAGACTGGCATGGCATGCCATTCGTCAAGGTCATTGGCCTTTTAAAAGTCCAATCAGAGATGATAGGTTCTCAAGATCAAACCCCATTCTGTCATTTCGACACAACGTCGAGAGACCAACAGAAAGGGAACTACATGTATCGGTAATGAGAATAAAAAAAATTTGTATACAGCATGACTAGAGAATATTAAGCTTATAACCAGAAAAATATAAAGTAATCTGTTAACCATTCGAAAGGTACTGGCAGATGTGTTTCTTCACATAAAATCTAATTTAAAGTTAATATTTTTTATGTGTGCAAAAAGACCTAAAGAGGATGAGAATATCAGTCATGGCAATTTTTTTCCACTATTTATTCATTTTTATTATACATGAATATACCACGATCTTCAATTCTTTTTTCATCATTTGAGAACATCTAGTAGAACATCTAATTATTTTCCCAAAATGTTTTAATTTTAAATTACAACATATAATGCACTTGGAACGCATTACGTTATCCAGTTATTCTAAATCAGTTAATCAAATAAAATCTACATAAAGTGCGCTCTTACACATTATAGACGTCCAGTCCTAATTTTCTTTGGTTCTTAAAAGCTGCCTTAGCATATAGTTATTTTGGGTCAACATCACTGTTATCAACATTCATTATCAATTATCAACATTCATAAACACTGAATTGATAACTGTTTTTGTTTAGAGGTACTTCTTAAACTTTAATATATTTTTTATTTTAAAAATATTTAATAAAAAAATAAGATTAAAAATATTTATATATTTAGAATATTGTTTAAAATGTGAATTAAAAACCTTTTCACATTTATTTTATTTCATTTATTTATTTGTATTGTGGTTGAAGTTATGAATTACAGCCATATAATGGTAAAACAAAAAGACAGGCAGAAGTGTAACCCATTACACTGTCACTGGTCAACGAATTAAAAACCATACTCATCGGTAACCTAAGATTTTAAAAAACAAAGTTCAGTTGAAAATGCAAAAAGTAAATTATCACCGACAAATTAAACATAATTTTCTGAAATATCTGCAACATGTTCTTTGTTGCCAAAAAAGTTGTAAAACATATCTTTAAACATGAAATCATCCTTCAGCACCGAACATTTATTTTGCTATTGCTATAATATTAAAGCGGCCCTAACACACAGGGTTTCTGCCAATCTTATATTAATCTTGAGTATCTATAGTGTAGTATTGCATATTTCGTATCTTCAAAGAGTATTTAGTTTGATCACATTTATAAAAGACACCTTTACGATTGTTTCCGAAAACATACGGTGCGTGCGGGGGGAGGGGTTGGCTGAACCAAAGTACGTGCGCACCCATTGTCAACAAAACACAGACATCAGTTTCACTCACCGCATGCGGTTCATGTCCGGCATCTTTTTGCGCTTGGACGGCCTCATATATCAGTTTCAAACGATCTCCAAACCCAGCGTTATATCCACAGTTTATATAACATTCATCACCCAAATGCAGTGAACAAACAAACACCTGAACTCCGCGAACGTATGCTCTCTCTCTCTCCTGCACACAAGTGAAAGTGACGTCTGCGCATGCTCCTTCTCCTGCTCTCCTTGCGGCCGTATGCTTTTCCGGGAGAATTGTCAAATTAGGGACTAAGAAAAAATTGTTTGGAAACAGTTTTATATGTTCGAAAAAAACTTTCCGAAACCTGTACGACTGATGGGGGAGTGTATCGAGCACAGAAATACTACGTAATACGCCCAACTCGTTTTTTGACAAGTTGACCATGTTAAGCACGAGAAGACAGCACGTTTAACATTGTGAAGAAGTCAGAATGCATGAAACACTGTTGCAGGGATGCTTTAAATAAATATAGGCCTGGTTTCACAGACAAGACTTTAGGCTAGTCCCAGACTAACATTAATGTGTGACCTGTCTTGACTGAATATAACTTGCCCTGAAATATCTTCAAATATATTAGTGCCATTGTCTCAAGATGCACACCAGTAATATATTCTTCTAAGGCAATTTTATAAGAGCAACATAAATAACTTAATTAAATTAAGTTATGGTCCCTGCTTAAGGTAAGCCATGTCTGTGAAACCGGGCCACCATATTGTACTTTACATTGTTTCCCAATACATTTCCTCGGGGGACCCCTCCCAGAATGTTTTAGATCTCACCCTATATAAAACATCTAGTTCAACTCGTCAGCTTCCTCCCAGAATGTTGTAGACATACATGAGCTGGATGTCATTTGTGATCAGCAGCATTTTTTTATCATTTACTATTGGGACTTGACTCAGGAGGTAGCAGAGGTTGTGTTAAACAAAAGTACACGATTGGTGATACAATTAAGTTGTCAGTGAGTCATATAAATTGTAAAAACTGTTACAACTGCCTCCGGTCTCCTCTATATTTTCCCTTTTTTTATTCGGTCTCCCCTACTTTACTGTCCGAACCCGGCACGCTTTCTTTATTATGAACCGACTGCTTTGAAATAAACATAAAACGTTGCTCTAATTCTCTCTCTCGGCACAACAGAGGCCATCGTAGTGGAATTCGAGATTTCTTGCATCACAGTTTAACTTCAGGCACACAAATATTGTGTTTGGGAATTCTCCCTATGACCCCATCCGTAGTAAACTGACAGGCACTGGATTCGCCACTGAAGTTATATATTGAAGATGCATTGATTCTGGTTGCTTCCACGTCCAAATAAGTGAAGGAAGCCTGATGAATGAGCTGTTTTTTAAGCATGTATGGCAGGTTATGCGGGTGTGTAACAATTGACTGTCATGGTTCCACTATCATGTCATGTTTTATTCCTGTCTCGAGTGGAGCCATGGCATTGCCTGATGGTTTTGTGTGGGAAAAATGATTCTTTCTCGTGTCTCGTCATTGTTCCCTACATCTCGTTCCTCGTCAGCCTCTCCTCAGTGCTAATCCCCAGCACCTGTTCCTCGTTATGATCCTGTGTTTGTTCCCTTTAAAACATCCTCGTGTTCATTGTCTTGTGCTCGTTCATTGTATGAAGTTCCTGTAGCTGTATGCGTGAGATGGTCCTGTTCCGTAGCTTTATGCTTACTCCTTGTTCCTGGTTCCTGTTTCCCTGTGTAGTAAGTGTAGTGTAGCGTTGTTCAACTGTTTCTTTTCTTAGTTTTAGTTAGTCAGTGTCCTTGTTAATATTATTGTTTATCCTGTCTTGTTTTCCCCCTCGTGGGTTTTTGCTTTGTTCCTGTTTTATGTTATTTAATAAATACCCTTCAGTCGCGATTTCTTTAAGACTGCAAGGGAAGCTCAGCTTCCCCTATAATTGTCAAAAAATGAATGGTCAAATATATGTACTATTATGTTAACATTTTATTGACTAAAAATGCGTTAAACACGTTCATCTCGAACGAAAACAATTTCGTTCAGAATCAGCTACTTAGGTCGGCTGACTCGATTTCCTTCTCATTCATTCCCGTAGCGTACAGTGCATTACTCTGTTGAAGCCCAGCGTCCATTGACTTCAATGGGGCTGCTTTAAACAGTTTTTTTCAGTGCTTAGAAACAAGACGGTCATTGGATAATGCTGCGACTATGTCCCGCCCACGGACGCTCAGCGTCTCTGGGAAGAATGGAGGAGTGGGCTGGCCCGGACTCCGAGCGTCTGCGTGATGATTGGAGGGTCTGTCATCTCTTTTTAATCCACTTTTATGTCCTAAAACGCTCGTTTTTTGGGGTCGACAGCTTATAAAAACGTATTTCTTGTTTTTTTTAGCTTGTTTGCTATACACATTGTCACATATCAGCTTTTAGACATTGTTTTTTTTTTTTTAAATCATAAATGACAAGGAGGCGGCAGCTTCTCGCAATGCAAAGGAGAAGGGGGAGTCTGCAGACCTGGAGCATGCAGTTTTATGCCCCAGGCAGTTTTACGCCCCATGCAGTTTTAGGACCCTGTTGTTCCTTATTTTTCCACTAGGGGTTCGCTGTTCATTATGAACCACCAGAACAGACCTAACAGATAACTTTGTCGTCTTTCGCGAGTTAGAGGTATGGTAAATAATCGTTTTTCTTACTAAGAAATGGCATAGTTTTTTAACGATTAATTGATATTGTTATGAATTAATTTAAACATCTTAACACACACAACTGTGTGTCTAATTTAAACTCAAAGACAATACAATTAATACTTATTGGCGACCGGGTCAATGTTGTGTCTGGATCAACCTTAGGTAACCACGTGTATGCCAACTCGATATCTCTTACTCTTACTCATTTTCATATTTCTTTTCAAAAAGTTTTAGAAAAATAAATCTCTATGAACTTGTATGAATTATACTGCAGGGGCGTAAAACTGCATGCTCCCCCTACTGGAGAAATAAGGAACAGCAGGGGCGTAAAACAGCTTGGGCTAATTAGGCCTATTATGTAGTGATATTATTGATCTCATTTGTAATAATACTCGGAAATAATTAAAAAAATATTAAATGATCATGCAGTTGTAATTTCTTGTAATTTCAAAAAGTTTTAGAAAAATAAATCTCTTTGAACTTGTATGAATTATACTGCAGGGGCGTAAAACTGCATGCTCCCCCTACTGGAGAAATAAGGAACAGCAGGGGCGTAAAACTGCTTGGGGCGCAAAGCTGCATGCTCCAGGTCTGCAGACTCCCCATATAGATGCAAAGAGACGGTTGGTGTGGCGTGGGCGTGGTCTTCAGATTATGACGCGTATCACTCTGTGTCTCCATTTCCAACTCAGTCCCATCGCGGATTTTGCATGTGTAGTCGAAAGACAAACTGATGCAACCTTCATCGTATATTTCACACAATTTCACACCACATTCATTGTTTCAGTTTAACATAATTCCCACATTTCCTCCCGTTGAGTTAAATATATATATTAGATCGTTTGTTCATTAATTCATATAGTCTGAACTAGCCAGCTAGCAAACTGCACACGATGGCAGACAGTGCTAATATTGTCGACCTGATTTTGGCAAAGCCATTAGAAAGTCTTCCTTACGAGGAGAAACTTAGAATTAAACAGCAGGGCAGATCAACACCTAAGATTGATTTAGTGCAAAAGATAGGGAAAAGTAACAGGTCTTTTCAGCTCTCCTGGTATGACAAAGTTAGCTGGCTGACTGGAAGTGCTGTGAAAAAGAAAATGTACTGCTGGCCATGTCTCTTGATGAAACCATCTCATGGATGTGTTGTTTGGTCAAAATTGGGGTTTGGAGATCTGTCAAACTTTGACAGGGCATATAAAAGGCATGAAAATAGCTGCTGGCCATTGAGAGGACACTGGTCAAGTCACTGGAAAAGACGCCTAGTTGGTACGACAGGGTTACAGAGCATTTTCTTGAAAAGGAACGTAGGGCAGAATTTACATATAAATAAATTGACAATTTTTATGATTTAGGCCGAAAATGAGCTTCCCCTCTTTAAAAGATCAGCAGCCGCCACTGGCTTGTTTACCCCCACGTCTGAGTCCTGCCTGCACTTGGGTTCTCCTGCCGTGTCTCATCCCCAGTTCATGACAATTGACCAAAAGGCAGAGCTCGAGGTAAAGTAAACAAATGAATGTCATCTTTCGTCCCAAAGCGCTGTATTTATCCACTCCCCCATTCCTTTCTTATTATTGACTGCATACTTCCACGTTCCGAATGTTCCTGGGAGTGTAAAACGGATGAAGAATTCCTTAGGTGTTTATAAGAACTATTTTGGTATTTACGCTGCATTTTCTATCCGTATAAACAAACATATACATTTGTAAGTCCAATTACCATATGCAACCCAATTATTTAGAATGGGCCCGTTCAGTTTTTTCGTTGTGTGAATTTTCTCCGCTTCTAGCTCCCACAGAGAGCATGGGTTTTTAAAGGGTGTGGTGCTTATCCTGGAGTCTCTTTTTTTCATTTTTCACATTGAATCGATCCACGTAAATGACGATGAATAGAAGCATCGGTCACAAATCACACTGTGCGGAATCAGTCCAATTCAGCTGGTTCTCATCAACCTACGTTTCTCCTCACAATTTCCATTTTCTTTTAGTATTATGTTTCCAGATGACAGGTTCCATTAAAAAAAAAACTTATTCAATATTAGTTATGATTTAGAATAAACTTTAGAAAGAAGGAAGCCAAAAACCGTTTTTTACTTTCACTTTCGTCTTCAAGTTATTTAATCTGCGCTGCCGTGACGTCACGCACATCATGCGATCCTGACAACCGTCAAAGGTCTATGATAAATTCATGTTTTAAATTCATTATTTGTTTATGTTAAAAATAGTAAAAACCGGTAAACGTAAGTGACATGTGCAATACATAAATTATAAGATCACGTGTTTTACTGACCAAAAATGAAATGAATAAATGATTGTCCAGCGTAAATAATTGGCTGAAAATAATAAACTAGTTAAGCTAAATGAAAATACAATCATATATCCATGTGTATTTATTAAGTGTGGTTGTCTGTTACTGTATGTGTGTGCGCTCGAGCACGTGCATTTCTGCTCTGCAGCGCACTCCTGTCATTTACAAATTAAAGTCATTTCGTTTACTTTGTAAACTTTTCGTTTTGATTGTTATATCTAAAGACAGAGCCGCGTTATACTTAGGTGGTGAGACAAGAAAATTGTTAACTTGAAGATGATTAAATGTTTATTCTTCTGTCAACAAAAATCTGCTTTAAATATTGTGTTGAAGTCATTGGTTATTTTTTTTCAATATCTAAAATGTCTGATGTTGAGGTAGGCCAACACACAGTGTGAATATGAAATGATATACTGTGCTGTGTAAATCGAAAATTATTCAGTAATGAAAAGGGAATTATTAGGCTAAAAGAATAATCTAATGCATTGATTTCTGTCATGGTTTCACCTCTTCTTGTCAGGTATTTCTTGGTTTAGAGGTGGAATCATACAGAATCCTTTGTTTCTCTGGTCTGCGTCATTGTTCCTACCCTCCTGTTTCCTAGTTTGTGTTAATTAGCTTCCCCTTAGTGTTTGATCTGTGTCACCTGGTCCCTATTTAGTTATCCTGTGTTTGCTTCCCTTAAATAGTCCTCATGTTTCATTGTCTTGTGTCGGTCATTGTTGTTACGTGCCTGCGATTGATAGTCTTTGTATCCTGTATCCTGTATCTCTTGTACCTTGCCGTGTCCTCCAAGTTCCTGTTACCCCCCGTGTTAGTAAGTCAGTTCAGTGTTTGTACTAGTGTTTATTTTTTCATAGTCTAGTCAGTTAGTGTCCTTGTTAAAGATTATTATTTATCCCGTCTTGTTTTCCCCATTGTGGGTTTTGTTTTGTCATTTTATAGTGTTCTTTGTTTTGTAATAAATACCTGTTTACCCCTTCACCACCGTGCCTGCCTGCAATTGGGTTCTCCTGCCTTGTCTCTGTGCAGTTCATGACAGAATGACCAACCGTAAGTCGAACCCAGCAGGCACAGAAGCGAGACGCGCAAGTCAGGCCCGTCGCCTGTGCAATGTCCGTCAAGGATACGGCGACGTGCTTGACTTCGCGGATCGCTTCTTCGAGACTGCAGGGGAGATGGTCCATGATGAGCAGGAACAAATGGTCCTGTTCAATGGCGGCCTCAACCATCCTCTGACGCGGGAGGAGATGCAGACGCTGAGACCGCTGGGCTTCACTGAACTGATCAGGTACGCCATGAATCGGCCGAAGCCCAGGGTCTCAGTTGAGTCCTGCTCTCCTTCCCCGCTGGCCGTCATCCCCGAGGGTCATTCCCTACAAGTCGGGGTCATGGGCCTCTCCCCATTCTCTGCAGCCTCTTCTCCACCGTCCTCCAATCTAGCGGCGTCAACGGGGAGTCGTGGACTCCCCGACTAGCCACGGAGCTCCATCTCCCCCACCTCTTTCCGTCGCCGCACTTCCCGTGGGCCGCTCCCGGAGGAAAAGGGAGGAGTGAGTCCGTCCGGGAGGTCCCGAGTCGGAGGTCCGAGTCCGGAGGTCCCGAGTCCGGAGGTCCCGAGTCCCAATATTTTTTGGGGGGCGCCTTGTGCCCGGCCCCAGCCCGGCCGCGGACTCTGAGCCCGGCCAACCGGCACCAAGGGGCAACCGGCACAAGCCCGGTCCAGCAACCGGCACCAAGCCCGGTCCAGCAACGGCACAAGCCCGTCCAGACGCACCAAGCCCGGTCCAGCAACCGGCCAAGCCCGGTCCAGCAAGCACCCGGCCAGCCGGCACACCAGCCCGGTCCAGCAACGGCACCAAGCCGGTCCAGCAACCGGCCAACCAAGCCCCGGTCCCCCAGCACCGGCACACCCACCCCCGGTCCAGCCCGGCAACCGGCACCACAGCACCGGTCCAGCGGCTCCGGCTTCCCAGCCCTGCCCCCGTCCAGCCCGGTCCGGTCCAGCCGCACCGGCCATTCCAGCCGGCCCCCCCTTGTCTTCCAGCCTGTTGCCCGGTCCGGCCCTTGTGCCCGGCCCTTGTCCTTGCCCGGCTTTCCAGCCCCTGTCCAGCCGCCCTTTTCCTGCCCGGCATTTCCAGCCGTTGCCGGCATTGTCCAGCCCTTGTTGCCCGGCATTTCCAGCCCGGCCTCCTTTCCTTTCCCCCTCCTTGTCCGCTTGCCCTGGGTCCCCAGGCCCTGACCAATAGGCGGTGGACTGGTAGTGCCCTCTTGCCTGCCTCTTGATCTTGACTGTGTGTTTGATCGTGCCTTGACATCCAGGTTTGCTCTACTCAATGGTTTCCTTTTTCAGGTTTCGTTTCTGGGAATCTTTGTTTTCTGGGCTGCGTCATTGTTCCTTCTCCTGTTCCTTTTGTTTTTGTTCCATAGCTTCCCTGGTCCCGAGTTTTTTTTGCTTCTTAAATAGTCCTCATGTTTCTTGTCTTGGTGTCGGTCATTGTTGTTTGTCTTTGTATCCGTGTTCTTTTTTTGTTTGTTAGTTTCAGGTGGGATGTTGTTTTTTCATAGTTGTCAGTTAGTGTCCACTATCCCGTCTTGAGTTTGTTTGTCATTTTTAGTGTTCTTTGTTTTGCCTGCACCGTGCCTGCCTGCATTGGGTTCTCCTGCCTTGTCTCTGTTGACAGATTTCACCCTCCATATCGATGGGGGGGATAAATTTGACACAAGATGGGCATGGATGTGTTCATACTGACGTGTTGTGAGGCCAAACGGATCCGAGAAAAATATTTTATGCTGACGTTCTGGGAATCATAACCCAACGTTTTTAACGTAAAGAAAACTTTCCTGGAGAACCAAAAACGAACCTAACGTTCTGGGAACTAAATGCTAACGTTAGGGGAACGTTCTGGGAATCAAAAATTGTTAGCTGGGTTACCAGCACATGAGGGGAGCGAGGCTTAAACTTTGGTGCCCAAAAGGCTCTTAATAGATCAAGGCAGTCAATTCGTAAATAATGTCAGCGTTTACTTTTGTACTGCTTTTTGTGCTCTTTATATCTTTTTAAATATGCCAACAATGTTCTTACAGACATGGGAATAGAAACTGGTTTACGGTACAGCTTAAGGGATACTCCACCGAAATGTATTAAATTATTAGATGTTGAACACAAAGAAAGATATTTAGAAAAATAGCAACTGAGATTTCTGGGGAATCATTGACTACCATAGTAGGGACAATTAAAATGGTACCCAAAGGTGAACTAGAACTGTTGGCTTTCATAAATTCTTCAAAATATCGAATTTGGTGTTCATCAGAACAAAAAAATAGATCCTACTACAAACGTCTTCAAAGAGGGTTTTAATGAATATTGTGGCGCCACCTGCCGGACATTCAGCGTGTTTCTCTCAATCTCTGCTAAAAGAAAATCTAAATCGTTCGCACTGAATGAATTCATTCTTCTAAAAAAAGTGTGAATGCCAAGAAATACGTTTTCATTGTACTTATATTGTTTTCATTATGTATTATGTACGAATCAGATTTGTGTGTTAGACGTGTACATTAAATAAACATCAAATTGTCTTTATTAAATGTAGCATTGTTTTGTAACCCCCGAAAAAGATCTTAGTCAATCGCGATTTTTATTTCTTCATCAATGGCAAGACGGGCCAAATAAATTGTCACAACGGACTAACTTTGGCACGTTTGTGCCTCTCTGGTCTTATAACCATACTTTAAACTTTAAGACACATTATCGCTTCACAACGCGAGTCGGTGGCCTCCGTTCATACGCGGATTGTTTATTCTGTTCGCGGGTACAGTTTCATTCCGCAAGTTATCGCGACCCGCACGTGTCTAACCGGTACAGTTCGCGTCGGTTTATTTATTACATGTTTTAGCATTTCATTCGTATCGTTTACATTTCATTACGTAGACATGGATTTCAGTCGACCAGAGAAGCGTTTTTCAATCGAAGACGTTTTACCAGAGACAACTGAGAGAAGTGAGGAGGACGTGAGTGACTCTGAGGAGGAGGAAGAGTCATCTAGTGACGAAGACGACGGGCCTGTTCTGTTTCGGTGAGTCTCACACGGTGTTATACAAACAATTGTAAATGCGGCCTTGTGCTATTGTTAACTGAAGATAGATTTGTGTTTGCCACGTGTAGTTTGTGGGTAGCAGTTTTTGGAATCGGTGCATTCACACTGTAACCATTTGTGTATTATGTGAACAGAAGGCTATCAGTGTGAATGGAGTGTGTAAGGTCGTATAAAGGTCGTGTGGAAAGTCATATTAATATATCATATTAATAGCAGCGAAGTCCAAATTAAATCAACAGTTTACACTTGCATCGCTAATAGTTTTTCCTGTGTTTTGCAGTTTTGGTTCTCATTCTGAATCGGATGAGGACTGGGATGAAGAGGCCAGCCAATCGCCTGAAAAGAGATCCCATCATTCGACCTCTTCATCTTCTGCAACCTTCAACACCCGGACAACCGAAGAAAAGCAGATCGGATCCTCACCTGATGGTGCTTATGGCACCTCGGAAGAGGAGGAAGTCTTCCGGCCGGCGAGAACTCCCGGACCACAGCTGAAATCCACAGCATCATACAGCCCGCTGGAGTTACTCCAGCTGTTCCTGTCTGACTCGATGCTGGAGACAGTGGTTGCAAATACAAACGCACACGGGATCGAGCGACAAGACGACACGAACCCATGGGTGAACATTTTCTTTGAATGACATGTACTCGTATGTGGCCATGCTTTTATATTTGGGTCTGCAAAGGTGCTTGTCTCCAAAGGATTTCTGGAGGACGACTAAAATTCACCATCCAGAATTTCCCTCGAAAATCACGTCTTGCGAGAAGTATTCGTCCATCTCTGCTACACTTCATCTGAGCGACGCCACGGTGGATGCGGAGAACGATGCCTATGACCCCTTTTGTAAAATCAAGCCGATGTATCTGGAATTGAGGGACGCATGCAAGACTCACTTTCATCCTTACCGGAACATCTCTATTAATGAGCGGATGGTGTCAGAAAAACCCTAGAACCGGTTTGGAAGAAAACATGAAACGCAAGACAACCAAGTCAGAATACACACTGTTTGGGCTGTCTCTGACTCGATGTGTGGCTACAACTGGGATTTCTTCACATGTGAGAGGGAAAAACCTGCGGCACGGAGAAAAGGAGTGAACTACGAGTCTGTCGTGGCTCTCGTGGACGAAAAGTTGTTGGGAGACGGCTACAAACTACACATAGACAGCGTTCACAGTAGTCCTGCATTTTTCAGAAACCTCCAGCAAAAGAAGATCAGGGTCTGTGAATCACTTCGGTCCACCACCCACAGAGGCACCGGAAGGGGGTCTGTGCAGAAGAGGATGAGGGAGACTGGTGGCCAAAAGACTAAAGTGGCTGAAGCAGATGCAGGACCACACTGTAACAGGTTGATACTATATATTTCATAATGTTGCATAAGTGAGTATATTCATGTTTGTACTACAGGTATGATTATGCCTATGATTTTATTTATTTCCACGCAGGTGCATTCATAAAGTGGATGTGTCGGATGCTCTTTTCGACGATTACACTGTCGCACAAAAGACCACAAAGTGGTACCAGGCCTTTTTTTACTACTTTGTGGATGTAGGTGTCGTAAATGCCTTCATCATTCACCAGCAGATGGCCCAGATGAAAAATCAGAAGTTGCTGACAATAAAGGCTTTCCGGGAGGCTCTTGTCATGGAACTGGTGGACTTCGTGTCTCAGGATGAAAACGTTTCTCCATGAAAGTACATAAAGTTCATCACTGCAGAAACCTAAAAAAACTCCTCGTATGGTTGAAACATGCCTGCAGTGAACACGTTCCTGCTACACTGACTGGCACTACCAAAAGAAATTGATATTATATCTATATGAAAGTTTTGTTATAAATTTTTACAGTCTTTGTGTCACTGTGCACTTTTTGCAAGTAGACCTGTTTGTGTAAAAAGGGTTTAATACGTTTCATAAAACATCAAATTTACATCTGAATTCGTCTGTGTCAATTATTCTGTAAACTCTACATATATTATTAGCTGTTTATCAACTAAATTTATGGTGAAGTTAAATTCACGGTCAGTTGCGCCCTCTAGTGGATTTATTTGCCATGTTCATCATCCATGAACCCTTAATGTAATATACAATTCGCAAATCTATTCTTCGCATAAATTGAACTGTTGCATTCAACTAAAACAATAGTTATACGCGAAAATTAACCAGAATGTCCCGCAAGAGGAACCAAACAGTTTTAAAGGAAAAAACAAACAAACACAAAAACGGGTTTTGTCCCCCTTTTAAAATAATTCCATCACAAGATGATGACATGTCAGATGCGTTTTCTTAGTTATGATTAAGACAACATTTAACTGGCCTTTACCAAAATATTTCAAACATTAATTGTTGTATATGTAGAAAATGGTGCTCTTTGCTAATGCAAAACCGTGGTGTGGAATGAAGGCTCACCTGATTTTGCCAAGTGAGAGATGTCCTTGGGGACAACATTTCAATCAACCAATCAGACTTGAGGGATAAGTTTACAGTTGATGTGAAGTTTAAGCTTACAACTATAGGGGCTTGTACACCAATGTTATTTACGTATCGTTTCCCTCTGATTTTAGGAATAGTTTAGGGTTTGGGGTGGGCTTTTTCTACAGAAATGTTGTCCCAGGGGACCTCTCTCTTGGCAAAATCAGTTTGAGCGTTTATGAAAAGCTTGCTTGTAAGGGAATACAACATAATCCTTTTAATATTTATACATTCTCTTCTATGCAAAAGAAAACTAGAACATTTACAAAAAACTACATTTATTATGATGCATCAATTAAAGGGGTCATATGGTGCGAATACGTGTTTTTTCTGTGTCTTTGGTACGTTTAAGTTGCTCATGCATGTATTAGACACGTTAAATTGCAAAAATTAAAGTGTGGGAACAAAAGATCCATTCTATGTAAAAGTGAATGCTCACCCAGACCTGCCTGAAACACCTCGTGTAACCACACCCCCACAAATCTACTTCAGTTCGTGGTATGACTTGACTAAGACCACCCAAATGTATACGCAAGGTAAGGTGGTCGTACCTGTCAGCACAATTGCTTTGGAACCTGATGTTCCAAATATGGTAAGAGGCGTTACATTTCCGTCACACGCTTGCAGTATTCGACCAATCACTACGCACAGGTTAACTGGCCAATCATAGCACACCTCGCTTTTCAGTTTGTTTCAGAGAGGCGGGCCAGAGAGGAGATACAAACATGCACGGTATGTGTTCTTGAACCTTAAATCGTGTATACACATTGCATTACATCTAAAACAAACGATAATATTCGTTTAAGCCGTGTCATATGACCCTTAGAATGTCGAGCTGATTTCAGGGATTTAGTGTTTTTAATAATTTTAATAAACCATCTAATCTGGGCTCTTATTGGCTGCCGTTCTTTATTGTTCAGTCCAGGTCATTAATTTTTTTTTTTTTTAATGAAAGTTTCGTTTTGTAATGACAAAATATACAACATTGTGGGACAAAGAAATATTTTAAAGCAGATTTTAGCCTTAGCTATCCCGTGATGATATGCTCAACTAAAGAGAGTAAAATGTTTGACGCCTTTCCCTCTATCTCTGTTTAATTTTAGACCGGTTTGAGATTATGTCCACATACCTAGCACAATAGCAAAACATGAAAAAGGAGTGTGGAATACACACAGAAATTGATTCTGCTCTGTTATTGCCTGCAGGCAACTTAAACTCAATTTGTCATTATGTCAAGCTGAGCACTAAAAATACACCCATAGAGCCACTTCGGAATGGCACACCTGCAAAGTGACCCCTTTTAAATGTGTCAGATCGTTTACCTCATTATGTGAGACAGATGGAGCAGTTTTCATCTCAACCACGCGGGGACGGTTCTCATGAGCAGCCGCCGAAAAAAAAGAGACCAAATGTTCATTTAATCAGCATTTCTAGATGTATTGTGCTCATTCCAGTCCAGTGTCTGTTGAACTTCAACAAAATACAACCTCAGGAGTGACAAAGTCATCAACAGCAATGTGAAAAACTGACAACATGACAAAACACATGAAACTGTAAGAAAAATCCATGTTATCGCATACATTTTTTATATATTTTTTTTTTTTAACTATTCCCAAATAGATGCACAAATATTACTGTTGTATTGCTTAAAAGAGAATATGAACTTGTTTTCTTTCCAGTTTTTGAGGTCTGAAAAATTATGTTTCTGTTATTTGTCCTGTTTCTCCAGTTTTCATTTTCTGAAGATAAACAAAAATATAAAATATATATATTTGAAATTTGGGAAAAATAGGGTTAGTAGTTCACAGAATGAAACAAGAATTATAATTTCCCCCAAACACATACCTATAAATAGTCAATTTAGAAATGGTCTCTTATTTTTTCCACATCTATTGTGTAACTGAGCTTTACGCAGATCGTTTCTGACAAAACACAGAGCTCGTTGTTTTAATGCGACAGATCTGTAGTGAACAGTGATGCTCATTTAGAGATGGCAGAGGTCTTTCTGTGATGCCATTTAATGTGTGCATGAGAAACATAAAACACTCCAGAAGTGTGAGAGAATTATGCTGCGATGAATGTAAATCTTATGTTTTATTCAATTCTTTTCTAAAAGTCTGCAGGTTCAAAAGTACCCGTACTTGAAAAGACACCAATATTCAGAAAATGATATGACGTCCTTGTTGTTGATCCCAAGAGCTGCTCAACACAATGCGACTCAGCTTCTGTTCCTTTGATGAGTCTCCTGCTCTCAGCATTTGAATTGTAGAATCAATTTTTATTGTGGCCATTGAGAATAAACAATGTCTCCATCTGCGTAAACAAAGCACATGTAAAGCAGCTGCAGATTTAACCTTAAAGAAGGGTCTTGTGACACCGTCGTGAATGATTCGTGAAAATGTTGCTTCTCTATGCAGTGGGCAGTCAGCTGTGTAAATGAAGCTCATTTGATGCTTGGATTCACTCACGGAGGGAGTATGCAGATTGTCATTTGGACGGGCCTGACTCCTGGCCGACGCAGCCAGCCAAGACACCTCGTACCATACACCCCCATTATGAGGAGGCATTTGCAGTCGGATCACGGACACAAAACAAAGAGCGAATGATGCGAGGCCAATTGAACAAAAAGTCCTTGATGTGTGGATTAGCTCAGAATGAACAGAAATCATTTCCTTTTTGAAAGGATGACAATAACAAACGTAATGTTCTCATGTACTGGCATGTGCTTTAATGGGATTTGATAGTTGCACATTATTTCTGTTCACACATTGTCAGCCTGTCAACACAGAGCCCTTATTTTATGAAGGCAAATGAGAGAATTAACAATTTCATGGAAAGCAATATACAGAATCAACATTCACTGTGTCGAAAATCTGGACATCCTTGTCACTCAAATTCGATGCATTTGTGCAAACAATCACATATCTCTGGGTTAACATTTATTAAGTATGATGACATTCCTTTAGAAAATAAAAGTTCCGAGCAGTTCCGTTTATTTATTTTACATATATATATATATATACTGTATATATATATACCCTTACAAAATAAAAGTTTATTCAAGTGTGCTATAAGTAGACTTCTTTGTAGCTAAATATAAAAACATAAACATTTTATGTACGTCTCAGAAAACATAGATGTAAACTACTTAAACACATACTTTAAAGTACACTTATATAAACTAAAAGGTGTGCCAATTTAGTCCAAAAACACTATTAAATACTCTTACAAGTATAGAGTATAATAAACAACATACCTGAAATGGACTAGAGCTTTGCCTTAGTACACTTAATATCATGAACTTGAAGTCTTATTATTTTGTAAGGGTAAGCATTGTTGCATAAATATATTACTATACAATTAAAATATTTATATATTTATTATATGATTTTTATTATTAATATGAAATAATTTAAATATATGTATTTTGCACCTTTCTGACCGCTCCAGTTTTGCCTTTAATCAGCATTTCTGCATGTATGGCCATTCCAGAAAAAAACCCTCAGGAATGATATAAAATGAAAGACGAAAATGAAATCAGGTTTATGTCATCATATATTCACTATATTTACTATTTTGTATTTTAAACATTTTACATTTTCTTGAAATAAGTGCGAACAAATGTGTCCAAAAAAATGGAGAAAATGTTGTCACTAGTTCACTGAATGAAACAAAAATGATTGTTTTACTTAAACACAGCTGTAAATATTAAACTCAGAAAAACAAAACATACCATAGGAGTGGTCTCTTAATTTTTTCCATTACTGTATATTTCATATTGACCATGCCAGCTTATTTGTAGCTACAAAAAGTCAAATATCCTTGATTCTATTGAATCATATAAGATGCTCTTGGGGACATCAGGTTTCACATAAAGGTGTCCAAGCCGATTCAGAATGACCGTGCTGTTTCTACTTAAATGATTATGCTGATAATACGATTTATAATGAAAGTGTTGCATTTAATAGTATAAAAAATCATTTTTTCTAGTGGTCTCAGGCAAGAGGACAAGATCCATTCAAATACATGGACCCATGAGTTCCTTTGTCTCCGTCATTCTCACTGTCGAATCATTCTATGCGTGTCAAAGTGCAGTTAGTGTGCTTGTATGAAAGGCAGGAAATAAAGGCAATCGTGCCTTAAATGGCGTCTCTGGGGACATTGGCGACGGCGTTAAAATGACAGCGGCACAGCAACACTTGCATTAGCTTGTGTCAAATATCGTACGTGTTTTATTGTCTTTAGCTGACCGTTGAAAAAGCCTGACTGTGAACGAAAATACCACAAGATGGTTTTGCTAAATTAAGATGTGGACCAAAGGTGTAATTGTTGCCCAGCGGGGGCGGAGTCCTATCCCCGCTACGGCCACCACTGAGATTTGCGTCACCTCGGTTCCACTTTTCCACGAGATGCAGAACAGCGTGTTACAACGTCCTGTTTGCCCTAGAACAGCAACGAGCGCACTTCCCGCAGGCATGACACACAGACGCACAGCATCAAGATGATTGGGTGCAAGACCCTTTTAGCCTTCCAGCAAGAGTATGAGGGAAAGCTTATGTGTGTGCGTGCGTGTGTGTGTGCCCGCTCACAGTAAATGAGCAGTGTGCACCCATCCGTAGCCAACCTAATGGAAAAGCAAAGAGCATCATTACCTCAGATGATCCGCCGTGCGGCCCCCCGCCCAACCACCTCCACTCTTTCAAAAAATATGGACTGGACGCGTCGAAATCTCTTTTCTGAAGGACACGAAGCATTTAATGGACAGCTGATGGTGAGACGAATCCCCAAGTGCAGGCTTGACTATTCCCCAGGGTGTTTTCAGAACTGAAAGCCATTTAACACCATTATCTACAAACAGCATGCACATACCTCGTGATGAATCTAAAAGCGACTAAAACTAGCTAATCACACAAAAGTCTGGTCAAAAAAATTGCTCGCGGGATGTTTTTCTTGTTACTTGGACAAGGTGATGAAATGACTATAAGCCGAGAAAAAAAATCTTTTTTTAACCTTTGGTAAGCCTTAGTCAGTGTAGGAATTCCTCAAATGTTGCATTTTTTTAATACGCCATAAGCCTCTCCATGTTTTGGCGTGCAGTTGCGGTATAAGCGTCTTCCCGACGATTCACAATCCTCAGTTTGTCTATTCCGTGGTTTTGGAAATGCCTCTGCCGTTTCGCTCACAGATGAGAGGGGTTGATAACACCATCAAAGTCATTATTCCTCCTGCTGTTCTTTCGCTTTTCTCCTCCTCTTTTAGACAGTCACAAAAGAAAGGCAGTCCGATACGCGAGAACACGCGCCTGGTGTCGACGGCAGTTTCACACGTAATCGTGAAGACTATAGACGGCCTTGGGGTCTGGATTTCGGGTCCGAGATGGAGACTGGTACTGCTTGTCCTTCTCCAAATTCAGCCTTTCTGGCTTGTCTTGAGGTCGCTCATCCACTTGAAGCTTTCCGTGTTTTGGCGTCTCTCTCTGCGACTGCTCTCGTTCGGGTGACTCGGTCTGACTGTGCTGCTCCCGGTGCTCCTGTTTCTTTCGGTCATGGGTCGACTCCTCTTTGCGCATCTGCTTTTTGGGCTTGGCGGGGTGGGACGTGCCCGCATCGAGCGGACCACCTCTTTTTCCAGGGCAGGACAAGCAAAAGATGACGCCTGCGGCCAGGAGGAATCCCGCAGACACAAATGCCACGTACACGGCGGCACCCGGCTCATACTTGCTGCTCTTGGGCACTTTGGAGTCCATAAACGTAGTGATGACCTCATTGGTGAACCAAGATGCGGGGACAAGGCACAGGACCCCTGCGACGACGAAGCAAGCCCCCGCAGAAATGGCCGTGTGTCCCTTAGAGCGGTAACTTCCACCCCATCGAGTGCATTTGAGCCCCAGGGCGGCCAGGCAGAGTCCCAACGTCGCCATCATGCAAGAGAGCACCATGGTGGTGCGCGCGGTCTGCAGGTAGGCGGGCAACGCCAGCACGGAGTATTTAAGCGAGCAGCTGAAGACTCCCGTGCTGTACCAGGTGCAGTCCATCCACAGTCCCTGCATCTGATAGATGGCCGTCATGATGTTGTTGCCCACGTCTGCGCTCACCTTCCAGTTGGGTAGCAGAGTGGCCACGATGGCGCTCACGACCCCCAGCAGAGCCAGAACGAAGGCGAACATCTGCATGGTGGAAGACGGCATCGTCGCTCCCCGACTTTCGGCTCCCTTCCCCCCGTCGCCGCCTCTCTCACCTTGCGGTGGCCCTGCGCACTCTGCGTCTCCCTATCAGCCCGGCGCAGGTCCTGACAGCAGATAATTTCTGCACACTGGCTCCGGTGGGCTGCGATAAAAAACGGAATGAGAATTGAACTGAGCGCACAAGCGTGACGGTCTGACAGATGAGGCACATGACTGGAAGGGGGAACTGCGTTTTTTTCCACCCTATCCTTTTTTGGGACACCCTGTGTTTTAGTACACCCGCAGCCAGTCAGCATTCTCGTTGGGGTAGGGGGAAGTGACTTTGTTGATAACAGGCTAATTATTTTTACCATTAAAACTGGCGTGTAACCCTTGTAATGAAATTTCGCCAACTATCTGCACAGGCATGGCTGTGTTAATTGATTTTTTCCTTATCTCTCCAAACCATTTGACAGCTTGGAAATGAGAAAAGGAAAAAAATCACTTCTATTCTTTGTTGCCCTTCAGAGGGTGGTGAATCTCATGAATAGATCAGGACAGTGCATTGTTGGAGTGCATTATGTTTCAGTCAGAACAACAGAAAGCTTTACTTACCCTTTCACTGGTGCGCAGTGTGCGCTACGTTGCGTCAAGCAGTTTCTTCTAACGCCTGGAAACAAAATAAAGGAAGAGAATTACTAAACAAGTAGAAACTAGTGTAAAACTGCCTATTTCTCCTTGGCAACACAGTTTATTTCTTAAAGCTTTTCCCAGACGTTCCTGGAGTGAGTGACTGGATGTTTCGGGAACGCCGCTGCTCTCACATTGAAATCTGGACACCTTACCTGAAGGTCATTTTAGTATACCCTGAAGACAGACGCAAAGGAAACGTCCCTTCAATAAACGAACACTAGAAAGGTAATGAAAGTGATGATAAGCTCATTTTCATTTTGTTCAGCATAAAAAAACACAACGTGCAGCTGGAAATCAATTCCTATTATGTGCCGCAGGCAATTATCTCTGACGGCACAATCATACGGGCAGACGGGCAGGAGCTGCGCTGATAATGCACTGGAAACAGACGCTTGATTTTTTTGGAATTGCAATGAAGAAAATTGCAGACAGAAAATTGCTGGACAGAAACATGTTGTTTTCTCTCTCTCGTTCCATCTCTCTCTGAGAAACACTGAAATGGACAAAGGCGGATCTTAAAGTAACCAACGATAAACATTTATGTTGAAAAAGTCTTGTAAAAAGGCTCCCTTTGTGAATTTATTGCGTGAGGTTGCAGGGTGCTGGTGGGCGTTTCTAACGCTTTGCATTATTGTTCAGCTGACCAATAGGTTTTGGATAAGCTGATCACAAATAAGATGCATGGCCTATAATCTGTTCTGACAAAATTTTATTTTTTTATAAAATGCATATAAAAATAAAATATATATTTTTTTGTCACTAAGATTTTGAAAAAGGATCATTGCAAAAATCTAACTCTTATATTTTTTTTAATAATTTCCAATAATATTTTATTTTATTTTATTTTATAGTAGTGGCCAAAATTGATGCCAACATAAAAAAAAGACATCTTAGCCTTGATAATTTTTTTTAAAGATTTTTAAATGCATGTTGAATTTATGGAAGATTTGCAAAAATATGACAGACAACACATAAGCAAAGCATACTGAGTCAAGACCCAGAATAATGACTGCTGTCAAAAACAAAATATGAATAACAGAAAGAACAGTGGTGAATGAGCTTTTTGTTTTTGTACACATTTTATATATCAAAAACCCCCATGTTCCCTGATACACCGTAGTGTCTTTTTTTGTCAATTAATTTTATGAACAAAATACCATCATCAAGTGTTTTTTATGTTGTATTATACAAAACCTCTCTTATACCTCAGACCTGAAGGGACATTAAAATAAATATTGTAAACAAATACTGTATGCCCATCATATTTGGCAACTATTGCAATTAGATTTTTGTCATTATTTTATTTGTTTATTGCTGCAAATGCACCGAATGTAAACTGTAAACTGCATATTACCAAAATTTAATTTGCGTAAGAAAGAATTGCTGTTTGAAATCTCTGTTTAGAGTCAGTAAGCACGTGTGCAGAATGTTGTTTGAGTCACAGGACTGAGCATGTGCGTTATAGTTGCATATTTAGCCTCTCGCTCTCTCTCTCTGTAGGGCGTGGGAAAAGAAAATGGAAAGTCACTTTTCTCAGACGGAGAGAGAAAGCAGTTTTCACTCACCCCAAGTTACTTCTTCTCATACGTTTTTTTATGGCTACCATAAAATGTCTATAAACTCTTTTAAGGATTTGAACATTTACTAAAGCTTAGGACTGAATTAAAGACGTCTTGATGCAGCTGGTGATATTCTTCCCAAAAATGAAAATTCGGTCATCATTTACTCACCCTCTTGTCATTCTGAACCTACATTACTTTCTTTCTTGTTTAAATCACAAAAGAAGATATTTTGAAAAAGGTTGGGAACCAAACAACACTGAACCCCCTTGACTTCTATAGGAACACTAAACCCCTGTGACATTTCTTGAAATATCTTCTTTTGTATTCCACAGAGAAAAGAATCATATACAGATTTCAAACAACATGAGGGTGAATAAATGATGAAAGAATTTCAAACTATAGGGTGAACTATCTCTTCACTTATGAAATAAAACATGTACTTTATTACGTATAGTACAATACACAACACAGGGTACAAAATGGACACTTGGCAACCAGCAAATGTGAATAAAACCAAACATGATTTAAATACAAGATAAGTGTCTATTTCTGTCAAGACATCTGACATGATGACCTGAAAATGTACCATATTTTTCTAGAATTGTTTTGAAATGAAAGCAATGAGTAAAGTAACAGTTTTGAGGTAATAAATATTTGTCAGTATCCATATAGACTGTTTCATCGGCGCCCGCGCCAGGACTGCAGTTAACTTCCGGTTTGTGTGTCACTAGTGTCTAATAATATAACTATTTATATTTGATTTAGTTTATGTTAACAATTTATGTTACAAGTTTAGTCAAGTAACGGTTCATCTAGGTTTCTTTAGCTTGTTATCAGAAATAACAGACACTCTATTGTTTGTGAACGTGTACCGGAAGTTAAGGGCGGTCCACGAACCGGCAAATGCGCGGTAACGTTTGCTTATGTTGTCTCTTTGAAACTGTCTATATATGGTTCTATATTTTATACAATTTTACATGTAATGCGCAGGTATGAAATATGCTTCACACACTGCTTGTGTAGGCGATTCTTTTGTTGAAATCCGAGATAAACGGGGTCAGTAATAAAAACAGCACAGCAGCACAGGCTGAGACTGTATATCTGTCATTAAAACAATGAGGACTGCTTGTTCCAGCCGAGGACAGAAGCGTCTCTGCACAGCCCTGCACCATCACCGCTGGTCTACAGCCACACACATATCATTTACTTCCTCCATCAGAAACACTTTCCATTGTCGTCTGTCAGCAGAAGAGAGACAATGTTTTACTGATCGTATAGTGATGTGTTGCTTCAACATGTGTTCTCTTATACACATCGATGAGATTAAATAGAGAGTGAATGTTGACTTGCTGAAGTCTCCGGAGAAAAGAGGCAGAAATCTCACAAACGTCTCTGTCATTAGAGTTTCAGATGAGATGTCAAAAATGTCCCAAACTGAGCTCAGATTTGTCAAATCAAGATTATGGAAGATCTCAATATGAACTCAAACATTTCTCATCAAATTGATCCAAATTCAAATGATTGTACCTCAACAATCTACATTCATTTTACACCTCAATACTTTTTATGCATTTTAACAATTACAGTCTTAATTGTTTTTTGTTTTTATAAGGGATTTTAGGAGAACTTCTGAGACTAAGTTGATAAATGAAACACAACTGAGAACTCCAACAAGTCCAACAAAAATTCCAACAATAATGTAAACTAGAACAGTTTACAGTTTACAGTTTCTGAAGACAATAGGATGTGATGTTTGTTCTTACTAATGTAAGTTTAGTGCTTTTCATCACATAACTTTGTGGTTGCTAAAGGTTTTAAAATGATTTTATCTAATTATATAGATACACTGTAAAAAAAATAAGAGATAGAAATATACTGTAAAAGTAACAGTTGTTTTCCTGTAAAATTACAGGATACAGGAATATATATAATATTTTTTTTCCCTCATTTTTCTTGTAAATTTGCTGTCTTTCTCTTAAATTTTACAGTTTTGGACCATATTTGTAATTTTTTTTTTTAATACTTAATCTTGTTAGAAAAATAAATTTTCCGACGCCTGTAAAATTATGTTTTTTCCCGTTTTTCTTGTAATTTGTGGCCTTTTCTGTTATTTGCCTTTTTTTACCGTATTTCAAAAATACATAAACATCTGTAAAATACAGTAAAATTCATTTTTTTTACATTTTATATGGACAATCTGAAAAAAAAAACTAACAATACGTTTTTTACACTACATGGCGTTTTTCATAGATGTCCAATACAGCAACAAAACTCCTTTGTGTCTATGGTTATAGCCCTTAAGGAATTTAAGGAGAAACATCTGAGCCAAAGTTGATGCTATAAATCTAGTTTCCCAAAGTATTTAAAACAAGGGCATAACATTTCCCTGCGAATGATCTCTATATGTTAAGTGTTTGAAAAAATACTTTGAAAAAATATTTTTACTAACCTGTATATTGTACAGCGTTGATCCCTCATTCCCTATCAGATGCCCACACGAGCGCACACACCTACACACATGTGAGGCCAGCAAGCAAAATCCACACAAATTGTGTGACGTTCAGGTAAAGAAAGAAAGCGGCACCCTATACGAGACAGAGGGAGGACGTCCGGCTGAGCACAGCACATTCCATAAAGTCCACGCAGGCGGTGAGAGGCATCCAATCCCACAATGCCCGGCCTGACACATTCCCACCACTTTCAATGCCCCTGTCAAGACTATTCCGAAGCCAAACTCTGGACCTCCCTTGGATGTATCCTCAGTTCTGGATCTAACCCATGTTGCGGAGACCGTAAGGCAGCAGAGGAACCCGGCGACTGACTCTCAGTTGGTTAGGAGACAGAAAGAGCAGATGTAGACAGTGTCAGTGCACTTGAGAGCAGGCAGAGGGCAGTTTTAGGATCCAGTCTCACGCTCCTCCATCAGTGACACTCTCGCTTGTAAAGGTCTGTCCCCGGAGAGCTGTTTGTTCTCTTTCCTCTGCCTGCTTCTGTTGATAAGGATGGAGACTCATTCACACTCGATGTGCTGGAGTGGTGGGCCGTCTTTATGAGCCTTCACACAGGTGTTACTGTGGCAACCGTTTCCCCAACATTCATTTCCTGGCGTACCATGTGAAGAATGAATTTATCATGTGCTCTTTTTACTACGGACATAAGAAACTCCTCTCTGGGTATTAAGCTGGGATAAAAGAAAGTATTTAAACAGGGAAAAATCTCTTTTGTGTTACATTTGAAATCTCCCATTGATCCACAATACGTTCACATAAATTGCATTTTAATACACTCTGAAGATGCTGGGGGTCAAATATTGAGATTTTCAATATTCATTTCAGTCAGGTTTGGCCATATTTCACCCAAACGGGGGTTGAAACAACGCAGAGAATACAGATACTGTCAACTTGCTTGCATTCATTTCTTGCATTTATTTGCATACTTAAAGGACAATTCACTTGAAAACGGAAATTCTGTCATCGTTTACTCATACTCAAGTTGCTTCAAACCTGCATAGATTTCTTTGTTTTGTTGAACACAAAAGAAGATATTTAAAAAAATGTGGGAAACTACACAGTTCTGGGGCACCATTGACTACCACAGTAGATGTTTTCCTGCTGTTGTAGTCAATAGTGCCCCAGAACTGTTTCATTCCAAACATTCTTAAATAAACTTCTTTTGTGTTTAGCAGAACAGCATCATTTATACAGGTTAGACACAACGTCAGGGCAAGTTTTTGAGTAAACGAATGATCAATTTTGGGTGAACTGTTCCTTTAAGATTCATTGTTTATTTTACGCATCTACTTAACAATCTATATTCGCATTTGCACTGTAAAGACCTACAGAACTTCAACACTACTGTTTAGCTGCTTTGCAAACGCTGAAAATGCAAATTCAGGTTGTTTCTGTGGTATATAACACCCACCAATCTAACTCTTCAATCTCAGAGACAAAGAAATGTGCCCACGTCCACAATTACCATCACCCACCAAAAGTCCTGAACAAAGCAAGCCAGAGAAAAGAGGTTGTAATTATGACTCAGTCAAGCATTTTATTTCGATTTCATTTCATTCTTTCTAGATCTGTTAACAAAACTGGTATTGGTAAGAGACAGTTAGAAAGATGAGTTTTTTAGAGAAACAACACTGTGTGGAAAGATGCTTGCCAAAGTAAAGACTCCTTAACATTTTAAAGAACATTGCAGCGTACAGAACGCTAATAAAACTGTCAAAGTGCCTTTCTCTTCTGAATTTTTGTCCGACATTAAACCACATAAAAGTCACAGGCAACAGGAGCTGGTCGGTCACTTGGTTTGTTTTTGTAGTGTTGTGCTGAGCAACAGTGGCATGAAAACGACTTACAGTTACTGTGACAGTTCCCATCAGCCTATCAGCTCGGTTTACATGTGAGGATGTAATTGTCTTTCAGCTCAAGACGAGACATCGTTCACGTGGCTTTACAGCTCAGGTTATTTGCTAAATAAAGAAATCTGGATTCAAAACTGAGTGCTCATGAGAAAAGAGTGGATTTTCACTCCTCCAGAAGGTCTCTATCTGGGTTGCCAAGTCTGTGGTTTTCCCTCAGAACTGAGCTAATTTTAAACTGTTGCCATGGGTTGTTTTTTCTGTTGTGGGTTTAATATGAAGTTCTTTATGAAAACAGTGTTTACGATTTCTACTATGCAAGGTTTCGAAAATAGTGTGTAATGCATAAGAGAGACTTTAAAATATCGCTGCTGTCCTTCTGAAACCTTGCATCTCCATATTTAGTCATTTTTATCTTTTGCTAGAAATCATTATTTAGAGTCTCATTTTATGTTCGTCACTTGGTTTTGAAAATATCTAACTAATAAAAAAGTAAGTAATTGACAACAAAGTATCGAAACTAGTGTTTCTACCGTTTCCTGAAAAACACCAAATTTGGACATCCAAGGTTTTGGAAGAACAGCGATGATATGTATTTAAAGAATGGGAGTGACATATTTCAACATTTTGGTGTTTGGGCTTGATCGTTGGGCTAGTTTTCATTGGTCATTGGGCTGGATTTGTTACGCAGATCTGGCAACCCTGGTTCCTATCAAGCAAATGCCGTTGAGTTGAATGTACAGCTTTCTTCGGGTATTATACACCTCCATGGATGGGATTAGCTTCCTAGTGACACATTTACACAAACGATTTTCATTCTAACAGTAGGGAAGGAAGGACTTTATTAAATATTCCAAAAAATATTAAGACATTTTCACAAGCTATGCTCAATACATTTTTACAAATAAATTACAAATGCCAAAACAGACAAGTGAGCATATACTGTATTAACATAACTGTATTTTCAATAGCTTAAACTACAAAAGAATGTTTTTTTTAACTTAAGGAATGATAAACATGCCTTTGAATCAAACAATACAAATGTGCGCAAAACTATATAAAGAAGATATACAATATAATTTAGACAAAACATTTTCTCCTTATGAAGATTTGCCGGCTCGGTGAAATCAAAGCATTTCAACACAGAGCAGAGGAAATTCTTTGTCAAACCAGCAATACAAATGTAAAGCTACAGTACAGTGAAAGAGTTGTTGCTTGTGTACTAGAAGTACACGTGTCAGGCAAACTCTAGATATAAGGCAGAACCATCAAACTGCGTGATTATGGGGTGTCACTATGATGCCGTCTCGACATCAAAAGCTGTGAGCTGTTCAGTCCAAGGCACGATAATCCGGTTTTAGTGCATTTTAATCTTTACACCACCGGTTCCTCTATAGTGTGGGGATGGCAGCTTTATGGATGCCCACGACCGAGTCGTAAAAACAATCCTCATTAACTACAGAGCCCAGACTCTGTACGCTGTAGTCCCTGACCAGCAGGGTGTTCAAGTCCAGACCTGTCGAGTCGTCCAGCAACGTCACTTGACTGCCCTGAAGGCTGCTGATGTTGCTTTGTGGTTCCTCTTCAAAGTTCAGCCTCTGGAGTTGGGCTTCCAGGGCGCTGGTCAGGGAACGCAATGTGGATCTCTTGTTGAGGGGAGGTTCTGAGCGAGCGTCATCATCGAGCAGTCTGGTCTCATCTGTTCGTGGTGGTATTCTCTGCCAGGAGTTTGTCCTAAGTGCTCTGGCGTCCTGTCTCCAGGGAAAGGTGAAGGTGGAATCTTTGAATCTCTTCTCGATTGTAGCGGTCCACCTGGCGTTCTCTCTCAGGAGACAGCGGACGGCCCGCACTGCGTTGACCTTGTTCTCCAGATTACTGTGTATCAGAAGACACAAACAAAGGATGAGAGATCATTTCAGCTGCAGCTGAAAAAAGTGATTCGTAGTAAACACGAGGACGTGTGTGTAAAAGGGATGTTATTGCGATTGTAAACAAAGATTTTCTATATCTGAAATAAAAATGATGTCATCTTGATGTAATACTTCTCAATGCCTCAATGTCTTTGAATGCTAGCAAGCATGAATAAGCTTCACCAAAAATCTAAAGGTTTCCATCACTTTCCATCAATTTTATTAGAGATTCACTGACATATCGGCCAATACTGATGTATTGGTCGCTAAAACTGATCATTGCCGATATCATGTAATGAATTTGTGCTCTGTATATAGAAAATGTTAAGAAATATGTGGTGGTATTTATCTTAAATGTTAAGATAAATAGTCATCAAATGTATTTATATAATTTAGTGAAGAAATATTCATTTTATCTTCAAAATCGCTATCGGCAGATATCACTCTGTATAATCAACCTTCATTATCGGAGAAATTTAGTATCAGTCCATCTCTCATTTTCTTCAAAATGTTACCTGCTGCAGAGCTGAAACAACATCTCCGGTCTTCCCTCCAATTCAGATTTAGTGTGAACAACTTCCCAAGCACAAGGGTTTTCAGATCCTGAGAGAGGAACGAGATGCATGTTGAAACTTTAATAACCTACATTTTGAGATTATGACTATTAGAACATGATTTATCTTACTGAAGCTACCTCACGTTCAGTGGATGTCTCCATTTGTTTACATTACAGTATGATGATTCACACACTAACCTGCTGAGTTACCAGGTCGGACCTGTAGGGATGATACAGGAATGAGCCAGCGGAATTTAAATGGATCCAAATCACCGGGCCGTGAAGAAGTCTAGTTAAAAAAAAACACAGGAAATCTTCAATTCTGAAGTGCTTTCAATTAAAAAAGAAATGTTTGTGTTTCTATAATATATGTGTGTGTGTGTTCTCTATATTTATATGCACACTCCCAGCCCATAATCTGAAGAACAATTCTTTGCCACAAAGAAACAGAAAGGTTCTTCGAATAAAAAAGGTTCTTCGAAGAAGGACGAAGCACCGTTATTTTCAGTGTATATTCAAATGCACGCATATGCATGTGTATATATCAAATATTTACATAAATAAATACACATTTTATTAAAATTTAAATAAATAAAGGCCTAATGCATAAATATAAATCACACATATTTCTTAAACATATATGTTTGTGTATTTATCTATGCAGATAAATATACACGGCACACACACATACATTATATAAACATACACATTTCTTTTGTAATCGATTAATCCCGATTAAGACTAGATCATACAATGTAAATATAAAAACACACAGTTAACGTATTTCTGCGGAAAAACTCACCATTCTCTTCTTCAGCTTGCTGCTCTCCCGATACACCAGAATGAGCGCTCTCTTAAACACTGGAGAAACAGAACAACAACGTCTTTAAATACAGTAGCGTACACGTCAAGTTTCCTACGGCTTAATGAGATGTGACTTACAGAAGAGGGTCAGTTCAGGGTCTTTTCTCATACGGCCCAATGAGGGCAGAGGATTCAGCCAACGTGCCGAGCTGTGAATGATGAACTCTCCCATAGAGATCTCTGTCACCTGACACACACAACACACCGATTTTAATCTCACTTCCTTATCATTCAATTACAAAGATGCTGAAAACTAAAGCTCATTTTCCATAGGGGACATACGCAAATTCTCTTTGTTGGATATTCAGCTTGCATTAAAGGGACAGTCCACCCAAAAATGAAAATTCTATCATCATTTACGCAGCCTAAAGATTTAACAAATCTGTATAATTTCGTTGTTATGTTGCACACAAAAGAAGATAACTGGAATAATGTGAGAAAACAAACAGTTCTCGGGCACCATTGTAGTTTTACCTCCTACCATGTAAGTCAATGGTGCCCCGCAAACATTCTTCCAAATCTCTTCTTTTGTGTTTAGTGGAACAAAATACAATTTACACAGAAACTTTAGGATGAGTAAGTGATGAGAGATTTCTTTTGAGCGAACTATCCCTTTAAGAATTTGATCCACACTGTTAATGATCTCCAAACTGTAAACCTTTCTCTTCCCCATTCCGCTGAGATCTTGTATTGAACTATGCTCATGTTATTAGAAAATTACTATTGGACGCACCTCCTTCTCTGCCCTCTGCTCGGCCACTAGCTGGTCGAACACTGTGCCGAAGTCCTCATAGATCTTCTGCATCTCATTAATGTGAAGGGCCACCTTCTCCATAGCCTTCAATGCCTCTGTACACACACACCAGAGAGACAATCAAGACAACTTAAATGAACAAACGAAAAATGAAATGAACGCTCTCATTTGTGGGTAGCTTTCGATTAAAGTGTCTGACATGACACTCACTCTTATTAAACACTAGTATCGACTGAACTTGGATGAGTTGACCGACCTGTGAGATGGTTGTGCTCATCGCTGTCGGGGCTTGTTAGAGACACCAGCTCCCTCAGCAGCAGCGGGTACTTCAGGACCCTCTGCACAGGTTTGATGAGGTACGACTCCAGCGTGGAAGAGTGCTGTTTGGTGGGGTTCCTCGCCTCCAGGAACTCTTTGAACGCCCGGTCTGTTTTCGCTGCGTCACAGAAGAGAAATAAAACATGAAATACAACGGGCGTGATCTGAAAAAAGCCATCAGATGAGATGAGATGAGATGACTGAGAACATTTTACCTCGTTCTAGAACTTTCTGCACCTTGATGTGGTTGGCGCAGAAGCCGCTGTAAAGCTTAAAGTGATCTGCGTAGTTGAGGAAGGATCCGCTCAGGGAGAAGAGAACTTTCTGTGAGATTGAAAGAGAAAGATGAACTATGTGCTTCAGACTTTAAATGCAGGGGAAATGAATCATTTAGATGTGGTTTCACTTTTTGGGTCACCTTGAGTTTCTCAGGGGTCTCCAGTGTATGGTAGTCTGGAGAGAAAGTTGTCCTCTCCTCTAGAGTTTGAAGAAAAACCTTCTGGAAGTCCAGCATCTCCGGCAGACTGCCGAACAGAGACTCCATCTACAGCAAGAGATGTGCAGAACGGACAAAATCAAGTACATGCAGGGTTTGCACACCTTTTAACTGATGTGTTTGCATGACTGCTTCTGTAGTTCTTTATAACTTGATATGGATCTCAGAGCTGGATTTCTAAAGCATTACGTAACACAGTGTTGTCTTTGTAGAATGGCATGATGACTACTGAAAATAGGGCAGTGCCATGACAGTTAAAAGCTGAATTTTACAATTACAATATAATAAAATATTAATAATAAGCCATAATTATTTGCAACATAACTTAGAATTTGCTGTATCTTTTATCTAAAACACTTTGGTGAACGGAACTATAAATTAAATGGAAACTTAATTTAAAACAACTTTTCAAACTTTGTTAATAAATCAAATGAATAATAGTATTTTCATGTTTACAGGAACAATCACAACAAATTTAATAAAAAACAAACGTTGCTATCCTAATTATAAACAACTTTTCAAATGTTGTTATTAGATAAATAAAATAAGATAAATAAAAAATAGTTTTTGCATATTTACCGGAAGAATTATAAAAAAATCTATTTGCAAACATAATTAAAAACCACTTTTCAAGCTTTGTGAGTTAATAAATTATATAATAATAGCAGGAACAATCCTTTTCTATTATTTTCATTGATTTCTTGATGACACTTAATGATTTAAGGCCTGAACACCACAAATGTAATATTCCCTGATATTTCTAAACATTCTGGACAGATGCATTTAAACATAGAAGTTTAACCCCAAAAACGTACCTCATCATGACTGAGAAAAGTTTCTCCTTGTAATGGATTCAGGTAGATGTCAAACAGAGATCCAAGGTCCTTAAAAATACGACAAATCCCAGTGTTAGTATAAATGCATGCATGTGAACAATAAACACTCTCAATAGGCATTCTTGACTTAACAGATGATGAATCTGTACCTTCACGTAGGATTTTTCTGTGTCCACCAGCTCCTGAATCACCATGCTCAAGCGCTCGGTGACGGACATGTGACGGGGGGAGGATCTGGTGTGGCCGTTCTCAGTGGAGTAAGGGTTCCTCTGGACCTCCGGCACGAGGACGGAGCCCTCGGGGAACGTCTGATAGAAGTTACACACCGTCTCTGGGTTCTACAAGAAGAAAGAAGGCAGAAGTTCGATCTTTGTAGTTACATTTATCATTACATTACTTGAGATGGGTTTTTTTTCATTTAGAGATCAGGAGCTGGGTCGTCTGCGGGGGCACAACTTGTTTATTGTCTGAATTTTATTTTGATCACTGCTCGCTCATAGCACGCAAAATCTGTTCTGTTGTAACAAATCATTTCTGGGTTACCTTTTCACTCCCTGAAATGGTCCTGAATCAGTCCATTTCAAAACAACACAGCTGGATAAAACAAACTAGGCTAAACCACGAGAATCAGTGTCTGTGTGATAAAAGCAGCCCCGTGAAACGCAAGAAGGCTTTATCTCCAGAGCACATGTGGTGTGTGCGTCCTCGGCACGGTGCGTGAAACACGGCATCAACGGGGAAAATTCAAGCCATTTGTCATCGTAATCTATGCTGTCAGAGTGTAATAAAGTGCTGACAAACTGATGAATCCCGCCGGGAGGCTCTCTCAACACACAGACGATGGAAAATGTATTGCACAGAAAATCTATCTTTTTATAAAGCATTACTGTGTGGGTTGATCTCATGAATAATCCTAGTGAAGAGCACCTGAATGTGTTGTGATGATCTGAGAAGGTTAAAGAGGAGTGTGTGTTCGCATGGTTTTCCAGGGTGAACATCCGGTTATAACATATATCGCAGTTCAATTATTTCAAGGTTAACAGTCTAACACACCAGAATTACAAAATGTGTTAAACAGCCCGAGGTCTCGGTTTTCCTTTAGTAATGCACACTTTAAACATCACAACAGATTATTTCACAATGTAGGTTAGGCTACAAATCATAGATAATATATTCTTTTAATAGTCTCTGATTACTGAGTGATTTGACCATTTGAGAGGCTAAAACAGTTTAGTGGCCAAAGTGTATATAATAAAAAGGTTTTTTTAATTTTTATTTTAGCTTTTAGTGTAGATAGACAGGAAATGTTGTGTCTGAGTTCTGTTTGATTTTAAAAGTGAATCTGAACTTGTTTTCTTTTGTTTGTTGTTTTCTTGTATTTGAGGTCTGAAAAAAATCCAGAGCATCTTTTCTGTTATTTTCACCTGTTTCTCCAGTTTTCATTTTTTGCAAATAAATACAAATAGAAGCAATATTGTTATTTGAAATTTGGGAGAAATATTATTAGTATATCACATAGTGAAAGAAAAATGATCAATTAGCCTAAACACCTATAAATAGTCAATTCAGAAAAACTGAAAATAATTTTGAAACGGTCTCTTCATTTTTTTCTGCGGCTGTGCATTATGCCATAAATCTCATATTTGAATGGTTAAATCTGTACAAATATTGCACAAATACACCCTCCAGTTATCACTTTAAGCCACCACTGTGATATATACAGTATATATATTATATTTATTTCTATTCATATATGTTTGTATTTATTAGTGCTGTCAACGTTAACGGTTAAAAATATTTATCCGTTTATTTTGTCATCCTTTGTCTAGCGTTAAATTATATAATCACGCTCTCATTCATGTATTCATAAATGATGTTATCGTTTAAAATGATGTTGTTAAAGAAATCTGTTGTTTCTACATTAATTTGGAGATTAAATGTGAAGTTTTTAGATAATTAGTATATTTAAAAACCTGAATGTTATGTGCGACTAATTGTGATTGATTACAAAAAAAAATTTGATTAATCAGATTGACAGCACTAGTATTTATATTTTATTATAAATTATAAAATCTTGAATTTTTATAACCCAGTGCAAAAAAATTAAATTGCAGATTGTTTTTTTTTTTGTGGAAAATAATTACGATGCTTTATGCAAAACCGTTATCAGTGTTAAAACTACACAAGAAACAAATCTGACACGGACACACTGTAAAACTAAAATCAAAAGGAATCATTTAGACAAACATGAAATGATTTCAATTCTACATTAACGTGTTGGGAAATAAAGTTTACAGCGGTATTTGTACTTTGCTGTCCATGAAAGGGTCATGAACAGGTCATCAGTGCATTCACAAGTTGATGTGCCCATTGGAGCTTAACAGCCATGACATACTGTATTTAAAATATAGCAATACCCTCTCGTCCCATATAGCCGAAATGTCCTATATAATGTCTTTTTTCAATTCCTCACGTTTCTAAATATTAAAATGTCATTATACCAAAGATCTGCAATATAATGTAAACATCAATGATATATAGCAACTGAGAAAGACTGAGAAATGTTTTCAGTACCAGCGAGACGCACTCACACGCCAAACACGATCTCATGTAATCCAGCAGCCTCGCCAGCGTGTTCTTCAGCATCTGACGGAGGGACGGCAGCGAGAAGAGGAAAATATCTTCCTCTTCATCTTCTACACTGTACTGACCCAGCAGCCAACACATGACCTCTGACCTCTCCTCTATACATGTGCAACACTTCATTACACATCGACTCAAAGCATTCTCTCCACTGCAGGTGCATTCTAATCTCTCTGACACTTTTTCTGAGACGTGCGTCTCAGCGTAAGCCTGGATTAATAGTCTAAGTGACCATATGCTGCTTTGTTACGTGCCTCAGATCAAGCATTTCATGTAGACGTTTGTCACTGGACACATAACAAACAAAACTGAAACTTACAGGAAACATTTAGACATTTTATCTGAGAAAAACACAAGAGGTCTGGAATTCAGTTGAGCACAGCTCATCCTCCACGTGACCTCACAACAGACACCGTCCCCCTGATCACACCAGCCGATCTCTCAACACAAGCTGCTCACACCTCTTCAATCTCCGACAGCACGGCTACACACATTCCCCACACTTACCTTTCTGCCGCCCTCAGCCTTATCGCTCGCCTCCTCCAAACCGGGCGCCACGGAGCCGTCGGAACCGTCCCGCTCCCGTGATGCATCTGATTGAGACAGAGAGGTGGAGATGTTGTTGAAAGAGTGGTTTGTTAGTGAAGTGAGATGTATTGTGATAAACACAGATGAGTCTCGTTTTATGGACAGACTCGCCGCAGGCTGACCCGTACGTGGATTTGACCTTTATTAACAGCCATTGATCTGATCTCACTAACAGCTGGAGCAATTCAGACGACCTTTGAAGTTGCTCCAGGACCTAATCTGTTTATTTAAGGTGTTTGCAAGGCAAACGTCAATATTATTATTGCTTCTTACTTGGCGCTCTGGTATACTTGATTCTGATTGGTCAATCACGACATTCCGAGGTCTGTTATTCCCAGATAACAACTGATAAAACTGATAACACACCACTCATTTGTGTAGTCATCTTTACTGGTGCAGTTTAGTGAAAATACACAAATAAATTAGTGCTGTCAAATCGATTAATCACAATAATATTGTGATTAATCGATAATATTTGTGTTTATGTAATATATATATATGTGTATGGAGTGTATATTTACATTTATATATATATATATAAATGCACACACATAAATGTGTATAAATATTTAAATATAATTTACATTATGTATAAAAAAAATAAACAAATATTACTCGTATTTATTAAATATATACATTACATGTATGTTTGTGTATTTATCTATACAAATACACACGCCACACACATAATATTATATGAAAACAAATGTTTGTTTTGAAATCCATTAATGCAATTAATCGATTTAACAGTACTAAAATAAAGTTATTACTTAAATTAGTTATATATTACTATTCCTAATTAATAACATAAATAAGGTTATATTTACAAACAAACAAACTGCATGTTTAATTTAAGATTCTTGGGATAATTTTATTTTATTCAAGTTTATCTTAAAATGAATGTTACAAACACACTCTACAGAAAAACCAGTCCCATTCCCAGCTCTATTTTTGTGGTGGCAAAAAGGCCCTGCGGTGTAATCGTTCTGGGCATTTTGACAACATCATGCTGTGAAACATGTCATACGTCATTAGGTTCTCATCATAAAGACAGCAGGCGCTTTTCGTTGTATTGTTTGCGGTACGTCTCAAGAGGCAAGAGATGCCTGGAGCTACCCACGACCTCCGTTTCTTCACCGCTGCAACTTCACACACAATTCTTTATTCTGGTCTTTCCTAAACTTGAACATATTTGGAAGAGTTACGTCCATTTAAAGTGAATGGAGCATGCCTACCATTAGATTTTTAAGCTAGGTGAATTGTAAATGCATCTCTCGAAAAAATGTGTTTATCTAAACACACCGGAGCAGAAATGACCAGTGCCTCAGATCATATGCTTTAAATAAATCACATTGATATAAAGTCAGACAGATTCCCAATGAAATCAAACGATAAACGAGGCGTATGCTGCCCCCTGCTGGCCACACGAGGTTAGTGCAAAGGAGACGTGCACCGAATCTGTGTACATGTTAACATCGCATGTATAAGAGAGGTCAGATTTGCTGGCCTACCTTTGGTCAACTGCTCAATGTGAATGATGTCACACTGAGGAGGTGGGGCGTGATCAGGGTCACCGAGGTCACAGTCTGGCCAGGCGGAGCTCTGGTTGTCAGAGTTGTTCTCCTCGCGTCTGAGGACCAGGCGGAGTTCCTGGTGGCTGAAGAGGCTTTGCATGAGGCCGAGGTCAAGGGATGCCACGCTTGTGCCGTTAAGAATCAAGATCTCATCTCCCGCTTTGAGACCTACGGAGGAAATCCATATCATGGAAATGAATCCAAATCGGTCTATTATTCAGAACTGTACAGAGCCATTAGACATGTGGAAAGGTTACCTTCACTGAATGCCAGGCTATCAGGATTAACCTCGCTCACGTAGACATGACTCCTCCTGGCACCGTCCACATGACCCGTGACCGCAAAACCTGCAGAGAGCCGTTAGGTTATAACAAAGAAGATGGCATTCTTCATTTAAGCCAAGCTATTCATTTTGTGTGAACAGATACGTGACAATTGTACTGAAACTCACCAAAGTCAACGGTTATGTCAGGACGGGACATGTTTAGGGTAAACACATTGAGAGGCCAAACTTCAAGCTCATCATAGACCTGTTGTCAAACCAGACAAAAGTAAATATGATGAAAGATCTCAATATGAACTCATTTCTCATCCAATTGATCCAAATCCAGTTTGTCTCACCAGGTTTCTCAGCTGCTGCGTAGGTGCTGGACTGCTTCTCTCCACATCTCCACCCAAGTTTCTGGTCATGTACAGACAGTGCTGCGCTGGATCCAAGTGCTTAATCTACCCAAGACATGAACATTTTGACTACTACCGCCAGCCGAAATCTCAGACTGTATAAACTGTACTTGTTCACAATAGGCCGGTTTAGAGTCATGTTGTGAATACCTTGCATGCGCAGAAGAGAACGTCGGTGACTAGAGAGTCCTGTTTGATGGGCACGTTGAGGATCTGACTGTCGGGCATCAGCACACATGGCCGACTCTCCGGTGTGCAGTCCCACAGATGGCCTTCAGATGGCGCTGTGGGATACGATTTGGTGAAGACGTCCAGCCTCTGCTGATGAAGCCAATGGATAGATGATTTAAGACAATTGAGGGAACATTTCACATTTAAACAAGTTTACAAGCACCATTATTAATTCACTTTCTGTTAAAAAAATTTTTTTTCTTTAAGTTGAAAATTGTCACAACCGTAAGCTTTATAAATCGAGCTGTTAGGAATGATTTAACACCAAATGTCAGTCTGATGTTATTTGTGCACAAGTAGTACTCAAAGTAACCTGCTATTTCATGTTTCAAACAGAGATGGCGATATAGAGGCAAACTTTCTGTGTTGCGGCTTGCAATAGAATTACACTGAAATGAAGACCCTCCCTCATTCAATGTCCACAGATTATCTGTTTGTTGTGACAGCTGTGTGAGTTGAATGCAGTAAAAGGGGAACGTGCCCCCCTTCACAGGATAAGTGTCCCAGAGATCCATCTCGGTACTGCTGACACCCGGGTTTGACCCCAGGGCGGCACAGAACAAACCCAAGAGAAAGTTTGAGGTGTGAATACTTTTTGTCAACAAAAAGCAGCTGTAAATATACAATAACAACGTTTCCTGCGAGAAAAGTTTTGACAGGCTCTAAACATAAACAATGTGTCATGTAGACAAATGGAGTGGGCGGAGCTATCGTGCCTGCACAACATCAACAGACTTCACGTCATTTGGACAAAAACTGAATTTTGGTTACCTCTGAGCTGCTTTGCCTGTATGTATGACCGACTGATCCAGAAGAACATCCCTCATATATCTGCATCCCACAGAGAGAGAGAAAGAGAGAGAGGGAAACATCAGTATACATTAGAAGATACACAGACGCTTAAAAAAGCAGCATGTTTCTATCTTTGTTTTAATTAGAGAGCGTCCGCCGGCTTTGATACTATTCTGATTGTAGATCTCAACAGAAATAACCGTGAGGTTTGCTAGGAAATAATAAGAGGTCTGGGTGAAATTATAGATCTATAAGAGGAGACAGATGGATGGGCTTTAATCATCAGGTCGGGGTGGGAGACACAGCATGGCCTCACCCGAGACGCCCATACGTCCTCCCTTATCTGTTGAACATGACTGCTTTCCCTATATGCACACAGTTGTCAAATGGATGTTTTCTACATGAACAAAAAATATATGGGTCAAATACAGGCAAAAAAAATTCTCCAATAAGCTAAATAAATGCAGAAACGCACCAACATTTGGGGAAATCATTCGTATTGATTCTTTCCAGGGCTGAATGGAATATATTTCTAATCTGCATTTCTCCGTCTGTCATTTTGAAAGAATGTTTTTCGTGTTGCAATGCATTCTGGGACGACACAAACCGTAAATGATCCTCCCTTAACATTTGGCCAATATTAAGTATTTAAGGTTGCATATTTCTTTTTACAACATGCAATTCCCATACAACAGTATCAGTTCACCTGCTGAGGTTTGCCTCCGGAAACAATCGTGAATCCCCCCGTAGCCGCGCTTTGCAGCTCGAGATGGTACACATGCGCTGGGAGAACCTCGCGCTCTCACATCACCAGCTGTCTCTCCTCTCAGAGAGCTCGCAGCTTGCAACAATCAACCACATGCAGTTTATGGTAATTCCCGTCTTTGGTAGCGTGCGCTATTACAGGCTGTTTTCAGCAGATTAGGTCCATTTAAGGCCGGATCATTATGAGGCTGGAACCACTGATCCATCGCCTCTGATCTCATGTGCGATGGTCTACACAATGGTGAATGCGGAGCTCATGCACAAAGGAGGAATGCAGATCCGGACTAAAACACAAGAACTGAGAGCATTTCGAAAACAGCCCCTGGACACTCTGACGGGTGAAAGGAACGGTGTGTTTTCCTGCCATTTGACCTCTAGAGAAAGCTTTGAAGAGCGCGTCGGCGGTTGTTTGTTTTATCAGGGGGACTGTGAAAGTGTTTCCCACCCTGACACCTGTGAGCACCATTAACACGTTGTTGTGAGAGTGAATGAGTAAAACAGGCTTGTGTCGTAAAGCGCTCGGTTCTCCACCTGCCTACGAGCAACGACTCTCAATCTAACATCACGCTTCTTAAAATGTATAAAAGCCGAAAAGTTTTGTTAAAGGCAAAATTTACTTATAAAATTATAAAAAGACGAGCTGACCCCCTGTTGGGTCCATTTTTGGGTCCATAATTTCTTATTCAGGAGCCTTCACACACAATGGGCCCAAAGTAAAGTATTGAGCCCGTTGGCCATAAAGAAAAGTGGTTGTTCAGATGACGAAGTAAAAAAATGCAATCCTGCCTGTTTTACAACGCTACAAATAGTGATGCACCGATATATCGGCCACTTATCGGTATCGGTCGATAAAAGCAATTTTTCAACACTAGTGGCCGATAGTTTAAAAACAGCTGATGATCGTAGGCTGATATATCCTGTCAATCAAAAGAGGTTTGATGTTCAATATTATTAGTCATTATGTGAATTAAGAAAAAGAAAAACCTTCAGAAAGTTAAGAAATATTAATTTAATCTTCAAAATCGGTATCGACAGATATCGGTGGAGAAATCTATCGGTATCGGTGCATGTCTACGACAAAACTTTAATTGTTTGGTGGTCCTAAAAAAGTGTATAACGGTTTAATTGTTATGACATATAGCCCCTTTGACATTCGCTCAACCAAAAGGTTTAGGTGACAAAAGGTGTACATTTTACTTCTTACCTATATGCTGACAGTATTAGGTAAACAGAAATATAGTATGTAGAAAAATGTCTCATCTTCAGTCTCACCTGTGACAGGGACTGTCTCTTTTCACCGTTGCGCTTGGTCAGACTGTCCAATCCCTTCTGTGAAGAAAACAGTAGTCCGCGCTTGTTCCTCATCGCTCGAGGCTGAGAGCGAGAGCGTCTCCTCAGGGTCGCCTCATCACGAGTGCATATCTGCACAAACACATATATTCTCAGAATATCAATGATGTCTCATGTCATTTTTTCTGGTTTTAATGAGATCTCTTGAAAAAGATGTGACTGTTCCGTACCAGCGCGTGGAAAGACGAGACAGAGAAGATTCCCAGACGTCCCAGCACCATTTTAGACGGCCGCCCGGAGGTGGCCAGCAGGCCTTTTGGGTTGGGAAGCTCAGTGCCCTGTAGACTAGCCAGGTAACAGCGCATGCGGTAGAGCTCGAGGTTGAACTTTTCCAGGTTCTGTTCCCATTGCAGGATCTGTGGACCACAGATGATAGAAATTACATTTTTGAAATATAAGTGGAAATACAGAAACGTAGAAAAATGAAAAGCATTTAAGAGTGGTGGAGGTCAAGAAGCACAATACTGTCTGTAACAGGCTTGAAGTGGAATGACGCTAAACTAACACAAAAGCTCAAATATCAATCTTTATTATAATCTTAAAGTTGTGAATTGAAGACGATGTTTCGAAGACTGATTTTTATTCCTTTTTTAAACCAAATAAGTTTCTAAATATACAGTTTTATTAACGCGAGTACTGTTGATCTTCGCAGGCCATGTGTGCAGGTACCCATTCGGATGCAGGTTTACGCTGAGCCTCTGTTTCCTGGCTCTGTTCAAAATCGACATCAATCGTCTTATTGCCCAATTTAGTAAAGCACTCATCCGAAAGGCTCAGTATGTCCTTTAACCTTCTAAAACATGTAAGCATCCACACACAAACACATCCGTTTTGGCCTCACCTGGCTCTCAATAGCCTTTCTGTTCTTCTGGTCGCTGATGACGGACATCTGCAGCTCAGCCATCTTCTTCATTTTGCCGTCCATGTCGATCTTCTGCAGCAGGGCTCTGCTCTCATTCTCCAGGAGACGCACAGTGTCTTCCTTCCCCTGGCGCTTGGCTAAGTGTGACGCGCTGGCCGAGTGGATGGCCGTCACCCAGTTCTCCAGGTCTGTTTGGTTTGCAGCCTGCAGATGAGAGGTGGGTCATGAACTGCTGCGTGTGCTTTGCTAATTGACGTTAAGTGTACAGTCTAGTACAAAACAGCTAAACCATAAGGTGTTAAGAATGGCCAAGATGAGAACTTGGTCAGGTAAGCAGCGCAAACAGCATAAATAAACCATTGAGTCCATTGAGAAAAAGCTCATTTAACTCCAAAGACAGTGTGAGTGGAATATATTCCTACACAACATTATGAAAACATATTCTATAAAAACATTATTCCGGCATCAACGCTGGAAAAAGTTACACAAACTCTCTGAGGCACATGTGAGGACACGCTTTTTTTAAACGTGACTCTGAAAGAAAATGTCTGGACAGGAGTAGCTGTCTTACCACAAACAGTTATTCTGAGTCAGAGGAACAACAGTTAGAATATAAAGCATAGCTGGTCTTTCTGTACTCAACACTGACCGCAGGAAGAGCATGCACTTAAAGTGAACACACTTTTCTCTTCTATGCGTCACACAGCATATGTGATGCCGGTGAATCTCACAAAATCTTGGTTTCCAAAATGTCAAACATGATCTTTTAAAAAGAAACTTGCATCTACAAATGTCCTTTTTAGGGATTAAAATCATGGTCTGACATCTCATTACTGTACCAGTCTAAAAATGTCAGTACCATAGCATGTTTTGTTCATCATACATAATTAGACGTTATTGAAGAATATTTTTATAGAATTGAAAAACTACCTGTATCGGTAATGATAATCAATATTGTGATGTACAAAGTATAATGAGAGAATATGAAACTTTTAACTAGAGTAAGAGATCAAATCTGTAAACCTGTGTGACATCCAATTATTTTGTAGAATATTTGTTTATTTTACTCTGGTTAAATTATAACACATCAAGCACTTAGACATAGCTCGATGCATCCCGGTAATGAGATAAATGTAAATACAAAAATAATTTATTCTTTTGTTAAAATTATTCTTTGTCCAAGTATGTGAACACAAGTATCTTTATTATGAACATTTTTTGGTTAATTAATTATGTTTTATATTTAAAATCATTACTATCCTTTTAATGGTTTCGTGAAAATGACTCCATTTTATGTATGAAAATCGAAATCAACCACGACGAAAAACAGATGTCCCTAAGGATACTACCAAATGCCTGCAGAACTGTTATATGAAAAGGATCACACACCTGGAAAAGATATACATCTCCATAGGCGTTACTGAGGCAGAAGACATTCTCTTTCTTGGGATGCTCAGGGACCGCCTGCACAATACTGTCTTCAGCCAGAACCGCGTAACGTGGTGAACATTCCAGTTCTGGAGAGGTCTTTCCATTGGACTCGCCTAACAAAAGCGTACACCCTGCAGGAGTCGAAAAAGCAATTAACAACTTTAAACACATTTTCAACATTCTCTGAAAAAACGCATATCAAAACGTCTTACCTTTGAGCGTGACCCAATACTGCCTCCACTTGCGTCGCGCTACCAGCTCCAGTTTACGGTCCTTGTGGAGGGTAATGAGGGGCTTGAAACCCAACCAGCCAGCCCTCCGCACAACTCCCTGCTCCTTCTCAAACAGGAAGTCCATTTGCTCCAAAGAGCCCATTGAGCCGCTGCTGCTCTCCCCTTGCTCCCCCTCACCCTCCCAGACCTGTAGTCCATCGGCTGTTCCACTGCTGCTGCCCGTCTCCAGCCCCTGCATGAAGTTCTCATAGATGTTCTGCCTAAGAGCAGCACCCTGGTTCTGCTGCCCAAGTGGTCCTGTTAAGGACCCCGAGCACTCTAACTGTGCCTGGGAGGACATGGGGTTACAAAATGGTCTGGATTCCACGGCTTCACCGTTGAAAACATCGGAAAAGTTCAGAGTGCTTGGTTCCTGAAGTTAAAGAGGGCAAGTGGTAACAGGGTTGAGACAATGTTGTAAAGACTTTCACAATATGGTCAACAATACAACAGTTACTGACAAGCAGGAAGGTCTGCATTGGTCAAAGTCACACTATTATTTTCTCACCTGCAATCTTGGCTTTTTCCTACTCAAACTTCCCGTCCAATCGCTGAGGCGGCGGATGCGACTCTTGAGCAAGTCCTTCCTCGTGTTCCCGTCAGGAACCGATTTTCTGCAGGGCAATGTAAGGGAGGTGTAATGCTGGACTTCCTGAGTGTCCTCTCGGGAACTCACATCCAGAGAAGAGGTCAGTGAGGCTTGAAATTGACGAGTGTCCTGGAGACGATCTATGGTTGGAATGCCGGCAGTAGGGAACGGCACGGTCACGTTAGGATTTGTGTAGAGGTCAGACAACCCATTCTGCTCTAAATGCAGAAGGACTGAATCCCCAATGCCACTGTCCTCTTCAGCGCGGTAGGTGTTGTATTCGTTACTATTGCAGTCGCTGCTTGCATACTGACTGCCTGTGGTTTGGCAGGTGAGTCCACCCATATGGTTCTCAGGCTGTTCTGCAGCAAAGCCATTGTAAGATCCAAAATCAACCGTACGTGTGGATGATAGTGTGGTATAACCGCTGCTGTTGTCTGAAGGCTGGTTGCTGGTAAAGACGTTGTCGCAAAGCTCCGTCCCATTCCCCCAAGGTGAGTCATACCATGATTCCTCAGAGCTGAGAGAGCTCCCATTACTGGCCCTCTGGGTAACATCAACAGGTCCGCTGGGACGACCACCCAGCTCACCGTTCAGCTCCCGTCGGGCCTTAGTAAACTCCACTCTCAGACTCCCGTCCTCTCTGAAAAGTACTTTGGGGCTGCTTTTACTGTCAGGAAGATCAGAGCTCATTCTCCGTATCGGAGCCTGAAGGCTGCACCCACCAGTCTGCTGCGTGTAGCCTACAAAGAAACCATTTCCCTGGAATAAAAGGTTGTCGTAGTCCCGGTGGCTTTTGGTGAGTATTTTATCGTCAGCGCGTCCCCTTTGATGCAGTCATAATGGCGGGAGATGTAGGGTTGACTGTTCTTGTGTGATGAAACACCATTTTTGGCTTTGTATCCAGGGCTAGTCTTAGAGTTCCTCCACCAAGTGTGCGGGGAGAGGACGTCATCTTTATGCGGGTGCAGCTTCAATGAGCCGGACTTGCCCTTACCTGGGATGATGAAACTACTGTACTGACTATCTGTGTTGCCCATTCTGATCTGTAAGGAAAAAAGACAATAAAACAATTTATGCATCTATTAATCAATCAGTCTAATCTATCAAATATTACTACCAAATTGCATAAAACATGGTATCCATTTACTGTGGTTACTATGGTATCCATCTTTTAAAGAATTCCATAGTATTTCCATTCCTAAAGCATCTTTTGACGCACACATTTAGGACAAATGCAATATTAAGTGACCTGTTATAAAGGCAGTTCTCAGAGCAGACAAAGCTATTCCGTCATATTCCTTTCTGACGCCTTCCTTCACTGTGAACGTCCTCTTTTCCTTCTCTTCTCTACGGCCGACTACTCTCCGCTCCGGCCCGGTGCAGCATCTGACCCTCACTGAGACCCTCCTTCTTTCAATGTCTCTCTAACACAGCTGTTGCTCTCGCTCTCCATCGCTCATCTGCGGAGAAACAGAGGAAGGGAGGAGCATGTGTCAGGAACACACAGCCAGCTCTTGTGTGGAGCGCAGTCTCTGCAGTGGGAAGTCCCACTCCCACCCCCAAACTTAAACAACCCTCACGCTTCTGTACCGCTGCCACATTCCATGACGTAGCCCTGCAAGGCATTACAAGGGCAGACTTCATACAACTCCACTGTTTATTTTCAGGCTAGGAAATTCCTCACGAATTTCCTTCGTTTTATATGTTCGGAGCCATAATGATTTAGTAAGTCGATCCCTCCGAGCAACGTGTTTGGGCTGAACGTGAAATCCTCTGACTATGTTTGTGGTACTGTAAAATAGTTTGGTCGTGAAGCCTTTTTATGAAGAGATTTCATGAAAAAAACCCAAAATCAAACGAGCAGAATTTCATTAGTAGCGGGACAAGGATTCTCCTGGCTGTTTGGGAATTCTCATATCCTGTAAACTTTATTAAAGGGTTAGGGGTAAGAACGGACTTAAGTTTAGTTGTTTTAATGCAGGATACTCTGGGCTGCCTATCTAGTGGCATTCTCACATTTATTGGACACAAGTTATTAAACTCTATAAAATATATTGAAATATAAGTTTTCGGTTCATTTTTACATCTGTTGGGGGTTGACTACAAAACTCATCCGTGACCTTTAACCCTGGAGTGAGCACTGAATGGCCGCCGAGAAAACTTTCATTCACATGGCAACGCGTCAATGAAGCGAGGGACAGCGACTTCGAGATGCAGCAGGGAGACGGGTGGCTGCTTCATTATGATAAGTACCAGCAGGCGGTGTGACGTTATGCTTCAAACACTGTGGCTTTGTAAGAGCCGGAAAATAGAAGCAGCCAATGAGTTCTGTCCGTTCCAGACGCCGGGCCGCAAGGGGCTGAACCAGGGCATTGTGGGATGTGTGTGCCGTCCCATTCAGAAAAGATGATCTGAATGGCAGTCGCTCACATTGTGCATCTCTCTTTGTGTCACACTGGCCATCTGCTGCACCACAGAGTGAGATCAGTCACCCCCGACCTGCGCAATTCACTCATTCCGAACGAAACATAAGAGCACGCAGTGCCAAACTTAACTAGAACGCAACAAGATGGGCCATGTGAGGAGTCTAAGGCACTTGTTGAAGGATGCAAGGGAGTGTGTGTGTATTGTTATGCATAGGTATTTCCATCTGCTCTTGACACTGAGCATCACAAACTTTCAGACTTTTAATCTGTGGCGCTACGCTACAGCAAGCGTCACTTTTACTACCTATTCTTCAAAAAATGTCAAATGTCTTTTTTCTTTGGAACTCAAAAGTTTGCATTACAACTCACTTTAACTCTTAATATGCTGGCGTAAGTTGGAGTCTATGCAGTTTGAGGACCATTTTCCACATACTCAGATAGGGTTTGATAAAAATAATGATTGATGCAATGGATTTAAAAGCACTAAATATATTTTGTAGAAAACTGTTTGCCTACGCGAGTACGATGTTTTAATTTTGAAGGCTTTAGTGTCTTTCATTCTCCCAAGTTGACAAAAATGTTCTAATAAGGCTTTGTTAACATTACCATGTAGTTGTAAAAAAAAAATCTGAATTGTTCTACGTTCCACTTACAAACATTTTTATAACATCTTAATAACATTTTGCAATGACATAAAATAAAATAGAAAATTCTTTTTTATCATTACTTTATCATTACATATACAAATATAACACCCAGAAAACAGTGATTCAACAGTGATTGTGTCTGCCAGGCTCTTAGAATGAAGGCATTATAAAAGTATGTATTTTTTAAAGGATGGTTTTGGGAGGAGCCGTTTTGGGCGGCGGAGGCAGCTGGCCGCCTGGAAGACCGACATGACTGAGCCTCTTGTTTGACCCAGCATGCCTTAACTACCAGCACACCACTTTTAAGACAAATTACCACACCAATGACAACACACAGCACTGGGAGAAAGAGAGAGAGAGACTTTTGTTAAATCCAGGTGTTGATTAAAGGGTGTGATCGTCTGATAAAAATAATGGGTTGGATCAAGGCAGCAGGCTGTGAGTGGGGAGTTGCCCTTGAAATTTTTCTGTAATATTGGGGTATCGGCTCATGCAACACTAGGCAATACAAGAAATGGCTTTTCCATTTGCTTTGGCAGCTGTTTTGTCAACACATCAATAATAATTGTTGACGGGCCAAGGTCTACGCGCTGTCAGACGCTGTGCTTGAAAAATATTGCTACATTAATGCTAACAACATACAACGGTGTGCCAAATGGATAACTTCCAAGAAAATATTTTGTGTCAATTTATGTTAATCCTGACAAAACGTGAGGATGGCAGATTCCTGAGTTTGTTTACGTTAATCTATGAAGTTAAGTATGCACAATCATACCTTAAACTTTGCATAAAATCATCTGCCATATGCGGAAATGCCGCATTTTAGATTTTCCATGCAAAAGTCAGATGCACCAGTATATAGATGGCCTAACAGCTCACAGAAATGGACTACAAACAGTTTTGTTTTAATGGGGACTTATATCTTAACAAAAAAAAATGTTTTTAACAATGTAGAAGCAAAATAAAGGATCATTGAATTCATAAGTGGTAGTAGGTGTGTTACAGGCTTATGGCTTTTCCTGACAGGAAAGCGGTTGTCTGCGTCACAGAACAGTCAGGAAGGAAAGCACTACAGGCCGCTGTAAGGCGGCTCACAGGAAGTCCAGGCTGAAACGGGTCAGATAGAGGATAACGTCTGTATGCGTAAGGCCATTTCTCATGGGAAAATGCACTAGTGCCTGGATAAAACACAGCAAAGCAGGCTGGACCAGAGCTGTCAAGGGAGACGGTCTCATAGGCTGCTGCCTGTGGGCAGAAAAAGAGTCAGCGCTGGTATGGGTGTGCTCTTCCATCTGCTTCCGCTGCTCTTCTGCTCTGTCGTGACCATTCATTACTCACACCCATCAAACTACATGTGTGTGAGGAGTTCTGCCTTATTTTTATCCAGAGTTGGACAATAAGTATTTTTACTTTACTCAAGTACATCTGTACTTTTTCTGTGTTTATACTTTGTAAAAAATTGACTTCACTAGTACATTATAATGCACGCGTCATACTTTTTACACCACTACATTCCATAAATACATTTTACATGTTTTTCTACCTTTAATGCTATAAAATAACATTTTGACCAAAAATACTTGAGAAATTTCCATTTTTTATGTACGTAAGTATTACACAGGGGAAAAATCAACATGCATAAATGACATATGGTTTCATTTCAGTTAATTCAGAAATGTTTTTCCATTATAAATGTTCTTAAGAGTAAAAGTACTGTCCACCTCCTAAGCTAGGTGACTAACTTAAGGTCTGTGGATGATGTCAAAGTCCTTTTTAAGCGAGTCCACTCCTCATCTTGCATAGCCTTCAGGCAACTATGTTTACTCTTTGGTCTGTTTTTGTCTCCAGTTATTGCAAGTACAATTTCTATCTACTTGAATGGAGAAAGATAATTGGAGAAATTTCCAAAGCTTCCAAAGTCTGGAGATGGATAGTAAATATTACTTCATTCAAATAACCCAAAAACGTATTTTTATGAGTATTAATGCAACCATTTGATTAAAAGTGAATGTTTATAAGATGCAGATTATGTGCAATATATTTGCACATCTCAGAGGGTGCTGTCATGTTTGCATGACATCGTATATCCGTGTCTGGGTTTCAAAATTCAACCTGATGAGTTCAAGACACAGCATCACTAGATCTGTTTGCTTTACCCTGGAGGAGGACTAACATTTGACTACTGCTCTGTTTCAGCACCTGACACCATCAGCGAAGCCGTTGCCGACCGCTAATGAGCAGGATGCTGCGGTTACACCAAAGCCAAAGTAAACACAGCAACCCAACACCTAAAACACATAAGCATCTGCACACACAAAATCAACATTGCTTCAAATGAGAAGTTTTTTTGCTTTAAATGTGTATGCGTATACAGACTTGAGGAGTGGGAAAAATCTAAAACTTCATCAAGGAATTTATAATTTGATTGAATTATTTGTTGCACAGTACAAGTCCAGGGCTTCATGTACACTTGCCATCTTCTGTCTTGATCTGATCTGCTCAAACTGATCATATAGTTACCTGACTCACTGTTGCCATTTATGCCTGATAACAATATGCGTTTCAAACATGTCTTCTGAGTTGCGATTATTGAATCCCGTGTTTCAAGACACACATCACATAGTATGTTATTGCGATTAACTAAACCTTTTAACATAATAATTTCACTCAAACTTTGTTTTGCAGATATATCATGTCAAACAGCCCATGACAGTTTTATGTACAATGTAGGAGTGTAACGATACTTCGTAGTACGATATTTTGCGATGTAAAAATGTTACGCTGCGGATCCGCATCGTAGAGAGACGGGCATATTTTACGATATGATATTTAATTCTATTCGTTAAGCGGTCAAAACGCTATCTACTCACGAGTGCTTATCTCACATATGCGGTAGAGAGAAGTCTCTGTGAGAAGGGGAAGCAAAAGACACAATCTGTGTCTCCACGTGATTTACAAAGCGTCTTATTTTTCTTCACAATCGCCGGTAAAACATAGCAAACTTGAGCGTGACTGCTGGCGGGTCACCCCGAAATTCATTACTAAGGCAGCACAAACTTTTTTTAAATGCCTTGAGCAAATGAAATGCAACATAAAGTAAGCCAAAAGCAGTGATGTAAAGTATTGGAGTAAATGTAATTAGTTACTATACTTAAGTATCCTTTTGGCTACTTTCGAGTTGTACTGAGTATTAAAGATTTTAGCAACTTTTACTCTATACTTGACACATTTTTTTTTTAAGTTTATGTACTCTTTACTCCCTTACATTTGTAATGACTAATGCAATTACACATTACATTTTGCATGGCACTTAACTTTTTCTGCAGCAGTTTGGGCATTGAAGGTACTATATCTTGTGCATTTGCCCTTACTTACTGAAACTTGTCAACATGGCTTCATTATGCGAATGCGGATGCATTTTTCGGTTAGTTGACATTGCTGGTGTTTTATGTGCGAAGAGGACATGACTGCCGATTGTTCCCTGCACCACAGCAGCGTTGGATTGGTTTGTGTTTCGTCTTATATCATCAAAAATGTGCACGTATATATAATATTGTGTTTTTATTAATTTGGTGCTATTATGCACAGCAGAGTTAATGACATTTGGGTTTACTGTATGCGCGCTGAATGCAGACGGCTTTCTGCTGCTTGCAAACAGACTATTTTGAGGAAACAGTGGATTACCATTGACCTGCTGCTCTGATTCCACTCGTAACGCAGAAATACGATGCTCGTATCCAAGGTAAATCCTCGACACTATCATGTGTTTTATTGAAGGAAATACATCGTAATCGTCTTAAACACATGCGCAGGTCACTTAACCCAGGTCCGTGTTGCTTTTGTAGTTCGAGAGCAACTGAACTCAGACCACCTCCTTCAGGTAGTCTCGGGTTTGGTAGCCAGGTGCGTACCCGGGTTCGCTTGACAGCTTTCACATTAGCGATGTTTCATGCGAACCGTGCCCAGTTCCGAATTAAATCAAGTGTGAAAGCCATCTAAGACTTTTACTCAAGTCGTTTTGGAATTCCTGACTTGTAACTTGTAATGGAGTCATTTTCACTGCAAGGTAGCTGTACTTTTACTCAAGTATGGTTTTCAGGTACTCATAAAACCTCTCGCCAAAAGAAACCAACACTGTCCTGTACCGATTTTGTCAGTGACAAACCTGCAATACAGAAGTCATCCTTCGTCAAGCCTTAAAATGTTTCTTTAAGTTGTATGTGCAACAAAAAGGTTACTGAAATTGTTAATATTTTGAAAATAAATGTAATTTGAATATCAGTTTCATGTTTCAATTTTGTGCAAAATATCGTGACGTATATCGTATCGTGAACTGAGCATCGAGATATGTACCAAATCGTGAGCTGAGTGTATCGTTTCACCCCTAGTACAATGTACAGTATAATTCCACTGATATGCTTATTCTCTACACAGATAAGAGATCTTAAGTCTCTCTCACACATATTCACAAAGAAAAGTTATTTCCTTTAGCCACACACTGCTCTTGAGCCGTTTCCTTTCAACAGGCCACTGACCAATCGCAAGCCTTCTTTGTTTTAAATAAAACACAGTGAAAGTAGTCCACCCATCCATGTCTGTTCCTGTCAGGCTGCTTGGGTCCAACGTGCATGGGAACCGGGTTGCTGCAATTTAATTTTCCCTTCCCATTTATTTTACACTTGTTCCTAGTGATGGGCATCTAACAACCAACTAGTTTTGTTTGCTAGTTTATCTAGGTATAAATGTTTTGTGTATTCCTTAAAACACAATATCCAAAGTTTTAAAGCACAATTTATGGAATTTATGGAAGTTTTGTGATTTCAAATCCAACACAATCTCACAGCAAAAACATAACTATTTTACGAGGTGGAAAATTTTGGCTAAATCGTATCAGTTTGTACGATCTCAGTACTATCTAGGGGTGGGGCTTCAGTATTGTTTTTTTAATAGTAATTGTAAGTTTTTGTATCCAAACGAATTTGCCACCTCGTAAAATAGTTACGAATTCCTGTGAGATCAGGGGCCTTATTTATAAAGCGTGCATACACATGGATTTGATTGCATTTATAAAAACAGTCTTGGGTGTGGAAAAGTGCTTTCTTTAATATCATTTGCGATTTATATGGTTTCACATCTGAAAGAGAGGTGTACACACAGAAAACACAGGTTTGTTTTCCGAAATCACACTTACGCACTTTGAGAAATTATCGTAAAATCAAATTTTTGACGCAACATTTTATAAACGAGGCCCCAGGTGGTTCAATTAACCTTGGGCCTCACGTTGGGTACACACAAAACGGGGCTGTAAACGTGCGAACGCCACTTTCCACGCAAAGGTTGTGATCTATTCAAATCAAACTTGACGGGAGAATGTAAGCAAACTCTGGCCCATGCGTACGCACATTCTGGAGACAAGGGGAAGTGGCGACACAGATGCCGAGTTGTATGCATATATGCTTATATCGGTGAGGAGATTGGGTGGAGATACACGAGACACGCACTTTATAAAGGGAATTATGCGCAGGTTCTGGCATACGCATTGTTTAAAATCTGAAAACTTTTGTGTGTGCGCACACTTTAAGGGAGAAATCTACACAAAGTTTTACAAATGAGACCCCTGCTGTTAAAAAGACCAGCACCAAGCTAACATGAACCAGTTTAGACCTGCCTAAATTTCATCCTGGTGTTACCTAATCTTTTCAGCAGAAAAAGAAAAGAGAAAAATTCCTTAATCTGGCCCATTGGTCCAGTCTCTTTGTTTTATCATCTTCTCAATAAACACAGTCACACCCAACTGAAGGTCATGAAACGACATTATGCTGAAATTGTTTTCACATTCTGTCATTCTCAGCTGCTACAGAAACTTCTCTGGGCTGAAAGGAACATGTAAACAAACTCGCAAGACCCTTTACTGTTACATAACCGGGCTGCAGATTGGGGTTCCTGTCTACACCAAAAATCTGATCTCACCACCGGGAATTGAAAGAGGCGTTCCTCTTACACAACACTGAATGAGCACTGGACAGAATGGAAAATATTACAGGAGATCGACTCTAGCCAGAAGTCATGGACAAAGCCAGAAGAGAATACATTTAAACACCTTAATCCACCAATTGTTGTTTTTTCGCATTTTTTCGATTATATTAAAAGAAGGATTTGAGCTATATTTCAAATAACGTTAAAATCACGTTTGAGTTTGGCCAGTAAGCAACTAGAAACCACACTAGTAGCCCAGAAATATCAGGGGCCTGATGTATAAACGAGGCATATGCACAAGATGGGCATAGAAATGTTTGTGTGCTGTTTTCCGTGCACGTATCAGGATTTATTTTAAAACATCTTGTCGTAAACACGTGCGCACCGTACGGATGCTCTTGACTGTGTGTACTCACTATTTTTCCGTGAGTGAAAAAGTAATGATGAAACAAAGATTTTAAACTCTGCTTTCATTTTGATATACACAGTTACATTAAATATTCCACCCTTAAAGTAAACACTTCAATTACATCAAGACATTACGCAGAAGTTAAACAAAAAATGATATATATTTTGACATATTTATAGTGGATGTGTTTTATCACTTTCTGTGGCATGCTATGTTTTAATGACAGAAGAGCATGTTATAGGTGCACAATGTCTCAGGTTATGAAAAAATATAAATATTTGGCGTGAACAATGATCAATGATGCACACTTACTTCAATATTATGGTGGACACTGCTGGACTCTGTCCATTGTCCGGTTTGAAAATGTCTAATGATAATAGTTCTCTGTCCAACCGCAGCTGCACAGAGGTTTATGTCGTGTGGAGGCATTTCCACAACATTATGATAAAAACACTGTATTTGAAGGATACAACTTACAGAGAACGGTAAGAGTTGCATGTTTCCTTTTTAAAATACGCCGAGTCAGACGACTGTGGCGATAAATCTGTTTTCACTAAAATAGCTAAAAGATGTTCACCCTATCAGCAAAACTGGATAAATCTAATTTGATTAGTATTTTTAAAACAATTGAAATTCTATTTGGCCAGTGGAAAAGAATGAGACCGCTATTCTTTATCTGAGAACTATTAAACAGTTTTATGGATATTTGGTATATTTGTTCTAAAACATAATGATACTGGATGATTTTTAGCAATGTTATATGTATGGCACAAATGGCATTTATAGGCTAATCCATATCTCATATTTTCAGGTTAATGTCTTGTACCTTTGACGGTGTTAAACATTGTGTCACATGGATTGGATTATGCATGGACATTATATGCAGATGAGGTTATGCATAGTAAAACTAGGCAATGTAAACACCATATATGGTGATTTATGGGAGGAGACGGGGTGGAGATGCAGGTACGCACAATCTTTCTGACTGGGTTTTACAACATTTACAACAGGGAATTTATGCGTTATGCAGATTTTTTTTTTTTATGCTTTTATAAATCTGAAAACTTTTGTACTCAAACCTAGCTTTTGTGCGTACGTACACTTTTAGGATGAAATCTAAGGCAAGTTTTATACATGAGGCACCATTAATTTGCACAGGAAACCATTGCTCCATTTTCTTAACAAAAGTTTGCATTTACTCCATCGCTCGAGCAATCAAAAGGGGTAAAGAAGATTACGGTACATAGAGGCACACAGAAGAAAGTCTTGGTGGGAAAATAATGTCTTTTCTATTCACATTAAATCCACAGGATTTTAGAGTTGCCAGTTAACCGTTCCTCTCAATAAGACTCAATCCCTCAGCTGGAATATCCAGCAAAGCCACAGAGCCCAGACGCACAGAATGCTGAACTCAGACCCTTACTTAAAGAATTATATCTTTGAGAAATCTATTCATAAAACATTCCTTTGAGCTTTGTCTTCCATAATTCAAATTATCTTCAATGCATGTGTTATTGTGCACAATATATCAGTTCATACAACAAGGCCAATAGTGGTTACAGTTATTCCCTCACTGAACTGAAATACTAAAACAGTGTTTAAAAACACAGAAAAAGGGCATTATGTAATGTGAACAATAAAAATAGTTTTCTTTCAATTAAACCTTTTATTATGGCTTCCCCTAAAAGGAATTCGAGTCTTACCACACTCCACCCCAGTACCACTCCAACTCCGTAATTCGTTACCCTGCACATCCAGCAAACATAACTGTACAAACTGTAAAAAAATGTTGTCTGGATGATGGAAAAACTTTTGATTTTGTGTCTTGGGAACTGAGTGTGCAGGAAACACACATGCATGTGTAATTAAATGCAGCTGCAGCTGAAGGTCGATCATTATTCAGCGGGACGGCCTGGGACAAGCAGATGATGTCATGAGGAGCTTATCTTAAAAACAGTTCTATTTAGCTCTCTGTGTTTACCCTAATAGTGCTGGGAAAACGTTACCATTTTTCGCCAGAGGGTTGAAGCATGCTGAGAACAAAAACAACTCTTGCTTATATTAGCAAACGCAGAGAAAACAAACGACCTGATGCTTTTCTTCAGTTGGAATCGAGAGTGTTTCTTTGAGCAGTAATGCTCATCTCAGCGAGGTTACGGCAACTCTGAGATCCCTTGATAATGAGCGGCGCTCAGACGACACACTGGCGTGTGGCTTTCCCGAGGTCCGTTATTAACACAGAAGCGGGATGTTGATAAGATCACATTTACTACGAAATAGCAGAGTGGCTGTTGTGATGAGGTCTTTCAGTTTCCAGTGCGGTGTGACCACAGCAAGCCCCCGAACCGCTCGGTGCCCCCCTAACCCAAACGGACGCCTAGACACACAGAGCAACGGCTCCCAAAATTACACAGCCATGGGTAACCAGCTCTCCTCATAACCATGTGCTATATCACGAAAATTCACCATTTTCTGAAAGTTGTGTCGGCATTGGAGACAGACATGCACACTGTATTGACCATAACTATGTAGGGTAGTTAAAAATCCATATGTTATATGAGGAAACCTACAAAAGCAGAAATATTCACCCAAAAATTACAATTCCGTCATTATTTACTTAACCACGTGTCATATTTAACCATTATGTCAAACCTTCCACATTTATTGTATGGAAAAGAACAGCTGCCTCACGTCTTTGGTGGTCAACGAAAAAACGCAATCTCACAGGAATTCGTAACTATTTTACGAAGTGGCTTATTCTTATGAATTCGTAATACAATCTTATGCGTATTGCGTATGTTTCAGAACAATTTGCTTTTGCACCTGTGACGTTAGACTTAGGGGGGACCCTCCATAATATTGCATTTTTCTAATAATCTTCTGTTTTTGTATGATTCATCTAGTACAAATTCATACCAATTAGCCAACTTGTAAAATAGTTACAAATTCCTGTGAGATCAGGCTGAAAAAACTTACAGATTTTAACTTTTGGGTGAACTGTTTCTTTCACACACAGTACAAACACTGTGTTAGCTAGTAAGTTAAACAAAGTCAAAGTTATTGACTAATTTAACTCTTATCTTGTTTTGTCCCATTTGCACCATTCCTTTCAGTGCTTAGACTGGGTTCTTCCCAGATCCCCGACTCAGCATTTTCAGCTCGAAAAGGGGGTCTGGTTTGCCAAGGACAATGTCGACCTTGTTTGATTTGGATTGAGGTGAGTTCCCTTCCACCATATGTTGACTTTCCACTTCAGATCCTGTCTGGATGCTCAATGGCTTTTTGGTTTCCAAACTGTGGGTGTTCAGCTGAGAGGCAGCACGTGCTGGTGTTGGATTCAGTTTCACGCTGGTGATGAATGAGAAGAGCTCAGATCTCGGGCTTGCTGTAAATGCAGCTTTGGTTTGGCTCTGTAATGATTTGTATATTCTGAAAACTACTTTTCCAAAGTCCTGTTGCAATGAGGTGCAAGAACAACTTTCGTTGGTTTAATGGACAACTTTTGATGGTCTGATGTTACTTACATCACAATAAAAGCCAACTATGAATGATAACTTTTTCTAAGATAACAGACATGGACATGCAAGCTTCAGCAATGACAGCACATATGTTTGCATATTCAATTCATTCAATCTATTTGCATATTATATTCTAATAGGTTTCGTCCCCTTGCATTTATTTAACTATCCATAGCCATCTTTATTCACCGTGTAAATAAGGTGATTCTTGTACACAGACAACAAAAGTCAAAATGTGTCCAAAGTTGTATAGCAATAGCAAGGTGGCTTTAAAACATTTCATGAAATGCAACATGTATCACAAATTTGCTAAAACAAAATTATGCACAAAGCCTATTTGTTCAGGCTCTATGAAATTTGGGCAGAACTGGTCCAAGGGCATGCTGTGAGACTAATTGAAGTTGAACTGGGCTAAAATAAGCTGTGAAGATAATATCGCGCCTACTCTAACGTCTCCGTGGCCTTTCTGCAATTACACGCTTCTGCTGGGCCCCAACAAGCGACCCAATGTCGGGTTTGAGGTGAAAAACAACAGAGCCCAAGAAGCGCCAATCCCTATCGCATGCCTTCTTCACAAAGAAAGTAGGTCTCAGCGCATGATAATGGAGGTTAATTAGGTAGAAAATCCAGCTAAAAATTCCATACGGCAGCAGTTCAGGCAGCTGGGAACAGAGGCTCCTTCTTCCATCCCACAGCGCAAAGTCATCAAGGCACTTCAGCGGCTGGATCAGAGCCGAGAGCCCGCGATGACTAGCGCTGGAAACATGCAACTAGTGCCAGGTCCTTTTTGTATGTTCTCTAGAAATGACTCTTCTCTGTTTCTCTCTGATACTGATAAATGTGAAACACGACGGCACTAATTACCTTTGCCAAGCAAAACAAACACAAACAGCTTGCTAGCTCGGTCAGCAAACAATCCACACAAAAGGCAGCCGCCGCAAACTCTCAAATGTTCATTTGATGGACATCTGGTAATTCAGCCGAGCCAGGAAAGAGAGCCACACATCATACTGATATGTTTTCAAATGATGTGTCTTACAGGAAAACAACATCTCTTGCTCCTTGTATCTTTACATCAATGCATGTATTCAACAACTAGATTTGAGTCAAAAATGTGGTTGGTGCTTGCCATGCAAAACTCATAATGAGTAGGAAACGGGGGAAGGGTGAAGCTTTTTGCGGCTCAGATACTTAGGGTCACTCAAGAGAGATGAAGGAGAAAGATCAGTAAGAGATTGTTCAACAAAGCTTCCCATCCAAAAGATAAAAGCATGATATTCAATTTTAGTCATTGGAACATAATAAAGATGCTCTTCCCAAACATGGTTCTGGGTCAACAACATCTTTTCTTAATGATGACACGAGCAACACAACAAAGAATTTCTAATCAAATTCTAACTATAATCTTAACCTTGGGCTGTACCAAGAATAATCACGATTAATCGGATCCAGAATAAAAGTTTGTGTTTATGATAATATGTCTGTGCACTGTGCATAATAATTTTGTATTTTTAAACACTTACATAGAAAAAATATAAAAATAAATAAATGTGATGAATAAACTTTTATTCTGAATGCGATTAATCACGATCAATCGTTAAACAGCCCTAGCTAAACCCCAAACTAACTCATTTCATGTTGACATGAAAAGCAACCAACCTAGTACTAGGTCTAACCCTAAAATCGAATTGGTTATAAGGAATGTTGTTCCAGAACCAACAAGGGTGTCGACCCGAAAAGGTGTTTTTCGCATCATCAGGGTTCCTCCTTCTACAAATCATGTTAAAAACCAATCTTCCTAATTTGGCCAAACAAAGGCTAACTAGGCGTGTGTGCTACACGATCAATAAGTAAATGACAATAAACCCTGCTGCCCTCGCGTTCATTGTAAAGTGACCTTTGCGATTGAGTGCTAACAATGGTTCACAGAATTGGAACAGAAGGGAGGAACTCCAGCTCAAAGAATTCAGATAAATGCCACAATAATATAAATGAACAAGAGATCCCACTATAGACTGCCACATAATATATTCTTTAAATAAAACTGTTGTTTAAGAAGAGTACATACTGTATAACATCAACAGCATTTTTATAACTCAATTGTAAGCTCATTGCGTTAGCAACACAAAGGTTGTGGGTTTGATTCGTAAAGTTACCAACGCTGCTTTAAAATCACCTGCCAAATGCATAAATGTATAATATGTGAAGACGCTAATCCCATTTCAAGGTTTTAAGGAGTCTTTGTTAATTACGACAGGTTTGACTAGCCAACAAAACTAGCAGTAATAATCATTACCATACGTGGCACTTGCTTGGTTGACAATCCATTGAAACCTCAACCCTTTGAAAACAAACTGTAGATCAGCCATGCAAAGACATTACAAGCACAAAAGATGCCTGGACAGAATTCAATGTCTGAAACGTTAGAAATGATGTTGCTACGCTGCAGCCACATGTGCTTTCAATCTAACGATAATTATCAGGTGCATTAGCGTCACTGAATAAACTTGGCATGCTGTTGCCACGCCGCCATATATCTGACTTTCACGCCCAATTGAAATCAAACAACAGTCCTCATTTGTTACAATCAAGACGATCTAACTGCTCGTCGACGATAAATTCCCTGTATAGTGACTGCAGTAGCATACGGCTTCTGTCCAAAATTAACTTAAAGTCACCACAGCCAACAGTGTGAAAACGAATTAGTCCAAAAATCTATTTATTAGCCACATACTAGTGTCAGGACATAATGACATTATATCGGCCATGTATTGTGTTCCTTTTAAAGTGACCACAATCTGGCTAATTTCGTTTCCTTGACGATCCAGAAGATAGCACAAAAGTCATATTTACTCAATCTGAGACAGAGCCGAGTTACTCTCTTAGTGTATGGAAAAGCACCCTCCGCGTAAGAAAGGAAGTCATTTTGGTCTGGAACAACATGACGGTGAGGAAACGATGACAAAATTGTATTTTTAGATGAACTGTTCCTTTAAACGTCCAGCATGTGAAGGATTCTTCACGGGAAAATCCTTATTTATTTCTCCACTTTTTCACATTCATAAACCCTTTAAGAACCAAAATAAAACGCCCGACTAGACGCTTCTGGAAAACAATGTCAAATAAAGCATTTCAGATAGATGCCGTCATATTCTGTAGGCAAAACTCCAAATACAGACTAAAATACATCGGCGTGTGCATTCCATTAGTTGTGGGCGCTCTGATCAAAAGCCGGTTCGGTTGGGATGTCAGTGGAGTGTGTGCTGGTGATTATGGGGTAGCGTTTCCACGACAGAGCCGTCTTTGTGCCACACAGACAGTCTGCTATATAAAACTACACCGAAGCTGTGAGATGAGCTTCCTTTCCTCAAATCCATGGAGTTATCCATGATAGAAGGGTCCACAGCTGATGCTTTGAGCCCCGTTCACCTCAGCTGCACTCAGGGATTCCAGCTGGTCTTTGTAAGCTCTTTGAGATCCATACAAACACTTCAAGACGACAACAAAGACACACACACACACACACAGAGCCAGAAAAGGGGGGAGGTGACTCTGAAGACACAATAAGGAGGCAAGCGTACTCAACATGAGGTGGATTTCGCGCCGTGTAAATCATTAAGAGGTTTGTACAAGACCCCTGCTATTACTGAACATATGGGAGGACATTATACTGCCCACTGTTACTTATTAGACCTTAATTACTGAGAGAAAAGGAAGAAAATCTCACGAACGCTATAATGTATTTGACACTAAGTTAATTGAGAGCAGACCTATGACATTATATTATGAGCACTCAATTTCTCTGAGGAAGGATGAAAAATGTGCACATGGACAGATACAGTTTTCTAGAAAACTATTTGGATGGCTAAGGCACACTTATTAAACGCCATTCCGATAAAAATAAAACGTATTTGCAACCAAACAAACAATCCTAAATGTTTTTTCCAGTTTATTTACCATATTGTGTCAGTCAGGGGGAATTTTATGGATGTATAAAGTTCACCTGACACCAGTTCACACAGGTGTCCCTAATCACAATATTAACAATCTGGCAACCAAAACGTCTCTTCATTTTAAACAGTGTATATACCTTATTTGAAACTATTTTCTATTTAAAACTTAAAAAGATCTTTGTGAAATGCTCCAGTGGTTTGGTATTTGTATAAAATGACAATTATTAATTATTTTACAATCTTAAAAACAGAAGAGAGAGAGAGAGCGAGGAGAGAGATATATATATATATATATAGAGAGAGAGAGAGAGAGAGAGAGAGAGAGAGAGCTCAGCCCTTACGAAAATGAACCATTACCACGGTAAAAAACTATAAACCAAAAAAACATGGTTACTGTAGCAAAACAATTAACCAATTAAAGTAAATCAATAAACCAAAAACATTACTATTACAAAAAAATATTTTCCTAAGTTTGTAAAATAAAAGACAGGAGAGAACGGGACCTATAAGATGTAACGCTATACGTTTTCATGCACAATTGTGTTACTTTACAATGTCCTTTTGTGCCTAACGCAAGCATATTGTTTTACAATATTATTCATATACAAAGAATGTAACGTAATCGACAAGTTGTGTACGTGATCAGTGTGTTGCGCGCAACAGTTTCAATCTCAAATTTCACAACCGTTACTCGGAATCATACAGTAAAGCACAGCAAGCACACTCACATACTTAAAGAAATGATTTACTTACATCATCTGAAATGAAGGAAACTATCGATCGTTATTCATTTTATTCGTATAACACGTCGCACTCTTCAGTGTTGCATCGTTTATTTTCCCAGTCAGAAGTACATGTCGTTCTCTCCTCGAGCTCTGCGTCCAACCGTCACGAGCCGAGCGCGCAGCCAGAGCCTAAACCACACCTCTCCAAACGCTCTGAACCAGACAACAGTCCCTCACTAAACCTGCTTTCCACTCAGCTACAGCTCGAGATGTTGTTCGCATTCCGCGTGTTATTATCTATATCTATATCCAGCTTTATTTTAGTTCACGTGAGAATAATGTTCTTACGCACAGTTCTCAGCTAAGGTTCAAGTAGGGAGAAATTCCCAAAAACGTTTCTTTAACTTAATGTCTTGTTTTATGGAAGACAAAAAATATGCTTTGTTTGTTTGAATGTTTGTATACAATGAAGTTAATAAAGCTGTCTTCTTAAATGTTTTTGATTTGGGAATTGTTGCACCAGAGCTAAATTTAAAGGTGCCAACATAAAAAAGTAGTCCGTAAAAGCCCAAATGTCATAAAGGTGACTGAATCGCAAGATATCTGAAAATACATTAGATACAGTGAGGAATAAACAGAAATAAAATGTTTCCTTGCAACATAGCTCCTGAATCATTCAATTGCTGTGCTTTTTTGTCTATATAACTTATATATATATATATTGTCTATAAAGCCATCTACTTTCATTGTAAGGAACAGAGCAAGAAGAGTCAACGAATTCAGTTTAACGTTTTCGTTCCGTTAAAAAATGAGGGTCATATGGGTGTGGAAGACGCGAATGAGAAAATGATGACAGAATATTTATGATGAATGTTTCATGTCTTTTCTGGTCAGTGAGACGGACAGGGCACATCCGTGTGGGAAAAAAGAAAGAGAAACTGGATCTCGGGGGGGAACAGAGCAAGTGGACAATTGTTTATTACCACAAAGAAAACAACAGGAACATTACATGTCTCAGAACATTGAACTCACAACGGAAAAAAGCACAAAAAAAATTGCCATTGTAAACTGTCTCTGTTGAGGTCTCTTCTGGTTAGTTGGACGTCCTCATTCACACAAACACGCGTCCGTCTTGGCCTCTTGCCCGTAGCTCCTGATCACACAAACACCATTACACACACCAACACCACCCCGGTCTCCGTGCTCACGGCGTGCTGGCCTGCCCCCTTGCAACGCGGATCCTTGCTAATGACAAGAGCGATGATCAAACCACAGCCGAGGGGAACGAGAGATCTAAAAATCGTTTCATGCTATGGAAACAACATCAGCAAACACAGATAGTGCAGTGGTTCTCAAACTTTTTCGTTGTAAGGCCCCCTTGTGTAGTGCACATTGCTTTGCGGCCCCCCAAATAAAGACTTATAATCTTAAACTTAAAATTTTGATAAACATATTCAGTTATACAATGCTGAAACAAAAATTATTTTGGCTGGTGGTCTTATTTTTCAGATGCTCGAAATTTGTGATAAAAAAGCCATGACATTTGTGGCCCCCCTGGATTCATCTTGGGCCCCCGAGTTTGGCTGGACAGGAGAGCCCATGAGCATTATTATTCATTTCACTCCACTCAGAGAGAAAGAAACTCATCTCGAGTCTTATTGACACGGAGGATGAATGGAGACTAAAGTTTGCACAGCGAGATCTTCAGGGAGGTTTAAAGGAATAGTTCTCTTAAATATTGAAATTGTCTAGTAATTTACTTTACGGAGATGTATATGACTATTTCTTTAGTTCAAGACATATGGATAATTTAGTATTAAAATGGCATCAGGTTTTCTTATGTAAGGGGTCAATGTGGAAAAACTGTGAAATGCACATAAAAACCATAATTAGGGATATATTTAGAAGAATGCTTGTAACCAAACAGATCTTGGCCACCGTTGACTACCATAATAGGAAAAATTATTTTATATATTTTTGTTCTGTTGAACACAGCAGAACATATTTTGCAGAACGTAGGACAGAGAACATAGTTCTTTTGACTACCATTGTCATTTTTTTCTTCTATGGCAGTCAATTGGGTCCAAAAACTGTTTGGTTACACATTCGTCCAAATATCTTTATCTGTGTTCAACCAAATAAAGACATTTATACAGGTTTGGAACAACTACAAAGTAAGTAATTGATCAAAGATTTCTCTTTGAAGTGTCCCTTTAAAGCACAATGTAAAAAAACTGTAATATTCTGCCAGCTGGGACGGCAGAAAAACATTGTTAAGTAAAATAAATCAAAATATATTTAGTTTTACACCTGATTCGAAAGTTTAGTCGTTTATTTACGTGAATTTTCCGCAAAATATTTGTATTCTTCTGAAGCAAAAATAAACGTTTGTGACAGAAAACAATTAATAATGAAGCTTATTTAGTAATCAATACTTCACGTATCCATGGCAACAGATCAGCGTGTTAAACTGAAGCAGTAAATGACGGGATTCACTAGCAGGACATGGTTTATATTTTTAAACTAGATAAAGAAAATCCCTATATATCATAAAGTTTTCATATTATTTGAAGGTTATAACATGAATGAAACTGTGGAACAAGCACTGATGTTTTGTCACGAGATATGCAAATGTAATGTTATGAACATGGTGCCATATTTGACTTTACCATGCAGGTTTGAAATGAGTTGAAGGCGAGTTAATTATAGAATATTTATTTTTGGGTGAATTACTTTAATACATTTAAAACATTCAAACAATAGACACAATTAAGAGTAAAAATTGTCACAAAGGTTAAAAATGTTGAAAGTTAAATTTGACATGAGGAGATGAGATGCTACATAGAGACACAGAGCTAAAGGTTAACATTTTGCATAAAGTCTCACCCACGCTACCCGTCACATATGATTACACACATTCGACAGCAACTCCCCGGAAAATAGACAAACCCGCCATAGGTTTGTATAATTGAGTAAGAATGGATGCTATTATGAGTCAGTCCATAAGAATGAGTGGTGATGTTGGTGCGCTGTGGTCACAGCTCAAAACCACAGTTCCTCGGAGGAATTCACAGGAACCTCAGGCGTGCCGATGTCGCGGCCCACAGACTGATGCCACATTGTACGTTGATGTTTAGTTAATATGTTGATATTTTACAAATATCATCTGGTCATGTTTGGAATGTTTATAATGGAAATCTCTCTCACCTCTTCAGGTTAAATAGGAACCAGAGCGGTATTGACCATTCACTGTCTACCCCACTATGTAAAGTCGTTGTGGGTGGTTGCTAGGGTGATACTTTGTGGTTACTATAGTATTTTGAGTGGACTCCTTCAGGTCAACTACTGTCATGGTGAAGCTAAAGTTTGAAAGGAATTTCACTTTAAATGAGTGTTTACTTAAGGGAAACTGTTGATATGTTTGTAGCAAGATACAAAAATAACATTCAGTTTATTGACACACACAAATAATAGAGCAAAATAAAACTGTGTGCACTTAACAACACACCCAATGGGTTCTATGTGCAATAATAATATTGAAAAAACAAACATTTTAATCGGTTGACACACAGAGCTGTAATAGTTTCCAGTGTGCGGTCAAACGTTTGGGAATAATCTTCCATCCACATAACCGTCCATCATTCAAGCATGCGGCTGAATGGAAACATCAATTTAATATTTATTCATCTATTCAGTTAAACAGCGCTATGCTCTGGGATGGCTATTGTTGTTCTGGAAAGTGCCCATCATCACCGGGCTGGACAAAAGTGACCACTAAAAAGAAATACGCTCTTATAATTAACATCAACTGAAATCTTTTTATTTCATCCTCGGTCCAAAACACACACACACACACGCACACACACACTTTCCTTGGTTAAGACTGAGTGTTGTTTTAACACTGACTGAGTGTTATCCATTATTTGATATTTGTGAGCGTGTTAGACAGCTGTCTGTTAGCCTCAGGCAACGTGAGTAAAGAAACAGTAACATTGTTATTTAAAGCTCATGTTTAAAAAGCTTTCTATTTAAAGCTAAAGTTTTTATGCGTTATCTGTTTAGAACTGTGCTTGCAAACCATTAGCATCTAGATTAGCATCTTTGAGCTAGGCTCAAAAGTATTAAAAAAATGGTCACTTCCAAAACAGTCACGACCGAAACATATCACTGGGTATCGTTGATTCGGTCATGACAAAAATAGTTGCGATAGTATCATAAAGGAGCACGTATACTTTATTTGGGGAAATAAACAAAATTCAGTACAGTTATAAAAATAATTCGTATTTCAGTATGTTTTAGTAGTAATATAGCATGTGAGCTGAAGGTTTTATTTAGATTTTTACTGTCAGATGTGTGTCTGCTATATGTGCTGGCTGCGTATGTGCAACGTAGGAAGTTATTAATGTCTGATTCAGCTGTGCATATTAAATATTGTGGTTATTACTAAAACATTACCAACACGGCTGAAAATGTCATGACATATCATGACCGGAACATGAGATGTTTAGTCAAAAATAAAGTATATTAAATTATCAACTAAGATGTTTGCGTTTGATATTATACAATTTGCATATAAAACAATTCTGGGGATTTTTTTGTTTTCAAGATGTTTCCAACTCTGACTGCACCGATTCTGTAGAATGGCCCATATAGCACTAAAAGTGGCTCTTGGCATGTAACATATCTTGGTGCTTCAGTCGTTCTTTTAAAGTTTTTTCAGCATACATGCGCTTAACAGGTTTCTTATTTAAAAGCGATGCTGCATATAGCACCTCAGTCATCCTAAAGAACATTGTAGAGTACCGCAGAGATTATATTTTTATATGCAAAACTCAGATGCGAGTTAGCATTTTAGCCCTTCCCGTTCCATCGCCCCAAAATCATAAAGTAAGGCCTGTGGTTAACAACTTCACAATATTTTCATGTCTCAGTCTATAACATCAAACACTCCAGTTATCACCCGCTCGTGATTGTCTTAAAAACAGCGGTTGCTAAAAACGACTACATCCTTTGGCAGGGATATTAAATGGCATCAGGCATAAAAATATAACAAATAATGCAAAATGGACACAAATCTCTAAAAACTTGGATGTATATTCATTCACAGACTTGCCAGGGAACACATTTTTAATAAAGTTTGAAAAAGGCTTGATGGTGGTGACGTTGACATCGAGCGACCCTGTTTTAAGCCTCATGTTAGGCTTAAACATGAGGCTCCAGGAGGCCAAGAACCACTCGACACGAAGTGGAGCCTCCGCAAAGTTCATTTAAAATCCTTTAATGCTTGGCTAGTCGTGGATTGTCCTGCTTATACCATAGTCAGACTCATTTGCCAACTTAAAACTGATATTGATGTTTACAGAGCGATTTTTGATCAGACAGGTGAAAATTACAGTTATTTTCATCAGTTAATTTCAAACATTGATCTGGAACTAAATTTTCAAGCACAGCTTCCAGCCAATCAGAATCCAGTATTCAAACAGACTAAGGTACAAATCTTTGTTGAAGACCCAGTGAAATCAAAATGAACGTTTCTTTGATGATAAAATTCATTAATGAAGCATAATGCACTAGATTGGAGATAGGGGATGATCCAGACAGTGTAAACATTTACATTAACGTCTTATTTTCGCGTTAGTGTGACGCGAGGGGTTAGCGCAGAACTGATCATATACGCAATCATACACGCAAATCCGCTTAGAAAACACAACAAATAATGCTGCGCCTTCGAAGGCAATGCAGTGGGCCTTTAAAGTCCCAGTGAAATTACAAATGACAATTCTAAGTTTTCATGTAATATTGCAGCGCTTATAGTAAATAGTTTATCAATGTGGGTCATTTTTTTTTTTAATTCATGTACCTTCATAATCTTCAGTTAAAATCTGAAAATGCATTTCCGCCCTGAAATGATTATCCATCTCAAATGACGTAAACTAGACGGCTTGTCCAGAGCATCCGTTAACTCCTCCCCTTCAACTGTCAGTCTACTGCCAGTTTCATTTCAAAATCAATGCAACAGCTGTTTTTACACATCCAATCAAATCGCAGTGAAAAACACAAGCCACGCCCACTGATTTTCTGCTTTGAAATTCCTTTTCTCTCAGAAATGTGTCAGAATACGGAAGTAAAAACTATTGCAACTTCCCGTTTACGGGGACTTTAAACAGAGAGCTTTTTGGGGATCTTTCAAATTATGAGAAAAGTCCACAGGCTTTCGGTCGAGGGAAGCGGTGAGGCGCTGGGTTGGCCTACAAAAATAAGTCATCTCTGCGGTACAAGTGATGCTTCACTAAAATAAGAAATTTAATTATACGGTAAATACTAAATAATGAATGAAGACATGTTTAAATGGAAGGTGATGTACAGTGATTTTTAACAATCACATTGCCGTCTTCTCTAGGAAATATAGGTGACTTTCGTCCGCGTGACTTTTCCATAACAACAATACTTTGAGGACAAGCGAATAAGCCCTTTTCACAGTGACGTAACTTAACTTCCGCCTTTTCGCAAAGCAGTGTATCATAACATCCGGCATGCAACAAACAAGAAGAAGAACTTCCATTTTGCCGTCGCTCTAGAATTTAACAACATTGAAAAAAAACTGACAGAACACTTATTACAGTGCTTATCAAGCACCTTCGCTAACACAAAAAGAAAAAAAATGTTTACCTTCATAATCAAACAGATACTGTTCAACGAAGAATTTGTATCCTTTATCGAGCTTTGATCTTGTCGTAAGCGAAAATTTGTCTGCAAGATGTTGTAAATCATCTAGCCGTATTTATAGCAGCTGTGCAAGGGACTTTGTAAACTCCATTATGAGGCGCTAGCGGAAGTAACGATACACTGCTTCGCAGCAGAACGGAAGATGCTTGACTTCATGTGAAAAGGGCCTATAGGGACACAGCTTTTGGATGCACTAGCTAGCAGCATATGGATCGTGACGCCCTGCCACCCCCTCACTCTCTGCTGCCCCCTATAGACGAACAGCTAAAAGTGTCGAGACCCTTCTATTCTCTTGTAAATAAAAGAAGAGGGCAGCAGTCGGATTAACTCTCTTTGTGCTGCGCTACAAAAGCTGGCAGCAGATGGCCGAGTGTGATCTGTGAGTTGAACTTTTCTCAAGCTCTCTGTTAATGAAACTAGAGGAGTTTCTGTGTACGGATACATTCACTCACTCATCTCTCACAGATGGCACAAATACTGCGGGTGTAGTCTTCACGCAGCATCATAGACCGAAAGACACGACATGTTTTGAGACATTTTTCTTTTAACCAGCTGGTTTCAAGGTCAGGTGTAATAGATATACAAGGTTTGTTCTCCTCGAGTTCATAAAGCACCACAAATGTACTTTTGATTTATAGTCCAAATATATATAACATGTTCAGCGCTCTTAACTGTGCAAAATAGATCAGGCAGTCATTTTTATTTAGTTTAAATACATGCACATATTTATCCAAAAACACCATGTTAACCTCTGCACAGTTAAATTACAGACATTTACACAATATATGTACAATACTAAAGACACTCATTTACAGTAAAATACTAAAAGATGTTCTTTTAAAGAGACTGCCATGTTAAAACCAATGATAATAAAACAGAAACAAGCCTCTGAATGTAATTGATTTGTGATCGTGACAAAGTGTGTAAACGTGAGTGTTTCATCTAAAATCTGATGTCTGATATTTACACTGCCTTAAAAAGATTAACTGCACAAAATATACAGTGTTGCAATCTGATTTTCCTTCTGTTAGTGATCAGTTCATACACCAAACTAAAGACGTCTTGCCAAAAGCTCACATTTTCAGCTGGTTCATTTAACAGCATATATACAAAAAAAGCATTACAGCATATATACAAACTCACAAACAAACACGTCACGTATGAGAAGCTCCAAAAAACTGTGAAATTACTTCTAGACACACACAACCGCACACACAGCTGTGATCTCCTGTAGGTTCATACCGCACAACACACAAGCACTTCAGTTTGTTATTTCACAGACTGGTCTCCACATACACAGGGATGGCAGGGATGGCGGCGTATGGACCGGAGACCCCAGACTGCTGCTGGGGTCGAGACTGAACCTGCGGCTGTTTCTCATTGATCTCCTGCAGGAGGAGGATATTAGCATCTCGCCACTGTCTGTATTTGGAAACGCTCAGAGACGGTTCGCTCAAAATCTGCTCTACGACCTGCAGATCAGCCTCTTTAGCCTACAACAAAAGAGACGTAGAATGTGCTCGTATCTAAGGATATGTTGTTAAATTGCTAGTTTCACAAAAAGTTAAAGCCTGCTTCAGAACGTTGGTGTTGTCCATACTGCCATCTAGTGTTTGTACACATCCAATACATTAAAAGGAATGATCCATAATATGATAGTGGTATTTCCTGTGGTCAAGTTCAAATAATACTATAGTATCTAGGAGATGTACTATATTAGCTACAGTACATACTACAGTACGCAGCATACCAGATTTAATGACAGATGTTCATTTCACAGTTTTTAAGTGGTAGATCACCCAAAAATGAAAGTTCTGTCATTTACTCAACCTCTTGTCATTTTGAACCTGTATGACTTCTTTTGAACACGGAAGAAGATATTTTGAAGAAAGTTGGTAACCGAAACAGCACTGGACCCCATTCCCTTCTATTGTATGGACACAAAACCAATGCGAGTGAATGGGAGCCAGTGAACAACATTTTTCAAAATATCTTCTTTTGCGTTCTGCGGAAGAAAGTCATACATGTCTGAAATGAAAAACAGGTGAGTGAATGATGACAGATTTTTTATTTTTGGGTGAACTATCACTTTAAGTAAAAGAGAGGTTTAAAACAAACAATGTAATGTAATGCAATACCTTTATGATTTCCAAGTGTTGTTTTATTTCTACATTTACACAGTGCGTAATAAGTTGGGTGTGTCTCACCTTTAAAGTACTGTTCAAAGCTCGGATCAGATGCAGTTTGTCATTTATGCCATCGTCTTTACAGCGTTTGATGAAGGAGGACCTAAAATCCTTTTTAGTGGTCGGCTGCATGGCTCCTGTAGGAGACAGACTCGCCTGCTTCAGATGAAGATACAGCATCTCCATCTCATCTGATGGTGGACCTGATGAAACAATATTCCAAGAGCATTTCTTTACAGGGTTTCTTCTACACTTTTTCACCAGCGTGTCCACGATTGACATATTTTGCTGTGCTCTGCAGGTCTGGATGTGACAAATGTTATCTTTTTGGGTGAACTACACCTTTAAGGAAGGTATAGTTTTTGCATTTTCTTTTGCATGCATCCGTTCAACATGTCTGTGTAAATATTCTCGATGCCCTGTATGTGCTGTACTATCTGTGTATTTACATGCCTTTTGTATGATTATAGGAGCGATTCATGTAAAGTGTCAATCTGAACGCTGTTTTAAAGAGACAGAAATGCTCACTCACGCTCATTTCCTTGCAATTCCTGTATTTTGCGGATGGGGTCGTCCTCTGAGCTGATCTCCTGCCACGACTCGCTGTCTGCGCTCGCAGTCTCTGTGCAGTTAGCCACAGGAGACATCAGCGGGATCATGTCCTGACACGGAGACGAGGAAGAGCGCGGAGGAGGGAGAAAACCCTGACACATCAACACACAAACACAATACAACAATAAGTCTCTTCTGCTCTGGAATGTGGACTTCACCAACAAACACAAGAGTACAGTCAAGAATCCCTTTTTTCAATGGATCGGAACTAAAAGGAATATATTAACCTTAAGAAAATATAGATCATCAACATCAGGTGGTCAAACTAAATATATACAGCCACGGATAAAATTAAGAGACCATTGAAACCATCTGTTTCTCTGATTTTAAAATGTAATATTTCTAGGTAAAATCATTGCTTTTGTTTCATTCTATGAACTACTAACAATTTTTCTACCAAATTTCTAACATAAATTTTGTTTCTATTTGCATTTATTCACAGAAAATGAAAACTTGAGAAACAGGTGGAAATAACAGAGAAGATGCTCTGTATATTATCAGACCTCAAATACGGCAAAGAAAACAAGTTCAGATTCACTTCTAAGCAATAAAACAGTGGGATTTGCTAAAATTACAAATACTGCTTTGCCATAAATAGCTTAATATAATTTATAACGATAATAATATTTTTAATATAATTTAACTTAAAATAAACTTTTTAATGCAGATTGAAGTCACACACGTTTCATATTTTTTTGAAAATCAAAAAATAATATATAATAATATAATTGTTGTCATATGTTTGATCAAATTATTATTTAACTAAAAATTAACTTAGAATGAGAGTGGCTACTTTAAACGGTTTTAAAGTCTGTGTTTCTCTTATTCCTGCCTGAGTAATATACCATCATTTTATAGCGTAAAGTTTACTTTTATTGCTTCACAACCTTTGAAATATCTTACACAAAAGCATTTGCAATGGATTTATGCCGTGTGTTCTTTCACATACAACTGTCCCGGTCTACTCTGCACCCCCAAAGTAATATATCCTGTCAATCAAAAGAGGACAGATAAATGCAATGAATTTCTGCTCTGTATGTAGACAATGTTAAGAAACATCACCAGTTTGATGATCAATATTAATAGTAATTTTATGAATTTATAACATTGAGAAAGTTAAGAAATGTAATCTTCAGAATCGGTATCGGCAGACATCACTCCGAATAAACGTCTATAGGTATCAATGGAGTAAAATTAGTATCGGCTTATTTAAATGATTATAAACTGATTATAAATATAAACAGATTTTTGTTCAACTAAAATAAATTCTTAATATTCCTTCAGGCAGCCAATATAGTACATAATGTCATTGGCTAACAGGGCTTCTTAAAAGACAGTGATCTAAATATCCTCAAGTTGAGAGCACATGCACACATCAGGAAGTGAGAGCGTAACACCGTGTCCTAACCAAATGATAAAATGCATCTTTTCCATGTTAATCAGAGGTTTTGTCCTAACCAGCTGCGCGACAAGCAACGGCCATTTCTATTTTAGAAACGGTTTCTATTTCTGCGACGTCATAGCTGACAGCTCCGACCACACAACGATCTCATTCGATGAAATTTCTGCACCTCATGAATATAAATCGGCAAACATGGATGAAGACAGGCTATAAACATTTGATTGCATACGTTTAGATTCGGAAACGATAGCATAGCGTCCGGTGAGGCATCACTGAAGTCATGAGAAGAACAAAACGCATCTCTCTTTGTGCACTCTTCAGCTGCAGCGTTCTGATTGGCTGTGTTTTGTGATGGATTGTCGCGTCCCGTCCCTTTTTCGCGTTCGGTGTGGAAAACAAATTGCTTTTCGCAGAAATCTCATCGCATCGCGTTTGGTTACGATGCGGCGTAATCATGTCCGACATCTTGAAAATGCCAAAGTGCAGTGCCCTTAACGTAAACCCACACCACCCTACCTCTCCGAAGCAGGTTTTATCTATTTTGTAAAACGTGTGCAAATGGTTTTTATCACAATAACAAACACCGCATTAATGAAATGTTTCCACTTGCTAAGTGTGTCCCATTGGGTTAGAAATACCGCATGCAGACATTGGATCCTCACGCCCCTGAGAACACTTGGACCAAACGGAAATATGTCATGCAAGTAGTCAAGTGCATGGACTGCAAGTGTGGGTATTTAGACAAAGCCTATGTGTAAGTGTGTATTACTCACGTGATGAGAGCTCGGGGTCAGCTTATCCATGAACTCGGCACACAACTCTGCTGTGTCTGCTTCGTCATCATCATCACTTTCCTCACTGTAACAATCTAGACAAACACAAATCAAACACTCTCAGCATGCAGCTATTATACTGTTGTGTCGGTTATAACTGAGGTTTGCTAAAGATGTCATGTGAAGTGAAATAGAAGTGTGTCGATGTGTGATTTTACCTCCACTGGTTGAGTCTGTGGGCGCGGGTTCATTTGAAGCCTGGGTGAGTTTAGTCAGCCATCTGACAGAAAAATCAGTTTCATTACGATAATCTCACAAATATGTTCATGGTTCATAGCCTACACGGCTAAACTCGACACACCCACAGTTTAATCTCTATTTAGGTTTTACTGGAACACTTTTACCAAAAATTCAAGAAGGTTGAGCTCTGCTATTTTCCATACAAAGAAAAACGTTGCGTGAGAGGCTAAAATGAAGCTATTTGCAAAAAAACCCTCCTTCGCAGCTCTCGAGTCTTATTCAGGTTTAAACACATACAGGTACTGGATGTTTTTGAGTTTTGATCACCGAACTAGCGTCAATGGGCTGGCTTTGTTATGCAGATCTGGCAACCCTGTATTCATGTTCACAAGAATACACGAAGAAAGGACACTAAAAATAGATCAATAATATGGTACTGTTATACTAAAATCAGGACGTCTGGTCACCCTAAGACCAAAAACCATGCAAAAACAGTTGCTCACAGCAAGTATTGAGGTCTTAAAAGCATGCATCTTCATCACAAGATGTTAAGTTGCACGCTGCAGAGAGCTTTGATCACGTTAAGTGTCAAAGCGGACTGGAGAATGAGTGTGGCCAGAGTGTAATGCAAACATCAAACCAAAACCAGCTCTTCCCCCCTCATCTGAGCACATGACTAAAACAGATAGCACTTTTTTCACAGAATACTTTACCGTCAGCAATAATCTCTGACCACAGGGCCACACATGCGCATTTGCCTCACTTTTGAACATTATCGCACTTACTTGTTCACGTCTTTCAAATTCTCTGCCGCAAAGTACAGTGTCAACATCTGAAGGTGGCTTGCTTTCATCGCACTGGAAAAAATGAATTTAAGAAATGAGTTAAACACCTACAACACAGACTATGTTTTTAAGAACAATGTCTGTGTGGGTGTGTGCGTGTAGATGACGTAGCGACAGCACAATAAGAAAACGACATCAGTCTCTGTATCTAAACTCGCTCGATGTGATGAAAGTAAAGCACTATTACTTTACTGCATGTGTTAAGAAAGGAAGTCTGTAAAACACTGTCGCTCAGACCGCACATTTAAAGCAGACAGCTTCCTGTGCTAAGTTTACAGCACACTGTCAGGACATATAGAGACAGTAACAGTTAGATAAAAATCAGACATGACTCACTTACACACACTTCATATTGTGTTCATAATGCATCTGTATGAAATGACACCAGATTTAGGAAAAGATTGTAAAAAATCCTTGTCTATGCTCACTGCTACAATTATGGGTGGTTGCCAGGGTGTTGCTATGTCGTTGCTATGGGTGCTTGCTATGGCATTCCTTGTGTTTCCAGGGTGTTGCTTGTGTTATACAATTTCTATGGTATTTATAATGGTTACTATACAGTTTCTAAAGTGTTTCCAGGTGTTGCTTTTCAACTTTGATGGTGTTGCTGGTGGTTGCTATACATGTACTATCGGTGTTTCCAGGGTGTTGCTATACCATTGCTATGGTGTTTCTCAGAGTTGCTGCTGGTTGCTATGGTATTTGCCACGGAGTTGCTATTCAGTTGCTGTAGTGTTACTGGTTATTGCCAATGTGTTGCTATTCAGGTTCTATTGGCGTTTCCAGGGTATTACTATACCATTGCAATGTTATTTCTCATAGTTTCCAGTGTTGCTGCTGGAATGGTTTTGCTGAGGTGTTGTCATAGGTTATGTGGGTGTTGCCATGGTGGTAATTTCTAAATTCTTTAGATTGTTTTGCCCCATTTACTGTCTACTAAGTGACTAAGTCTGACCACTAGGGACGCACTATATTGAAGATAATGTGATATATGATAACTTGCCAAATAATGCTATTCTATGATACACAGTACGATAATGCTTTAATGTCTCACATTCTTTTTGATTATTGCTTTTTTCCACACATCCTTCGCTCTGCTATATGCATCAACTTGAAACTTCGATTCAACTTTTGGAATTTCTAAAATGATTTAGTTATTGCAAAGCATTGCGATATGCATACTGCGATGTGCAAATTTAGTGCAAAATTTTGCTAATTTCAATATTATGTAGGGATGCACGATAAATTACCAGCCGTATCGGCGGATAAATGGTCGCTTTAAATGTTATCGTATCGGCGGAAAATAAAATTTAGGCCGATATATTATAGCCGATAAATTATGAATCATTTTCTCTGGTTGAACCACTTCAGCTGCACGCTGCTCACAGTTAAAATCTAGTACAGCACTGTCTTTCTCTCATGATCACTTACTACTATTAGCAAACCATTGTTGATGTAGTATGTAGATATTTATGAATATGTAAATGACAGGAACAAAAGCATGTTGTTTGAAGCTGACTGTCTGGTTGCTCTCTGTCTTGAGACCTGTTAGACCTTTGGCTATTGAGAACACCTTTTTATAAGTTAAAGAACCTTTAATTAGTGTAAAGCAGGCTTGGTACATGACTTTTCAATCTCAGGAAATGTTATATTAATATTTAGGAAACGTATATCGGCCAATATATCGGTTATCGGTTTCCAATGTTCAAGAATTATCGGTTATTGTTATCGGCCAAAATGTACATATCGGTGCATCCCTAATATTATGTGCAGCTCTACTGTTCATGAACAAAAAAACACACACCCCTCTTTTCTAAACTAACCACACAATTTTAGGTATCGATCACGCCTGTAGAACAAATGCAGTATAATGAATTACTGCTGTACACAAACACCACCTAAGACTAATTGTTATTAAGTCTCTTAGCAATCACCACAATCACAAACATGCGGTTCTCTTTTTAAAAACATAACATAAATAGCTGTGGCGGGGGCACCTACGAATACCGTAGAACCTTTGACCACGATATGCCACAATTAAACAAAATAAGTTAAACGGACTTACTACTTTTTCTTGCATTCAGTAGCCTGATCTACAGTAAAGTCTCTCAGGTTGATGTAACCCTCGGCTTTCTCTGCCTAGAAAGAACATAGAAAAGACCTGATAGTCACTTTCAACGTTACATAACAAATCTCATATTTTCCGCAGCACGAACACACTTTACCACGGGAAAACCACACAGCTTACCGTCTCGGATGTGTACCAGTAGAGCGAACATTTCTTCAGCACAAACCAGAACTTCTTCCACCTCCAGCCCAAGAGCCCTTTGCTTTCTTTCCTTTTGTACAACCAGCCCTGACAGTCGCCCTGCCCCAGGTCCTTCACCGAGACCCTCCTGCGGCTCATCACACCATTGCCTAACACAAACAAACAGGCACGTATGAAGCTTCTCGTTGAGTTTGAAACATCAATACCCAAGATAATATTACCACGTCTGTATGATGCAGTCAACAAAGACATGATTACGTCAACACAATCCCAATTTATCTTTTCTCCTAGTACATACTGTTCAAAAACAAGATTGTTTGACTCTTCACGCAAGTTTCAAATTGTAAAACCGTCAATTTGACTGGCTAGTCGTGTATATTAGAAGAGATCTTTCTGCTTACCTTGAGACCTTTCCGAAGCGAAGTCTTGAAGAGGATACTGAACGAGCCAAAGAGAAAGAAATGAGATGTAAATTAAGCAGTGAACATCAGCGCTCACAGTTCAGAGCGACGGCACTAATAACACAGCCGTCTGTTGAGCAAGCCTTCACTTCCCCTCACCACACACACATGCCAGTAAGATAGAGCAAGCACGCGCTAACTATCATATCGGCCCTCTCTCTCTTTCGATACACATACCATTTCAAAATCTACATGGGGACTAAATTAAACCACAGTGGGCAGGGTGACATGTGATACTTCCACTTTTGCTCCTCTAAAAGTGAACTCAGCACATTTTTGTTATTTCACACTTAGAAACTAATAGTAAATAAAGTACAATAGATTGCATGTAAAAAAGATGTAAATAGTGAAATGAGTGGCCTTATGGGCAGAGATTACATGACCAAGTTACTCATGTTACCTTTACTATTGGACAGCTGACTATTTAGGGCACTTCTAAAAGAATAACAATGACAATGATAATAGGAAAACAGGATTTTTAGGTTCATTCATGTGGGGTTTTTTTGCATTGTGTTCTTATCTGGAAGCCAATTAAACGTTTTCTTTAATATTCTCATTACGGTTACATAAAATCATAATATGACATGACATTATTTGTTGTACAAGGTTAAGGTATGCTAGATTTCTTTTTTTAGGCTCAAATAAAAACGAAACATCTAACTTTTGCATCTCCTTTGCATCTCATAGTTTCCCAGCAATTGGGAATATTTTTGCAAATCTGACCCTCAAATTACAGCTAAGCAAGACACACATAGACACACTTGTAAGCATTTTGTGTAAATCTTGAATACTAAAAATGTGCTTTTGTTTTATGAAATGTCATATTCGTGTATTACTGAAAATACGCTTCTATTGTTATCGACTGCCATGAAATATACACATTTTGAATACCTAAACGTTGAATTACATTGATCTTTGTATGTTGATCTCCAAACAAATAAAAAGAGAAATAAAAAGAAGTGAACACTTACTGACTGCATGGTGCTGATCACCTCTACTGTCTTCAGAGACAACAACACAGTCTGAAACAAACACACATGCACATTAACAACGAAACAGAGAACACAAACACTCATTTAGACAGTTTTTACATAACAAATAATAATGTACAAATACAATACACAATCCTTGAATGATGATATAATAACTTTGTCAAACAGGTTGCATTGCCCGTGGTAACAATTAAACTTAAGTGTGTATTGAGAGGTCGTTTACTTACTTTCTTCACTCTTATTAGTCTTTATTTAAGTTTAACTCACCTGTAGCCAGCATGTAAAAACCTGAAAGTATCTTATGCCTCGGAAAACGACTCTGGAAGACATTACAGACCTTGCAGAAGATGGTTTGGTTTGTTTGTGAAGCGCCTTTGAACACTTCGGTGTGTTCGATACCATAAGGCGCTGCGTGACAGACAGTATCGCGAGAGCGATTCGAAGTGTGTGGATTCGAATCACTCCCGCGATACTTTGATGTCATTGCCCGGTCAGTCAGCGCAGCCGCGCGTAAGGTCAAACACGCCAATTAGAAATGCTCCTCTAATGACGCCACATTTGCATAATTGATTTAATCACTCCCTGTCTTCGTTTCATTTGACAATGTTCGTTATTTTTAAGTGGTGGCATTATATGGAAATGCCTGTCGCTGTATGCGAGTGTTATCTATAGGTTTGTTCAAAAGAAGAACTTTGTGTAGTTGATTGTGTGGCGTTGCCTGAGAAAAAATGTCATGCGCTGCAGTTACCGGCCACTGCAAGGCGATATTGCACTATTTATAAAGACAACAATCGACTTACAAAATGATACTGTTTTCAATAAAGTGATGTTTAAACACGCTAATCTGATTCGGAGTTATGGCAATAAAGAATAAAGAGTAATGCTGCATTACAGACACGTTAGATTCGTGATATTTCCCACCGGTAATAACGTTTAGATTTAGTAACATTTAATAACATTAAAACATTAATGTCGCTAATGACTAGTAACATTAAAATATAAAATATTTTTTATCATTAAAAGAGCGCGTTTACAGAAATGATTTCCTAAATCCGACATGTGGAACGCAGGTACAGCTAAAACACCTTGGTGGAAATTGCCCGGATGTTGGTACTTTTTGGTCATCAATGATTGATTTAAAATATGTTTTTTGTATTTTACTTGTATCTGTTTACTGTTTATTTCCCTTTCACCAATAGGGAAAAAGGGAGTTTTAACCCTTTGAAATACAATAGCATTGATAACACGTAATGCTTTAAAAGCATTGGAACTGCAGATAATGTTGTTATTGTAGCTACGTAATATATCTTATTCTTGTGGAATTTTATAATACAAATAAAATACAATAAAAAGATTATGATTGTAAAGATTTAAAAGATTATGAGGTAAAATAAACGCTATGGCTATTTCAAAAGGGGGCGGTGAGGCCATATTTAATCTAACTTCCTGTTTCAGTGGAAATTACATCAACACAAGGAGGCGGAGCTATTACATTTTCTTCCCAATGACCACAAACAAATACAAGAATTGTGTGAACTTTATTATGACCAAAATCTTTATTAAAGGTATTAAACAAAATAGAAGAGTATCAAAATCAAGCAATCCTGAACTACTTTATGTTCTAGTTTCACACTAGATGGGTTTGAGGGTTAACCGTTGGCATCTGATACTGTTGAAATGTTTTATTTAACCATGAACAAGTCTCATTACACAACATAATAATTTATAAGTTCTAAAACAGTTGCTCCATTTTGTGAGTTAGTAAATCAAGAAAGACTTTACTCAGCATGGAAAATATATAACTATAACACTTTTACAATATTTTGTACTACTGAACTGAGACATTCAGTTTCTGAATTGGATTTGATCCAATCAGGATGCAGAATTGTAATGTAAATGTGACTGTAAGGCATAATTAACAGTAAAATAGTACAAAACAATAGAGCTCCTAGACATGTAGCATTATTTAAATACATTTAATCTAATTCAGTATGAATAACCCACAAACATGTTATCATACACACCACATATGAAATGTAATCAATGTTTAAAAACCATGTATTTTATAATTTTCCTGTTTTTATATTTCTTTTGTCCTAATTTCCATACTGTTTTTTAGACTGTCTGTGCAAACATGTGTTTTTCGTAAAGCTGCTTTGCAACCAAGTAAAATCGTAAAAAGCGCTCTAGAAATAAAGTTGAGTTGAAATGAAATGAAATGCCACTTATGGAAATCTTTTGTTTCTGAACCACAATGGAAGAACTTTCACAGAATTTCTAATTAACTCAGCGCATTTAATAATCAATAGAGTAAGTTAATGTCAATATTTATTTTTATAAATTCATGTAAATACGTGATGTGGTGCACACTAAAAAAATGTTAATCCGATTTATCTGAATTGTTTCGACAGTTTTTAAATAAGATGTACTGTATAATTAGTTGTATGTTACACAAGTGCCTGGCCCGAAGTTAACTTCCGGTCTGTGTTTGGTTATAATGTAACAATTTATTTTAGATTGAATTAATATTATTAGATTTGTATTAATATTATATTGCAAACTATATTAAATTAAATGAAAACTACTCTAGTTATTGAAAATTTGCAGAGGTGTTTCGGAAGTTACGTTTGGGACACATAATGTTTGTTTTAAAAATAATAATGTTGTTGCATAAATATCAGGTCATAAAAAGGCATTATAGCTCAAAATGAATAATGTAATTACTTACGGGGTTTACTTATTAAATCACCAAACTTGTCTCTGACTAATTCTTCTGCTATGTGGGTCCTGAATTTGAAAAAGCACTTGGGTTAATTCCTCTTCCTGTTATTCCAAAACATCCTGTAGGGTGTGGCCAACTCAAGTCAATTCAAATTCCTGCATGAATTGATAAAGAGCTGATTTCTAAATACTTACTTTTGCACAAGCCTGAGACATTCATTTCAAACATCAGAAAAACTTTGCTTTATAACTAAGCCAGTGTGCACACCTATTTTAGAAAGAACACTCTTTTAAAAAAAACGAGCTCTAGTCTTTTTCTCCCATACTGTAAGCATTATATAAATAAAAACTATTTAGCATGCATGTCAATAAACTAGACAAGATACATAATAATTTTGCAGAAATGAAATAACTTAATGTCACAGTCATTTAAAGAAGCAACTGAAAAATCCAAATAATGACCTGATTGATTTTTTCACAAAGAAACACAGAGAGAGAGAGTTCTCAGTAGTGTATTGAATGCTTTTGAAATCTTGAATAACATTAACAGGCGTTAAACTCTGGATGTCTGTAATACTGGCCAAACTGAATTTTCACAGATCACGGTCTCAGATTTAAAATGATAATACTGCACATGGATGGCAGACAGCAGCACAGTCAGTGTGTGAGCAGCTTGAGTCGGGCGATCCAACTGCTAAGCAGCGAGGGCTCTGATGGGGGTCTCTTGGTGGATTTAGATGCAGAGGGCTTCCGAGCAATGGCTTCTTGATAGGGTATGGTGCCGCTGGTGTGCAGGTCTGCGTCGATAAAACACTGGCTGCCGCGGATGTGATCTACCCCTCGGACGAGCTGGCGTTCACCTCGGGGCCGTAATGGCAGCGGGTAACAGGGTGACTCTTCTGAGATAGTGGGGATCTGTTCATTACTGAGATATCTGTGCAACATCTCATCACCTAAAGATGAACAAGACGGAGTTAGTCATGTGACACAAAATGCAAGTGTGGAAGCACTAATAATGAGTATTTTAGTTAAACAAAGTTTCTTTGGTTATGTAATGATTACTCCCAGCCTCAGACAGCGTGCCAATGAACCGTTTAACAACGTCTGAAGCATGTTGCATGTAAAATGTTCCTATGTGACTGACGGCTTTCATAACATATGACTAATTTTATGTGTTGTTTTATAGTGTAAAACAAAACGTTTGGGTGGGATTATAACCTATTAGGAATGAGAAAAGAAATAAAGAAGTTGATGTAGAGAGGATTTATAAGAAAATATGTATTTAATTTCGACTTAATATCTTTGTTTGATGAACTCTAACAAGAGCACTGTATATTTTGCTTTGTTTTCATATTATTGTAATCAAAGAGTAACAGCGTTTTAATGGCATGTTAAAAATATAAAAATTACGAGAACGTAGTCATAATATTTGAATAAATAAAGTAAAAATGACAGAATGAAGTTGCAGGATTATGAGATTTTGGTGGATGTTCTCAAAATTTACTTTATTCTCATAATATTATAACCTTAATATCACAAGGCTGTGACTATTCTCTTAATTTTGACTTAATTTTGATTATTATTATTCTCATTGCTAGAAATTCAATACCAAATTCGTAATTTTCCACCATGGATCCCGTCTGCCATATTGAATTCTATTCGAAACATATTTTTTTCAAACTCGTCCTTCAACATTTGTCCGATTGGCACAAAATGTTGTACATGGCATGTATTGACCCTCCTGACAAAAAGTTATTAACAGATTTTTGATTGACCTAACGGTTGTCATATACAGGTTCAACAAATTCTTAGGCGATCATGCTAAAGGGTCATGTGGCTGTTTCTTCGTGACACTTTTGTGTATTGACACACATCTTGGTATGTATCACCACTGGCACAATTTATCTAGCTCATAATTTGGTGTCAGCGCCACCTAGTGGTCAAACGATAGGAGCAGTTTTTGTGTACTAAGTGCCTTTCCCTGTGTTTTTCAAAATCTTGGGCTTGACCCGTAATTGCTGCTTGCAGCTATATTTATGATTATTATATTAAATACAAACTGTTATTCTGGATGCAATTACTTGTTTGACAGCCCTATATTAAATATTATTACATTACATTGTATTATAAAAAATATGGTTACTATTAATATATATTTTTTATAACATGGCACAAAATGCCGTCGTTGTTTGAACTGATTTTTTATTGTCTATACACACCAGCTGGGACAATATTTAAACGAGATACCACTTTGTTTGCACATTGATAAAATATTGCGGAATCATTGGTTTTAAATTTGCCCCCCATAAAAAACCCTTTATAAAAGGCAAACAGTGACTGGTCACTTTTTACATGTCCGTTAGAGGGTTTATTCGTGTTTAAGTGATCAGTTCTTGATGAGAATAAGCGGACCTGATACCAATATACTGGACACAAGAATGATACTGGAAGAGATGTCTATGATAACATTTTAAAATGTATAAGTAACAAGCTTTTGTCTCTTTTCTCTAACAACGAGCAGACATCAACTCTACAAGTTTTCAGTCAAAATGAGTTCCACTTGTTTAATGTTGTCTGTGATCTTTATCTTCAAATGAACTCTGGGTGTGCAGGATGTTCCCCTTGAGCTAGATACAAACAGCGTCAAAGATGCAAAGCGCCCCGTGTTATCTGACCTTTGTCCGCTCCTGCCCGTGTAATTGGCTTGTAAAATATTTGCGCCGGCAGCTGCAGATTAACACGCCTGAGCGCCAGTTTACACACAGGCAGGTGTTCGGCTTACCTTTCCTTCCAAAAGCCCAGGGTCTAGAAGGGGAGTCTGACACGCCCAGGCAAGTGTCTACCGGCATGGACACGGGACGTGGCTTCCCTAAAGCACGAGCAACAATGCAAGATTCAGTCTTCAACCCTAGCATGAATGTTTGAACAATACCATAATGCCTTCACAAACCATGCTGGTTAAACCCTTTATTTAAAGGTTTACAGTGAATAGAAGGCAAATATTGAATTCAGCGATGGTATGTCAGTAACTTTACAACTATTCGGGTGGGACTCACCTCTGGAGGGGTTGCGCTGTCGTAGTCGAGCCTGTAGGACGACAGGCTCGGGTGGGTTTATATTGAATTTACTGTCCGCGATGTTCGATCGCCGTCTGTTAGCCAAGTCTAAAGAAGAGTTTGGCGACTCGGGACGTTTTGGTCTCATCTTCACAGCCGCATATTCACACGTCTTTTCATCCCTGCAGAGTAAGCAAAGATAAACTGAGTTTATCTTAATATTGGAAGGCAGTTTTGGACACATTCAATACATGTTAATAGTCATCAGAAGTATACTGACCGTGGGCTATATGGAATGGAAGGTGGAGGAGGAATATGCAGATCTAAAATTGCAGATTTTTCCAGCCGCTTGACAGAAATTGGCTCAGGATTTCTCGACGGCTGGCCAACAGATGCATGTGATGGACTCTGAAACAAACACAGACAAAAAAGGCATATTATCTTTCGTTCTGTTTGATTCATATTCACGTACAAGAACTATGAAGAAACTCAGTCACGTGGTCTATATTAATAAACCGCTGTTCTACTTTGCCAAATTACACCTTGCATCATCATAACATTTGGATAACAGAGCTTTGCATAACTTTCACTCCATTTAAATGATTTTATAGGCCTTTGATCTCAACACCAAATTACTACAATACCATTCTTTGTGTACTGAAGTATTTCATTTTCTTCTGCTTTGAAAGTAAACCTTGGATCACAGACTTCACAAGGGCAAGAAAAGACTTGCACAAATGATCAGGTCAGTTTAATTCAATTATCGTGTTCTACTTTTCTAAACAGAACCAATAACTCCCAATAGGTCCCTGATCTTTGGTTGCCTTTTTCAAATTCAGCAAGTTCGCCTGCCTATTCTGTCCTAATAGTTAACGGTAAACTGTCCTCGAAGGGAACTCGAACCCAAGGCTCGGCTCGAGCGTAACACCCCTTGTAATAGAACAGCAGTGAGGAAGAATAAGAGCAGAAGGTGGAGATGGGGAGGAGGCCAGAAGAACTGACGCTGGAGCGGCACGGAGACAGCCGCTTGTATCCGTCTTAATAATGATTGACAGGACTGAATGTTTAGACTCTAATACGCTTCTCAACCACCACGAATTATGAATTACATATTAAAGATTCGTTTCTCAACAGGGATAGTAATGTATGGATAACTTGGTTTCAAGATTTGCAACATGAATTTCTTAAAAACACTTGCATCAACGAACTTCCTTTTGATTGATTTAAAACAAGGTACGACATGTTTAAAAGCATTAATTTCAAAACAGCTTAACAGTAACATTTTGAACATTTTTACATAAAAATTCTCATTACCGTAACCATTAAAAACCGTCAATCCCATAGTATGCCTTGATTAAAAAAAAGCATATACATGATGCCTAAGCAAGTTTTTATTAATCATACATAATTAAGATTTATTAGAAAATTTACATTTAACATTTTTGAAATGCGGAAAACTACCTGTATCGGTAATAAGAATGAAAAAAGTTGTGTATATTAAGCTTTTAACTGGACAAATATTTAATAATCTGTTCATTTAAAAGGTAGTGGCACCCTAAACTTAATTTCAATATCTTTGTGTGTGGGATGATGAGAATATTAGTCATGGACACTTCTCACTTTCATTTAGTCATTTTTATTACAAATAAATATTCTGTCAATTTTTTTTGTCATTTGAGAACATCTAGTAGAACATTCAATTGTTTTTTCCCAATTATTTAAATTTTATTCAGTTTAAATGACACTATAAAATGCACTTGGACCGTATTGAGTATTTCAGCAAAAAAAAAAAAACATAATTTATACATAGTTTAAAAGAAATGTGTCAAATGTGTCTTTAACGGAGTAACAATCATTTTCTCAAGCTGTAGTCTAGAAGTCTGACCTTTAACAGAGCGGGCGAGGAAGATTACGTGTGGACTAACATTAGCTAGTTATAAACAACGGCTGTGACATTTGGACTGACAGTTTAATCAGAAGAAAACACACATCCTGATGCTGCTGGTCAAGCAAACTCATGAGTCACCTGTGGAAGATGTGTGATATCAGTGTGTTTTTTAAAGACGAGCTCATCTTTGTGTGCGTTTGGGAGGGGATATGTTTTCTTTGCAACACCCATCTAAACCCATCCACTCATGTTGCAACATTTACACATATTTTGGAGTTTATTCAAATGCGGTTATCCACACACATAAACACTTGAAAAATCCTTCACAAACTAAATGTTTGCCTGCATACTTCTACTACATACTTCGGTCCGTGATGAGCTGGTGATGGAAAGGTATGCATGCAAGTTTTACAGCAGGTTCAGCGCAAACAAACACTGTTATAAAAGCACCGCAGATCTACAGTGTTTAGATTGTTTGTGTTATACATTGAACAAGTATAGTAGAAAGCATCTTAACGGCAGTATGAACTAACCCGCACTGGGCCATATTACTCTGGGCATTACCTGGGTGGCGGGGGGTCTCCAGCGCATGTTCTTCAGCGGTGCGGGAGTGAAGCCGCAGGTACCAGAAGGTCTTTTCTTCAGCATTAGTGTCACATTCTGAGGATCTTCCCTGAGCTTTGTCACCAGATTCTTCAACTGCCAGCCCACCTGAGATTGAATAAATCAACCATACAAAATCAAAACTTAAAAATAAGAAATTCTACATGTGAAACTTTTTTTTGTCATTTTGACAATATTTCTAATAACACTTAAGCAGATAGTCCCTCTAACAGTCATTATTTTATTGGAAAAGCATTTTATTTATATGAATGTAATTGATAAAAAATGCATACATGTATTTATCGATGGTTTCAGCGGCAACAACATAAACAAACGTTATGTGGCCCAAACTTAACATCCGGTAGACCTCAGTAAAGAATCAATAATTTAATTTAATTTATTAAAATGAATATACAATAAAATATTCATATTAATTAATATTAATACAAATGAAATTTAAATTAGGGCTGTCAATGATACATCCAAAATAAAGGTTTGTGTTTACATAATATATGTCTGTGTACTGTGCATATTAATTTTGTATTTATACATGAATATATTTAGGAAATCTTTACGTGTATTTATTTATATTTACTAATAATTATATATAAACGTTTATTTATTTGTATATTTTTCTTAAATAAAAGCAGGTACGTGTATGTGCTTATAAATACAAAATGAATATGCACAGTACACAAACATATATCATGTAAACACAAACTTTTATTCTGGATGCAATTAATCGTTTGACAGTCCAAATTATAACCCAACACAGACCGGATGTTAGATCATAGGCTGCGTTTACCTTTGTCATTAGCACATTGAAAAGACAATTGTAAACGTGCTTCTGATCAGAATGTCATCCATAGTCGAGGACGCATTGTGATTGGATCTCAGTGTAATATAAACGCAGTTTATCTACATTTACCGGTAAGACCTTACAAAAACAAAATACACCCGCTATCATTATTTTCATTATTAATGCGTCCTCGACTACCTCTGGATCAGGACACGCTGATCAGATGACATACGATCAGAAGCGCGTTTACACTTTTCAATGTGTATGTGGACAACATCCAGATACAGGTCGCATGTAAATGACAAATGTAAACGCAGCCATAGTGGCAGAATAAAAAAAATATTTGATTTTTATAAAAACACCACTTTGTTTTGGGGTAAAATGAGATCTAAGGAAAATGCTGTAAAGCGCAGCACAATAACAACCAATCTGAAGAACATTGTCCGTGTGAAACACTGGAGATTTCATCACTGCCAGGGTGAAAAAAACAACAACAATCACTATCAATTAAATGTCCTGTTGCTCCTAGCAGTTGTGACTTGTTTGGCCAAAAATGAATTGATCTTTTATTGCCTTTCGTTTATCATATCACGATTGTTCAGAACACTTTGGCACTCAGGAGCTTAATATCCGCTGAGTCATGTGACTGCAGTGAGTATCATTGTGGGAAAGCTGATCCCAGCTGAGCCTTTGTAGTCTGAATAGCATTGTACAGGACAAATGGGTCATCATCACCAGCCCAGTGCTTTCTCTGTAAATACCACTGATCCAAAACACTGATAAAGATGATCAAAACAATACAGGTCACCCAAGAGCCGTTTAGCACACATTGAACGTCTCTCTCTCTCTCTCAGATCAAGTTTAGTCAGCCTGCACCATTTTCCAACACAAAAGCTCGCCATCGATCCTCTTTCCTTCTTGCAGTGTTGCGTGTTTACCCATAACCCTTCACACTCTGTGGCAGGTGGACGGACTCACCACTGTTTGTCTGTTGACTTGTATCACCTCATCGCCAGCATGAATCCGCTGAGTTCTGTCCGCCTGGGACTGTGTGCGTAACAAACAGACGTCATGAATCAGTTAAAGCAATTCCCGTCTCTTTATTACGGTTCTTGGCGATGCATTAGTCAAAGGCGCTAAAGTGGCTTGTGACGTTAAGCACGGGAACATTAAGCTCGGAACACTGATGCCTTGATAGAAAAACAAAACAACAAAATCACAGCATTAAGTTTGACTCACATGTTCAGTCGTTCCGGTGATGACGTGTAGGCCGTCGTAAGTAGATTTAATATACATCCCCTGCAGAAATAAACCATATGATGATGTCATGACGCAATGAGTGAAATACTGTAATAATGTCAGCGGTTACTTTCTCGGTACTCACCAGGCCCTCGCCCGGTTGGATGTTGGCGATGTGGATTTCTTCCAAGCAGGTCATGGTAGTCTTTAAAGGGTCGGAGGTCAATCTCATGGTCGCATCACAAATGCCAGTCAAAACCCGTGACTTGAACGAACAGAAAGAAAAGTGCCGTGTATGTGGTATTAATGATCCACTTAATCATGATAACTTCAAAGTCTGTGTCCAATTCTTTTTCTCTCTCAATGTTCTGATGTTTTTGTGAACCTTTTCAATACCCTGTCATTTGTATGCTTAATAAATGTTTAACCATTTAAGAAATAAACATCACTTTGAACAATCCGACAGACGATATAAACTTCCATACAGGTGGACCAGAAAAACCTGTTTATGGTTAAATACAGATGGCTGCCAAGTTGTGATCACATGACCGCTCTTTATTATCAAAGGCTTTCAGATTGAGAATAAACAAACTGCGGGTGACAGGCTGCTTCTACAATGGGGATTTTTTTGATGTCACATCACTGCATTCAGTGGAACAGGGAACTCATAGCTGGGGATTATTTACACAATAGGAGACAATTCAGAAAGATCTGCTGAAGCCAGACATGAACGGCCATCGCATTTTGAAATGGAACTGGCAGCAGACTGACAGTTGAAGGGGAGGAGTTAACGGATGCTCCGCCCAAGCCATGCGTCATTAAGGATGGATAGTCATTACAGGAAGGAAGTGCATTTTCAGATTTTAACTTAAGAAACAAATTTAAAAAATACTTTTTGCAATAAACGCTGCAATATTTCATGACAAATAGGCATTGTAATTTTGTATTTCACTGGGACTTTAACACAATACCAACCAAACAACGGAAGTCAATCCACGCTCACAAATAACTCAAATACATCACAGATATTGGCTGAGAAACGTTTTTCTGTGTGTAAAAAGGCTAAAAACAAAACTTTCTACTCACCACTTCTAATATCTTCTCCTCCATTTCGAACACGGTGCAGTCCTGCAATTATAAAGGGAGGATTCACATTCACATTGAGATGCCACAATGCGTTGCGTTCCCACAGGAAAATATGCAATGGTAAACGTGAATAAAGATAGCAGAAGTATGTCAGAAATGTAATATGAGGGTTTCTAACAGAATGTGCTGACAATTACAGAACACTCTTTAAATGATATGAGTTGGGAAGAGGTTTGATGGGAAAATTGGTGCAGAGGTTCAGGGTTGCGGCTCTTCAGAGCCGACTGAGACTATAAAGAGCACAAGAGCCAAGACATCCATCACACTTAAGAGTCGCCATGTCTGGAGAGCGAGCCCACGATCAGTGGAACCACATGTTTCTGTCTTCCTCACGAGACATGTGACTTTAGTTTATCAACATGCACAGTTCAAGAGTCAATATAAAATTGTGCTTTTAAAGAAACTGATGCTTACAAAGCAGAAATATAGTCTTATAGTGTGTGTGACAAGCAGATAAAAACTATCTCTATAAAGACATGTCCCGGCAGAAAAGATATTCACAGTAGAATACATGTTTGCAGAAATGGACACGGTAACACACCTTCTGCACAGTTGTGGTCAGTTCCAGACAGAGTTGAATGATTTTATTTTTGGTGGAGGAGAAATCGCTGATGCCCGTAAGGGGAGTCCTACAACACAAACAAAGAGACAACAGTGTGACTCATCCAAATGCATTCATTCGTGTTTCAACGTTCAGTTCTGGAATGTGTTTCAAGCCCAAACAAGAAAAACGCATACACGTACTGTAGGTGCACGTTTGTGTGTCAACTATCTGTCTTTATGACATCGCTGCGAGAGATTTAAGATGTTTTGACTGAACACTAAGTCAAAACAATAGTTATCGAGACAGCTGCCAGTAAAAATGAGATTTGAAGTGATTTTATAGTACGTCAACGATTAACAGGCTTTCCAATGCACATCATAACAAAAGTGTGTTCCAAAAACGTTCTACTGGTGGATTTTTATCATGAGGAGAACGTTCTCAACTTAATTTGTTCAGTTTGCTACCAACGTATTAAAACTAGAGATGCACCGATATATCGGCCAATAATCGGCAATAATCAGGGTGGTGAAAATGGCTAAGCACAGAAAAGACGCACCTGCCCCTGACAAGCAGCAAGAGCTGTACAAACCACCATGTTGACTATATTTGGCCGATATCTTCTAATATCTTCACATAGCGCCAAACGCACTTTATTTGAACCCTTTCCGCTCCGTAAACGCTGCTTCTCTCGCCAAAGACGCGTCGCATATAAAGACCCTGCAGACGCAGGTAAATAAATGGACACTTTTACTTGTAAACGAAATGCAGCAGTAATAAAGTATTTTTAGCTGTCAGTCAGTTTACTGTTTGCTTTATAGGTTTGTGACATTATAAACCATAACGCCTTGTATCTACATATTATATATATTAATAATATCAATAGCATTAATAATCAGCATGTTAAGAGCATTTCATAATGAATCATGTTTTGATCTGAGATGATTTAGAATCAGTTCTAGTATGAATGGCACTGAAAGGCTACTTGTTAGTAACTTTGTAAGTACTTCTGCTCATGATAAATTCATTTCTTTATCAGTTGTTATATTTTGTTGTCAGTAGTTTTATTTAATATTAAAATAGGCCACTAGGACTTGGCTTTAGTACCAGAGCCTGCAAACTGTGGGTATCAGAATAAAAAATACATGGCCTGATAAAACATTAGATGTTCACTTTTTATATGCATATTCGACTGGGCTCAATTGATTAAATATGATTTATTTGAAAGAGTATTGTCCGGACCTCCGGCACGAAGAAAACATAGCCCCCCCCAAAGCCGTAAACAAAGGGGAACCACTGCTGCAATATATGCAGGATAATGCATGAATAACATTCAGAAAGTTAAGAATATATTAATTTAATCTTCAGAATTGGTATCGGGAGATTGTCACTCTGAATAATCTGCTATCGGTATTGGTGCATCCTAAATAAAACTCATTTTAAAATACTGTAAAAAATTACTTTGCAGATGAAACCAGTTTATCCAAACACTATGAGCTCCAGGAACCCTTAAAATACTAATAACATAATACAAATGTTTAATTACTGTTATTTAAAAAATGTTTGTTGCTACTTTTTACACAGCCTTAACATGAAAACAAAGTTGTCAAAACGTTCCCTGTCAGGCGTGCTTTAAGAGAGAACCAGTGCGTGTCTGTGTGTAAATCTCACGTACCTGTCAAGCCAGGCCAGCATACCCTTGGCTGCCCCTATCAGCTCCACTACAGCGGTGAGGAACACATTGGGTGGTTTGCTTGGGCTTCCTCCATCATACGAAGGGTTTTTCCTGCGCTCTGATGCACAGTTGTGCAAGTTTTTGGAGGCCGCCCGCATCTGCCCAACCAGACTCTTCAGGTTATCAGTCTCAACGCCACAGTTCTACAAGAACAAACAACACATCTATTATAAACCAAATTACATTTTGTCCAGCACAATGCTAGGCAGCGTCATAGGTGCCCAGGATGTTGCTATATGGTTCCTAGGGTGTTTTGGTAAAAAGAGCCCACCCAATATTTTAGTTTGTAAATGTGCCTGATGTCCCCCTGACCATGTAGGTGTAAAGGATTCCTCACCAATCACCAACCCTAGATATGAGCAATACCACAAATATATCACTAATACACACTAACACATGCTTATCAAAGCACTATCTTTCACTAGAAAGCATGCTGGTGATATGAAACGTGGATTATCTGGTACTTCTCATGCCATGTGACGGTGACTAAAGCATTCGGGTCATTCCCACAACCTTTCCAGCTAAAAGTCCCATCACATTCCATCCCGCCGGTCAGAGTCGACGCTTAACGCGGTCGTTGCTCGACTTCAAAGCAATTCCTGAGCGCTGTTTCTCAGCAAAACCCAACCTGACATTGACTGACAGGCTGTTTTTCCACATACTTCAAGTCTGCCAAAAAGTGTAGAGACTTAGGCCCGGTCAGAAACAACAGCATAGATACAGGTGGATGAGAGATATATTAACCTCCAATAAGTTCAACAAGGAAATATATGGAAATAACTATGCATTTTCTATGGGAGGAGCGAACTAAACCTTGTGCATAAATGTGCACGTTTCTATGGAATACTGATAACACGTATGTAGGATTAATCCTGTAACTGTTGGGCATGAACAAAAATGATATACAGAAAATGGAACTTGGTCCTAAAAAGATGTGCATGTCTACATGGTTATACGTGACAGAATTCACTAGTTTCTTAAAGTCTAAGAGCTTTATAAAGCAGAGCTTCTGTAGGTGTGCCATGAGTCAGACAGATGTTTAGCACGACTCATCCCGGAGGCAGTGCGTCTTAACCATCTGCAGCCACCAAAACAAGAAATAAAGACCTGAGAGAGATGAATGAAACGAGAACAGATTATAAGACAGAAATTTCCAATTTTAAATCCTGTGTTGTGTATCTTGTTGTTTATGGGAGAAAAAGTGAATAGTCTTTATTTAACAATTGAACAATTGCTTTGATATTTGGACTGGAACTTTGACCGAGAGAGTCGGACACCTTCGCATGTTCTCTACCTCTGTTAGACGTGACAGACACACAGTTGAGGATGAGACCGGGTCGAACGGCTGGACGGAAACTACTGAAACAATGGCATGACATATTTCCTGCCGCAGAGATTACTGTGTGTTTGTCTGTATGAGTTTGTGTTGGGTGGGGGGGCTCTCTGACAGGTGGGTGGGTCACATCTGTTTCCTGCTCTCTGGGAGATATCTTGCTGAACATTCTACCCAGGAGTGCTATAGCAGACTTTTCTATAGATCCACAAAGTCTATTAAAAACTGCAGCTTTTTCAACTTCAGGTTCTCAGATCACTCCTGTTCAGAACAGAGGACGCTTAGAGGCCATTTACACGAGACGAGAAACTTTCTTTTTCAGTGTTGGGGGTCTGAAAACGCAAACTTTTGAAAAGGGGTCTCAAAGTGCACGTTTTTGAAAACGACAGCGTTATCGTCTCTGTGTAAATTCTGCAGTGGCATTTTCCAAAAAACGATGACGTCATAAGCATGGGTATTACAGTTTTAGTCTGTAGGCATGCGCAAGTATTCGCAAACCAAAAATGATGGCGTCCATGCTTAATATTTGTGCAGCGTCACATCATCATTTCTCCAGCAAAATGTAGATTTACTGCACAACTATAAACACAAACACACACCGACAAAGTGTATTAAAAGCGATTGTAGTTTAAAACAGGGTGTGCGTATTTGCGATGGCATGTAGTGTTTCTTTACAGCGCAAACATCGCCATCCACTGGCCTGGCATGCAGAATACAGCGTTTTTATTTGTTTTCCTTGATCCGTTTAGATGCAGATCGTTTTGATAACGCAGTCGTGAGTAAGTAACATTTTTCGAAAACGCAAAGGTTTTTCATAGTGTAAACGTTCTCTTAAAGAAATGTCAGGAAAATGACATATGACAGCAACACAACCATTTATTTATGCACTCATATGGAGGCATTTGTAAGTCCAGTTTACACAAATTGAAAACTTCCGTTTCGAGTAAAAACAACATTTTTTTGGGGGGGGGTGAACCTGTCAACACATTTAATGATGAACGAAATAGAAACAAACTTCTTTCATACAAAGCAGAGAAAAAAGGTTTTTGGAGCAGCGTTTGGTGCAGTCTCTTATTATAACTCCCTGTATGAGTCTCCCGTCCTGACAGAACGCAGTCTAAATGGACACAGTGGACACTGTTTGTTCCAACTGACCCTCCCTATTCATATTCAACACAATGTTGAGACAAGCACGGGTTCAACGATAACAATCAGCACTGCCTACAACACACGAAAGCGCACTATTCACTCGTTCTCTCTCTCTCTCCCTGCATGCGTTTTCTATAGTATGCATGTTATATAACCCGACAATTCATTTTTAAGTTGCACTTTGTGGCCAGCGATACTGTCCAGGACCACAGGAGAGAAAGTCAGAGGAAAACTTGGGAAGGAAGCGAGAGGGAACAGCTGATCGGAATGCCTGGGAAATCTCTGATTTCCTGTTCAGGGGTGTCTCCACCTATAACACAACTTCTCCTCTAATGTTGGATAAGTCAAGTCAACTTTATTTTTAATAGCTCTTTTTACCATTCGAATTGTATCAAAGCAGCTGTAGTAATAGGTTTTTTATGTATTAAGAACACAAAAAACATGTTAAAATGTTGGAAGGAATAACAACATGTTAAATACACAAAGAATAAATAAAGTAGTATTTTAATGTTATGATTTAATAGTCAAGAAGTACGTACTGCATTTAATTCAAAGCGATTTCGGACACAGGGTCGGAGCTCAATACACTGCATACTGTCCGATGGAAAGAAATATGATTGGACAATATTTGATGGCTATGTATGTAGCAGTGAAAGAGGCACGTTATTGGACATGAGTGGGTCGGTGGGCAGATGACTAATGTACTGACCAATGCACAGAGGAGATCCACTGCTTCCAGAATGAGCTCCTGATGGCCGACACGCGTCACCGCCAGCTCCTCTAGATCCTGATGTGAGATCTTCAGAAGCTGCTCTCCGTCGATCTTCTCTCTCTCAAAATTCAAAATGTACTGCTGGAGACAGTCATCCAGCCCTGACAGACGGACAGAAAGTGTGAGAAAGACTCGTTCAGGAGACTCTTGTGTGTTTTAACACCATTCAAACGTCATGCAAACAGTTAGATCCAGAGTCAATATAAGACATTTGCACTTGCCTGTCTAGTCCTGTTACTGGGTAATTCTCATGTATATATTGTAAAACTAAAATAAGATATTTCTTGATATAAGAACAGATAAATGTCATATATGACTAATCAAAAAGCTGTTTTTGTAATGTGTTATCTAACATTGGACCTTTCGTGTTATTTTAACACTGAATCCAAATTTGGGCATGAAAATGCAAACTTTTGAAAACGGGGTTCAAAGTGCAAGTTTTTAAAACATGAGTCATTCTCACGATACCATTGAAACATCACGGCAGTAAAGATTTTACAATTCAGTAACACAAAAAGTGATCATAATAAACATAATTGTGTTCTTCACCTTGCACAAAACATAATTTTGACATAGGAATTAATTATTTATATATTTTATGGCTTTTTCTGCTGAAATTCTCATTACCGTAACACATCCCGATTGCATTATATGTTGTAATTTAAACAGAGTAAAATTAAAACATTCTGAAAAAAACAATTGGATGTTCTACTAAATGTTCTCCAACAAAACAGAATATTCATGTATAATAAAAATAAAGATATAGTGGAACAAAGTAGGTCGGACAAGCGGTAGAAAATGGATGGATGGATGGAACAAAGTAGGGTCCATGACTGGTATTCTCATGAGAATTCTTAAGGCTTTTTTGTAAAAAAATAAAATAAAATTGTGTTAAACTGTCAGTAAACATTTCAAAATTAACGCCTTTAAAAATGTCATATCTTTTTAAAGAGAATTTAGAGGAAATTTGTTTAAACAAGTGTTTTTAAGAAAATCATGTTTGACATTTTTAGACCATGATTTGGGTCTCACATAAAAATGCGAGTTGTAAAACAGTGATGTCATGTCATGTGCATAGGTTTGTGTGTTCAGAAATCAGCTGTCCTGTGTAGAAAAATGCAAAGGCAAATAGTCTTCGAAAAGTGATATTTCCAACAGGTGGTCTGGCATGTATGAGAGTGGTTTCAGTCGTTTTCACAGAATTATGTGAATTGTTTTGACAACATTGTCGACTCGTTTGTATGTAAAAGTTACACAAAATGCAAAGAAACAACTTTTCAGTTTTAATACATTGTTGTTTGGCTTATGTACCCTAAGATCAGAGCAGACCTGCAGCCCAGTTTCGGGTGGCGACCACTTGTTAAAGTGAGTAGACAACTGCTGTGTCATTCATTTCACAATCACACACAAACAGCCCAAACGTCACTTTAGGAACAATATGTTGAAATATAAATACTTTCACCACATAATGACATCAACATCCATCATACTTCGTTGGTGCCAGTATGACAGACAAATGATCAAATTACCGTTATAACATTTCTAGGTCACATTTTATAAAAAAAGACAAGTACCTTGTGTTTTTACATTATTTACTTCTCAGTTAATACAGTGATGCAAAAAATGCATTCACATTTTTTAAAAGACTAATTAGCATGTTACAGCAAACTTCAACAACATAAATAAAGAATAAAAAAATATAGCTGCAAGCAGCAATTACGGGTTAAGCCTTTCAACGGCCCAATCGATTGGACAATCGCAAATCTTTTAATAACTTCTTGTCACCACTGTCTCTAGATGCTACGTGCCTAATTTGGTGCAAATCAGACAACCGTCTAGGAGGAGTCTGAAAAAGTTGTGTTTTTTTCCAAAAAAATCTAAAAGTAGTGGAAATTTTCAAGACGGCAAATGATGTCATATAGTGCATTCGAATGGTCATTGTTCAGAATGCCCTCTATGTGTGTGCCAAATTTCCCAACTTTTTCATGTGGGGTTCTATGTGCTGCCATAGACTTTCATAGCAGGAGAAAAAAAAACGAAAAGTAGAGTAATAAGAAAACTACTACATACAATAGGAGTGTCTGACCCTTTGGGGCTTGACCCCTAATAAATAAATGATCCTCAAAAAAGGAAGTCTGTCTTTTTAACGGTTCATTTGATATTACGGCGATATAGGCTTTAATAGACATTTTATCCAAGAGTTTCCAAACATGACTCCAAGGATGCATATGTGCAAGCCATGTCTGGAAAAGAGACAGTTAAACCCCTGTAAATTGTAGTTAAGGGCAGAGGAGGTAAACTCGAAACCCCTTCTGTCTGCTGTTTGAGTGACTGCTGTATAAAAAGAGGCTCTTTGTGGGGGGTAAAAGCCACTTTTAAAAATCAAAGAGAAAGCGAGAAACTGAGGCAAAAAGGGTTCAAAGGGCAAAGTTACAGACCCCTGAATGCCCTCCACCCTCAGCACCCCCACAGAGAGACAACAGCTGCATTCTCCAACAGGGGTACACAGAGAAAATGAAAGTGTCTGAGAAAAGCTGAGAAGACATAAAGAAATTTGCAAACTAGCATTGCTTTAGTTTTTCCGAGTTTTTTTAGTAATACACATCAATGCGGCAGCCAAAAGTGACAGGAAGCAAGCATGTGCCGTTTAATGGTTGATATGCAAATTTGTCGATGTCTGTAAATGATGAAGAGAAAAAACACATAAAAGCCAAAGGGGGTCTGGAGAAAATGTAAGACATGGACATAAAACCCTTCGAGACGCCACTAGCAAACACATGCCGTCTGTCGTGCAGTGGGAAAGGCCTCCAAATCTATTCCACATCCTATCCACTGTCCCCACCCACATCCAAATAACCAACAATCGTGTAAGAGTCGCATTAGAGAGCCTCCTCAGTTATACATGAGAGAACAGAGCGTCTTTCTCTCCCTGTACTCCCAATATAGTCTCTCATCGACAGATCTGGCCAGTGCTGAGAAAGTCAGCATGTGTACAAAAGCCAGTAGCAGTTTTCCTTTCTCAAACGTCCCGTTGAGCCTTTGGAGACTTGAAGAATGTTTATTGTTCTATGGGTGCGTCTGAAACTCTTCCAGGAGTTTAAAATAGTGTGGCGCTTTTAGCTCTCTTCCACTCCATATCTAGCCCTCCGTATAATAAGCCATTCCCTTTCTGACCTTTAGTAGAAGTCTAAGAAGGGAAATATGCAAACAAAATATTTTCCTGTAAAACAGAGCATGCATCATAGTCATGACTTTGGTCTGATGATGTCACAGGCTGTCTGCACTTCTGCCTGCTGAACTAGATCGGAATGTCAATCCTAATATTCAATAACCAGCTCATTCACCTATGTGGGCACCATATCAAAGGTCAGGTTTAGTTAGTACTTCATTGTGGGAGCACAAATCCTACTTTAATGACCTAGTTAACAAATCCCTCCCTGTTCGCCATTAAAGCTGTTGTGTACAGTATTTGCATTCGCACCACAATAAGGAAACGATGCAGTAAGATCCTGTAGCCCATCTCCATTTAGGCCAGAAACAAACTATGCGGGTATAAAAATGCTGATGTGATTCCTTCTTAAGACTTGTACACTTTTTAGATGACAGTCCCACCCCAAACTGTCACTATTGGTTGAATCCTTGTTCCTGTGCCTGGCTGGTCGAGATACTCAAACAAACAGAGCAATGTTTTCATAGCGTTACAGGATTAACACTTTCTTTCACACGCTTCAACTTTAATGCATGATTTTGCATTAATTTGGTGCTAACAAACCTCAGTTCTCACAGAGTTGACTTCAAATATATGTGTGCTAGCTATAAATGTTTGTTTTTGACAGTTTACTTCAACTACTTTGCTCAGAAAGACTGTCCTAAAACAGGGCCCGTATTCACTTAAAAATCTTAGTGCTAAGTGTTGCTCCTAGTGACAACATTCTAAGAAAATTTTTAGAAATGTGGGTGTTTCCCCTTAAAATGAAAGAAAAGTTACTTATAGAGAAAAAAGTCATTCACAAAGCATCTTAACCCTTTAAAGAGGTCCTAAGGTCCAAAATTGTACGGAGTATGGAGGAGGACTTTTAAGAGGCTTAAGAGTTTCTTTAGCAGCAGACAAAATCAACAAAACGCGAAGAGGGAGAAGAAATGCGATGCACACAATGCATGACAGTCAGTTAATACGACACAACACATTAGATCATGTTTGTGACTGATCTTATTAGATCATTCATTGATTATCTCTGAAACAGCACAGAATTGCCATATCGACAAAAATACGAGTAATCGCTATATTAGCTACATTAACATTTTTATTAATGCATCAGAAAAAAATGCAGCTATGCAGCAGAGATGATTTGGTTCTGTTACAGCCTTTTAATTAACAATTACAGCACTTATATATCGAACCTTATTGTGTTGCTGTTTATTTTCTGTTCTGTTCTATACAGTAAGTATGACTTTAACAGCATGGTAAGTAAAAAATAAAGAATATATATGCATATATATAGTGTGTGAGAGAGTTCGGCAAAACAGGAATAATTACACCTGTAATTTCAAATAATAGACCCTATACTTAAGTGCTCTTTCTTTCCTTCCTGGGCAACCAACCAATCACAGTCTTCAAAAGACAGTGTCATACATAGCAATGGGGTCGGTCCCGCCTCCTCACTAAGATAAACGCTTCGCTCTCAGATTGGTCCTGAATCTCTCTTAAAGTCACCGTGACCCGGAAGTTGCGATCGCTTTTACTTCGGTATTCTGACACATTTCCGAGTGAAAAGGAATTTCAAAGGAGAAAATTGGTGGGCGTGGCTTGTGTTTTTCAGTGCGAATTGATTGGATGTGTAAAAATAGCTGTTGCATTGATTTAGAAATAAAATTTGAAGGGGAGGAGTTAACGGATGCTCCAGCCAAGCCATCTAATTTACATAGTTTGAGATGGATAGTCATTACAGGGGAAAAAGTGCATTTTCAGGTTTTACCTGAAGATTATGAGGGTAAATTAATTTTAAAAAGAAAATTACCCACATTGATAAACTATTTACCACAAACGCTGCAATATTTCATGAAAAAATAAGAATGGTCATTTTTTATTTCACTGGGACTTTAACATTTTTATACATCCAATCAAATCACAGAGAAAACGAATGCCACGTCCACTATTTTTCTCATAACAAATTCCATTTAAAAGAAGGAAAAAAACGATCACAACTTCCGGTTCACCCGGGACTTTAAGCCAAGACTCCTACATAGAAGTTTTTAAGCTAAATTAGGAGCTCAAGCACTGGTCTCCAGAGAAAGGCAATATACGCTAATATCTGCGATAATACACTATTGCGTTCTGCAACGCATTTTATTGCAACAACGTACTACATACAGCTTACATTATTTATCTAGAACGATCCGTTATAATTTACTTGCGTAGAGCATGTTCTGAGTCTTAAACTTAAAATAAAACCATCACATTTAAATCTGTATGATTCAGGTATACATTTTATTTATAGTATACTTTAAGTCAGTATGTTTCGGGCCTTTAAATTAACATAGACCTATCACACTAAATTAGCATTTTTTAGCTATACATTTTATTATTAGAAAACAAAATTAAATTCTGCCCTTTGGAAAGAAGTTGCATAAAGCTTTTCGCTATCAACAGACACTATTTTGTTTGGTTAGCTTTGTCTTTTAGCACACGCAATGTTTAGCTAGAGTCCGCTAGAGTCGCTTCATCGCTGCGGACGCGTGCATGGCTGTCTTAGCTGTGAATAAGTGAAGTTTGCCACACATTCCACGGCCTGGGGGTCAGTAGATGGGAATGTTTGCCCCGCCCCTCCTCTCTCACTAGAAACAAGTGTGCTCAAGGAAAGCGAGGATGATAAAAGAAGCATTTGGTGCTTTTAGTGTCCCTCTCAATGGTGATGTGACATTAGTCCTTTCTACTGGCAGAAGATGAGCCAGAACAAAGAGAGGATTGGGGGACGGCAGAGAGAGAGAGAGAAACAGAGATACTAAAACTCCGTCAGACTCCACAGAACCAACATTTGTCAATAAAGCGTCCACACAAATGGATGTGACACTGTTCTTAAGTTCCTGATACTCTGCTTTGTTTTCTGGGTGAATTCCAGCAGTGATATAACAGCGTTTGTTTGAGAGAGTTTATTGACTGATGAATCAGTTCACTTTACTGACTGGTACTTTAGGTCCTTTCCTACCTCAGGAACTAACGTTCATTTTAGGACTTGTCGGAGAAGTTCTCTGTTTAAAGATAAGAAACTGTAGGACAGGTAGTTTGTAGCAGTGGCAGAACTTTGAAGGGTGCTGCAGCCTGGTATTGGTCAAATATGACAAATGATGATGTTTGTCGTATTTGACCAACCAACCAATGAAAAAGAAGACGGAGTGGTCATATGTGAACTCAAAACTGAACCTACTAGCCATGCTTTTCTTCCCAAGATCCAAAGTTAAGTGACAAAAAGCAAAGTAGATAACAGAAGTATTATAAATTGTGCTCCTTTAGCTCAAACCACTCCACCCAAAAACATACCAGGTAACTTTAACCATAAGTAAGAAAGCTAATTTTTGTCCTTTATAGGTGCCATATCATGGAAAAAGCACTGCCACACATGAGCCCATTATAATAACATTTACAGACAGAAGCTTTAAAGGTACAGTGTCAAAAAATTCACTAAGTCTAAAACAATTTTTGGCTGTTTAACATGCAAAAAACTATCTTAAGTAAGTCATCGTCTCATATAAGCAGCTGCAAAAAGCTGAGACATTTCTGGAGAGAATTTCAGCAATCAGACGATAGGCAGACAGACAGACAGTCAGACAGACAGACAGTCAGACAGACAGACAGTCACACAGACAGATAGACAGGCAGGCAGGCAGACAGAAATACAGACAGACAGACAGAATGACAGACAGTAAGACAGGCGGACAGACGGAAAGTGTCACCTGTCCCCTCTACACAGGTGGCAGGATGCAGTTTCATTTCAAACAAGCTGGTGGGCGGGGCTAAAGTGGGTGGGTAAAATGTGTTTGTGTGTGAGTCACAGTAAAGAGTCCTGAACAAAGACGAAACTGACATCTCCGCCTGATACACAAACAGTCTAACCGCAGTCACGCAAGTCACTCATATGTGACGGCATCAATGAAGCACACACAACACGAGTCTGTTATTCTGATGTCACTTACAAAGAAACAATGTGACCAGGATATAAATGGCAGATCTGATCACTTATAAAGAAAACAGGTAATACGTATTTAAAAAGTATGCCAAACTGTCTGATGTGTGTTCCAGGTGAACTCCGCGGGCATGTTACTGCACGATTCTTAACAATAACAGAAAACCACAATAACAATAGTGCATTATTTTAAACATAATGTACTTATTGGAATTGAAGTTTTAGCATTTCTATTGCTATTACACAAGCTTAGCGGTGGATTTCAACCAAGGAGGGGATCAGAAAATATATTTGTATTGCCCAGTACAAAGTTCACTGAAACATCGGTCGGTCACGTTTCTGTCACTTTCCACTAATTTCCTGCAGATTGTTTCAAGAGCAAACACCAATTTGCAGGTAAGAAAACACAAAAAAGTTTTTTGAAACTTGGAAACGCTTAGTGCAGGTTGCCATCTTCCTGTGTAAACATAAGGCCACATTGATCCCTGAATTTGTGCAATGTGCTAAGCAATGAAGAATCAGAGCTGATTTAGGATCAGCTATACCTAAGTCCAAGAACATGATTTATATAGGTCAACCACGGCCAACACAAACACTGATATCTAGTGAAGTTAATGAAAGGTTTTAGGTCTGCTATCTCAAAATTATCACAAATGTGCATATTGCAACAGGTTGCAATATGATTTAAATACTTTTAAAAGTAAGAAACAAGATGTAGACAAAAGGCTTACAATTTTGAATTCCCCTTTTTCAAAATTCCCCTTTAAATTCCTATTCATTGACAAAGCTGTCCATCAGGGTCACCCTTCTGGCCACTGGCCAGTTCAGTAATTGATGAAGTCGATGCTGACCATCTTGAAATATCGGTAATATAGAGCTTATATTTGTGTTAATCAAGACAGTTAAACCATGGGAACATCTCGTACCTAAAAGCCTTGGGAACATCTCTTTAGAGGACTTCAGCTTTCTGAGACCAGTGCCAGAAAACATACGCTAGTCCCTCATTAGCACACAAAGGCAACTTTTACGCAGTGTCTCAACAGCAGGTTTTGGACCCTTAAGGTGCCTCGCTTTATAATTAGATGCATCTGTTGACACGTCGTCTCCATATGAAACAGTGTGAACGTTTTGGACCTAAACCATCTCAGAAGTCTCTCATAGCATGGCCAGTCATTTACCACAAAATTACAAGCATTTCATATTGTGGTGGACCTTGATGCTTCACACAAGGTCTCTGCTTGTTAAGTGAAAGTTCTTGTTCCTTATGGTGTTTTTTTAGGCACTTGAACCAAGAGGAAAGCATGCATAGAAACATACAACTAAATTATTTCCAGTAACAAAATGCCCTCAAATAGTTCTGTAGACTTCTTTAAACTTTTTTAGGTTTTTATTCTTATATATATATGTTCTGTTTCACACAAATAATGCAGATAGACCAACACAATCTCACGCCAAATCTCGTCACTATTTTATATGTGGCTAATTTTGGTTAATTTGTTTGAATTCGTACGATCTCATTCGTAAATTTTTGTAGGATTTGCTTTGCTTTCGTGCCAGTAATGTTAGGGTTGGGAGCAGGGTGGATATTCAGTATTGCTTTTTTCTAGTAATCGTAAGTTTTTACCATTCACAACATACGTAATTGTACGAATTAGCCACCTCGTAAAATAGTTACGAATTCCTGTGAGATCAAGTTCAGACTAATCCAAATAAAGAGAAGATGGTAGTCACATGGTTATATGTGACCCTAGACCACAAAACTTGTGTCTTATGTAGCACAGGAACATTTTTCTTAATAGCCAAAAATACATTGTATGGATCAACATTATCAATGTTTCTTTTATGCTTAAAGTCATTAGGATATTGTGTAAAGATCATGTTGTCATGAAGATATTTTGTAAATGTCCTACGGTAAACATGTCTAAAGTTTTTTTTGTCAGTAATATGCTATGTTAAGGACTTCATTTGGACAACTTTAAAGGCGATTTTCTCAATATTTCGATTTTTTGCACCCTGCACCTTCATAAAATGAAATCACTAAACATCTGCTTCAACCTTTAACATCAACAATGAATGTAATGGAAGCCAGTCCTAAGAAAAGCACGATATCCAAAAATTAAGAAATGATCCATAATGATGCACTGCATCCTTCATCCTTCCAAATCAAATGCTACAGTTATTATTTCCAGGATTTTACAGGTATTACAGGTTGCAGGTATCTGTCATCATTTATTCACCATTGTGTCATTCCAAACCTCTTTGACTTTCTTTCTTCTGCAGAACACAAAAGATATTTTGAAGAACGTTTGCAACCAAACTACTTTTTATTGTATGGCCACAAAACCTCTAAGACGTTTCTCAAACTATCATCTTTCGTGTTTCACTTAGGGAAAAGTAAAAACCGGTTCTGAACTATATGAGGGTGAATTAATGATGACAGGATGTTTTATTTATTATTATTATTATTTATTTAAATGAGTTTCATCTAAAAGCAGCCAAATTCATATGACTGACCACAACGTCCAGCCCAAGTGATTTGCCTATGTAAAACAACCATTGACTATTCTGTAGAAAAATGAACAAGGAATAATACATTTCATTTCTGATGACAATGACAACTGTTATATTGTTAATATGAAAATATTGCTATTTTAAAACACCTATATAGTCATAAAGAATTTGCTGCTCTGTTACAGTATGATTAATGGTATGCATATTAGTAAGCAAAGCAACAATATGCCAGGACATAACATAACGTATTTATAATGAATAAACTCGGTCAACAGGATAACGTTCGTCTTTTCTGTTTTATATAACTGACATATAAGTTTCTAACATGTTTAGTGAATAAATAAACATTGAGTTTCTGTGTTTCGTTGTGGATGTAACGTAGTGCTCAGTCTCACACAGATTGACCCGGGTAACATCATCTCAGCCACACAAAACCCCCACACAACTACTTCAGCAGCTTTTTCCTTACTCTTGAAAGTTGCTTTGGCATCTGATAAATGCCTAAATCCAAACGTAAGTTAAATGCTTTCGTAATAAAATTGTGGTGAAGTGAATGATGAGAGAAATATAGTTTCAAATAAAGTTTAATAAAAACGTAAAGGCAGTATAATAGTCTTAAACCTTACCTCTGATCCAGTCTACAACCTGTGTGGTTGTCCACTTTGTTATCGGCTCCATTATTTTGCTGTGTTTAGCTTAAACAAGTTTCACTGAAGTTACTGAAGTTTCCTGCGCTATACACGAGCGTTGCCTCTCATAACTAAAACAGCTGAACGTTGATCTCACAGAAACAGCGCTCAAACCCCCCTGACCGAAACTACATCGAGAGAGAGAGAGAGAGCGAGAGAGAGAGAGCGAGCACGCAATGCTGCGCGGACCGATCCTCGTTGCGCATCGTAGTATCGCGAGAGCTATTTGAAAGTTGTGGCGCTGCATCGGTCTCGCGATACTTGATGTCATACGTCGGTCGATTTGCCGCATGAAGATTAGAAATAAAGAAATTTACAATCAAATAATGTTTTACTGTCATACTCGCTTATTTTTCTTATGTGACTTTAATCGCAAATTGTATATGTGACTTTGTTATTTATTCAACTGTTGAGTTGTTTACTTATCCATGGTAGGCCTATGGTAAAGAGGGTAGCTACATTTACTTATCATGCTACCATGGTATGGAGTGATCACCATATTCATATAATAATGGCATGTGCGTGACATGGTACGAATACCAAAAAGAATAAATGCCATGATAACACAACAGAGCATTTTGTATACTAATTTATTTTATATTCCACCTCTGAAAACACTGAAAAAAAACACCATGAGTTTATATAACATAAATATATATAAATATAATATAAATATATTTAACCAGTTTAAATATATTCAACTTCCGTTTTCTTACATTATTAGTTTTTTTATGTCGTTGAAAACATCAATTGCGTTATTAATAAACACCGCCCTCTACTGACCAGTATTTGAAGATGCAGTTGGAACACGTGCCTTGGCTTGTTTTGCCTACATGTGTATGGATTGACCTCGGCACTTAGTTCATTACTGTATATCTCATTCATCGTTAAACACATGCTCCTAGAAACAATGACATCAACTACAAGTGTTTTGTAACCACTCAAAAAAAGAACTGGAAACTATGCGTTGATTTATTAAAAACTATACAGCATACGTATGAACATATTAAGCACAATTAAGGACTTTTTCCTGATAAAACCTTATTTTTTCATACGTCTCTTATGTACCTGTCTAAGGATTTTGTAATGACATTGGGTGAGTACTGTAAATGATAAGAAAAAAAACGTATGTTATTCAAAATGTTGTAAAATACATTAGATTTATATACAACATGTTACTTGTTTAAAACTAATAAAGTATGTTTCCTCACTGAAACTGTGCATTATAGTATTCAGGTTTCCATGGTTCTTTTGCAAAGCTGACACTTGAACCTGGTTGGACATATTTAACACATAAGCAAAAACAGAGATAACTATAAAAAAAATACAAAATGCAACGGTAACTACTGCACAACACATGCATTTGAGTTATGGTCTTTAGAACTCAGTTGAGCTTCACATATGGCCGTCATCCAAGCTTGACGCTCTTCTGCAGCGTCGGCCCCCAGGAAGAAGGTACGTTTACTGTCCATTGGTGTGATGGTCCAGCCAAATCTCTCCTCACCATCCAACAACTCCACCTTTGCTCCAACCAGATTAATGGCCTTTTCTGTTGTCTATAGGCAAAGATTGCATACTTGATGCATGACACTATATGACATATATTTTGGTTATCATTAAACATGAAGGAAAAAAACATAAAAATACACGTCCTAAAAACAACTAAGTTTTTTCTTGCAGCTAAAAGCCTACGAACAGTCGTCGTCATGGTAACATAACAACAACATGGTGATAGTAACAAATCAATGCTTTAACATTGAACTATTATTTACTACCACCTATAGTACTTCCACGTGGCTCAAGCGGGCGTGCTAAAGTTATACCGATAAGCTGATCGCTGTGATAAGGTTCTTAAGAGCTTGGAAGAGCCGCGGTGGTTTAATGCAGAAATCAGCATCGTTCACTCTTACCTCTTCATTAACACCGTAGACAAGATTCCCGTCTCTTATATGAAACCACAACTGTTTCCAGCGCTTTTGCTGTAGTGCGTTTTCTTCAATAACCATCCTTTTTTACACTTGTCTACTTCTTCTGAATGGCTTTCATCAGTTGTACCGTTAGAGGTCGCCGATTCTACAGCCATTTCTTTGTACGCTGCTGCTCTGCGCATGCGCATGCGCGACTAAGAAGGACTAATAGTTTTACTTTTATTTTTCACCCATGATAAAAAAAACGAATAAAATAAAAGTTCCATGTGTAATAATTAGACCCATGTTAGAAAATGTAAAGGACAAAACAAACAAAACGGTGAATGGTTTAATTCTATTGCATTCTATGTTTAAATGAAATAAAAATGAAATGTTATAATCTATATTAAAATGTATTCATCTCAGGTGTATGTGATAAGTGTATGTATAAAACAAACTAAACAGAGAAATGTGAAGTAAAAAACAAAATAAAAGTATTTTGTGTACGTCATCGCTTGTTGTTGCAGGCAGCTGTTGAGGAAATGGCGGCCGCAGCGATGGCAGGGTTTGTGGCGGATCCTCCGCACCTTACGGAGGCCAAAAAACTGGAATATTTCTCCTCCATGAACTCAATGGCCCGTAAGATCATGGAGGAGAGGGAGAACATAAAAGAGGGATACGGTCCTGAATGGGATCAGATGACTCCAGCCGAACAGGACACAGCAATTGATAACAACATGATGGATCCGCGGATCCGGGCTCGGTACGCCATGCACCGGGTGGACCGAGAGGAGCTGATCTGTTACCCGAAACTGCTCATCCAGACCGGGCAGAAGATCGTACACTTCGGAGAAGAGGTGCTTATATGATCCATAACGTTTCAACCCCAAACAAATTACGACATTATGACATAAATAAATAAAGATAAACCTTTTGTCAGTTTTGTATCGTAAGTTACCTCCTATGCCGGCTGACGTTTACTAAACAAAACAATTTATACTCTATAGTCTACACATTATCTATACAGTTTAAGTAAAGAAGCTTATGAAAAAACTTCTAAATTAATTAAATGTATAATATAAAAGGTTGACATATTTTATTTAAAGTCCCAGTGAAATTAAAAATGACATTTCTTATTTTTTCATGAAATATTGCAGCGTTTGTAGTAAATAGTTTATCAATGTGGGTCATTTTATTTTTTAAATTCATGTACCCTCATAATCTTCAGTTAAAATCTGAAAATGCACTTCCGCCCTGAAATGACGTAAATTAGAAGGCTTGGCCGAAGCATCCGTTAACTCCTCCCTCTCCACTGTCAGTCTGCTGCCAGTTTCATTTCTAAATCAATGCAACAGCTGTTTTTACACATCCAATCAAATCGCAGTAAAACGCAAGCCACGCCCACTGATTTTCTGCTTTGAAATTCCTTTTCTCTCGGAAATGTGTCAGAATACGGAAGTAAAAATGATCGGAACTTCCTGTTCACAGGGACTTTAAACAGTAGTTATACTTGAGCAATAAGTTTAGTTGTTAATATAAGTGTAGTAAATAAATATACGGTATATATCTGTACTACTTAACTGTATTTAAACTGTTTACTAAACAAATTTCTAATTTGTAAAGATAATGCAGATCCTAGTATGTTTTTAAGACAAGATAAAAATATTTAAATTGTTTACTAATATGAGGTATATGAATATATATGCAACATGCATGTATTAGGTCCTGTTATTCACGTGTTGTATCGCATGCGTATATATATAGAAATATATTCAATTAGTTTAATTAGGTTAATTGACGGTGGAAAACATCTCTCTTTCCTCTTTTTCAAGGACTTAACTTGGCAAGATGAGCACTCAGCCCCCTTCTCTTGGGAGACTAAGGTAAGTAGGCCACCTTTTCTAAAAATACGTTTTCATGTAGGCTAGCTGGCGAAAATCTGACTCAGCTATTCCCTTCCTAACAGAGTCAGATAGAATTCAGCTTGGTCTCTGGAGCCACAGAGCCGGTCGTTCCCTCTGTAGGCAACGAATCTAAAACTAAAACCCCTCAAAGTAACAAGCTGCCCAGCACTGACGAGTCCTCATTTTGGAAGATCAGCGCTGAGCGCTCCAGACTGGAGGGTGAGAAGGCCGAATTTCAGTCTCTGACGCCGAGCCAGATCAAGTCTATGGAGAAGGGGGAGAAGCCGTTGCCCTCGTACCTCAAGCCAGAGTTGGGGTCGAGGGAGCCGGAGGAAGCCCCCGCCTCAAAACCAGTTAAACAGAGGACCACCAGACCACCCGCTCCACCTCCCCCAGTCCCCATCAGCGTGACTCCTGCGGCCATGAGTGTCACCCCAACGCCACCAGCTCCGGTGTCAACGTCAGAGGAAGGGTGGGAGAGGGCCCAGAGCACCCTTCCCTCTGTAAGCAGCACTCTGGATGAGGTGTTCAGTCCTGGGCTGGTCACCGGCTTCACGACACACTCCAATAACGCAGCCAAAGACGGCGACAGAGTCAGTGGGTCTCCCACCTCCAGTCCTTCCTTCTCACAGGTGAGTCTTGGAGAATCAAATTCACCCTCATTTCGTTTGATAAAGACAGATGGTTGTACAAAAATAATTTTCCATATGACTCACTATTGACTGTTTTATTTTCATTTATTTTTTTCAGTTCAACACAAGCAGCAGTATCCTGAAGACCGGATTTGACTTCTTGGACAATTGGTAATGCTTGAATATCCTGAAGAACCCTTTCCAAGGGACTCCACGAACACTACAGACCACCTTATTTTAATGCTTTAGTCGTTTATTTAGGGTGCATCTATATTTCTACAACTTCGTTAAAAACTTCATCTGTTGAATCACTATTTACTGAATGTATGAGCTCATTCACACACAAACTCAAACCCCTCGCCGTGCGTCCCACAGTGCTGTTCCAAACTGCAGTACATGCCAAATTCTTTGCAAATTTCCACCTAAATCTGTTACTCTCATAACCAGGGAACAGAGCTTCCATTATTGAAGGACAAAATGGAGAACGTTTCTTTCACTTTAATTTTGTTCCTTCGGTTTTACAACCAAACTGTTGATCAAATATACATAATATAATAAGTTGCTTTCATATCAAGCACGAACTGCATGAACTGAAAACCGGACCTACTTTTGAAATGGACGTAAGTGTGGTTCCCGGCAGCTAAACCTCTAGTTTGAATGCCACATCGCTCTCACTGCCCTACTCTTATTCCTATTGTTATTTCGACCTTAATACTAGTGTTAAGATGCTTCACTGTACCTTTACTTATATGGACCTAAATGAGGAATTGTAGCATGGTTTTCAGGAAACAATGTGCACCTTGGTTGTTTTGTAGACTTTATATGCACAATATTGTAAGCTTGTTGTGTAGTTTGCTGTACATTAAGTATTCATCAGACTTTTCTTCTTTCAAAATGCTTTTCTACTGTAAAGTACAACAGAGAGGACCTGATAACTTAAAGCAATACAACATTAACATCCTTAAAGGAACAGTTCGCCCCCCAAAAAAATTCTGTGATCATTTACCCACCCTCGTGTTGTTCCAAATCTGAATAAAAGTCTTTGTTTTGATGAAGACAGAGAATGATATTTGGAAGAATTGTAACCAAACAGTTCTCGGCCACCATTTACTACTAGTAGGAAAAATTGCTTTACAAATGTATTTGTTCGTTTGAACACAAATGAAGATATTTTGAAGAATGTAGGAAAGCAAACAGTTATGCGGCTCTATTGACTACTCTTGAAATTTTTCCTACTATGGGAGTCAATGGGGTCCAAGAACTGCTTGGTTACAAGCATTCTTTCGAATATCCTTCTCTGTGTTCATCGGAACAAAGAAATGAATACAGCATTGGAAGTAAACGAAGACAGAGTTTTTATTTTTGGGTGAACTGTCCCTTTATGCCAGAAACAGACTCTGTACAAGTGTGCGAATGCTTGGCCAGCGCATAGCAAGTGTGCATTAGCTAGCTATAAACATGTTAACTTTTACGAACTTTCTTGAAATTGTTGTGTCGCCAAACTATTCTTATGACCTAAAGAAAATACTAGAGCTGCACATTTTTGAAGAGATGTTATGCGTTAATGTGATAACTTGCTAAAAAATGCAATACGCTATACAATAATATTTTGAGTTTGTATTTTTTAGGGTTCGAGCCCGAAGGGCTAGAAACCTATTGTATTTTTATTTGTATTTTAATTTCAATTGTATTATCTTTCTGAGAAAAGAAAGCAACTCCTGAAAGTGAACAGCCATGTTTTACTTTCAAAGTACATTTAAAACAAACCAGACAATATCATTTTGAAAAAAGGGGAACATAAAACTTTTTCTTTTCTCATTCATTTGAAGTATTAGAGTTATTCAGACATCGCAAACCATTGCGGTATGCGTATCGTGATGTGATGTTTTGGCATATTTTGATCATCTTGATGAATTCTCTACAAAACCGCTCTTTGTGCCACATAATTTATTGGATTCTGATGGATTACGCCACGACACGTACAATGGAACTTGCGTTGCTAAGTAGCTAGCGTTTGCATTCATATACTTGTGTAGAGTTTGTACCTCAAGTAACTAGAGTGCAAGGGTAGAAATACTTTTGAAGCTTTCTTTGCGAGACGCTAAATATGTGGCCTGGAGCCAGACTTTATGCAGTTTTAAATCTGTAATGTAAAAAAATACAATTAAAGAAAGACACTAACTTGTTGTTTGTCTCTGTTATTTGCTGGTAGAGGGCCGTGAAGCAGTGATTAAAACCAGAACAGAACCTGTAAATCTCGTGACCGGTTTCCCCTGTCAAATATTTCAAGAGGTCACTGTCTGCTGCCTGTAGTTTCATAAAATATCACCGTTGGATGTGCTTGAACATAATTGCTCACATATGTGGCTTTTTCTAAATGCTACCAGCATATTCTATAAAAAGAGTTTTATGGGCTATTTTTTATTTTGGGGCTTATCGTTTATTGTTTCTCATGTATTGAAACGGTCTCGGTTGGAACGCTGCTCCACAGTTTTCTGAAAACTCGTTCAAAGGCACGGCGTTCCAATACTGTCTGGAATCATTTGAGGCGGTTTTCTGCATGCAGATTTTAAGAGGTCTCTTTGTCACCAAAGGAGAATATAAGGGTAGTTTATCTATTTTTAAATCTGCTTCCTCTTCTGTATAACGTGTGCACAAAGCCATCTGGGAAAAATTCACAAAGTTAGACTTTGTTATGTAATCAACCCGATTCCTTTGGTCCACTCTTACATCCCAATTCCACCTCCAGAGAAGGGAGGGAGAGGAAAAAGTGTCCTGTTTTCAAGAATGAGAAGTCCAAATTCCTTCCATGTGTTAAGAGAACTCGTCTGGTAAGACGTTGGCCATTCTCCTGTCCTTTCTGAACAACATGTTCCCAAAAGACAACACCGCTCTAACCTAACAATTCTCATGTGGATGTGTGTAAGAATGAGAAAACATTTGGGGCTGGAATGACTCAAAGCAAGTGAATATTACAGTGTTTATATAAGAGAGAAGGGAGTGAATGTTGTGTCGGTAAATTTGCCATGTTAGCACAAAGAATGGAAGTGGGAGGTAGGACGAAAAAAATCCCCTTTAGGATAAATCACATAGAACGAGAACATTAAATGACAGCAAGAGTAACACTTGACGATAAGGTTGCATTTCTTAACTGAACTAACAGGAACAACTTTATTGGCATGAACTAACATAAACAGACTAAAAAAATGCTGGAAAAACGACATTGTACGTGCTATTTAATGCATTTGTTAATAAATACAACCTTATTTTAAAGTGTTACCAAGAAATAAAAGACAGAAAACAGGAATACAAAACCGAAGGGATAAAAGGAAAAACAAAGTAAATGTTTTTGGACGGGGTTATAACACTCACACGGCCGCAGAGAGGGAGGGGGCTAGAAACAGATGAGAGGAAAAAGAGAGAGAGAGAGGCGAGGTCAAGTAGGTCGAAAGCAATGTGAAAGAAGGAGAGCGCTGAAAGACAACATCAGGAGGGCTGGATATCTGTGTGTCGTATATACAGTGAAACCGAGCGACGACTCAACAGAAGGAAGAGATTCATGAAGTGATTTGAATGAAAATGAATCTCACAGTGATTCTTGCGGCTGTGGTGGGATTCAGCGCTCTGTCCTCATGTGAATCTGCTGACAATGACACGGAACTGGTCATCACAACACCTGATCTCTCGCAGGTAAACACTTTGCATTTCTGGCATGAAAAAAGACATTTATAATATATAAGATATATGTAAATTTACATATGAATACAATTAATGGTTGATTTACATGAAACCATATCTTTGTAGGGAATTGCATACTATTACCTTTAGGATACTCATATGGTGGTTATAATAAATGGTATATTTCAAAGTACTATGAAGTACATTATACTTCAGAACAGGGGTCTTCAACCTTATATATTGTATCAACTGAAGTGCTCCATTTGAAGGTATAACATTAATGATTATTTATGTGTTTTGCAGAATTGTATAATTAATTGTTAAAATCCAGCAAGACTTTAGATTAGGGATCCAAGTGGAGAATTAAAACTAAACTAAAAGTGTGACCAAATCTAAATTGTAAAGGGATAGTTTACAAGTAAAGAGTAAATCTTTCATCTGCTGAACACAAAAGAAGATATTTTGAAGAATGTTGGTAACTAAACAACATTGGCACAAAACCACAATTCTCAAAATATCTTCTTTTGTCTTCCACAGAAGAAAGAGTCATATACAGGTTTGCAGCTACATGAGGGGGAATAAATAATGACAAACATTTTATTCATGGGAAAACTGTCCTTTTAAAGGCTAAACTACACTACAAGACTTTTGCTCAGATTTTGCCAAGATTTTCAGTCTGGACTTGTAGCAGAAAGTCTGTGCCAGTCTGCAGATTTGATCAGTTAGTGTGTTTCTATCTGAAACTTTCAAAAAGTCTGCAAGTGTTTTTTGCTCTTTAAAGTCAAGTTAATATTGTAATCCTATTGAACTCCTTTCACACTTTATAAAGTGTAAGCTCTGGGAGTCCACTAAGTAAAGTAGTCATTGATTTTTGCTTGCTAAAACACATCACATTACTTCAGGTAATTGCCTTTGACCTCTAGTGTGATTGTGTTTTCTGCTGTATCAGTTGGCGAATATGGTTTTGTTTGTTGTTTAATTCCACAGGCCCGAGAGTTCAATGAGGAGACTTTGAGAGGTCGAGGAGATACTCCAGACATCATAGAACCTGAACCCACCACTGCCGTCTCAGACACTGAGAGCACCTACAACTACATCTGTGAGTTCTACCACCACCATTCTATATGTATTACAACCATTTCAGAGGAGTGTCTGTAAAAATCATGTAAAAAACATGAATGTATGATCTGACAAGAAACCAAGAGAGACTAGTAATATTTATATAGTCTAGGCTGCGAATTGCAATCTTAAGCATGTTTCCTGCTGAAAAAAACTGTGGTCTGGACTGGTTGTCTAGTCCAAGCTGGTCCTCCAGGTTGTCCAACAGGAGACGGTTTTCCTGGGCGGTCACTTGACTAGGAAATCAACAAACCACCTTTTGCAGTACTTTCTACATGAAGGCACTCTAAGAATCCATACACTGTGTCATTAACCACCTTGTTTTCCCTTCCCCCTCCAAAAACTTCTTTAGATGTCCCCACTGAGTCTTTTAATTCTGAGGAATGCGGCAGCGTCGCAGGCTAATGAAAGACTCGGTTCACTTTGTCTGTTTTTGTAGTGTCTAGACTGGCAGCGATGGATCAGGCCATCCACAGGCTTAATGTTGGACACTACACATTAGACGTTAAAATGTCACAGCTGACGGAGAGAATGTCACGTCTTGACAACAGACTGGGCGACACGGAGGATGCCATACAACAGGTCTCATCCTACTGCAAAGACAATCGCAAAGAGATCGGACGACTAGAGGGTTAGTGTGCACTGCACTGTCTGTATCACACAGTTCTTTACAACACTCATATAGCAAGTCGTCATTTACACTATAGATTAAAATATAGATTCCAGAAAGGTGCACAAGACAAGGTTCTTTGTGGTGAAATAGTTTTAGCTTCTCTTTGTGAGCTTTCAGGTAAAAATCCCACCATGTGGTCAGTGTCGATACCCTAGTGAGCGCCGTGGTGACCCAAAGGCAAGTCCTGGGTCCTATTCCACTTAGTCATTGTGTATTGTTTTTGGTCCTCTCTACATTGTGCTATTAAGACCAAAATTAAAATAATACAAGATTACCCTCTCAGGGTTGATTTTGCGATAATAACCGTCTGGATGTACATTTTCGCATAAGCATTAAAGGAACAATACTAGGTTTTTATGAGGATCTATTGACAGAAATGCAATATATTATACAAAAATATGCATAATGTACATAATGAACCATTATGTTTCTTATACCTTAGAATAAGATGTTTATATCTACATACAGAGCGGCCCTACATACATTGAATTTGCGGCCATGTTTTGTACAACAGCTCTAAACGGACAAACAACTCTACAACACGCGTGTCCTCTTCCTCTCCCCTGCGGTATAGTGGTGAAACGGATCGCGGATGATCTACAATATTAAAGCCGTTCCAGATAAACTTTGACCCTCAAAACTGCTCCGTCACACAGCTAATATTACAACAAAAACATATCTTGGTTCTAACAAACAGAAAAACCAATGTTACTCACATACTGATCCGAATCAAAGCAACCTCCTCGGGGGGATTTAAAGAAGATCTTTCTCTCCGATGACTCTCTGCCGGAAAGTATCTCCATAGATATCTGTGAGTATCTCTGCTAAAAGCCTCAGTACCGCGAGGTCCTCGCTCCTGCCTGACTTTATCCTTCTCTTTATACTTAAAATCCACAGGCCTTTTATTTTATGTAATAAATAAGACATCGCTCTTTCTACGGTCTTTCTAATGCCCACATGATCTCGTCCCCGCATCAACATGAGAACCACATGTTTTTGTACTGTGGTGGCCACCGTTGTGTTTGGACTGAGCCATTCGTTGCAAATCTATAATACAACGCAAGTGGTCTCTGTAAATCAAAAACTGCGCCTTTAAGCAGCACTATAGACCTTTTGCTCACGGATTCCCCCATGTTGTTGATAATCGCAATCGTCTGTTAGCAATTTAGTGTTATGCTTGTATACGATGACTACCAAACCACGATAAATGTTTTATGGTCAAGAGTTGGTGATTCCTCAGTTAATGCACGGAGAGTAATGTTACGGTGTCTAAAGTTACTATTCTAGGCAGTATTCCCATAGCGAGTTGAGTGTAAGTTAGTGATTGCACCTATTACACAAAGCACAACGCCTGGTCGCGTCAGCACGTTAGCTGCTATGTAGATAGCATGCTACGTGCTAATGGCTAACAACCAGCTGCTACCACAGAATCTAGTTTGAGCTAGTAGTATACCCCGCGGGAGCCAAAAAAAGTGCTTTAGTAGGTGCACATTTTTAGTAAGTGACATGAAGTAACAGCGGGTTCTGCTTAGTCAACAGTGTATTGTGCTGCCCACAGGGAAGCTAATACAGTGACAGTATTTACGACACTGATAACAGACAACTGCGCCTTTTAACCACATGGGGGAACCATAAGCAAAAGTTCTCTAGTGTTGCTTTAAGAGTTGTTTTACCACTGAAATCATTTAAGATCAATAACAAAAGTGTTGTCTTGTCTTGTCAACAATGTTACCGCCTTCAGGTTTGTAAAGACAGGTGTCAACACTAACCAGAAACCAGGAATAAATGTATCTTTATTTATTTTTATGCAGACCGAAAGAACCAAACTAAAGATCGTACCAAAGTACTCTAAACAGTCATGATCTTTACTGATCAATGACTGATTAAACCAATTTATGTTGTTCCAGGCTGCCAAAAAGGCCGTAAAATCGGATACAAATGCGTTCTGGTATACCGTCTGCATGAAACCTACACGGAGGCATCTCAGAAGTGTCAGGAGCGAGGTGGACGCATGGCTATGCCTCGAGACCGCAGGGAGCAGGAAGCTTTAGCCGAATACGTCAAATCAGTCATTCACGGTAACTGGCCTGTGTGGCTCGGGATCAACGACCAGCGTTCTGAAGGACTCTATCTGTTTGAGGACACGACCCGCGTGACTTACTTCCAGTGGAGGAAGCACTTCCTGTCCAGCCAGCCGGACGGCGGGAAACGAGAGAACTGTGTCTCCATGTCCTCAGATGATGGAGACTGGTGGGACACGTACTGTGACAGACGCATGTTTTATCTTTGCGAGTTTGATGTCTGACCAACAAAATATTGCTAAATGGAGCAGCTCCGTCCTCAACTGAGGCTTTTCCGATAATGAGCAGCTATTTACTGTATTCAATACAACTGTTGAAGTGATCAGAGGAGTTAAATGAAAAGTTCACTCAAACATTTTAATTCTCTCATAATTTATGCAAGAATTCATACTTGGGTGAACAATTTTTTAAAGCGACTTGAGAAAATCGATCCTTTATTTGTAATAACAGACAAGTTTAGAAGAATTTAAACATACAGAATTATTTAATCTGTGTGTGGTCCTCATTTCCCATAGTCTTGACTGATTTAGACTTATTTAAGACCATAAAAGAAAGTAGTTTTTTGTTCTTCTGAAAAATGTAAAGAGTTTGGTTTGTTGTTTTAGAAGTTCTGTTTTCAAAGATGAAATAACTATTGAAGCCGGTTTAAAGCAAAAAGACCTGTTGACAGATCTCAGTTTAGGTGAAATCCTTTATTCAACACAGACTTCAGTTCAGAAATTCCAACTCGGTACAGTTTCTTAAACAAATTTTATATTTGATCTAATTGTAAACATTTGCCCTTCATTATCCTGATCCTACAGTAGTAAAACAACTTCCTAAGTTTGTCTTATTTCATACGTCTTGTAAAACAGTCAAATAAACGTAAGAATGTGATCGTGATATATGAACGTGACTCTTGTTAATGTGTGCAAAGTGCTTCTGTGTTGACTCAACAGATTTGACGCTTTGATGACCAGAAGCTGTAAATTCCCATCAGAGATGACTCTTCATATGAATTCAAGTCATATCTTCATCCATACAACCTCTGGACGATCTCCGTCTCTGTGGAGTCAACCTAACAACACAAATATCAAAGTCAGAGACGCTATCTTCATCACTCATGCACACTTTGTCCTTACAATTCTTTAAAAGGTTGTTGCCCAGATCAGTGTCTCTGTACGGTACTCGTATGTACTGTAAATGTTTAGGGTTTTTATTATAATTTTGTCCTTATTTATTCACCCTCATGTCGTTTAAACCCCGATGGATTTTTCAGTTGTTTTTCAAACTATTTCTTTAACACAATACTCACATTTTTTAACATTCATTGTTAACTGTGTCATGCTGGTGCCCAAAACATACTAGACGACTTTCCATCAACAACTTACAACAGGTAGCCCCGCCCCTAACTCATGCCATTGGTTGAACCAGAAGATGGCCTATTTAAACAAACGGGGTAATGTTTTGAAAGCACCACAGAGGCGCAGTTTTGACATTTGACACAAAACTAACCTACTTAACGAATCATTGACCTGTATAACTGATAAAACGCAACGTATTTAAACAGGGAAAATAAACACCGCATTTCTAAGGATGAAGTGCTTTGAGCAGTATATATACAACAGCATTTGCAACTCATTGCCAAATCGAGTGGCAAATTAGTTACATTTTGGCCATGTGTCCAACTGGAAGAACAGATACTGAAACGGGCACAAACACAAAAAGATATAACATTTCAGGAACTGGAACTTCTTATCAAGATGAAAGTGGGAAAACAAGACCCTTTTCAGCCTCCGCAGGAGTTAAGAAAGGTCTGCGTGAGCAGAGACGGCGGCCAGAATCTGTGCAGCTGATGGTCTGTCCACTGGGTTTATACACCGGTAAGAAAAAATCACTTTACCACCTTCATCCAGCACAAAATCACCACCCATCTGAGAGAGAGAGAGAGAGAGAGGTTTTAATTTATTTTCAAGAGTCCTAGACTAGGAGGAGACAGATGTCCCTCAAGTGTTATGCAGTTATATAATATTAAATGGAATTTGTTGTTATGGATTCACATGACTCATAGTCTCAAACAGCCAGACCTTTGACTCAAGCAAACGGTCTGGTGCGTTCCACAGCTTTAAGATAGCAGTATATTATTTAGTGAAAAGACATGCACGAACCAATGAGACATAGAAAGAAAAATCTGCTTACTTAACCTGATCTCACGGGAATACGGTCATTTGTACGATGTGAACTGCACAATAATGTACGATTAGTAGATAAAAGCGATACTGAAGCCCCACCCCTAAACCAAACATCACTGGCGAGAAAGCAAATCGCACTACAACGTAAGAATAAGATTACAATTCATACAAATTAAACACCTAGTAAGAAGATTGTGTTCACTAGCAATACAATTTTAACACTCCAATTACAATTCCACAGTTTTTACAACATAAAATTTAACGCTGTGAATATAACAGTCCCATTAAAATCCAACAGAAAATGATTTATACATATTCCTGATAGCACAGCTCTGGTCTATTTGCAAAAAAAATATTGTTTGCTCATCTGCAGTTTACATGTAATATAGACATCTTGACGATTTAAGATGTTTATGATTTAGAATGTATGTAAAACTGCCCTTTCTGAGACGTTTATCAGATGTTTTTACACAGCAGATGTTTTCAAGATCTTACGCAGACATCTTATAGACGTGGGCTTTCTAGGATAGTATCGCTTTGTACACTAGAAGATTTGCATCAATGTATTTATTAATTTACCTGTATTTTATGATTTCTTAATTCCTTATTTCTAAACCGTTTTTTTCTTATGTTGTTTGTTTAATAATGGGATTTCTGGAAAGCTACTTTGCAACAATGCAAAATTGTGAAAAACGCTATCAAAATTGTATTGAATTTTAAGTTATTTTAAATGAATAAGGGCCCATTCAGACAGAATGCATTTTTCCATTCCAATGTGCTACTTTCCTATTGTTTTTCAATGTGAACACGCGTTTGAAAGACGTGCATTACCGTTAAGCTCACATCTTTTGACGCGCCTCGCACACAAGCGCCGTGTTTTTAAGACGCTGTGTCAAGTTAAAAAAAATCAACTTTTACATGCAGCGCTGCTCATCAATGTCAGTTCCAAGAGCAGAGAACCAATCAGAAGAATTTGGAGGCGGGGCAAGCGTTGCTTCTGTTTACAGTAGCAAGCTGGCATGACAACTGTTTTATTTGACGGCAACATCGCGTTCTAGGCTGCGCTTTAAAAAAAACATATTTGAGTGTGCGTCTTGCGCAGTTCTGTCTGAATGGCCCCTTATGTAGCCGAGTCTGTGATGGTTTGTATTGGCCTTTTGTTTTGCCTCCAGCTAATGCCGTGACGGAAGCGTGACGTCGGTGCAAAAGGGGTCTATACGGTAGCAATGATGCCGTATGGTTCAGCGGTCAATGCGACGTCTTTGTACATCTAAGATCTGAGAGACATTTGAAAGCCATCCATCGGTTTTTGCTTTTACGTTCCACTTACATAGCGAGTTTTTTGTGTTTTTGCAGTATCTGGAAGCGAGTGTGTGAATGTCACCTGAAACAGATCGTCGATGAACTGTGGTGGCACCTCAGGAAACGGTCTGTTCATCGCCAGAAATTCAGAGTAGTGAAGCAGTGACTTAAACTTCATCACCTTGGCAAACGATGAACCCAGACCGAATGCTCTGTACACCTGTAACCCACAAATTTATACTTTTCGTCAATGTCTCCATACTCTTTTGTCATAAATCATTATTATTAGTCACCTTTTATGTTTGTCACAGCGTTTTGCGAAAATCTAAAAGTATTAAAAAAGTGCTTGTCAACGTTGGAAACAAATGCAAGGGACTTGTAATAAAGTAAACCTCTTTATAATTCTCCAAAAGTATAGCATGGACTTTTTAAAGGACTAATCATTTTTTTGTCCGAATAAAAAGTGCTCACCGCTCTCTCTTCATCAAACAGCATGTCAAATTCAGTGCCTGTCTGATCAAGCCAGAACGTTGCCCCTTCCAGACATCCATACGAGACCACCAGCACCCGCACTGACTGAGCTTCCAGAAGATTCTGTCAAAGAAAGAATTGCGAACAGAAAACAAAGCTGAGTCGATGATTCAAACAACATGCCGTGGATGTCTGTATTTATTTTCATAAGTGTCAGGTTCTCCTACCTTGCTGTTCTTCAGCTCAGTCAGGTGGTCTCGTCATGGCTGTCATCCAAAATGTCGAAGTAGAACAAGTAGGAGATTCTCTCCCTTGCCCAAGTATTGACCCAGTGACACACTCCTGCATAAACACAAGACCCTTATTTTATCATCACTAGAATATCAAGACAAGACAGATGAGATCTTGGGCAACATGTATGAATTTACGATTAGTGAATTGAATTGGTTGCGCAGAAACTAAGGATGCTGAATTCAAAACATTCACGCCAGTTTTTACTACCCAGTTCTACGCAAAGGATGACAACGTTGAAGAAGTTCTGGATTATTGTTTCCTCTGAATGTAAACATGATCAGCACGTTTCTCTCACTCTTTGGTTTGGACGTGTATGAGCCGTGTATCGGAGCTCAGCGTCTGGGCTGCAGGACAGTGTGAAAGAACGGTGTCGCTCATCTGCATCTGAACATCCAGACGTTTCAAAAAGCTGTCCCACTCCACCTGTCAATCACACAAACACTCACTCGCTATTCTTACACATGTTTACAATTTAGCATCGGGGTCAGACTGTAGATGACTTACTTCCAGCTGCAGAAAGCTTTCAACGTTATCCCGCACTTCAGCTGTCCTGTTGAATTGAGAATTGATTTGGTAAGGGATAATGTACAGTGAGTCGCTCATTATTGCAACATGAACCCCGAAAAGGTGATCAGGACCTCGGTGTGAACCAGATTTTGCGATAATGAGCAGGTGACTGTACATTATGCAATATGAAATACATATAATATTTAATGTCTTTTTGGATGGTATTGGAAAAATAAGGTCGTGGAGGGATGTAAAATACATGAAACAATAAATAAATGACCTGGGACAGCATTCACTATACACATTTGTAGCGCTCCAGTCTTATTAAAGAGCAGTTTCAACACAAATGGATGTTTTGTTAAATATATCAAACAAGTACGTCAGTACACTGCAACATACAGTCAGAAGAACACTCAGGTTGTGATTCTTTACTGTTTTAACACTTGTAATAATATTGACATATTGCATATAAGAAATCATCACACTCACTGGAAAAGTTGTTCCCATGTACTTTCTGCTTCCTTCATGTTCTTCACACCTAGGCTTAAAGAAAAGTATAATTTTAATTTGATATTATTATAGGATAGAGTTGACTATGCACACACAATCCACATGTTCTGTATCACTAAAACTTTTAAAGATAACATATACCCACCTGTTAAAAAACTTGGCCCCTGCTGACATCAGACCAAATAAAACGTTAATGTTCGGATGGGCAGTTTCTAGCGAAGACCCACCTAAAACACACGCACACACACACACACGCACACGCACACACACACGCACGCACGCACACACACACGCGCGCACGCACGCACGCACACACACGCACACACACAAACAAACAAACGTGTTTTACTACTAAATGAAAACGAAGTCAGCTTAAAGTGCCGTGTAACGTAATCCATATATGCAACAACGTTATTTACGGAAGATAACGCAATTGACACGTCACAACAAGTCCGTTTTCCGTCGCCTTACACAATCACATGAACCAGTTCATTGGATTCATTTGACTGGCAAACTCGCACAAGTAATAAGTGACATGAGAGGTAACGTTACATCTCAATTGTTTTGTACCTTCCGCGACGTCCTTCTGTACTTTCTCCAGCGATGTTCTGCCAAAAGTGATCAGATCTGTCAAAGCTCCGATAAGGATGTTTTCTTTCACTGCAACAGCCATTATGTGTTTGCACTTAGTGACTCACGCAATGTGGTGAACGCGTCCGTCAATCCGTCGAAACAGACTATTGGTCCATCGACACCAGCGCTGGGAAAAGACACACCTACCACGTGACGTCAACGTCTAAGTTGCACAGCGGTGTATATAATAATAACAAAGAGAAACTATAACAGAAATCGAATTAAAAATACTAAAAAAACGAGAAAAATAAACAAATTGTATTTGATAAATCAGAGACAACATCGACGATAAGCCACGCCCACTTACAGACAAGTTGTTGTTGGAACTTCTTTTCTACTTTATTTATTTCTACTATAAATGAACGGATTAAATACATTTTCTAGACCATAATGTTTATATGTTTTATTCCCTCATTTTCATTCTCTCCCACCTGACACGTACCGTTATGTATTCCCCTGCTGTGCTCCTTGACATGTAACAAAATTACTGCCAGTTTTTTTTTTGTTACATGTTAGTAGTTTTACAAAAGGATATTAACAGTTTCAAAAATAAGAATAATTTGGGCCCCGCAGTAGTTACTCCAGACAACAGTTTTAACTTAATTTACTATTTGTCTGACCATCAAATATACTCTGTTTGGTTGTTAGGTGTATGCTAATATGCATGTCACATGCATGTTGAACATCATCTAGCCGTATTTGAGGCAGCTGTGCAAGGGACTTTGTAAACTCCATTCTGAGGCGCTAGCGGAAGTAACGATACACTGCTTCGCGGCAGATGCGTGACGTCATGTGAAAAGGGCCTATTAGCATCAAGTAAATTGCTTCGGAAAATGATTAAGGTGTTTCAAAACACCACTTACTGGTGAAAACGTTGTAAAAGCAGGGAGATCACAGGCCATCTCAAAGACACAACCATTTGAAATCGTTTTCTTAAGTGTAATGTTTTTTTTATAAAATAAATGAAAAATATTAAATGGCGTTACATATTAAGGCTTGCATTATGTTTTTTAAAGGCTATCAGCGCAGTACACACAGTAAACTATCACTTTCCCGTTTTATTATTATTTTCTTCTTAAAGTGGTCTATAAAAACGATCAGGCCAATTAAATGTAGTGTTCTTAAGCTGAAGAAGAATATTGAAATGATCTGTAAAATGTATTAGTGTTATATAAATTCTAGTTTTAGGTCCAGATACGATTTGTAAGAACTTAAACCATATCAGCAAGTGTTAAAGGTAAATAATATTTGACATGAATAAAAATGACAAAAAGCACTGTGCATAGGATTGGATTTCATATTAAAATTCTATCGATTACAACAAAAATATCATATAAACAATATATACAATATTAAAAATAATTATTACAAGCTGTAATAAAAGCTGTAACAAAAGCAAATATTTTTGAATCACAACTCATTTTTTTAGACCTCAGCTTCCTGCCATAACGTCCAAGCCCCCCCCCCCAAATAAATAAAATAATAACAAAGTTTGCATTTAATTGATTTTATTGACTGTGGCTCTGTCCCATCAAAGTCACAGATTTTGAGTTTTCAAGTTTTTGTGCATTACAGAACTCGCTTTTATTTCCTCTTACCAAACAAAAAAGACAAGTCACCATCTTCACAGGTAAACAAAGAAGTCTTGACCATAAAGCGCCAACTATGATGAATAAGAAAACAAAACATCTATTTAAAACTGTCCCTTAAGACTCTAAAATAAAAGTTGGGATGTCTTTAAAGATTTGTTTTTAGTCAGAAAGGGAGGTGTCAAATAAATGACTGATGTGTGAATGTTTCCAGTGTTTGTTCAAATCAAATAAACCTCTTCAGAATCTCCTCGTTATTTAGTTCAGCCATTACATCAAAAACAAACATGTCTTTCAAACAACCAAAACATCTTTCCCAACTGTGTTCAAGTATTCAGAACAAAACTCGGAGCGGAAGAATATTGCTTTATAAACTCTACAAAGGATATCTCTGCAAGTGCCCATTTCATTCTAAAACCAAAAACCTGAGTGCCTCAAAACATGTACGAATATAAAACATCTTCAATTCAATCTGCTACATAACCTGCCGTTTTTATTCTCAACACGGTTCAGACGAAACAAAACTATGCCAAACCTTAATGCCAACGTAACGTTGTTTAATGTAAAATTTGACTTGACACTCTTCTCAATGTTTTTGTACAAATAAATAAAGGTAAAACTTTGATTGAAATGCAATATGTAAAAACTCAAACCATGTAAAAGACAGGACTATAAGCAAAGATGTCCCGTGTAGAAATGGCCCCTGTTTTTGATGGCAATTCAAGTTTAGGATTTCTTAGGACAGTGTGAAGCCGAGTCTGTGTTCAGCACTTCAATCATGGTCCGTGTGAACTGGAACGTCTCGGAAACCGATGGAAGGTTGTGGTACCATGTAGGTAAACTAGGGAAAAAAGAGTGCGAGAAAAAACGTGTGATTTGAATATGTTTTCTGGTGAAAATCTGAGTGTATATACTCGTATAGTAATGTGAATGCTTACTACCCCAAAGTCTGTCAAAAAGAAAGAAAAAGCAGCAAGATAATCTGCTCTGTAGACATGGCTCATATATCATGATATATAACGGTGCTTAAGTTACAGTACGTTACCATTTAAATTATTTTATTGTTCATATTATCATTTTAAACATCAAACATGCACATGGATACATTTTTTATGTTAGCCGAGACACATTATATGTCATGGCACTTATAAAACATGCATTCGCAGGTGAGTATTTTTCCATGTTTCTTACCCATGCAGTGTGGTTGCGAAACGCAAGAGAGACACTATTTTTGCTTTCAATTTAGGTACAAGTCGTAAAAATGATGCTTCAGCAAACACCAGCGTTTCAAAAAGCCCTTTCAGGCAATTGAAACAGAGCTATGATGTGGAGTTCTGTCTAACCTCTTTAAGTTCATCCAGTTCTTGACCGTCTTGCTGAAGCGATCAGGACTGGCTGTGGTCATGGCCTCGAAATCAAAGAGCTGGTTGACGAACCAGAAACAAGAATGTATAACAACATATCTTTGCATTAATTACTAATAAGCAACATTAAAAAGCGTTACAACACATCATTGAGCTGTTATTTGATTTAAACCAGTACAACAGGTGTGTCCCTACCTTCCCAGATGGGATTCTGCCCAACACTTCTTTTCCACTGGCCATCAGCGCTCCCATCACAACGGAGTACGCCACAACGCTGAAAGAGTCACGGAGAATTATAACGTCAAACGCAAATCAAAGCAAAACTCTGATCTATTGATAGAAATGCGAGTAGAACAGAGAAACGTGAAAAAGCTTAATATCACACACCATCTATTTTCACATATTAAAAGAAAATAAAGTTCAGTTTAAGTGATTCAATCCTTTAAAATGTTTTCACATGCCTTATTTAATTGCTACACGCAAATGCAGTTTACCACATTTATAAAGGCACCATTAATACATCTACACTCCAAGAAGCTTGCATTCATCGGGTGAAGCACAGTACGGTGATATCTGGGCGTGACGGGTGTTACGGTTTCATCACTTCTGTGCTCATTTAAAATACTGTACAGGGCACTAAAAGACTGAATAGTGAATCCTTTAAATCCATTCTGCCCAACACAAGAATAATGTGACGTCAGCGTTTATTAATCAGGGCAGAGTAATTGTTTTCTTACCTGGAGCCTCGAGACAGAGGCATGAGGTTGCAAAAGTAATACACCAGAGAGAGAATTAAATTACACACCGCATCAGCATCCTGGTGACAGAGAGAAAAGAACTGGTCAAATAACAGTATCATGTTTTTCATATTTCTGCATAATAATGAAATAATACATTTATAGGGTATGATTGCAAGTTTTGACAATACTAACTGATGAATTCTTGTCTGTAGGTTTGTAATCTCACTGTTATTGTAAATTCTTTATGCTTGTCTTATGTACTCCAGTTCTTATATCATTTCTCTTATTTTCAAGGGCCATGTGTGCTCAAAGGGCCATGTCTGGTTCGATATGATACCTATTATCTATTATATATCAATAAAATGTTCAAAAATGTCATGTACTCTATACGATATATAAACTATATTTAATATATTTTTGTGATTTCTTTAAAAAAATATAAATCTGAATTGAATTTGAATGTAATATTTTTCATAACATGTGCATAGCCATACTAAAACAAAATCGGTCTTTAAGATTATAATCGGTTTCTATATAGAAAGATTGAAAAAGACAACATTTCTGACATCAGATTTATACCATTTCAAGAAATATTCATTTAATCTGTGAATGTTTATACCCACCTAAGTGCTAAATGTGCAACAGTCCGGTATCACATCTCTTGCAATGTCATTTTTTAGATACTGTGTCATATTACAAGTAAAAACTTACGGCGGTACATCAACCTTTAATTTCTTAAATGAAAATGAATTACTGTCATGATTAAATGCATTGGCCTAAAGTTGAAAAATAATCCCACCTAATGAACACAAAATTGACCGCCCTAGTTCTATGCAGTCATACATGAATGATTATAAGGGTGTAACAGTGTGAGAAAGAGCCCCATTCAAACAGATGACACATTTCCCATGATTCCCAGTGTAACAGGTCAGACAGGTGCAGATTTAAGAGCTCTGAGCGCCACGTCTGTGTTACAGGGCAGTGATTTTATTTCTGTGAGATGTGACTACTGAACACACGCACACCACGTGGTGATATTGATATTCAGAGTAAACAGGAGCAGGATAACAGTGTGTTCTTACCCCAAGTTCAGTGGAGAGCATGAGAGCTTTGCCTTTAGCAGTGAGATCTTTATAAAGCGCTTCGATCTCTGACTGATACTGCTGCGTCCGTTCATCTGTCGTCTGGGTCTCCACTGAAAACAGCATATTCCCCACTCTAACAACACAAACACAACCTTTTAAGACATACACACTACATTCCCGGTTTTTGGTGTTCTGTCCACGACTGGAGCTGTCCCAGTTTTACAGCACATTCAAAACAACCAAAAATACACTGAATAAGCCCGATCAACATATCCTGCGGAGTGCCAGAGCAACCAGGTAGTGATTATTTACACCAGCAGAGGGAGCTGTAAGCTACACAAATTACTTGGTCGAGCGACGCTCTGCGATGAAGAATGTACTATGAGCAGAGCCGATCCTTCCTATACGCAAACTACACATGTTGCGTAGGGCCCCTGCACTAACAGGGGGCCCCCTTGAGTACCGAATCAAATAAACAAAAATGTAAACAAGACGCTATTTTCATAACTTTTTATAACAACGCGAAGCAAAAGAACAAGGCGGCATGTGTTTTTGTACGATTGTAAAGTCTTATTTAGTTTTGCCAAATTTTGTACTTACAAATTCAGTATTTGTCCACTGGCAACATTTGTGAGTAAAAAACACACCGCATTTGTGTGTTAAGGGTTTTTTGACAGCTAGATGGTTCCAGAGCCACTTGTTACTTTAGGTGAAGGATTATTTACATGCGAATCAAAATGTGAATTTAATTTTATACTTCATTGTTCTGACGGTCTGTTTAATGTTTTTTTCTTTCGGTTTTAATTCATTTAAGTGTGTTAATTGATGTATTATTTAAATAACTTATACTTTAGTTATGTTTATCTAATTTTAACTACTATGATACTATATTACATTCGCAGAAAGGACATCAGTGCTCAAAATGAGCCTAAAATGCAAATAAAAAGCTTACTGTAAAGATCCATTCTCAAAAGCACAAACATACAAGTTCTCTTAAAAGTTTTAATTACTGGTTGTAATGACTGTATACGGTTTGTAAAAGTGAAAATATTGAATACAATTAGAGAATGTTAAAAATGGAAACTACAGTATTATTTGTCATTTGCTTTCATATTTGTTATATTTTTGTAGTGTTATTGAATTTTGTGTTAACTGTTTTGATCATTCGCAATGGTTAGTATTTACTATTTTCACAGTGGATTATTTTTACATAGAGTTTTTTTAAACTTTATTAAAACCAGCTATGGTCAGTTTGAGCTGCAAACAATATAATACTATTGTAACTCATTGCAATAGTACAAAAACTCATTAATATTATGTGCAACAACAAAAAAAGGCTAAAATGTTTTATCCCCGTTTTTAATCGATTAATTAAAACAAATGAGATTTTAATTATATTTTGACATTTAACTAGACAAAATGTCGCCAGTTTTCATAAAAAAAATCTGGTCACTTTAGGTTAAAATGAGATCTGTCAATCATCTACTTTCAAGCACTAAACTCATCACACAGTATCTCATCTCTCATCTCTGAACGTCACTTCACACGCATCAAACACACTGAAAACACATGAAATAACGCTATGAACTTTGAGTGAAGGGTGTTTTATAAGAAATTCTCACCGATCTCCAGTGATGGTGATGGTAAAACCGTCATACTCTTTACCCGGATCCTTCATACTGTGTACTTTAGAGTTGACTGTGAATCCGTCTCTGGTTTTACTGTTGAACTGCTTCATGGAGACAAACACACAAAGGTACATTGTGAGATGCTTATAGACTTTAACTTGTCTCAACAAAGATTTCGATAAAAACTGACTTAAATCATCCAGCATGTGATTCATTTGGATAGGGATGAAGAAGTTATGACACACAGGTGTTCAAATCTTCTGCCGGCAATGTTTAATAGTTGTTTTACCTTCATGATGGGCAGCAGATCCTCCACTTTATTCACATTCTCCAGAGCTTGCTTGACTTCCTGAAGCCCTCGCGGGTTGTATGCCCTGATAGAGGACACATCAATGAATGCATGAATGAAAGTGACCGTTCACCCAAAAACCAAAATTCTATCATCACTTACAAACATGTATGACTTTTTCTTTTTACGCAGAACACAAAAGAAAAGATTTTGAAGAAAGTTGGTCAACGAACAGCTGCGCCACCCATTCGCTTCCATTGTATGGACACAAAACCAATGCAAAGGAATGGGCGCCAGTTTACAAAATTTTTATAAATATCTTCTTTTGTGTTCTGAAGAAAAAAGAAAGTAATGCGTGTTTGAAATGACAAGAGGGTGAGTAAATGATGACAGAATTTCATTTTTGGGTGAACTATCCATGTAAAGTAATGACTGTGAGTGAATTAAAAAATATATGAGATGTGTAAATAAATAGGACGCATAAATGAATGAACTTACAAAAGTTGTGTGACTGAATGAAGTTTGAAAATGAATGAACAGACGAGAGAAATTTACAATCAAACAAACGACCGAACGAACTAGTAAATAAACAAGCAAATGAACGAACGATCAAGTAAATGAACAAACCAACGAACAGACGAAATACCAAATGAACGAATAAACGGACGAACGAACGGGTAGATGAACCAACGAATGAATGAACAAATGAGAGAATCATGTTTGCAAGTGAAAAGTGCAAATTAACGAACAAAGTGTGTGTGTGCGTAAAAAAAATATTGTTAAACAAAACAACATTTTCTGTCATCATATACTCACCCTCCACAAAGGAAGATATTTGGAAGAATGTCAGTAACCAAACTGTTGTAACCCTCATAGTATTTATTTTTCCTACAATGCCAGTTAACGGGGCATGAAATCTGTTTGTTATTGACATTCTTCCAAATATCTTCCTTGTTGGAGGGTGAGTAGATGATGACAGCACTTTCATTTTGGGGTGAACTATCCCTTTAAGTTCAAAAGAATAAAAAATGTGTGTCTGTGTGAATGAATAAACTAAATCAATATTTGTCAAAGTGTGAAGCTCATGTCTGTACTACATCAGATAAACCCTGAAAGACTCACCCGTGATATACCAGTATTCTTTCCTTTACAAAGCTGAGTATGCTATTAAAATATTCCAGATATCTGATATTAATGATCTGCCCCCTGTAAAACAAGACGAGCAACAATGACCACACTCTTCAAGATATGAAAACCGTCAGACAGGAAGTGACACGGTGAGGGCGGACACGGCACCTGATGAGGTTAATGTGATTGTTAAATCCTCTGCTGAGAGTTCTAGCAGGCATCTGATCCAACCACAACACGGGCTGGTCCGGATCTGCAATCCTGCTCACACACACACGGCAAAGATCAAACGCGTGCCACTCCAGATCACATGAAACACATGGCAACATCATCCAGAGAGCCTTTGAGATGATCTCTGACCTTCTCCATTTCACTGCGATGTCAAACATGTCTCTCCACTGCAGCTGTCTGGTCTTTCCGTTCACTCGAACCTTTGAGTTACTCCAGGTGCGCTGCATGGCCTGCATCACTTCTATAGTTGCCAAACCCATCGCTACGCAAACACGCAACAGAGAGAGGCAAATTAAACTTCATGAATGTAAATAAGCCCGATAGAATAAACAAGGATGATCCGCAGTCCAAGGTGATGGCTTAATATCACATCAGATGCTAGTAAGATTAAACAAACGGCTGGTAAATGGTTTGTGGTCAGAAAACTACAATGTGGACTGCATTTTATGCTGGGGAAACCCCTGAAACATCACGGCAGTAAAGATTTTAGTTATAAAACATATAATTCAGTGACACAAATAATAATCACAATTAACATAATTGTGTTCTCTACCTTGGAAAAAGCTAACTTTTAACACGGGAATGAATTACTTACGTATTTAATAAAAATTCTCATTTCCGTAACGTGTCCTGATTTGTTATTTAACAATGTGAAATTAAAATATCAGGAAAAGAATAATTGGATGTTCTCAAAAGATAATTGACAAAATAATTATCTACAATAAAAATGAATAAATACTGCACACAACTTTTTCCATGCTCATTACCGATACATTTAATTTCACGCATTTAAAAAAAAGTTACATGTATAATTTTCTATCCAAATTTACTTCACTAATGTCTGATTATTAATGATTAAAAAACTTGCTTAGGCATCATGGCTGTGCTCTTTTTTTAGCAAAACATACTACGGGATTGATAATGGTTACGGTAATGATAATTTTTAAGGAAATTTGTTGATATAAGCGTACAATGTTTGACATCTCGAAACCTAGATTTCGTGAGAATCACCCTGCTAATAATCACAAGTCTGGCCAAGTGAGCTGAGCTTAAAAGTGAAAATATCAATGACCGTGATGGAAATGTGATTTTGTAGAGCTCTGACCTCTGTGTATTCTGAGGTTTGGTAAGAATCCTAATGTGTCGTACTGCATCAGTGAACCGAGATGATCCGCTGTACAGATGAGCTTCTGAACATCAGCAGAGTAACTCTCGAAGATCTGAGGTAGAACATCTCTGAACAAGACAAAGAAAAACTAAGTAAACTATATGCAGAAATATACTGACATCCAGTTCAATTAGAAGCTCTAAAAAGCCCATCTATTCATCTTAAAAGTAACTCATATGACGCAAGACAGAAGGAGAACCAATGAGATGGGATGTCCTTTAACATGAATATGCAATTTAACAATTGCTAAATAAGCTAAAAATGTTTCGAATTGTTTTCTGTCACAAACAAATGTTTAGCTTCAGAAGACATTTATTTAAAGACCCCATACAATAGCATTACAAAGCTGCTGTAGGAAGAGCCGGCATATTATTTGATATAAATCTAATTGTGTTTGGTTGAAGAAGTCATATACACCTGGGATGGCACGAGGATGAGTAAACTCTGTGGTCAGAGTGAACTACGGCCTAAAGCATCATAATGTACCCATGATGCCACAAACTACTGTCTCAAGTACTGACCGAAAGAGAAAAGACACAGGCTTGACTTTGCTTCCAAACTCACTTTATATGTGGCTGAAGTCCAGGCTGTTCTTCATAATCTTCTATAAGGAAGGGTAGATTTTTGGACCAGTGGTTCTTAAAGTTTCCTGGCAAATCCTGATCAACGTTATATTCCGCCACAGGTGCATCCAGATGAGAGTGCAAATACCGCGAGTACTCTGATCGCATGTGAAAAAAAAACAGATTTCAAATCGCTGCAAACACTTCATTAGGTACAATGCTTTCTTTAATTAAAATATTTCAAATGAACATTAAAAAACGTTTGAGTCAGTGTTTTATAAAGGGTTTAGATCAATACTATTCTTTAGAGATCATTCTCACAAACCACTGAAACATCATGGCAGTAAAGATTTCAGTTGTTAAACATATAATTCGTGAACACAAAAATGATCATAATAAACACAACTGTGTTCTCTACCTTGCACAAAGCATAATTTTAACGTAGGAATTTATTAATTTTATTGCTTTTTCTGCTGAAATTCTCATTACCGTAACGCATTTTGCGTGCTTTATATGTTTAAATTTAAACAAGAGATAAATAAAACATTCGGAAAAATACAATTGGATGTACTAATAGATGTTCTCAAATGTCGAAAAATCATTGACAGAGTATTCGTTAAGAAGAACCGAGTGTCCATGACTGATATTCTCCGTAACGTTTTTAAAGGACTGTTTACACACGCACACAAAGATATCGACATTAAGTTTGATTTCACATGAAGAAACACATCTGCCAGTACCTTTCAAATGTTTAACTGATTACTTGATATTTTTCTAGTTAAAATCTTTCTATTTTCTTGTCACGCTGTGTTCACAACTTCTTCCCTTCTCATTACCGCAACAGCTAGTTTTACACGTTTAAAAAAATATTCCATGTCTCATTTTCTATAAAATTTACTTTTTTTATATTAATGTCTTGTTATGTATGATTGACAAAAACTTGCTCGGGCTCGTTTTTTTTTAGCAAAACGTGCTATGGGATTGAAAGTATTAAATGGTTACGGTAATGAGAATTTTTGGGAGAAGGCTTTTTTTGTAAAATTGTTCAAAATTCTGTTAAACGGTTAGTAAAAGTTTGGAATGAATGATTTTAAACATGTCGTGCCTTTGTTTTTAATGAATGAATAGGAAATGTGTTGATGTGAGTGTTTTTAAGAAAATCATGTTTGACATCTTGAAACCAAGTTTTTGTGAGAATCACCCTTTTATATTTTAACCATAACAACTGAATGCTCTGACGTCTCACCTCTGAGATATTTGACTTTGAGATACTCCGAGCTGGCTTTCTGTCCCAGGAGTGGGTCATTAAGCATGACTTTAGTCTGAGCTTTAATGCCCTCGTAGAACTGCCCCATTGCCACGTGACTGAGACCCTTCATGTACTGACACACTTCATTGTAGGGCTCCAGCTGTAGGCATCTCTGAAAACACAACACCACAATGAATCTCCCTACACCAACCTGCACATGATGACAAACTCGAACGTGCAATCCCAATGACACTGTCAACTGCTGACCAGAAAAACAAAACAACACTGAGATTCAAAACGGCTGTTGACATCGTCATCGTGTTGACCGTGAGCAAAAGCAACACAAAGGGCATCTTTCAAATCAATACTACTGATGTTTTAAAGAACTGAGACACAAACACAACAGTGATTCACCTTGAAGTTGCCGATGGCTTCCTGCAGACTTCCGTGATGATAGAGCATCATTCCTCTGAGCTGCAAAGACTGAATGTGGTTTTGATCCAGTAACAGAGCTTTCTGAAAGCTGTCCATGGCGTTCTCGAAATCCCCCAACTCTCTGAGCACACGCATGCACAAACATGAGCTCGAGAGGAACGTCTAAAGGTCTGAAGTGAATCATCATGTGTCAGTATTGTCTCACCTGTAAGCCTGGCCCAAGCTTTTATATGCATCGATAAAGTCTGACTTCAACTTCAGAGCTTCTTTGAACACTTCGATAGCCTCCTGTGTGCAGAAAAACAATTGAATTGTATTAGTGTAATACAGTCGCAGTTGATGTGTACTCACTGCAAAGTAATGTCTTCTCATATCCCAAACTTTCTGCTTGTCTCAGTCCTGTTTGGGGAGATTGTTTTTAAGCTATCAAACATGATTTTCTTTAAGTCCCTGAGAACCGGAAGGTGACCATTTTTACTTCTGTATTTTGACCCGTTTATGATTGAAATGGAATTTTGAATGAGAAAAATATTGGCCGTGGCTTTCATGTTTCTCTGCGATTTGATTGGATGTATAGAAACAGCAGTTGCATTTCAAATGGTACTGGCACCAGACTGACAGTTAAAGGGGAGGAGTTAACGGATGCTCCGCCCAAGCTGTCTAACTTGCATCATTTGAGATGGATAGTCATTACAGGAAGGAAGTGGATTTTCAGATTTTAACTGAAGATTATGAGGGTACATGAATTAAAAAAATTAAATGACCCACATTGATAAACTATTTACTACAAACGCTGCAATATTTCATGAAAAAATAGGCAATGCGATATTTCATTTCACTGGGACTTTAAAAACACTTTTCACATTTCAAATTTCCTTTTTATTCATTAAAAACAAGGCTTGACATATTTAAACACATTCATTTTACTGTCAATGATTTTTTGCCATTTAGTAGAACATCCAATTGTATTTTTCAGAATGTTTTAACTTTGCTTTGTTTAAATTACAACATATAATGTTACAGTAATGAGAACTTCAGCAAAAAAAGCTATAAAATACATAAATAATTTATTCCATGTGCTTTGTGCAAGGTAGAGAACACAACTCTGTTTATTATAGTATTTTTTTGTGTTACCGAATGATATGCTTTATAATTAAAATCATTACTCTCTTGATGTTTCAGTGGTTTTGTGAGAACGACCAAAATATAAAGACCACTGGTTTGTAAATGTGAATTGATGTGACAGTAAAGAAGTGTATTTTACCTTCAGAAGGCCCCTGTGGAAGAAGGTCAGTCCTTTATAAAGCATGGCAATGGGCTGGTTCTTCTTCAGCTCTAGAGACTGCTGGAAATCCTCCATGGCTGCTATATAATCCTGAATGACAAATCGAAAAGAAAACATATTTTATTTTTATTATTATTTTAAGTGTTGCCATGTACACATATTTATGTGCTTTTTTGCTTGTTGTTTGACTGTCTCAGCTCGTAAAAAAAGGAATTTTGAGGAATTAATAGTGTAATTTCTTTCTACTGTCTCAGGCTTGTTCCTCATCTTTTTTATATCGGTGCGGTGCGTGTGTACCTCTGATATGAAGAGCAATGTTCCTCTGTGTCTGTAGAGTCGAGCTGAAGGCTGTAGCTGAATGGCTTTAGTCAGGTCAGAAAGAGCTTCGCTAATGCGACCCAATGGAGACAGAATCTGAAAACACATGATCAGTCAATTACAGCTAGATTATCAACACAACACAACTTTATAAACACAACAAAGACATTGAGCGAGACAATAAGTATGTGAACACTGAAGTGACATAAAAAATGATGAACCTCTTCGCATCACCAACATGTGTAAATTAATTACTATTTGCTCTAAAAAGTAATACGTTGAATCATTACTAGCTGTGTTTACATGGACACATCGGATTGAATTTAATCAGATTGTGCAATCTTTACATGAAAGGTCAATGAAGTGATCTGATTGATGTGCGTGTTTACATGACAAACTTCAAATCCGATATAATCTTCTGACATGCACACACTGCACAAGTGTTTACCTAAATACCCACTAAAACAGTGTTTTAAAGCACATGTTGTGTATATTTTATTTTACAAACAGCACAATTTTTTTTTCAGTTTATAAAGGCAGAGTAATGTCTCGTGCCAATGAAGCACGAGCACATCAGATGCGGTTGTACAATGGTAAAACCATGACAAAACTACCAAGACCCACCAGAGCGTCTGCAGGCAAACAATTAAAATAAATGTTTAAGAAGTGATAATATGCAGATTCATAGATCAGCATTAACGGTAAACAGAGACGGGCGCGGTGGACGCGGGTATCATTATAATATTCACAAAACAGCTATTTAAACAATGTTGTAAGCACAGATTTATTTATTTTATGTCACAGACACCAATATAATAATGTACAATTCATAAACGCAAAATAATGTCTACATATCAATGAAGCAAGGTTGTTACAGTGACTTACCACGGTAAAAACAGTTCATCCTTTCAAAGCACATGTAAGTAAACCATCAATACAATAAATGTTCAGTGGCCTACTACGAATATAAATGACATTTTATGATTAGATATTTTAGCCTACAGTATGTTTGTACATCTGCAAATGTATCGTGTTTTAAACTGAACTGAGAAATTGCGGTTAAAAACTCATTTCTGGGGAACAGTTTGAATGCATAGACATTTTAAATGCATTAATACATTAAAATGTTCATTTAGAGATGACAAGCATATGGATTTGGACCAACTTTGTCAGATTTATGGTGTTTGGTTTCTTTAGCAGCAGCTGCTCTGTTCCGTGCGTCATACGCCCTTACGTCTGTACGAGCCAGTGTCGTCTTTGCACATGCGCACAACTTCGGTTTTAAATCTGATCAAGTGTTTACATGTCCTATCCATCGGATTACAAACGGCATAAACCACCCCTTACAATCCCACTGAAATTTTAATAATTTTTAATCTGATTGACGCGTTTATATGGAGCGTTTTCATTTGGATTGGACTTTTAATCAGATAATATTGGTCCATGTTAACGCGTCCACTGATTGATTAGAGAAATTAATTAAGAGTCAAAAACAAAACTAATTATATCTTTAAACTTTCTTTAAAGTCTTTCGTTAAATCGTTCTGTCATCATTTACTCACCCTCAGCTGTTTTAAACCTTTATAAAGTACTTTGTTTTGCTGAACAAAAAAGAAAGATATTTAGAAGAATGTATTTCCGTTTTCAGATCTGGGACATCATCCACTACAACAGTAGAAAAAAATATTGGATATGTCTTTGTTCTGTTGAACACAAAATTAGATATTTTAAAGAACTTGGGAAAACAAACAGTTCTGGGGAACTTTTGACTACCATTTAATTTTTCCTACTATGGTAGTCAATCATGATCCAGAACTGATAATGGTTGACATTCTTTCAAATATCTTTCTCTGTGTTCATCACCATTTATACAGGTTTGAAACAACCTGAGAGTGAGTAAATGATGACAGACATTTCTTTTTTGGGTGAACTGTCCCTTTAAATTTGAGTCAAACATAGTTTAGTCTGTTAGCATAACTTATTTCTTATTACAATAATGGAAACGAATGATAAAAACAACCTCAAGGAAATACCTGAACCAATAACTCTTAAAACTGTAGTTACAGTATTTTAAAACAACTTCTAAGACTAAGACTTTGAGAAAAGTATCCTTCCTAATGAGGAAAAACTGCACAAAATATCTAAAACAAACAAACAGTATTAACAATATTAAACAGTATACTTGTAACAACCTGTACATATTACACTTTTCAAAACATATACGTTCATATGAATTTTGACAAAAACAACACTTATTTTCTATCCCGAATGATAAATTCAACATTGTTTTATACAGAACTGTTACAATTTCTTTAGAATAAATGCCACTTTGATACTTTGCCATAAGTTTGAATGTGCAGCTCAAGCCTCTTCTAAATACTTTCTAGGGGTCACCGTCTCTGAAAAGCTGACGAAAGGTGAACTAGCAGAAAACTAGGTACATTTTTTTCTACATAAATGATTAAATGTTGTTATTCAAATCAAAAGATCTGGCTGCTGATCTTACAGTATATAAAGAAGGGCAGGGATCTCATTGGTAACACTTTACAATAAGGTGCTATTTATTAACTGTTAGTTAATGCATTATATAAAATGAAATAACAATGAACAATACTGATACAGCATTTATTAATGGTAGTTCGTGTTAATTTCTGCATTTTATAATACATTATTCAAATCAAACGTTGTCACTGTTAACATTAGTTAATGCCCCCTGAATTAACATGAAAAACTGCACTGACATGAACTAACATTAAAAAGGATTAATACATGCTGAAAAACTAAATTGTTTATGGTTATCTAATGTTAGCTAATGCATTTACTAATGTTGACTAATAGCACCTTGTTGAAAAGTGTTACTGTCTCATTTATAAAACTTTGCGTAGGTTTCATCTTTGAAGTGTGCGCACGCACAAAAGGAAGATTTTGTGTACGCACAAAACTTTTCAGATTTATAAAATCATACGTACGCCACAACCTGCACATAATTCCCTTCATAAATCCCTGACGGGGGAGACTGTGTGTACGTGTATCTCCACACCCTCTCCTCCCTGAAATAACCATATGGAGCTTAAAACACCTAGTTTTACTATGCATAATGTCATCTGCATATCATTTACATATTCATATTTCCATTCACGTGACGGTACCAGACATGTGGAAGATAAGAGCCAATGGACAGCTCCACCACCGGATCGCGCAGTTATCACATTAATATCTACGTGCGCACCGTTAATGATTGTTCTCGCCACTTTTTGTAGCGAACTTTGTAGTTAAACTTTTTGTTTAACACTTAGACGTCACTTGAGTGCTTAACTCCATTAATAAGAGTAAAATATTTAACCAAATGTCTGTATAAAAGAGAAAACGGAATAACAAATTCGTATTACTTCACTCGCACCATTAAAAGAGTAAGTGGTCCTGTAGTAGACAATGAGACTGCTAATATTATATAATACATTAAATATTGAGAATTAATTTTGATTTAAGATTTGAGTTGGATTTTACAAGAAGGTATTTATGAAACAAACATCACTCAGTACAAGCGCAACGTGGATCTAACCTATGATATGGAGTGAAATTAAATGTGTGTGAGGCATTAATCGTTCTTCTCACCTTTACTTTCTGCGATCTGACTTGAGTTCACCAACTCACCATCTGTGTCGCCACATCCCCTCGTCTCCATAATGTGCGTACGCATGGCTCAAAGTTTGCTTACCAGTGCGCACATTCTCCCGTCAAGGTTGTTTTTAATAGATCACAACCATTGCATGGAAAGTGGCGTACGCACGTTGACGTTTATAAATGAGACCCCAGATCTGTTGTTTTTTTACCTCGGCTCTCTGCTCGTACACCTCCGGTCTGTTGGGCTCCAGTGAGATCACTCTGCTCAGCTCGTACAGAGCCAGGTCTGCATTCTTAATGTCCTTCACAAAAACACAGGCTCCAATTCAATGTTTTTATTCCAAAGTGACAGTGCATTTAACTTATACATTTTTACTGGTATGTCCATTACATACCTTCAATTAATTTACATGTTCAGCTATAGGAAAGTAGTAGTTTCATAAAATCACTACGTTCCAGTAAAAAGATAGAAATTTTGCATATTTAAAGGAACATTCCACTTTTTTTGGAAATATGCTAATTTTCCAACTCCCCAAGAGTTAATAAATTGAGTTGTACCGTTTTGGAATGTATTCTGCCGATCTCCGGGTCTGGCGATAGCACTTTTAGCATAGCGTAGCATACATCATTGATTCCAATTAGACCAGAAGCATCGCGTTCAAAAATTACCAAAGAGTTTTGAATTTTTCCTATTTAAAACTTGACTCTTCTGTAGTTATATCGTGTACTAAGACCGGCCGAAAATGAAAAGTTGTGATTTTCTAGGCCGATTTGATTAGGAACTATACTCCCATTCCGTCGTAATAATCAAAGAAGTTTGCTGCCGTTACGTGGCCGAAAAATATCGAAACTCTTCGGTCATTTTTTAACACAATGCTACTGGTCTTATTGGATTCAATGATCTATGCTAAGCTATGCTAAAAGTGCTATTGCCAGACCCGGAGATCGGCAGAATACATTCCAAAACGGTAAAACTCAACTTGTGAACTCTTGGGGAGTTGGAAAATGAGCCTATTTCCAAAAAAAGTGGAATGTTCCTTTAAACTGCATTTTTGGAAGACCCAAGGACAGCAGAGAGATTACTGCTGTACTTCTGAAACCTTGTATCTCCATAGCCCCATTTTTTTTGCCATAAATCGTTATTATTAGTCGTTATTGTTTGTCACTTGGATTTGAAAATATCTAACCAATAAAAAGCATGAAAAAATGCTTGTCAACTGTAACAACACGGAAATTAATCATTTAAAAACTACAAGTATATCCTGAAAAACAGCAAATTTGGACATCTGAGGTGTCGCAAGGACAAAATGCTCCTTAATTAGTCATTGATATTCAACTATTGATTATGAAAAAAATTTAAACACAGTCAGATAATAAAATCTCCTGTAAACTGAAATCAGTTCTAACTTTTGGACTCTTTTTCTCAAACCGGTACAAAAACACACGTTACCTGTAGACTTTTTTTGCCATATGCTATGCCCCGCCCATAGATGGCACTGACCAGTTCAGGATCTCCCTGCGGGCGAGAGGACAGTCCTTTCATGATTGATAACCAAACTTCTTAACCGTCAGTCTCATCTAAGCTACAAGTTAAATGTTTCAATGCAAGCAACCAAATCGCTACCTGTAGCAGTAAAGAAAAGTGTTTGACAGCCTCATCGTAAAATCCATTTCCAATGAGAACGTATCCAATAGCTGAAATCAAAACAGACGTTAGCGTGACTAATAGTTTACAGTTTACAAAACGGACCAAGATCAAACAAACAGCAGATGCACTGACCGAGTTCTTCATTGGTATTTTGATTTTCCACGGGGAACGGAAACCGACGCTGTTCGACAAACAACTTGGCCTGATTCTGTGGTGACGGAAAGAGAGAAAAGCATGCGAGGAACTGTCAACCTCACGCCATCAAACCATCCCAAAACAATCATTACAAAAGATGAGACAAGCAACTTCCATCTGGTTTTATGTGCCGGATGGGTAGTGTTGTGGTTCAGACCGAAAACTCTTGATGTGTCATTTTACATGAGACAACATAAGCTCTAATGTGAGCTCTAAAGTGCCGGTGTTCAAATACAGTATTACAAACGCAAGTCTTACAAGGATTTTCTCTGCGTTGAGTGAAAAGATGGACTCGCAGGGTGGGCTGCTCCCCTCCTCACAGTCTGGATCCTCCAGCTGCAGTATTGATGACTCTGAGGAGCAACAAAGACAAAAATTAAAAAAATTAAACTCTGTCACCTTGTCGCTCGAAGCATCTGTGAAACGCACGTGTCGAACGGATTGATGTTTGCGCTGTTTTTTAAAGCATAGACACAAGATGACGATCAGTGGCTGATGATAAAAATAACAGAAATAGTCTAGTGCTGTCAAACGATTAATCGAATCCAAAATAAAACTTTGTGTTCACATGATACATGTCTGTGTACTGTGTATATTCATTTTGTATTTATAAAACATACACATACATGTATATATTTAAGAAAAATGTACAAACATCGAAATATAATTTAAATGATTGATAAATATAAATAGATGTATGTAAATATTTCCTAAATTAAACACATGTGTGTGCATGTTTTTGTGTTTATAAATACAAAATTAATTTGCACCGTACACGGACATATATTTTATTCTGGATGCGATAAATCGTTTGACAGCCCTATAGACAACATAAACAAACATAACTGCGCATGCACACGTTCGTGGACTGCCCTTAACTTCCTTTACACATTGGCAAATAATACAATGCCTGTAGATTATTTCTGATAACAATCAAAAGAAACAGTTACTTGGCTAAACTTGTCTCTCAATATTTTGAATTTAGACTGCGATATCAAGCTCAACAGGTAGATGTCAATGCACCATTCTTTAAATGTGACAAAACTACAGCACCCATTTAACAAATTGTTTATTTAATAAAATGAACATACAACAAAATTCAACAAATCGCTTATTTCATACTAATATTATACAATAAAATTTTATAATATTACATTTACATTTATGCATTTGGCAGACGCTTTTATCCAAAGCGATTTACATTGCATTATCCTATACATTTGTTTTCAAGTATGTGCAATCCCCTGGGATCGAATCCACGACCTTGCGTTGTTAACGCAATGCGCTTACCACTGATCTACAGGAAAGCTACAGGAATATTGACATATACAGCCGTACTGTAAAGTGTTACCATGATTTCATGGGGACGAGAAAACACTGACAATTAATTTTGGGTGTTTCTTTCATCAAGAACTAATAGACGGGGTCGGAGCCGATAGTCTCATGGGCAGCACTCCGACACGTGGCGCAGTTGCGCATCGGGTTCAATTCCCATCTAGCGGTCCTTCCCCGATCCTACCCCCTTCTCTCTCCCACTTAGCTTTCTGTCCTCTCTCTCACTAAACTGTACAAATAAAGGCTAAATGCCAAAAATATATCTGGAAAAAAAACAAGAATTAGTAGACAGGAGTGTCTTGGTGTGCCTTTCAAGATCTGACTCACTGAATGGATGACGGCTTAACGTGTCGAATGCATTTCAGATGTGACCTACAAAATCTTCATCTTCTAGAATGAGATGTATAACAATTCATTGGCACTATTTACCAAATTAAATGAATTTGATTTGGGAGGCAGTAATGTTAGGAATGTTAACCCAAAAATGTCAATTCTGTCATGATTTACTCACCCTCAAGTAATTCTAAACCCGTTTATTAAACAAATGTTTGTTGTTCTTCGGGACACTTTTTGACTAACATATAGGAAAAAGCTACAATGGTAGTCAATGGTTCCCCAGAACGGTTTGCTTCAAAATATCTTGTTTTGTGTTCAACGTACCAAAACAATTTATACAGGTTTGGAACAACTTTTGGGTGAGTAAATGATGACTTTTTTTTTTGCGAACTATTCCTTTAATTTCACATGTAACGTTAACAGCCAAACAAATGTTTGAAATGTTTTGGAGTTTATAATGTGATCTGATCATCACAGTTAAAGACAAACACATTCTGACTAAACTAAGAACACATTTGCTTTATTTGAATTGTTGTTGAAGAATTATTAGGCTGTTTTTATCAGCAACCTGTTAATACAAGTGTATCTCCTAGCAAACAGTAATGTCACGTGGGACCTTGCAAACACTTTGTGATGCCACGACACCTTTCCTTTCAATGCATTACAAGTGTTTCTGCATGCAAGTAATATTTAACTATTGACAATGGTCACGTCTGTCTGACAAACACAAGTGTATGCACGAGACACCTGATTTTTGCACGCATCTCGTCATGCTCGTGCACACGCTCCTGTATGCGGAAGAGAGTGATTCAGATACACAGATCTCAGCGATATAAGGACGTGGCAGAAACTCACCGCAGTCCGCCGCATACTCCTCCCACTCGGCCGGAGAACTGCAGCCGTGCTTATGAAGGTCACTGTTGAAGAAAGTCAAAGTGGAGAAATAGTCGCTGGATAAAATAGCTCCGCATAAGTACAGCAGCGACAGAGCTGCCAGCACAACACCCCCGCCAGCAGGTGCCATGTTGTGAGTAATGTTGTGAGCAGGTGAGGAGCGGTGAGCACCGGGTAATGTAGTTTACCGAGATCAAACTCCTACATCCGGCAGCGTGAGCAGTGGAGAAAAAAACTACATTTCCCAACAGGCGCGCGTTAAAGCCCCGCCCCTTCTTAGAGACCAGGAAGCGGTGGGCGTGGTTTTCGGACTGCAGGGAGAATGGCACCGGGAGCGTTTAAATGCATCGAGTGTAATGAAGATGCAAACGAGCTGCATCGAGATTACAGCAATGGCATATTGAAGATCACCATATGTGTGAGTAGAGGAGATCTTAAAGATCGGGAATGTTCTGGAGGTTTTCTGTGCCTTACGGAAATTCACCATAGTTTAGCAAACAAATTGACTATGGCCTCTTAACACAATAACTATAGTTTAACCCAGACTAGTAAAACCATGGTTCGTTTTATCATGGGGTGTTTCGTTGAGCTGTGTCAGGCATATTGTAATTTAGATATAAGATCACAATATGCACCCATATGACCCATAGTTGTACATTAGTCTTGACTGTTTGCAGGGCTTGTTGTCACACTGTATGGAGAAGTTGTCATAATATGGGACATAGTTGGCTAGTTTATATTATATAGTGATATTGAACAGCTTTTCTGAAATATGATATGCTGTCTTAAGCAGTGGTCTTTAACAGGGGGTTAAATGACCCCACAATTATTGTTTGATTTCAAAATAAGATTTTAACAAATAAGATAAGACAAAAGTGTAACAAACCGAAAATGGAATAGAATTTGTTTCAGAATATTTAAATATTCAAGTCAAATTTAAATGCTATTTAGACCACTTCGTAAGATGTAAACACTGGTCCAGGAGCACTTCCGGTTTTAGTTTTTATTCATTTATTATTGGGATTATTTTAAATCTTATATATATTGATAAATCTTAAATATATTTGTTCAACAATTTAAATCGGTTATAAATATTCTGTTGGTTGTATTTTGTTCAAACGTTTGTGTAGTGAAACGGAAAGTTCTTCTGGACCAGCGTTAAAGCCTTGTTTATGTTATCCAAAGTGGTCTATAGTAAATTAAACGTACGTGACTTAGCACACCAATAATGATGATTTAATGCTGCGTTCAAGACTTTGGGATATTTCCCACCACAAACCTGGAAGTAACGTCTGGCTTTAGCAACGTTAAAAGTATTTAATAACATTAAAACATTACAAGTATTTATACTATTAAAAGAGCGTCGTTCCCCAAATTATTTCTGGGTTAATGTGGAAAACATCCTAAATCTGAGATTTCTAGCACGCAGAATTAGTATCATAACCAGTTAAATAAACACATTCCTTTTTATATAGACACATTCTTATGATACCAAATATTATGATAAGCCAGAAAATAAAATGTTAAATTTTTTTCAACATATAACAAAGGCTCTGTCTCACTGTCCACAAATTTATCCTTCGATAAATGAATAAATGTTAATGTAAATATAGTGAGAGAGCCTCTGTCACAACATCCCCATGTGACAACTTGCCCCACTCTCAGTTATAAAGAAAACCATCACCGATGAATGCATATGCACTACTGTTTAAATGTTTGCCGTTGTAATAAAATTGAAATAAAATTCGTCTGTACATCAAGGTAGCATCTTGTAGTATAAAAACAACAGTATTGAAAATACTGCCAAAAACATTTGTAATGTATAATGCATTTCTTAAACATAACGCAATGTACACATTTTGTATAGAAACATAAAAACGATTTTATTCACACAGTACATTATTAAACTACATTTAACATTGTTCTGCTGTCACTGTGTCATTTCTTTCTGTAAAGAATTTGTTTATTTTGTGCAGGCCTCATGCAAGAAACCGGTGGACAAATACATTGAATATGATCCAGTTATTATTCTAATAGATGCAACTCTATGCAAAATTCAGGCATTTAGACATATTCTCTTCAACACTGAGATTAACGTGAGTAAAAGCGTACACTTTTCATTTTAACAATGTTGAAATTGCATTTATTACATATTATTACTATTATATTTCAAAATAATAAATGTAGTAAGCTGATATGCGGTCCTCATCTGTCCGTCTCTGTCTGTAGATCCACTGGAAGCTGTGTGTGTTCTGTCTGCTCTGTGAGGCATATCTGCGGTGGTCTCTCCTGCAGGGGTCACAGCCCAGCGGTGACCCCGCTGACATCATCCGTTACACTAAAGAGTGGGATTTTTACTGCATGTTTGCATTGGCTGCACTTGGTAAGTCATTATATCCTCTTTAATGAAAAGTGGCCTAATTGAGATGTTGGGTAATAGTGTGCAGTATTCTTGAAGTATAGACTGTGAGGAAAGATGTGGAGGTTTGCGATAATGTTTTCACTCTGAGCAGTGGTTGATCGAAATGTTGTAATGTTGTGCTTGACAGCATGCCCATACAAACAGAGCCGCAGAGTTCACACTCTTCAGACAATCAACATATAAAATTATGAATTGAAGTTGATTTTGCTGACGCACGAGAAATTATATCATTACATTGGAAAAAATAGTTCATTTTTCAAGTATTATGCATATTGCAATTTGTAGCTTTTGCCTCTCTATAGCCATCTCTGTTTGAAAATGTAGACAAGTTACTTATAGATGATGTAAACACTGGTCCAGAAGCTTACATACTTAAATCTTACATACTGTATATAACAAAATCTTAAAGATATTCAATGAACATTTTCAATCAGTTATAAATGTTCTGTTGGTTGTATTTGGTTCAAATGTTTGTGTAGTGTTAAAAAACTGAAACAGGAAGTTCTTCTGGACCAGCGTTGCTTAAGTTTTCTACACACATCTTTACGTAATTTAATCTCAAACTATGCCGAACAGACATTTCACAAGAAATTCTGCGGAATCTGACCACACAACTAAAAGTCATTCTTAAGGTTCTTTATGTCGATGTTGATTTACTTGTTCTGACCAGGGGCGGACTGGGAAGTAAATTTGGCACTTTTACAGAATGTCCTACCGGTCAGTCCACCCCTGCTTTTGACTATAAAAAGTTACGGATTGCAGCTTTAAGCCATCATTAATTCAGTTATTTCTTTATTAAATTTATCACCATAAATACTATACCATGATTCATAGACTTTTGGGGGCAGTTTCCCAGACAGGGCTTAAGCCTAGTCCCAGACTACCTTAAATGTTAGAAGTGTCTTAATCGAAAACAACTTGCACTGACATATCTTAAAATATATCAGTGTGATTGTTTTGTCTCAAGATGCCCACCAGTCATGTTTTTTTTAAAGTTTTTAAAAACAATTTAAATACCCTAATTTAACCAAGGCCTAGTCCTGGTTTAAACTAATCTCTGTCCGGGAAACCGCCCCTTTATCATTTAAAGGTCCAGTGTATGATATTTAGCAGCATCTAGCGGTTGGGTTTACGATTTGCAGCCAACAGCTCACTCCACCCCTCCCTTTCGAAGCACTAAGGTGGCTGACACGGGGCAAAAATGTCATGTTTTTACGTATTTACGAAACGCTCTCTGTAGAGCAGTTTGTCCGTTCAGGGCCACTGTAGAAACAACATGGTGAATTCCATGCAAGGGGACCCGCGGTGTATGTAGATAAAAATAGCGCATTCTAAGGTAATAAAAACATAACGCTTCAATATGTAAGTTATGTATATTATATTGCAATTCTCTCAATAGATTCTCCAAAAATTACACACTGGACCTTTAATATTTACATTTAACATTCAATATAACGTTCCACTACTTAGCTCTTATTAAAATAATGTTAAAAACCTGTTTTGGTTTTGAGGTGAAATGCGATCCAGACATCTATATGATATATGTGCTATTTGATTCTGTACAGAATGTAAGCGTGTGTGTATGTTGTGTTTTGGTAGAGCTGGCTGTGTTTTGCACGGGCGTGCTGCTGATCCTGTGGACGGTCCGACGCTTTAATGGCGCTTCTATAGAGTTTCATTCCCTGCTGAAGGCTCTTTTGCTCTCCAGCTACGGCAAAGTCCTGCTGATACCTGCTGTCATATGGGAGCACGACTTCTCCCCGCTCTGCTTCAGCCTCATACGACTGTTTGTGTTGACCTCCAACACACAAGCCATTAAAGGTTCATATCAACACACACCTCACAGATTCAACTTCACACACACATGTATATTCACAGTCTGTTTTATTCAAATAAACACCCAAATGAAATGGACACATCTCACACACCCACAGACTGAAAGTAAACACACGCTCTCCCTCTCTTTCCCACCCTGGTGCGCTCACACAGGGGTTTTTTGTTTAAGGTGGGACGGTTTTCATGTGAGGGGTTTTCCATGAGGGTGTTCATATCACCTGAGGTCCAAAAGAAGTTTGTGCAAATATTTTGTCAACATTATGGAGTAGGGTCGATACGAAAATACAAAAAAGGAACTGGATAACCGACTGATCTGATCTTTTTTCCACACTATTGCAGTAGCATTTTAGTCACATTTTATTGTGTTTATTGTGTTAAAACCACATTTTCACACTATCGACTGATAGTTTAAAAGGAACTTGGGTATAGAGAGATGTTTGGCTTAATATATTAACAATTGCATTAACTTTAAAAATGTGAAATAAAAAATCAGTGTAACTGTCACAGTATTCATAAACTTCAAGGCCGCCTTTTTTGTGTCAAAATCCATGACGTCAAATGGTTGCAACAGAAACCAGTTCTCTTTTGCGACAGCGACGCACATACGTTTTCCATATAGTAATATCTTATAGTCAAACATAAGATCAGATATATAAATACACAGGGACACAGGTGGCGGTATGTCCTATTGACACAAGCCAGCCTGCCATAAAAGAAGAAGCGTAAGTGTCTGTTCAACATAAACATGCATTAAATCATATATTTAAACGACCGCCTTTAAGACAGTTAAGACCATGACTTGATAAAACAACATCAAAAAGTCAAAATCTGGGTAAAATATATAAATATTTGATGTGTTTCTAACGACAAATGCTAGTAGTGTAAGTCTATTATAACGTATAAGGCCAACATCTCTCTATACACTGGGTTCCCTTTAAAACAGCCAATGATCAGGGCCGATATATCCTGTCAGTCAAAAGAATACAGAAAAATGCGATGAATTTGTGTTCTGTATCCATGGAGAAATTTAATATCAATGCATGTCTCGTATTTGTATCTCTCTGTTGTATTTGAGATTACTTTAGTGTGTATAATAATAATAATAATCCTTGCATTTTTTTCCTTAATATTTCAGTGATTCTGAACTGCAGTAGACGTCTGTCTCTCCTGGCCGTGTGCGGTGGGTTACTCTTGGAGACTTTTGTTTCCCAAGCTTTCAAAACACTTCAGGTCTGCTCTCAAGACTATCTGCCAGTGTTTTAGAACCAAACCGAAGGACCTCGATCCAGGAGTCTGAAGAAATGAATGAAACTGACATCAAGATGATCTGAATCCAACAGTTCTGCACTTTTACATCGTTTCATTTCTGTTTTGAACTAGTTCTAGGTTAGTTTGTCAAATGCTTCGGGAACGTTGTTTGGTCTGTACACAGAAATGTTTGTGACACGACCAAGTGAAACTAAATGAGGTCACGGAGAGCAAATTGCTCATTTTTACTATGGTTACCGCGTGGTTATGAGTTTCTTTTTAAACCGCAGCTTTTTGACTCCTATAGATTCACCTCAAGGCAAAGAGGATTATTTTGGGTCTGTATAGGCAGGAACGTCAGAAGGCCTGTAGGTTTTGCGCAATGCCGTATGTTTACGTAGGCTTTGAAGACACAGCTTTACATTCCTGAGGTAATTTGTCAAATTCCTGCCAACGAGCCCTGCGGAGGAGAGACGTTAACGCAAATATACTGCATACGGCTGCGGCTCACATACTCCAACAATCTGTTTCATATTGGACGGTTTGTGTAGGAACTTTGAACGGCAACGAATTGCTGTATTAACGTTGTTATGAACGAACTCAGGAAATAAATCTTGAACCTTGCGAAACCCTTGCTTGTCTTAGTTTTGTGTTTGGTGGTGTGAGGGATTGTGGTCTGGAGGGGTAGTTGATCAGATTTAGTGAAAATCTGACATCCTAAAAATATCCTCAACAGGCAATAGACCAGGCGTGACATTTATGTAAACTGAAGCCGTTTCAGCGATTATTGGATTAGTATTTCATTCTCTTCACATCACTGTACATGGTGAAAACATTCCATCAATCCACACTTTATTTTGTTATCAGAGGCTTGTTGTGACTAAGCAGGTCAGTGTGAGATGTCCACATGTCAGAACAGGTTTTATGAATGTCATGTGGAGGTATTTGATCGCTGATGTTGGGTGAGGTTCTTACTCAAGAAAACCGAGTGTCTATTTATATTTATCTAATAAGTAAAGAATGCAAGATTGTGCTCTTCTCAAACCGAAGGCAAGCAAATAGTTGTAAATGGCGTAATGCTGTCTGGGTACATTGCCCTTGACATTTCACAAACTGTCACAAGATTGCTAAATTTACAGGTACTAAAAAGGTTCTTCACAGCAGTATAGAAAAATCAATCAGTCAAAGGTGCCTTGAAGAACCATCTCTTTCTTACCTTTTCAAAATATGAAGATCCTTTTTTCGCCACAATAAACCTATTGTGAAACAGACAGACGGATGTGAAATGTTCTTTCTGGAACCATTTAGACAAAAAAGGTTCTTCTGGGGCATCGTGAAGCACCGGTACAGTACACTACACTCATTTTACATTGTATCTTCATTTCTGATGTGATGACGTTTCCATAATGTTCGGTCTACTAAATACTAAAAACAGTCTGAAAGAGTATGCATAATGAATGAAAAAATTTACATTTGGGCAATTCCAGCGTTATGGATTATGGATGTGACATAAAAACAATCAGAGAATGTTTTTGTTTCCAACATACCGGACCATTTGTTTACTAAACCCTTGTTGATAGAGTTTAAACTTCAGAAAAATATCAGTCTATGCACAAGTTTTCTATTTTAAAAAAGGGAAATAAACATGCGTTACGGATGTGACAAAACAAGGAGACAACAAACTTTGTAGGATTTCTGTGAATCAAAATGCATAAACCTGAAGGAATAAAACCAAACAAACGCAGAAGGGATTCCTCGTCACAGAACATGAAATATTGACTTTATTTTAATTTTCATGTGCCCAAGAATATGTACGATTATGGATGTGACAATCCAGAAAATGGCTCTTACCTGACTATGAAAAAGCATGTACTTAAACATGAACAAATGCTTTAAAAACTTGAAGAGAGACCTCACATGGGTATCTGAACCACCAAATGTTTATATTTGTGCTGTTAGTATAGTAAAAACGTTGTTTTTGTTGACATGTTAATAGAATTGGCCATTTGTTACATTGCAAACATTGTTATTGCATCACTAACAGTAGCAGTATGATACTGAAGGCTCCTGTTCATTACAAAATGATATGATTGTTTTTAATAGAAAAGTGATCACTATTGCATCAAACTATAATTCAGTCACTTTAAACAAACCCATCTGAAATACTCTTACTCACAGTACATACAAATATATTGAATAATGAAATAGTATATATAGCGATGGTTCTATTGTATTATCGAATAACTCGGTGTAGTCCGATATGTGCTACATGAACGGCTCTGCGGTCCCAAATCACAAAAGGGGGATGGGCTGGGGGCAAAGGTCAACTCAAACACATCTCAAGGTATTTCAGGACTGGCCCATATGCTCATATGTGACAGTATAGAGTATCGATGAGGTCCTCACTTGTAGATCCAGTTATGCAGACAGAAGGCCTGTTTCTCTGCCACATGTCAAAATGACAGATTTTTGCATCATTTACTCAGTGTCATGTCATTTCAAACTTGTGCGACTTTCTTTATTCTGTCTGTGGAACACACAAAAAAAGATATTTTAAGGCTCAGTGGTTTGGTAACCATGCAGCGGAAGTGGGCCAATGTTTCTTCAAAATATCTTCTTTTGTGTTCTGCAGAAGAAGGAAACTCATACAGGTTTGAAATAACATGAGAGTGAATAAATTGTGAAATAATTTTTTGGGGTAACGTAAAAAAAACTTAAAAATCCCTTTAAGTAACGTAAAATGAAAAAATGTCAGCATCCAGGTTATGCACTACCACTTCTGCATAGCACAGCTTTTAAACAAAAATATCTGCCAAATGCATAAATCTAATGCACTTTCACTTCTCAAAAGTCTCAGTTAATAAACAAACCATGGCTCCTTTGAAATGTTTAATAACTTTCTGCGTGCATGGGCGTCTTTCAGTTCTTGCACTTTAAACAGGAAAATCCCCGGTCAACGTGACACAGACACATCCAGTAAGGATTACAGTAATCCAACTCATTCTCTCGAACAGGTGCTTAGGCCCAAACCCAGAGGTGTGGATTAAGATTTAGAGATTTAGTGCACAGAGCACAACAGTCCTTCAACAATGAAGTCGAACATACAGCAACACATTAATGCACGGAGATTCACATGCACTGTGATAATAACACATGTGAACACTCGTGTGATATCGTTGTCTCATAAAATGATTATCACATTGGCCTGCAGCTGTCTCCAGATGCGTGTTTCTCATCTCCTGACTTCAGCGTGAACTTGTGGCTATTCATCTCATTGTCAGTGTACGTCTGCCAGATCAGGATAAAGACTGCTGTGTGTTCTGCTAAATACAGCTGGACGCTACACAAAAAGCAATTACACACGGATTGTCATAGTAGCATTGAGCAAATAGCGGGTTGACTCTTAGTTTTGCTGCAGTATGCAAATGTTGTACTCAGATGACCGATCACGTTACATAAAATGTAAAATATTTAGTGCACAGAAAACACTGTGGTATACAGTATCCCACAATGCATTGCACATGACATTTGGTATTGACTCATTATTGGATTGCACAAAATGGATTCATGCAAAAAAATAACAAGGATGATAACTGAGCGTCTTTTACTGAATCAAACGAGCAAAATAATCTATAATAAAAATAGTTTTTGAAAAATAGTAGGCGGTAAACACTGCAGGAGCAAGCTATAGCATTGCATTTCAACATATCTTGTCGAGATAACAAAAACATCGATGAAATACTCAGAAAAAATCATTGCATAGCACCCCAAAACGAATTTGAACACGTTTTTCTTGCTTTTCACTTACGTGCTACAGCTTTTCCAAGAAATTGACATTGTCTGTACAGAGGACAGAGAAGTTATGAAATAACAAAAATACAATCCATCATGATGTTTTATTCATTTAGTAACGGTACCACATATGATCAAATAGACACACGTGATCACTTCTGCAACATTTATCAGTTCAAACAAGACTATTTCACACCCAAATACGATTCTGAGAACATGGACCGACCAAAAAGATCAAAGTCAAACATGCAACGGAATAATTCAGCACCGCTGTACACAAAACAACCGGGAACAGCATTTCACAACCAACCGCAGAGATCAAACAAGCCAAACAAGACTTTCACTGACTCGCAATGCAAATGAGGACAACCAAGAGGGAATTTCTGGGTATGGCCGGATGGCGGCTGGATGGTGAAGAGACTTTTCAATTCGCTTGTTTATGTTGAATGAGAGGAACAACACGAGAACTCATATTCTGGATATATACAGTATATAGAATAATAAGCGGATAGAGGGCCAGAAATGGCAGTAGCACCTGGAATAAAATACAAGGTGTATCAAGGCACAATGTGTTGAGTTACTTTATCAAGTGCTGCTTTTGGTCAAAGCACCTAAAGATCTGCTGGTTGCATAACTATCCAATTGTTGTTTAGGAATTTTGTCCAAAATGAACCAGCATATTGAATCAGATGTGAGTTCTAGGAAATATTAACTTGTTTGTGTCTGCTGGTGTGAGAAAACAGCCATCATCACTTTTTAGAGCTCAGACACACAAGAGGTAGAACAAACTCTTTCTGCTAAAGATCTTAATTCCGTTCTTGATAATAGAAAACTTTGCAGCATTTTCTTATGATGTATCAGCTCTTAAAAACACAGAATTGACATTTGTTGATTGGTAACGTTACACATTTTCTATGCCTGGCAGTGACACAAAACGCACACATCAGAAATGTGTATTATATATAATGTGTATATTATCAAACTGAATCTGGATCAATGACTGATTCAGGATATGTATACACTGATTCTTTCAGTTTGTTTAATGGCCATATTTATGCCAAAACAAAGTTTATTATGTCACATTATCAATACAGGTGACTTTATAATGCAAGTCATTTAACATATGAAACGCATACAATGAGAATGCAATGGAAGACTTAATCCAAGCAGCAAGAAGTAAATAAATATAACATCTATATGATTTAGTGTAGATTGACATAAGATGAAATGTAAATGCTATGGAAATGTTATGGAGCTGAACGCAGCTGGATATTGATTTACCCACGTATAGATATGTATATAATGAACGAGTTGTATAGTATGTCATGTGATAAATACACAGGGACGCCATGTCTTGTTTTGGTGAGGCTGTCATGAGTTCTTTGTGCTGGTTATACCCTGGATTACACTTCAGCAAATAGGTATCACATCCAGCATGATCAGAATTTAAGCACCCAGCGAGCGACGGCTCAGCGAGAAATACAAAATAGCAAATCTAGCAGGGCAAAGCTTCTACTCAACCCAATGTTTTCAAACTTAAGTTTTTACCGTAAACATAATCATGAAACCATGCTTCTCCCCTTATAAAAAAGATCTTATAAAATTTTCAACGTTGATTAAATCAGCAAAAAATACTATTATGTATTATACAATAAATAATAATCCTGGTTTCAATTTCCTGTAGAAAGAGTCTGCTGTAAAACTAAACGATGCCAGCAAACTAAAATCATGGCACAGCTTGTTTTCTTAAAAAAAAGAAAGAAAAGCAACTCAAGTTCATCGTTTATATCGTGATATGAAAAGAGTCGTGTATCCAGCTGTCCTTGGACGTCCCGTTTTTAGGTGACGTGTCATTTCCGTCCGGGGTTTCTGCTGGTGTGATGGCGGATTCAGTATAGTATTCCTCATCTTCATCAAAATAACCGTTCTCCATCCCATACGGCCCGTCGGCACTGGACACGGCAGACAGGTCCTGGCAGCTACCCTTGTACTCCTGGATGGACTCGTGAAGGGACCACAGCTGACAGAGCAGAGACATGTCCTGCTGCCGCAAACCCACCTGCACAAACAGAACAGCGGCTGAAATAGTGTCCAAATATATTCAAATGGTTGACAAAATGAATGCTGGACCAAAGTGACTGGAATATTACCACTGAACTCTTGGGATGTTTAGTAAACTCAAAATGTAATCCTTTCTGTGCAAACCTCGTCTCATTTGTTCTTTGTTCTGACATTGTAAGGGTTTGGTCTATTCCTCGTGACTACTGAAACATTCCAGCAAACCTCATGCAATATAGACCAAGAATACAGCTGACCCTAACAAAACCTCTTATTTTAAGTTGATTACATAATGCCCTAAAATCGGACACATTCCAACAATTGAAAAAATAATATCTAAATTTAAAATGTATCGCTTGTGAGCATCACTGTTTAAAGTGGTCATATGACACGGCTAAAACGAATATTATCTTTTGTGATAGATGTAATCCAATGTGTAAACACGATTTAAGGTTCAAAAACGCTGCATTTACGTACACCGTGCATGTTTGTATCTCCTCTTTGCTCCGCCTCTCTGAAACGTGCTGATTTTTTACAAAGCTCATCGCTCTGAAAAGCGAGGTGTGCTCTGATTGGCCAGTTAACCAGTGCGTAGTGATTGTTCAAATACTGCAAGCGTGTGACGGAAATGTAACGCCTCTTACCATATTTGGAACATCAGGTTCCAAAGAAATTGTGCTGACAGGTACGCCCACCTTACTTGTGTATTCATTTGGGCGGTCTTAGTCAAATCAGACCACCAACTGACGTAGATTTGTGGGGGTGTGGTTACACGAGGCGTTTCAGGCAGGTCTGGGTGAGCATTCGCTTTTAGATAGAATGCATCTTTTGTTCCGACACTTACATTTTTGTAATTGTACGTGTCTAATACATGCATGAGCAACTTATAACACACCAAAGACACAGAAAAACACGTATTCGCGCCATATGACCCCTTTAAATATGTTCATATTAGCAAGAGTGTTGTGAACATTTTTACTATTTTACTACATGCGACTTTTCGAAATTGAACCCTTGCAACATAATACATCTATGATGTTTAGAACATCCACATTAAACATTGAGATAAGAAAACAAAGTTTCTGGAATCACAATTGTTCTCAATATTTGAATTGAACAATCATGACATCATACAAAACTGAACATTTAAACAGAACTCCTTCTAGATTCAAACTTCTAAATAGAACAACAACAATTGGAATCAGTTACGACTATTTGAGTTAAACACTCATGACATAAAACGATTTTTACAAACATTTAAATGCCACATTTTCAAGATTCGAATCTTTTTTTGAACATTCGAACTAAACTCGTGACATCATGTGTGTTCCTAAAAACGAATTACAAGGATGTTTAAATCCAACATTACTGTCAGCAAGCGAAGGTTCGACTATTCGATTTTAACTCTCACGTTCCGAACATTTTTGGGATCACACGCGCATTCCCAAGTTTTGACCCAAACATGACGTTCCGCACTTTCGATCTCCCTCACTCGATGGGTCCGTTCAAATCGCCCCACGACGCCCAGACATGCCGTCTATGTAGGCAGCTCGCTGCCCTTCGAGACACCGCCGCTGACAGGCGAAACGATCGCCCGCGGTCAGGAGAACAGCTGTTGCTCAATATCTCCACCCTTACCATCTCCTTTCTCAACAGAGCCAGGGCGGCATCCAGGTTCGCCGGTTTATTCGCCAGCATATTGTCCGCGTTGTTCCGTCCTCGGCTCAGGTCGTCCTGGATCATGGTCTTCTTCACGTACATCCTCTCCATCTCTCTCCACGAGCCGCCGCTGGAGTTGAGCAGTCCGCTCAGACTCTTGGGCAACGGCGGCAGACCCTCAATACAGGCCAGCACACCGACCGCCGCTCCATTCCCAACCTTACCATTCATGCTAACATTCACCGATAACACGCTAATAAACAGACGGCGGGTTTACTACAGCATGTGCCGAATTTTCTAAAGCCTTTTGTGCACTAACGTCGACAAATCCATGTAGCGGACACCGCACCGAACGACACCTATAATCTGTAGTGTAAGGCCAACCTCGCACTTCCTGTCCCTTTAAAGCGAGCCAGCGCTGACTGGGCGTGACCGCGTGTGACGTAGAGAGAGGCTAATGAATATTCATGAGCATTCAATTCAGAATGAATCTTTTATTCGGATCAAAACCCGGTGATTGTGCGGCAACCTACATTTTTATCTCAATTTTGCGCATTGGTTACATAATGGCAATGACCTCATTTGGTCTCTTTGTATTTCATTTTTTTATGATGTCTCTTGCTGTTATTTAGACGTGTGTGCTTGAAGGAAATTCATCTAGAAATATATATTTTTGTTTTTCACGCTTAAAGAAAACAGTTGGTTGAACCAAATATAGTGCAATATCTTCTGAAAGCGATGTCGCAATCTATTGGCTGTACAAATGTTCACATTCTTTCACTTTAAAAGCAAACATTTTGTTCCCCAGTGCACAGTTTTTTGTAACCCTGTATTCTGGGTCCAGGTTTGTTTTGATCTCTTGGTGAAGTCCAGATCAGAGTTGTCTGATAGCAACTCTCAAGAGCACATGCTCAGGAAATGGTCAGATGAATTGACTCAGGGTGAGGTCAGGGCCGGATTCCGGGGGGGGAACAAAGGTGTCAGTAACAGCAGATGGTGACCACGATCGGCCACGGATCCGCCCCGTGACACAACACACACCCAGATGCAGCTGGACACAAAGCATTGAGACATGCAGCTATTATAAAGACAACATGCGCACACACTTTACCAACCACAACAATATCTAGGTCATTCTACACAACGGGAGCAATCCCTTGTTTACACAAGGGATTTTATCGATATCTTGATATTACATTGACAAAAGCTTTTTCTTTAACAAAGAAAAACATAAACATGGATATTTAAAACTATAAAAAGTTTTATAAAGGGCTAAATTAACTATACCCAAAAAATATATAAAACTTTAACCCAAAAACTGTTGGGTTAACTGTATCCCAACATACATTAAAATGTATACATTTATCTTCTCATGGCAAGAAGTTTAAAACGTTCACAAAATATTATGGTTTACAATTCTTATCTATTACACAGTTAAGAAAGATGTGGTATAAAAATATAAAAGTGTTCCAACAATTTTCTCCATCACTTACACAAAAATGGCCACAACTGCTACAACAATACTTCAACAGCATTTATTTTAACAACAGTAAACAAAGACAACATCACTTAAATGTGAATCAAATACAATTTTGAGTTTTAAAACAGCTCTGAATTTCCACTAAACACTTACAGAATAAAAACAACACACACATTTATAACTCTTTAAATAATCGTAGAAAGTTTCGATTCTGTATATAAAACAAGTACGGTTTTCGTTAAAACGCAGTAATAAAATCCGTCGCTAAACTTGCCAACAACAAACGTGCAAGGGTAGAATCATTAAGAAACCACACAGTTTGTCTTCGAATACATAAACGTCACTGATGTCTGGAGAACGTCAGACATTATTTTTGTTTGGCCCTACAAGTGCATCAAGCCAAAAGTCACACCTTCATGTCGTGTATGTAACACAAACTGCATGACATCATCCGGTAATGTTTTGTGTTGTAAGGTGGGTTGAAACACAAAGCATAAAACAACACATGACACTTAATTGTTACACCTAAACCCGCACACCCAATTTCCACCTCTGGGTGGGGTTGAACTTCTAATGTGCGCATGTCTCCAAGGCACAAAGTAAATTATTATGCAGAAGGTGGCGCAAGCCCCGCCCACCCTTGGGAGAGAATGACAGAGGTGTTACTGATGGCACCAAGATGCAACCTTGCAAAGCCTGATTCTGCAAAAGCAAAGCACATCTAAATCCCGCAGAGAATAGCCAGCGCGTGCGGAATTCAGTACTGCTGATTCAACACGAACTGAGGACAGTGACAACTCAACTGTCAATCATCCTGGGGGTTACCACACACAACGTGAATACTTTCTCTTACATAAAAACAGAATGAGGTAGAACGAGTCAGGAATGAAAATAGTAGATTTTCTTGATTACAATAATAAAATAGTTTGTTTTTAAGAACTGAAACTTTTAAGCTAATATTTTAAGATATACCTGAATAACAAGCCTGGAACGGCTCAGAAAGATTCTCTTTGTTTTAAGTAATCATGTAAGACAGGAGTCTAAATGTTCATTAATTTTAGACTCGAGTATTTTGCTGAGACACACGGGGCAGTGGACGGTGATTTGGACCGGAGAACTATCTGCTTGCTGATCTCGGTCAGGCCGAGCAGCTTCGCCCGTCTCCTCTCTGCGCTTCACCGTGGACGTTTCGCCGACCGTCCTCTGGAAGTAATCAAAAATATGTGCTGAGTTCTGCCCTTCACGTGGTCTTTTCCTGGCTCCAGATGTAGATGTCCCTGATGTCTGGGGGCTGCCAGTATTTCTAGGACTTCTAGAACCGTCCTCAGGCTTTTGAAAGCCTCCAAAGTGCTTGGCATTGGATCCTGAAATAGTTGTGCGTGGCTTTTGGGGACTTCCGCTGTTTCTCAACCTTGAGCTCGTAGTATCTGACGCTGGTCTTTGGTTACCTCCGAAGTGCTTTGAAATGTAACCCGTGCTAGTTTCAGACTTTTTAGGGCTTCCACAAAGTTCCGGGACTGTAGTTTTAGTATTGTCAGCGTTCCCAAAATATTTGGAGACATGGTTCTCGGAAGAGCCGGGCTTTGGTCCGGTTATTGTGGGTGAATGACGGTTATTAATGGCACTTGATGAAGCCGGTCCATTAGATTTAAGCTTGGAAGAACCCACAGTGCTGTCGGACCTCTCTGGAGATCTGAGGATTTTGGACTGAAAGAGATCTTGCACCGTCCTCTGCTTTGCCCTCAGGCTGCCATTGGCTTTGGAAATCCTCACAGGCGAGCCGTTGATGTTGACGAAGGCACTGGTGTTGCCAACAGATTTTTTGCCGAGAACATTTGATGAACCTGAGCTGAGTCTTTTGTACGGGTTTGTCTCGTTGGACCATGGTATCGAGTGGGATGGCGAATCATTCCTAGGAGGAGAGACGAGAGGTCGCGCTCTTGTGGGGCTTAAGGGACTCTGGCTGGGCTGTTTGTCCATTGAGTTCTGTGTACTTCCTCCAAGAACGAAACCTCTCCCACTGAATGGAATCATATTTCTGATGTCCTGAGAGCCAGAGTCTGCAACACAAAAAAGAATTTGGCCACTCAATGCTAAAATAACAGCTCAATGATCAAACACTAGCTAATGCTGCATATTGAAAAAAATCTCTAAAGACACACAGTCTAATAATGTGGGAACATCTAATGCATCACCTGTACTGCTACCGGGAGGCTTTGACGTCTTGGATTTCTCACTGATAGCATTCTTGTCTTTCTTCTTATCAGTTTTGCCGGATTTCCCATAATTCTCTGGCTCCTTGATTTTGGTGTATGTCCCGCCACAGGTCCTCTGGTGCTCGGCCCACCAGGGGTCTCTGGCCGAGGGAGCTCTGTTCATCGCACGCTTCACGTATCCAAAGAACGGTCGGCGATTCTGACAGGGCCCGTTACATCGCCACCAGTGCTGCCTGTACACGTCAACCTCATCGTGGAATGAGTGATATATCTGTGGAGAGTGATTTAATACAGACACTGGGTTCAGTACGCTGGTGTTGATTTTAAGCCAAACTAAGTTCAAACTAATGTATTACTGTTTTTTATGGTGGTTAGTTTGGACTGTGGTTGAATGTTTTCTTTGTTGTCTGACAATACACTGGGTCTCATTCACTAAACATGAGTACGCACTACTTTGTGCGTGAAACCCGTGTACTTACGTGTTCACGAACAAATCATGATTCACTAAAACTTTCGTAATAAAATGTATTCTTAATATAAGAAAAAATATATGAACAGCTGAAAGTACACCTACGCATAAATCTCTGAGAAAATGAGTTTCATCTTCGGAGAATAGGTCTATACTTATTTTATTACTTAAATGTATATTAAATTATACAACGTGTTGTGAATGAGGTGGAAAGTCTTTGTGAGAAGTCCAAATGTGCGAATAAATACAAGAATAATACAAGTTTTTAGTAAAGATGTGGGTACAAATGTCTTACAGAGATGTTGGTCCCACTGGCTTGGTTGATTCTGTTCATGTGTTTGCAGAATTCCGGTCCGTGGCCATCTCGATCTCTGTTGTTTTGGGTGACAAAGAGAAGAGCGTGGATCATCTCATGAAGCAGGGTCTGTGGACAGATACAGCGGACAGTTATAACAAATGTAAATCGTTTCCTTTCATGTTGAAAAGCCAATCTATTGTTTAACCAACCTGGACGAGATCTTTACGGGGTCTGAGCTTTAAGAGTGGTTCACTCAGTCTTACAGAGCACAGGCCTCCTCTTCCCTCATAAGAGCACACTCCAGCACACCTGTGGCAGACAAACATTAAATCCGTTATTACACAAGTCAAAATATGTGTTGTGTACTGTATATACTGTGTGGGATTTATTCTGCAATGCTGTGTATCGGTCAAACCATCTAAAGTACAGTCACATTTATCTGGATTACAGATGATCTTTCTGGATTCTACATTACGGATCTGTGTCTCTATGTTCCACATCTGTATTTTAGATGTACTTACTCATCTACATTTCAATCTATTTGTCTACCTATCAATAAAGATCGAAGAGTTATTATTCTTTCCTTTTCGATTCCAGATCTATACAGAAGTTATTTGTCTCTAGATTCCATATTATCTGTCTAGATGTTACATCTAGATTCCAGATCTGTCCATCTATCTAGATAGATACTATATAGATAGATAAATAAATCTATGAACCTAGATTCCAGCTTTAACTACATATCTAGATTAAATCTATCCGTATTATGATCAGAATCATGTTGTTAGATGATGGAATCTTACAGTGTCATCCTTGGACTCCACTTCACCTCCACCCCGCTCAGTTTCCCCCAAAAGAACATGTCATTAAACTGCAGGAACATGGCTCTCACGTCCGGATTGGGGTCCAGCGTCTCCCACGACTCGTCCACGATAGACAGCGATCTCTCCGGTCTGCTCTGAGAGAATGGCACAACATCCAGCACACTGGAGGAGTCAATCTTGCGCTTTTTACTAGACGGATAGTCATCATCATTCCCCCGGGTACCCGACGCTTCTTGATCAAACTCTTCTTGTAAACTTAGAGCGAGCAAGAAGTCTTCATCCTCCATCATCAGTGTGCTTTACCAAAACCAGACCTGCTATTCTCTTATAAAAGCTGACACCCTCAATCAGCACTAAATCGCCATGACCGTCGAACCTCCAGCGTTATAGATCAAATGGTTTTAGGCATAACCGCGGGGTTTAATACGTAACAATCAAAACATTTGAAAGAGAGCTGACAGCGTTTTCCCGCAGCGCCTGATGGGAGAAAAACCATGTTGGCCAATCATAAAGTCGCAGAGTGTGAGGAACTCTGGGGAATGTATTTTTTCCCCGCAACGACGTGAAAACGTTATTCACGTTTAATTTATGTTAAGTGATGTAGAACACAACATTTGCAACATAGGGAGATAAAACACGCGTCGTTTTTAAACGTCAGGATCATACAAAGTTGCACAATGTTGAACGCTTTTCAAAGAATACATTTTTTAAAATATAGAATAATGTTAATCCATTTATTTATGAATTACATTTATTTTAATTTTAATTTTACAAATGTATTCTATTTTTTTTTTAAATTAATTTTAAGAAAGTAGGAAAAAGATTCATGAAAATTTTATAAACGGTTTTATAAAAAATAATACAAATCCCAAAATACCAAATATGACGGTAAAATTAACCCAAGCGTTTTGGTGTGTTTTTTTCCCCAAAACGCAAAAACAACAAGTTTTATTTTGAAACGCTTGCGCATCACGTGGTGTGACGTCACCGGGAGGTGCCGTGTTTCCTGTGTAGAGGAAGCTAGCAAGAGTTCTGCAGATGTTTTCGCAGTGACAGCTTAAATTTCGCGTAGTTTTACCGACATCGTGCTTCAGTCGCATATTTTCTATCGCCACAATCTTGTAAAGATGGCAGACACGGGCAATCGCCTGCGTAACTTACTGGAATCTCCCAATTTTGAGCCTCAGTCATACGTGAAGCAGCTCTCGCAGCAGTCCGACGGTGACCGAGATTTACAAGAGCATCGTCAAAAGATACAAACGTTGGCTGACGAAACCGCACAAAACCTGAAGAAAAACGTCTACAAAAACTACAGACAGTTCATCGAGACGGCCAAGGAGATTTCATACCTGGAAAGTGAGATGTATCAGCTCAGTCACATTCTCACAGAGCAGAAGAGTATAATGGAGAGTATCACACAGTCTCTCCTGTCTTCTGATAAAGACGAAACGGCCAAAGAGATGCTCGCAGCCTTTCCTAAGGAAAGCGAAGAGGTCAAACAAAGAACCCTGACCACACTTCTGGAAAAGGTCGAGGGATGCAAGAACATCATGGAAACCCCAGGCAGATATCTGGTTTATAATGGAGATCTCTTGGAGTATGACGCAGACAACATGTCACAGATTCAAAAGGTCCACGCTTTCCTCATGAACGACTGTCTGCTCATCGCGACATGGCTGGCTAACCGACGCGGAGCCGTGAAATACAAATACAACGCGCTGTATGATCTGGAAAGCTTTGCCGTTGTAAATGTTAAAGACAACCCCCCGACGAAAGACATGTTCAAAATCCTGATGTTCCCCGAGAGCCGCATCTTCAAAGCCGAGAACAGCAAGATCAAGAAAGAGTGGCTGGAGATCCTGGAGGAAACGAAGAAAAACAAAGTGGCCAAGGACAAGAACAAAAAGGAAGAGGAGGTGCCGACATCACCGGTCAGACAGGAGGTGTCCACAAATCCCTTCGAAAAATATGAACCCCTGGATTCCGAGGAGCTGGTGGATCTGAGCCCCGAATGGATACAGGAGCTGCCAGAAGATCTTGACGTGTGCATCGCTCAGAGGGACTTCGAGGGTGCTGTCGACCTGCTAGATAAGCTAAACGAATATCTGAAGGAGCAGCCGGTGTCTCCGCGGGTGAAGGAGCTGAGGGGCAAGGTGGACGAGCGGGTTCGACAGCTGACGGAAGTGCTGGTGTTTGAGCTCTCCCCCGATCGCTCCCTCCGCGGGGGACCCAAAGCCACGCGGAGAGCCGTCTCCCAGCTCATCCGCTTGGGTCAATCCACAAAGGCCTGTGATCTCTTTTTGAAAAACCGAGCGGCAGCGGTGCAGACGGCCATCCGCCAGCTGCGCATTGAGGGCGCCACGTTGCTTTACATCCAAAAGCTGTGCAACATCTTCTTCACCAGTTTGCTCGAGACCGCCAGGGAGTTTGAGATGGACTTCGCGGGCAACACCGGCTGCTACTCCGCCTTCGTGGTCTGGTCTCGTTCGGTGATGAAAGTCTTCGTAGACGCCTTCAGCAAACAGGTGTTTGACAGCAAAGAGAGCATGTCCACCGCCGCGGAGTGCGTGAAGTTCGCCAGCGAACACTGCAAGCAGCTGAGTGAGATAGGCCTGGATCTCACCTTTATTTTGCAAACGCTACTGGTCAGAGACATCCGGGAGGCCCTCCAAAGCCAGAAAGACATCATCATAGAGGCCACGAAGCATCGTAACTCTGAGGAGATGTGGCGTAGGATGAACCTGATGACTCCTGAGGCTCTGGCCAAACTCAAGGACGAAATGCGGAGCTGCGGGATCAGCAGCTTCGATCAGTACACGGGGGAAGACTGCTGGGTCAACCTGAGCTACACCGTCGTGGCCTTCACCAAACAGATGATGGCGTTCCTGGAAGAGGGGCTGAAGCTGTACTTCCCCGAGCTGCACATGGTGTTTCTGGAGAGCCTGCGAGAGATCATACTGGTGGCCGTGCAGCACGTGGATTACAGCCTGCGCTGCGAGCAGGAGGCAGAGAAAAAGGCCTTCATTCTGCAGAACGCATCCTTCCTGCACGAGACGGTGCTTCCTGTTGTGGAGAGGAGGTTTGAGGAAGGTGTCGGGAAACCGGCCAAACAGCTGCAGGATTTGAGAAAGAGCTCTCGGTCCGTCAGGGTCAATCCTGACAGCACTACATCTCTTGTTTAACAGCTTTCAATGAACACTGATTACTTGCATTATGTACTACTTGAGGTCTTAAAATCTCATACAATTTAGTTTGGTGCACTTTTAAACTCGTACACTCCTTAACTCTAACCACCCAAAGCAACTCCAGAACACTTCATTTCATAGTAATAAATGTATTAATTTATTTTAAAGAGATTAACTGTTGGATTTTCTCATTTATAATGGACTGTGTATTGCTAAAGTGAACGAAAACAAATGTTTATTATTGGTCCCCTCGATCAAACAAAATGAAAATAAACACGCTTGCTTACTTTTCTCCTGTTTTGAATCCATTAAAAAAGCTTTTTACCCTTTAAATGACATATGAATATATTCTTGCACCCTCAGATTTCACAGTCTGGAATGTAGTGACTCCTGGTGTACAGAGAAAAAAAAATCTTATTAAAAAATGTCTTACTGTTTCTGTATATTTCAGATCATGTTTTTATTATTATTATAATCCTGACATAATAGTTTATGTCAAACAGCTTATAAAAGCTGTTTTTAAATGTTGCACATAATGACACTGTATGATATACACCCGTGGAAACGATTAAGAGACTTTCTGAATTCACTATTTACAGGTATGGGTATATGTAAAATTGTCATTTTTGTTTCATTCTGTGAGCTACAAACAGTATTTCTCCCAAATTTCTAATAAAAATATTGTTTCCATTTGAATTTATTTGCAAAAAAAGTTAAAAATAGCAGAAAAGATTCTCTGTGTTTTTTCAGAACTCAAATACTTCAAAGACAACAAGTTCATATTTACTTTTAAGCAATACAACAGTGATATTATACGTATTTAGAAAAAAGTTCAATGTTCATTTTTATCTCAGTTTTTGTCACTCCTGAGGTTTGATTTTGTTGAAATTCAGCAGACACGACTGGAATGAACACAATACATTTAGAAATGCCGATTAAATTAAAATTGGATTTAAAGTCTCTTCATTTTTTTCCTGGGCTGTATAAGTGATTGAATAAATTATGAAACATGCATGCTTTTAATGCATTAAAAATCACGCTTTACTTGATTTTCTTGGGCATGTAATGATTGCAGATATACTCCTGCAACATTTTCACCACTGATTTTGCATTCTAGGCATAGCTTCATCCTCTGGGTTGTGACGAGAGTTCATTTCGTCCTGGCACATTCCCTTTGCCTATCTTTTTGATTAGTCTCGCTCCTCTAAACATCATGGTGTGAGAAAGAACAATAGCATGTGTTCTGTGATCACTGCCATGTTCAACGCTAAACTGTTTGACTATTGACTAGCCATTTTTATTTGTCAACATTTTATATTTTATTACATGTACAGTTGGTATAATAATATATTCAACTAAAAAGTGCAAAACATGCAAGGAAAAGTTTTAAGTAGTTAATGAATGAATACAATTATTCTATTCTAATTTATTTCTATACGAAAAAGCAGAAAATACATTTTGACTGTAAAGAAAGAAACGCTGCAAAACAGAAAAATCTAGAAAACACATGACATTACTTTACAATTTTATAATTTGTTTAAATAATAATATAGTTGATTTTATCAAATGATGGGGCCTCAACTTTAATTTAAAATAATTTATTACATTTGTATTAAAAATTATATATCGAGAAATATGCAGTTGTGTGATTATAGTGAGAACGAAAAATGTTTTATACAATTCGTTTTTCTTATTTGCATGAATATACTTTTTTATAACCACTGTGATAGTTAATTGTCAGATAAGGAGAGGTCTGGGTGGGTCATGATGATACATGTGGTGAGTGGGTCGTTAATTCATGTGTGGGCAGCACAAACACGGCGGTGTTTTCACGTCCACACAAACAAACGGGCGTATATACTGACACACATACATGTGCTGAACGTCACCACCGTTACAAGGCCTGTCCTTCTTTGACGGGTTGTTTACACATGTCTTCTTTAAATTGCAAATTAGGTTTAAATCTCCGACGACCCCGTAATGCGTGACGATTAAACAAAAGGCTGCGCAAACCGATCGATGCGTGATACCAAGTATCGCGAGAGCGGGGCTCTCGATATTTTGATGTCACGCATCGATCGGTCTGCGCAGCGCCACAATAAGTCCAACACGCTACATTCCTTTCTCCGTATTTAATTAGGGGGCGTACGGAACTTGTAGTTCTTTGTAACGTAAGGAGAAGAGGCGACTGTCTCCATAATGAATTCAACACCCACAATCCTCCTCGATCTCCGCAGCGCGCATGCGCGGAGCCGTAAACAGGAGCTGTCCTCGTTTGGTGGTGCTGCTCTGATTTCATTGATCGGCTGTACGTGCGAGAGGGTTTATGTACGCGATGGAAGAAGAACTTAAATGTCCGGTTTGCGGTTCTTTCTTCAAGGAGCCCGTTATTCTACCGTGCTCTCATAATGTCTGCCTGGCGTGCGCCCGAAACATCATCGTGCAGACCCCGGAGGGCGAGACCCCTCCTCAGAACCGAAGCTCCGGCATCTCGGACTACGATTACCTGGATATGGATAAAATGAGCATGTACAGCGAGACGGACAGCGGCTACGGGTCATACACGCCGTGCCTAAAATCTCCCAACGGGGTGCGGGTGTTCCCTCCGACCCTGGTCCACCGCCACTGCTCCATCACCTGCCCGCTCTGTCACCGCAGCGTGTCGCTGGACGAGCGGGGGCTCCGAGGACTCCAGCGCAACCGGCTGCTGGAGGCGATCGTGTCCCGCTACCAGCAGAGCCGCGCCGCCTCCGTCAAATGCCAGCTGTGCGATCGCAACCCGGTGGATGCCACGGTGATGTGCGAGCAGTGCGACGTGTATTACTGCGCTCCGTGCCAGCAGCGCTGCCATCCTTCCCGCGGACCGCTGGCCAAGCACCGGCTGGTACCGCCGACTCAAGCGCAGGGGGTGAGCGCGCAGCCGGCCGGCGCCTGCGCACGCAAACAGGCGACTTGCGTGGACCACGAAGCGGAGAACTACAGCATGTACTGCGTCAGCTGCCAGACCCCCGTGTGCTACCAGTGTCTTCAGGAGGGCAGACACGCCAAACACGACGTGAAGCACCTGGCCGTCACGTGGAAACAACACAAGGTAACCAACCAGCGTTTTGTTTTGGAGCCATAGTAACCAGACATGTATTATGGTCTCACTATAGTAACACACAAAAAAAAATAGTTATACAAATGGGGATCAATCCACCAAACATGGTTACTACTTTTTTTCAATAATAAAACTGGGGAACCCACCGGTATTTTGACCTACACAATGTACATCTTACCATACACAATCATTAAAAAGTATGCTGACCTCACATCAGTGGGCAAGGTTATGATAGTCTAGTAGCATACAAATATTGGTTTGTGAGTGTGAATGCTAAGTCACACTCACCATGTTTTAACACAGGCAGGCAGGCACGCACGCACGCGCGCGCACACACACACACACACACATGTTGTTCCTGTTCATGTTCTCTGTACACTTCTCACTGCCCTCCGTGTGTCTGTGAGTGTCAGATGAAGAGATTGGGGTTGTGTGTGTGTGTGTGTGTGTGTGCTGTACAGTACTACTGCCGGCGGGGAGGAACTGTGCGAGTGTGTATGAGTCAGTCTAAATTCAATCCTCCCTCTGGGCATCTTTCTTCTTCATCCGCTTTAATGGATTCACATGGAAGTGCACAATAGATAATTTTTCACACAGTGTATGACGCTGTCAGAATGATCAATTCAGTTGGAACGCCACCCGCACCCACACCAGCGATTGGCTTTCGTGAGCCAAAAATGGGCCGTAATATTACCAGATACGAAGGATTAAATATAGGGAATATATTGTGATTATTTTTGTGGATAAAGCATTGGGTCGGAGGTCTGAGTACTGATGTAAATGCCCCTCACCCATGATGATTCCTCGGAAAAGAGATTATCTACTCATTGCCCATAAGAACTGATGTGTTGAAATATATACGTTTACGGTGAGATCATTCATTGGTTTGTGAATCATCTAAATCGGGATGATACGCATAGTGAAAATGTCTTATTGCAATATTTGACAGATTGTATTAAAAACACTACCAGAAGTTATTCTTTGAGCGACCCAAAAGTTTAAACCTAATTTTAATTTGATGATATTGATTTTTATACGGCTTCTCACTATGCGGAGTAGTTTCAACCCAAAAAGAAAAATTCTGTCATCAGGTTTAAAATGGAAACAGGATTTTCTTCTTGGGGTGTACTGTCCCTTTAAGGAGTTTTAGTGTGTTGCTGTGTAACTGTGCTCTGACGTCTCCACGCACTCCCTGGATAACTATTAACTGACCCTCAACCTTTGACCCCTGACCCTTTCCTTAAACACTTCCCATCACACTGAGCCTGACCGCCAAAGACACGTCTGTCCTCTAAATAGCGCTGCGAATCTTGATTTTGTGGAAGTGCATGTGTTCTGCTGCAGACAGGTGGCTAAAGCAGGCATTTATGACTTGAAACCGGGAGACAGGGGTATATCCCTCAAATCCTGTCCCGGAATGACCCGGCACTGCAATGCATTTCTCTCTTATCGGACACCAGATTCAGGTCTCGCAGACTTTATTAGAAGAAATAAAAATGGACTCTAGCACCAAGCATAACACAGAAATCCCATCTCCTCAGATACATATTCATAAATACAGAATGTGGAAAGAGGGTATGGCCTCTCCACACACACACACACAGACACATTTATGACATGCAAGGATGGCTTTGGCCGACACGCACATGAACGCACAGCGCACACACACACGCACGCACACACATACTAACAGTCAGAATGTAGGTTAGATGTACGTGACTAAAAATGTAGTAGCGTTCCTCCATATGCCATTGCTGTGTGTGTGTGTGCACGAGCCCTTTTCACGCTTTTTCCTGGCGGCTATCTGACCAAGGGAACAGCTCACAAAGCTCAGGGCAAAAATATAAGCCATACTTTCCATTTTAAACGGGTACATTTTCTGAAGAGAATTCATAAATGAGTGCATGTATAAAAACCACACAAAACCACACGATTGGTGACAGTGACAATAGGAGCTCACATGTGTTTGATTCCGGACCACCACAGTGAATGTTGGTCGTTCAGCAGGGTTCAATACGAAACTGTTACCATCATGGAAATACAGGAAACGTGAGAAATATAAATAGAGGGAGTTCCACACAACCTCCTACGATTGTGACCCGTCTTGTTCTTGCAGGTTTCCATGGTTACACACAAATGTTAAGCCAATGTTTCATTTTCCCACACAACCACTAGCGATCTTGAAACTTTCGGAGAGCTCCTAGATCGCCCTCACAAAATCATGTGCTCAATAAAGATATGAAGCCTATTGTAAAGATATTTTTGTATTGTTTTATTATTTCCATAATGCACACAGATGTTTGACCTTTTTTGTAGTTTGTTCACAATTTTCTCAACGGAGAATCTTATTACAAAGAATACCATAATATGTTTTTTTTATTTATATATTTTAGTACATTTTCATACACTCAATGGAGGTACACAAAAGAAAATCTGCATAATTATCAAAAAAAATGGCACAAATGCAACAGAATGGTCCTAAAATAAGCAAAATTTTCTTTGGCAAATATATATATATATTTTGTGTGTTTTCATTGTGGGATCAGTTTAGTCTATATCCTAGAAAAACCTGTTAAAGGGATTGTAGTTGGAAATGTTTCCCAAAAACTCACCCTTATGTTATTTCAAACCCATTTGACCTTTTCTTCTCATGGAGAACAAAAGAAGATGTCCAAGCATATCTTTTCAATACACTTTAAGCACATGGTGACCAGTAACAGCCCAGTTTCCAAAAGAACAAATTACATTCCAAGTGCTAAAGACAAAACCAAGTTAGATGATGAAAGATTTGTAATAAAATAAATGAATGAATAAATAATCTCATTAGCCTAAAAGATATTGGGATATGTACTGTATTATGCATTAGGAATATTAGGCAAAGTACCATTTATAGTTCATCCTCTTCAAGTATACAGTATAAGTGTCCTCAGTATAAACAAACAAACAAACCCCAGGGCATTCTCAGTATATGAACAAACATACACACATCACCTACTGTAGTTAATCTGAATCTGTTATGTGTGCGTAATCTTACTTTAACACTAAGAGGCTGATTCACTATAAATTATGTGACTTTGTGCTGAATCGACGTTAGAAGCTCAATTGGTAGAGCATTGCATTACCAGTGCAGAGATAGGTTTGATTCCCAGGGAACAAACACGCTTTATGAAATTATACACCGTGCACTGTTAAGTAATTTTGGAAAAACGCATTTGCCAAATGCATACATGTAAAGGGGAAGTGGTAAAAAGAAACATAAATAAATGAGAAAGAGATTTGTGGTGTCAGTCAGTTGACCTCCAGACGTGCAGCGTCCATCACACAGAGAGACAACGGCTGTGTTCCAAAAGCCTGCTGAGTTATTGTCCCGTAAAGATATCTAAACATCCCTAAAACAAGACAAATTCTGTTAAAGATACATTTTGAATGGAAGTTATTATTGAATAAATGACATTTTTTTCGTCCTTATAGTTACTTCCTTTTTTGTCTTTAATGTCCAGTGTAATACATTTAGTGGCATCTAGTGGTGAGGTTGCAAATTGCAACCAATGGCTCACCCCTCCCCCTCCCTTTTTAAAGCAACACTTTGTAGTTTTCGACCTTAAAATAATGTCTGTAAACTTATTTCAGTAGAACAACTCTTAACCAGACGAATTCTGAGCTGCCTCATAGCAGGTACAACCACACTCTGTAAGCACTGTATTCGGGTCGGTACACACAGCCCCTCCCATCCCCTGCACGCAAGAGTGTCTGCATTGGCCGCTTCAATCTGCTTAGTATATCAATTTACGTGTATTGCCCTGCCCACGGGGAAGCTTATACAGCGACTAACATACAATTGTGCTTATCAGCCACATGGGGGAGCCTCTGACGAATTCCATGCAAGAGGCGCTGTATGTAGATAGAAATAGTTTGTTCTCAGGTAATAAAAACACAACGTTTCATTATGTAAGATCTTTATACACCTCTGAAGACATAGTTATGTTTATTATATTGCATTTCTGTCAATAATCCTTCAAAAAATTCACACATTGGACCTTTAAATGCCTCACTGTGTAGAGTTTTAGATCTCTGTTCCTGCCTTGAAAGTTAGCAACCTACTGTATGTAGGAAGTATTCAGGAAGATCCAGTGTAGTTTAGTATAGTGTATGGAAAGCCTCTTTCTGTGTTTTCCCTACAATCAAGGTCACTGTCACATCACCACAGATTCGTATTATCTCCCTATCACACACACACACACACACGCACACACAAACGCTCGCACACGCAAAAATGCTGATAAAACAGAGCACTCAATTGCCTTGACAGTAAAATCAACCGACAGCAGTTATTGAAATGTCCCTCTGATGTCCCCTACACACACACACACACACACACACACACTGCTTGTCTTACAGTGTCTCTGAATTCAATTCGATTCGTGTCTCATCAACTCTTCATCACAGTGCTCTGGTGAAGTAGATAATAAGATAAAAGCGCTCGGTCTTTTAGCAGGAGGGAGAGCTGGAGTACAGGAGCACATCTCCATTTTTTAATGGCATTTCATGTTTGTGCGGCTAGTTTTACAGAGCACAGTAATCATAGACACAGTCACTATTTCAATAAGTGTAAATAGCAATAAATGCTATTTCTTAGCAATATACTATTTACACTTACCGAAAATAGCTGTATTTTCTTTGGATCAAGTAGAAATAGTAGTTAGATGGTATTGGTAATTATAAATAGTGGCAGATAACGTTTCTATTTACACCTCAGTGTTGTTGTGCATTTAAGGGATAATGTACAGGCAGCCAGTTTTTATCGCAGAAATAAACCTGACGCGAAGCGGAGGGCTTCTGGTTTGTGCGTGTTCATGTGTTTTGGAGGAGGCGTGGCTTCGATTCGCATGGAGGGTGGGATCATGATTTCGGTGCTAGCAGGCTAACGTTAGCATCGATCAAATCGTCTATTCCGCCTTTAAGGTAAGAAACGACCTTCAAATGTCATGAACAGGCAATTTGGTTTAATCATTTGTAAATATGATGTCATGTATGTTCTTAAAGACATATTTATATTTAATTTGTCAAAAAAACCTGTCAAAATGATTTTCTGCATCCGGGTTACCGTGTGTTATTAGTTTTGAGAGGTTGTTATCTGGGAATAACGTACCTGCAAATGTCGCGACTGGCCAATCAGAATCAAGCATTCCAACGAACCGTGTAATAAGCAATGATAACAGAGTGTAAATCATAAAAATTATTAAAATGATGGCAACGTATTGAGATATTAAAGCCCTACCCCTAACCTTACCATAAACCTTAAAATGAATTTTAAGTCTTAAATCAGTTTTAGCCTTGATGCCCGATGACTCCTGAGATAGGCGCAGGCTCCCCGTGACCCGAGGTAGTTCGGACAAGCGGTAGAAAATGGAATGGAATGGAATGGAAAAAAATCAGTTTTATTGAAAACAAATGCCTTTATGATCTGTAAGGTAATAGAAAAAGGTTAAAGAGCGTTTTCAGCCAGAGATGGATTAGAACCCCGGTCTCCCATGCCAAGCTATACTGTACAGACTTTACACCTTACACCACTGCTGTTGATGTTGCGATTGCCGTCGTTCTTACACTTTCTCTATTCCATTCACATATTGGTGGGCGGAGCTATTGCAAATAGTTCAATTTATCAATACCAATAAACCATGGAATAGATGCTTTCATTCAGAGACAATGCACCTAAAATGATCATTGTTGGTCACCATCATGTTGTGTCTTTTTAGTAATATGATCATATTTTGTAAAGGGATAGTTCACCCACAGTTTTTGCTTGTGTTGTGACTAGTTGTTGTAGGATCTAGCACAATACACAGGAATTAATATTTGAACAACTAAAATGATCAATTTTTTTTACGATTTTACGTTTTTATTTGGGGGGTTGGGGGCACAGAGAGATGCACTCTACACAAAGGGGGCCTTACAACGAAAAAGTTTGAGAACCACTGGTATAGAGGTTTAATTTTTTATTTCAGTTCTAGTTTTAGTATAAATGATAATTATTTACAGTTTAAAGTTTAAACTCTACCATTTAAACTGCTAACGTTTCTATATTTAATTTAGTGTAAGTTTTTCCAAATAATTTTTAGACCTGCATTTTAGTTGATTTCAATAAACAGAAACACTGTAAAAAGTGGCATAATACTGACTGTATTAATATAAAGGAATTTTCCGTATGATTTCTTACAGCAATTGTAGAATGCATTTACCAGTACATTTTATTTTATTTTGCTACTGAATGTTTTAATAGTTCTAGTTAAAATGACATCATACATCCACAAAAAATATCTCCTACCATAACTAAATCAAAAAGTGACAAGTATATAAACAGCATTTAAAGTAATAGAGTATATAAACACAATGTGTACCTCATAGCATATTTTAAAAGCTCAAAATGTGTATTTATATGTTACAATGTTTTCTCCATGTTTTCTCTATCAATGAAGTAGTATCTAAGATTCTCATATTCAGTGTCACTGTTGAAAATCATCCATTATTTTTGCTTGTTAATTTTCAGTGCATCAGTAGATCCTCTGTGTAATTGACCGTGTGACCTTTCTGCCGTCTGTGATCAATACACTACAGCTAGACTCAGGACATTCTGCACTTTCAAGTCTGCTAACAATGTAATAACAAAGCAACACGAAAAAATCCAGCCCATTTCTTTGTTCGATTCTGTTGGTGAAATTAGCCGGAGTGGTGTGCAGGAGGGGCCGTTCGTTGTGGTCTGTTGGCACAAAGGCAAAGGTGAGACGGTGACCCCGCCGCATCATTGAACCCCAGCAGTGTCCGGGTGTCGCCTTCTGAACACACAAGCATACATACTGAGAGTAGAGGGCCATGAGAAGCGTATCTGTCAGGATCTTGTTAGCAGCCTGGACATCTTGCCAGGGCAGATGGTACATTAATGGAGCATAGAGCTGTTCGTGTGTGTGTGTCTGCTTGTGTTTATTTATGTGTGTGTGTGTGTTTCTCGGTTAATTTAAGACCCTGCTGATTGCAAGAAGGCCAGGAAAGGCCCAGAGGAAGAGGAGCAGGTGGGAAGGATGTGTGTGAAGCTGACAGGGTCTTTTCCACAGGCTTGAATGATCATTAGTTCATAAACTGGAGTTCCTTTGAAAAGTTTAAGACGAAAAATATGAGAGGAAGTTTTAAAATTCATGCCTGCTTTCTTGACCTACATTTACATTTACATTTAGTCATTTGGCAGACGCTTTTATCCAAAGCGACTTACAGATGGGGTAAACAATTGAAGCAATTCGGACAACGCAAGTACAACAAAAAGCAAAAGTGCAATCATGGGGGATGGGATGGCACCACAAGACGTCGTTCGTTTGCAGAGCGCAGAGATCTGGTGGGTACATACGTCTGCATTAGCGAAAGAAGATAAGGGGGAGCCGAACCAGTGGTGGACTTGTAGGCCAGGAGGAGGGATTTGAATTTGATGCGAGCCGCAATAGGGAGCCAATGTAACTTTAAGAAGAGAGGAGTGACGTGTGCTCTCTTCGGTTCATTGAAGACCACTCTTGCCGCTGCATTCTGGATCATCTGTAGAGGTTTGGTTGTGCAAGCAGGGAGTCCAGCCATTAGCGCATTGCAGTAGTCCAGTCTGGACAGAACAAGGGCCTGGACTAGGACTTGCGTAGCATGCTCTGATAGGAAGGGTCTAATTTTTCGAATATTGTAGAGGATGAATCTACAGGACCTTGCGGTGCTGGCAACCTGATCTGTGAAGTTAAGCTGATCATCGATGACCACTCCCAGGTTTCTGGCCTTTCTGGAGGGTGTGATGGTTGATGAGCCCAGTTGAATAGAGAAGTTGTGATGAGTCTTTGTGTCAGCCGGGATTACAAGCAGTTCTGTTTTTGCAAGGTTCAGCTGCAGGTGATGGTCCTTCATCCAGAGCGAGATGTCGGCTAGGCATGCTGAGATGCGTGCAGAAACTGTCGGATCGTCTGGGTGAAAAGACAGGTGGAGTTGTGTATCATCCGCGTAGCAGTGATAGGAAAAGCCATGTTTCCGAATGACAGAGCCTAGAATGACCTATAAATATGTCATATGGCTTGAAATAGCCATTTTCCAATTTCTTTGCAATAAATATTTCTAGACCATATATGTGTACTCAATGAGTAGCTCATAACACTAGCAACAACAAGAACACTGGGTATCAAGTTGTTATCCAATGCAAAGTTATTATGATCTGAGCAATGTAAAACAATAAGGTTGAATTATGTTGATTGACTGAAAATATGATAATTGTTCCATAGTTAGTCTTTTATAATAAGTATTGCTGGGCTGGAGTTCAGTTGGTAGGGTTTTAGAATGCTGGGAATTATGAGTGGTGTTTAGAAATATTGGATAATGTTGGGTGGTGTTTGATAATGCTTGGAATTCTGGGTATTTATTGGGTAGTATTTAAGAATGTTAATGTTGTTAATGCTATTATAATGTTATAATGGTGATGATGCTAGTGGGGGATGGGAATTTTTTTCGTTTTGAAATTACTGGGGATGGGCAGTATTTTCGTTTTGTATGATGAGTGGTTTTTATGTCTTTTGAAATTTGGGTGGCATTTGAAAATGTTGATTTTGGGGTGGTTGGTGATATTGGGTGGTGTTTGATAATGTTTGTTGGAATTCTGGGTGTTGTTTGAAAATGTTGATGTTGGGTGGTATTTGAACATGTTGGAGACAGGTAGTATTTAAGATTGGGAATGTAAATGTTGAATGTCGGTGGCTCGGTATCATTGTTGGTTTGTGTTTAAAAACTGGTATTTGAGTTGTGTTTTATAATGCTGATGATGCTAGTGGTGTTTTTTCTTTTGGGTATCGTTTTGAAAACACTAGGGATGGATGGTATTTGGTGTTTTTTAAATGTTGGGTGGAGTCAGAAAATTCTGGGTATAGGCGGTATTTGAGTTTTTTAATGACTGGTATTTATGTCTCTTGAAATCTGGGTGGCATTTGAAAATGTTTATGGGTGATGTTTACTTAAAAAAAGGAGGATACTGGTAATATTGAGTGGTGTTTGAGAATGTTGGGTGGTATTTTTTTATATTGAGGGTGGTGTTTGAAGATGCTTAAAATGTTAAATGGCGTTGGTGACGATTTTGTTATGTTGTTATGTTAGGTTGGTGAGGAACGGTAGTGTTTGTATTAATGTACAGCACATGGAGATTATGTGTGCTGGTATTTGAGATGTTTGATTGGTGTTAATGAATATAGCCTACTAGTAGTGCTTCTGAAGATTACAGTATTTATGTAAAATTACTTACAACCTATTTTATTTACAGAAATACTGCTTCTTTTGAAAGTTCTAATGATCTTTGTTTATGTGTGTGTCTGCGTGCAGTGTCAGCTGTCCCAGGCGCTGAATGGAGTGTCTGACAAAGCCAAGGACGCCAAAGAGTTTCTAGTGCAACTGAAGAACTTGCTACAGCACATACAGGTACGTTATAATACATTTATCTTTCTGAAAAAGATCCGTCACATGCAATAAAACAGTAATGGAAACATGACAGTCGTGCAGGTTTGAATCTCTCTGCTGTAATTTCATAGCATCGCTCTGTTTGAACACTTGAAAATTACCCAAAATCTTCACATCAGAGCAAGTGGTGGAAAATAACAACATAATCAAAGCAGCCGTGCTAGCAGAACTTGTATTAGCATATATTAGCTTTGATTTGCCAGCGTCTCATTACGTATGCAAATGAAGAGCGTGTTCAAAAGAAATTGGGGCAGTTATAAAAATCAACTTGTGTCCCGCAAAATATGCAACATGAACAGGTTAACATGGATTTCTGCATGTTTAAGGGTTCAACATCAAAAGCTTTGCTAATCATATGAGTGAATGAACATCGGTTCTCTATAGCAGTGATTCGCAAACTAGGGGGCGGCACCCTTAGAGGGGGCACAGGGTCTTTACAAGTGGGCGCGAAAAGGCTAAGGTATTGTCAGCCTCCCAACATTATAAATTCAACTGCCAGCTGACAATGTCTCTGTTTATTGACATTTTTTCGGATCTGCAATTTACATTCTTTACCCCCCCCCCAAAAATACATCTGGTATATTTGATCGACCAGTCACAACGGCGTTTCCATGCCTCTCCGAGAGCACGTGTAAGCGCACGGATGTCTCCCCGCCAATCAATGGAGATCATTCTAAGTCACAAATAGTGACATCCTGGCATCTAACCAATTTGGAGTTTCAAACTTTCAAACTTCACCTTATTCCGGAATTTGTGAAACACGGATCTGCGCTCCTACCTACTCCCACAAATACGTAAATAGATTATTTAAAAAAAAGTTATTGCGATTAAAAAAAAAGATCCCTGACAGGTCTCTTCTTTAACCTTTATAATATTTTATCATATTCAGGGCTGCGTTACCCGATAACGTTGTCTCTTAACGAGCTACAAAGACTCTAAGGTTCACCTTAACTACAGTTCTACCTTTTCTAGGCATGTTTCCCGAACTATTCCTTATGTGGTTACTTTCTTACATCCCACATTACCAGGTGTCACGGACGGACTGTAAACTAAATCAAAAACTAGAAATATAAACCAAAAACATAACTTTAATGAAAACCAGGGAAACACGCGGGAGATAACACACATTGACATAAACAATAACCGACAAAGAACTAAGGAACATACAGGGCTTAAATACAAAAGGAAGACACTCAGGGAAAACAGAATCAGGTGTGGGACTAATTAACAATGAGACAAGTGAAAACTAATTAACTAATAAAGAAACAAACCAGGGGAGGAAAAAACCTAACAGAACATAACTGTGACATTACCCCCCCTCCAAAAGGCGCGTCCTCGCGCCAAAACAGTACCATTGGGGGAAGGGGGGGTGGGCGTCCTGGAGGCTGGTGCAGGGAACACTGAACATGACGGGGTGGGAGACCTCCAGGACGATACGTCCAGCTCGGGGACTCTGGAGGTGGAGGGCGCCGGCCGCTCGGGAGGCCTGGAGAGCCTGGAGGGCCGGGCCGGTGGAGGGGGAGGCCTGGACCGGGGGGGAGGCCGGGAGGCCTGGAGGGCGCCGGCCGCTCGGGATGGGATTCGGGAGGAGAGGCCTGGAGGGCGCCGGGAAGAACGCGGGAGGGAGGGCGCCGGCCGCTCGGGGAGAACAATGACCGGTCTAGGGAGGCTATCCCTCCCATATGGGCTCCCCCCAAAAATATTTGGGCTTAGTCCGGGAGCTCATATGGGGGTTGGCCTGGACCGGCTGGGCAGCGGGCTCTGCTGCGGCTGGGGCGCAGGCTCTGGCGGCTGGGCAGCGGGCTCTGGCGGCTGGGCAGCGGGCTCTGGCGGCTGGGCAGCGGGCTCTGGCGCTGGGCAGCGGGGCGGCTGGGCAGCGGGCTCTGGCGGCTGGGCAGCTGGGCAGCTCTGGCGGCTGGGCAGCGGGCGGGCTCTGGCGGCTGGGCAGCGGGCTCCGGCGGGCCGTACTGGAACGGCTGGAGAGGCTCTGGGAGGCCAAATGGGACTGGCTCCGAGAAGGGTCGGGAGGCCGTCGCTCGGGAAGGCCGTCGGGAAACGGCGGCTGGAGAGGCTCGGGGAAGGGCCGTACGGGAAAATGGAGAGAAGGCCGACGGGACGGCTGGAGAGGAAGGACGGGAGGGGGGCAGGATTACCTGAGGCTCTATCTCCGGTGGAGGACTCCGGAGTGAGGTGAGTTGGGCTGCTCATCGCGTGCTTGGATGGGCTTGGATGATCAACTTCATCCAGGATGGTCTCACCCACACTGGGGCGAGATTCCATTATCCACTGGATGAGGTTGATAAACTCCCAAACGGGTCTGTCCCTAAACTCAGGAGCCAGACACCGATGGGAGTCATCATCCAACCCCATCACAAAGCACGCGTTCAGGGAGCAATCGTCCCAACTCACCTGCTGGCTGAGCTCCAGGAAGTCCTCCACGTATCTGAGAGAGATGTATCTGGATGTACCAGGAAGTCCTCCACGTATCTGGAGAGATGTTGAGCCTCAAGTAATCCATGCCTTTTGTTAGGTCGGTTATTCTGTCACGGACGGACTGTAAACTAAATCAAAAACTAGAAATATAAACCAAAACCATAACTTTAATGAAACCCAGGGAAACACGCGGGAGATAACACACATTGACATAAACAATAACCGACAAAGAACTAAGGAACACACAGGGCTTAAATACAAAAGGAAGACACTCAGGGAAAACAGAATCAGGTGTGGGACTAATTAACAATGAGACACAAGTGAAAACTAATTAACTAATAAAGAAACAAACCAGGGGAGGAAAAAACCTAACAGAACATAACATAACTGTGACACCAGGTGCTGTCCATGGCGGTGGTGCGGAATTAATGGATATCGATCGTTCGACGATCAATTATTCACTCTATACAGGGACTACTTCACTGCGTTATGTGTGGTAGCGGCGTTCTTTATAAAATAAGCACTTTAGAAATAGTTGAAGTTGTATTTATTTGGACTCATAGGATAAAAATAAACCAAATTGCAAACTAAATCCAACCATAGATATTATTTAATTGTGAAATGAGTGTGCAAACCCGCAATCAAATGTATCAACCCGCTGCACCAACTGGCAGTATGATCATTTATATCAAAGGTTTTCAACGTTGGGTCATAAGGAGGAAGATTATAACAGCAACTAACAATTAGACTTGTATAGTTCACATCTTTATTGTTGATGTGCAAGCGGCGCATTTACTGCGCAAAGCATGTAGCTTATAGCGGCGTTTATTAAAACATGAAAATATAATCAACATTATTAATGACACTTACAATATAAAGGAGAATGATATAAACAAGTATGCCATAATTGTACACCCCTACAATAAGGTATTTTGATATTGCAATTAAATTATTCATCCATGACAAGAAAAATAAAAAGGGAGTCAATGTGTTTTTCCTATTTCTGTATTTATATAGCGCTTTTCACAATGTGGATTGTTCCAAAGCAGCTTTACAGGAGAAAAACTGATAAACACAGCAAATGTAAAACACAGCACAGTGCATGGTGTTTATAGAACTAGCAAGATCATTCCAGTAAATAATAATATTATAATAAATAATATCTAATAAATGCAGTCTCCCGGTGAGCAAGCCAGCCAACAATGCTCTGTGGCAAGGAACTCAAACTCCAATCTGTCAGCCGGGAGGACCAGATCTCCTCTGATGTGTCACAGCTGCACGCAGTTACTTTGATTAAAAGTTACTGAGTAAATGTTTATGAAGAATAGGTAGAGTTTATTAGTTGTGATTTAGGAAGTTTCATTTGTTGAAACTGTTTGGGTCTAATTTGTCTTATTTTTATATTTTATTTCTTTATCGATATCAGGCAACAGAGGAATGTTATAAGCAGGGAACATAATACTGGCAGCTGAGTGCAGCTATAACTTCAAACTGCTGTCATGTGATGTTAGTTTAGCATTTAATACTAATCATTGTAAATTTAGCATTAATGTGACAAGTTTTTCTATTTAAAAGGTGTGCCATGAGATAGCCTACCTTTGATTATACCTGTGTTTGGGAACCCTTAATTAATGTTATCATAATATATGTTGGTATAGTGTCTTTATTTACAGAATGCTGACAATACAATCAACAGGTATAGCAGAAAAAACACCTAGAGCTGAATTTAGGGGCTGCTTCGTTGAGTTTGTCTTGACAAAGTTATACCAACAAGATGCAAAAGCTGCTGAATTTGCTGCTCTATAATATTATAATTGCAGCATAAATTGTTGCCAGGTTTTGCATGGATTCAATGCACTAAAATGCTTCGCTTTGATTTATCAGAAAAAATTGCTGTATCGCTGCAGTTTGACTAAACTTTCTACCACAATCTTTCTCATTAGATATACTCAAAATTCTTTGGTTTGCCAGCGGATACACCTTTAGATGATATCATTAAAAAGCCAACAACCATCAGTGTAAAGATAATCATATTGTTTGCATGAAAACACGTCAATATACAGGAGTATTTAACTCCAGAATTGTATTTGTATAGACTGGGATGTGAAGAAGATCTTTTCCACAGTGGCCACTAGGGGAGTAAACTCTTAACAGTGATAAAGTATAGCTAAGAGCGCTCCAGACCAACCTCGCAAACCCATGACTTGCAGAAGGTATACTTAACTAAGAACGTTTCGGGAAACACATATTAACAATTAGGTACAGCTTGAGGTATACTTAAGAATGACGTAGTGATAATAAGGTTTCGGGAAACGCGGCCCAGGTTCTAATCTTCCTTGCTGTTAAGAGCTTGCTTTAAAATAACTATCCACGTGTACTTCCTCTGCATGTACAAATCAAATCACATTATATAGAACTCAAACCAATATAATTCAATGAATATTATATGAGTTTCCAGGTAAAGGACGTTTCATCCCAGTGTCTTGATGTGGGTGTATGTAGGTGGTGCAGATCCGGTGGGGCTCGATAACACGTTTTTTCACAAAAGGGGGTCTGACAATAAAAGTTTGGAGACCACTGCTCTAGAGAAATGCATTGTAAATATATAACTGATAAAACACATCATTCATCTGTACTGAAGACAGATATATGCACATTTCACACATAGACCATACTTGTGCATAAATGTTGTGGTTTTCTGCCTGGAGACCACTGGATTACGAGCTATTTTTTCTATAAGCTAGTTTAATGCCTTTTCATACTGCCCAGCACGCAGAGAGAGAGAGAGAGAGAGAGAGAGAGAGAGAGAGAAGGCGAATGTAGACTTGGCACTGAAGTGCTGTAATGAAGTGTTTTTCAGTCTCTGCGTCACACACGCACAATTCCAAGACTATTGTCTGGTTTTCGAGGATGGGGAATTATGAGGATGGTTTCGACCTCTTTTTGTCTAAATGAAAACTATGTTATCATTTGCTTACCCCGCTGATCTATAATGAAAAAATGGATTGCACAGCGTAATGTTGAAGCCAACGTGCCATTTTGTTCTATTGTCTTAATAGGAAAATATCTGATTTAAATAAGAAAACATTACCTGAAGAGTCACCGTTTTGTATCCAAAGTCTTCATGTACATTCTCACAGTCACAATGCAAGTTTAATGTTTACTTGCACTATTCTTTTCCATTAAATGAAAGGGAATGGTGAACAGGGAGCCACTTCAGTGGTATTTTGTTATGAATATATGAACAGCGGTTCTCTAGAGAAATGCAATGTTTCACAAACAGCGTCTTCTTCGGTGTTCCTCGCTTCCATCTGCACCAGTATCAGTATGTGGGTGCTAGAGCGGAGATCTGATGCACAACTCAAAGTGAATGAATTAGAAGCTCTCTTATGAACTCCTACACTCACACGCATCACTACCAGCTTTACAAAACGCATTTTAAAGGTGAAGTGCGTAATATCTGCTCTGATGCACCAAGCTAAGCTGAACATAGCCGTCATCATGTCTGTCAGTTCTTCTCGATATGTGTTGTGTTTGATAAGTTAACATCAAAGCTTCACCAAAGTACATCCAGTTATTAAATCTAAGCTGCCAAATTGTCGCATTCAGAAAACGTTACGATTTTTTACGATTTCTTGATATTAAACACCAGGGCTCAACAATAAGGCCTGCGCGATGGCCAGTTGACAGACATGTCACTTATCCCGATCAAGCCAGTGCTGTATCGTAACGAAGGTTTATAATTTGCACGTTTTAAAGCCTTGCTTATTTAAATGTTCTCGAAAAGATGCAAAAGAGAACTTGATTCTGTTCTCACGGGGTGTTTGAGATATGCGCGGCCAACTCAGACTACCTGCAAACTACTGCATTGAGTTCTCTTTTACGACTCTTAAACAGACATATGCTCATAAAACGATGCCAAAACGGCCATATTAGCAAGTATACTCTTACAATAATCCATTATGTCTTAAATGAACGTAAACGATTTGGAAATGAAATGCATGGAATCTCTTAAAGGGGCAGCAGCATAATTACTGTAAGATCTTTTTAATGTTCATCAGAACATCTCCTGACTGATTCATTTATATCTTATAGTCAGTGTTGGATAAGTTACTCTGAAAAAGTAATTCATTACTAGTTACTAATGACATATTCAATAGTGTAATTAAATTACTGTACAAATTATTCTCTCCAAAAAGTATTTAGTTACTTATTACTAATTACTTTCCATATCCTACATCAACCTTGATTAGTTCAGTGATTCAAGGATAGTGTCATGAACTGGAGGGGGAGAACCCAAATGCAGGCAGAGGCAGGGATGACGGGGTTAACCGATAATTTTTACACCAAAACAAGACAAAGAGGCAAAACAAAACCCCGAGGGGGAAAACAAGACAAGATAATATATATAAAACAAACAAGAACAAGGACTAACTAAACTATAAAATAAACACTGGGAGCAAACACTTACACTGAACTAAACTACACTTACAAGACACGAGGGAAACAGGAACCAGGAACAAGGCACAAGGCACAGGGTGTAAGCAAAAAAGCTACAGAACGTACACTTACATACAATGAACCAGACAGGACAAAGAACACGAGGATGTTTTAAAGGGGAGCAAATCAAGAGGGAACAGGTGCAAGGGATAAACTAATTAACACAAACTAGGAAACAGGAGGGTAGCAACGATGACGCAGACTAGGGAAACAAAGGATCCTGTATGATTCCACCTCTAGACCAAGAAATACCTGACAAGGAGAGGTGGAACCATGACAGAACCCCCGCCTTAAGGAGCAGCAACCTGATGCTCCTCAAAGGCACAAACAAGACAAGACAGACTGGGACACTGACAAGACCAAACAAGACATGGCAAACATGACAAGGGGCAGACAGGCAAGAAAAATCAACGGGTTAGGGTGGGACAATAAAAATAACAAGCAAGGGAGGGGGGGTGGGGGCAAACAAGGAAACATGGGAAGTCCAGAAGGGGTAGGGCTGGGTGGGGAAGTTCCAGCCCTTGGGGGCGCGCCAGGGCGCGGAGCCCCAGGAGGCTTGACAGGGGGAAGTCCTGGGGAAAACTGTTCTTGTCCCCGGCAGGACTGCTGGGCTGGACCCCGGCTGGAATTGGAATGCCGGGACCTGGACGGGCTGGAAGCAGGCCGGCCTGGAATGCCAGGACAAGGGCTGGACGGCCGGCTGGAATGCCGGGCAGGACAAGGGCTGGACGGCCGGCTGGAATGCCGGGCAGGACAAGGGCTGGACGGCGGCTGGAATGCCGGGCAGGACAAGGGATGGACGGCCGGCTGGAATGCCGGACTTGAAGGCGGCTGGAGCCGGACTTGACGGCGGCTGGGCCTTGACGGCGGCTGGGCAGCGGACTTGACGGCGGCTGGGCAGCGGACGGGCTTGGTGCCGGTTGCTGGACCGGGCGAACGGGCTTGGTGCCGGTTGCTGGACCGGGCCGGTTGCTGGACGGGCCGGTTGCTGGACCTTGCCGGTTGCTTGGTGCGGTTGCTGGACCGGGCTTGGTGCCGTTGCTGGACCGGGCTTGGTGCCGGTTGTGGACCGGGCTTGGTTGCTGGACCGGGCTTGGTGCCGGTTGCTGGACCGGGCCGGGTTGCTGGACGGGCTTGGTGCGGTTGCTGGAAAGAATCTGCGGCCGGGCTGGCCGCTCGGACCGTCACCTCCCCACGGCCCCCCCCCAAAAAATATTGGGTTTTTTCGGGACCACCGGACTCGGGACCACCGGACTCGGGACCACCGGACTCGGGACCACCGGACTAGACTGCACTCCTCTCCTTTTCCTCCGGGAGCGGCCCACGGGAAGTGCGGCCGACGGAAGAGAGGTGGTGGGAGGCACGGCTAGCTCCGTGGCAGAGGAGTCAGACGGAGAGTCCCACGACTCCCTCCGTTGACGCCGTCTGCGGACACTGGAGGATGGGGGAGAGGGAGAAGGCTGGGGGGAGAGACCCACGACCCTGATCTGAAGGGTACGACCCTCGGAAATCGTGGCTAGCCCCAGGGAAGAATCCGCTCTAGCCAACTCTCTGGACCACTCACGATCCAGCAGGGTCTGAACAGAATCCGCGAATCCCAGGGGCTTCAGCTGGCGCATCTCAGCGGGACCTAGGGGCTCGTCGAGGCAACTATTAAAAATTACTTTTAATTCTGCCTCGTTGAACCCCGAGGACCGCGCTGAAGCCAGGAAGTCCAAGGCAAAGTCCGTTATGAACCTCCCCTGCTGCCTGAGGCCAAACAGGACATGGGCTTGGTGGCCTCTTGTTGCAGCGATCTCCTTAGCCGTAGCTGCCTGCTGGGTTCGTTGGTGCTGGTTCATTCTGTCATGAACTGGAGGGGGAGAACCCAAATGCAGGCAGAGGCAGGGATGACGGGGTTAACCGATAATTTATTAACACAAAACAAGACAAAGAGGCAAAACAAAACCCACGAGGGGGAAAACAAGACAAGATAATATATATAAACAAAACAAGAACAAGGACTAACTAAACTATAAAATAAACACTGGGAGCAAACACTTACACTGAACTAAACTACACTTACAAGACACGAGGGAAACAGGAACCAGGAACAAGGCACAAGGCACAGGGCACAGGGCACAGGGCACAGGGCACAGGGCACAGGGCACAGGGCACAGGGCACAGGGCACAGGGCACAGGGCACAGGGCACAGGGCACAGGGCACAGGGTGTAAGCAAAAAAGCTACAGAACGTACACTTACATACAATGAACCAGACAGGACAAAGAACACGAGGATGTTTTAAAGGGGAGCAAATCAAGAGGGAACAGGTGCAAGGGATAAACTAATTAACACAAACTAGGAAACAGGAGGGTAGCAACGATGACGCAGACTAGGGAAACAAAGGATCCTGTATGATTCCACCTCTAGACCAAGAAATACCTGACAAGGAGAGGTGGAACCATGACAGATAGACACGAAACGGCTTATTACATTTATTCAAATAAACTACATCAATTATTCTTATTAACAGACCAAAGTATACAAATGTGAGAAGCATACATTAAAGCATACATTTTAAAGTTAGACGTATCATTTTGATGTCGTTTCCACTATTGAATATATTACACAGTATTTACTTCAATTACATCAGAAGTAACTGTAATTAAATTACAGAAAAATAAGAGTAATCCCTTACTTTACTTTATCAAGGAAGAAGTAATTAAATTACAGTTACTAATTACTTAGTAACTAGTTACACCCAACACTGCTTATAGTAAGATTGAGTCTATATTTCCTTCAAAACACTAATTATTTGTATATTTGCGACAAAATACATTGATAACTTGTTCTTATTTTTTATCACTAGCTGGTTAATTCAACAAAAGACATTTCTGTGAGTAAGGCCAATAGTTTTATTAAGCTTACATATAGGCGTAGGTAAAACAACAAGCAAACTAATAACTAGACAATATTATTTATCCATTACTTTTTTGTGGTGGGACCAGTACAAATTGGAATCACTTGCTCGACCGGGCCAGTAGAAAAAATACTTAGCGTTGAGCCCTGAACACTGAACACTGTCAGATATCAGAGATATCAGCATTATAATGTTAAATGGTTTCAGCTGTTTCCAAAAACATGTTAATATAAATATTAGCATTTACTTTGGCTGGGTTGTTTCAAGGCATTGTTGGGTCAAATGTTTTTTTATAAACAATTGGGGTAGTAAAAAAAGTCACTCTACAAAACAGGAAACCCAAAGTGACAACAACAGCAAAATAAACCAACATATATAAATTTCAGATAAAGCTATATTCCTGGGGTTGACTTGGGGTGTGTGTGTGTGTAACAGGAGAACGGGGTTGAGTTTGAGGCATGTCTGGTGGCTCAGTGTGATTCGTTGATTGAAGCTCTGACTCGGCAGAAGGCCAAACTCCTCACCAAGGTCACCAAGGAGAAAGAGAGCAAACTGAAGGTAAGTCAACACACACACACACACACACACACACACACGTTGGGTTGGCTTTCCATAGACATAATGATTTTATTTTACTGTACGACTGTATATTGTATTATCTAACCCTGCCTCATCCTACACTCAAACCGAAACATCACACAGACCTTTCTACATTTTAAATAATTTAGATTGATTTATTGGACATAAAGTGACTCTTTGTTTGGACTTATGTTCACACCCAGTCACCCACACATACACACATATATGTTCCAAACATTAAATTCTGTCATCATTTACTCACCACCTCTAAATCTGTATAGATTTCTTTGTTGTGATGAACACAGAGAAAGATATTTGGAAGAATGCTTATAACCAGACACATTTTGCCCCCCATTTACATCCATAGTAGGAAAAATGACTTAAGATAAAAATATATTTTGAAGAATGTACAGCAAACAGTTCTGGGGCACTTTTGACTACCATTGTCATTTTTCCTACTATGGGAGTCAATGAGGAGCAAACTCTGTCTGGTTATAAGCATTCTTCCAAATGTCTTTCTCTGTGTTCATCAGAACAAAGAAACGTATACAGAACAACTCGAAGGTGAGTAAATGATGATGGAATTTTCATTTTTGGGTGAAGTTTCTCTTAACCTTTGTTCTTTTTTTAGTGATCTGTGTTATTGCTTTGTCTGTTTGCTACTTTGTATTTTCAATAGAGAGAGATTATTTTCTCAGTGGGTCACGTGACATTGTGCCAGATGCGATGGAGATAGAGAGAGTTTCTGTTTTACAATTCTCTCATGGCATGACACAGAGCAGATTGTTTCGGTCGAGCCACAGCATATGTTCAGAGGTTATTTCATCCACCTCGCGGCCTGACACCAATACAGCTTTATTTGCTCAGTGAATTAAAGTAGAGCTATAGCTGCTTTAATAAAACTATGGTGTATTTTGTTGACATTTCAAGCAGTTCAGTGCAGTGAAGTCTGTATATTTATAAAGAATGAATCTTCTTCCTTGTCTTACACATCGAAACCAATGCAGCATCTGATCAGATCATGTACGCCATAGTACCATCATTCCCCTCAGTTTCAGTTCTCGCTGTACAATCCCTGATCACATTTGACTGGTTATTACAATAGATTATTAATTGTGGCTCTTAAAATATGTTCCTCCATCTGCCAGGGTTTGTGTTAATGTTATGAAGTATTTCTGGATGCTATTTTCCGCTCTAATTCATTATACATTGAGTCTTATACATCACGCCACACTAAACAAAGCGTGACACGGTGTTGCGGGGGCATGTGTCGTGTATTTTATAATGAATAGCTTTTCTATACATTGCTTTATACATCACAGAGATTTGGGTTTATAAAGTTAAAAAAGCATTTCAAAATAGCAATTTTATTGATTTCACACTCATCATAAATAGAAGCTTTACCTCAGGTATAGTAACAGGAAGATACAAAAATCTATTATTTTCCATTATTCATATGTGCAGTCAGGTGTTTTGAAAAAAAATATAACCGCCACGCTCAACACGCTCCGTGGCTCATTTTGTTTTGCATTGTTTAGTTCTTCATTCATTTGTACCCTTCAGGGTTCATTTCTGTGCTGTCATTTATAATTATACAGTCATTAATCTGTGTCCTGAGACCGTCTGATGTGCATCATTAAATCATTATACATTATAATTCATGCATCATTACTTATTTGATCTGATTGTCTTCACCATTAGTCATGGCAAATGAAAGATGAACGAATGTTGAGTGCTGCTTGGTTTTGCAGTATCAGATATCGATAATTATATATATTTAAGATAATATATAGATGTTTTAAACATCATTTAATACTTGATCAATGAGATATGCAGAGCAATGCTGTCTTGTGAATACACATTAGCACAAACATTTTAAATAGTGTGTGTTTTATTGTTAAATCCGATGCAACGTCTTGTGTGTGTGTGTGCGAAGATATTGGTTATCTAGCTCATAACACTGTATGAGTTTATGACCAAGCGTTTAATGTGAAAAAAATTCTAATGATGGTCATTCTATTATTGAAGGGAACACTTTATGAAAAACTTTCAACACAGTCATGACCTTACTTAAAACTCTTGAAATTAAATTCTTATTTTGTTCACCAAGCTCAGGTTTACTTGGTGTCGTTTATTTTTAAAGCAGCAGATGTTAGATTCATTCATTTTCTCAAACAAGTCTGATTTGTATGCTGTTGTGTTAGAAAATAGACGATCTAATGCTAATCTAAGTACAATTTTGTACAATAGTGTTTTTGAAATAAAAAAATTCAGCAGTAACACAGTCGACTATACAGTTGACAGGACAAATTTGCGAGGATCAACCGATCACAGGTTACATTTAAATCCACAATCATTTTTTATTTGACATATAGGGAAATATTTGGGCATAAAATGACATCCATGCTTACTTCTGTCCACTGTGTTACCTTTACTGGTACAAACAGTGGACCGTAACTTAGTTGACATTTTTTGAGGGCCTATAATCAGTATTGAGGCCTAGAACTACTCAGAGCCACTGAGAGAGAGAGTCGTGTCAACTCCGATGACTCCGATCGAGTTTTTTTCACAGCATTGGAGCCTCTTGATAGTTCCCAGAAGTTACTAGAAACATGGAGCTGCGGCTAAACAGACCAACTGAGGTAAACTTTTAATACATTTTAATACGTAAGCCGTTTAATGAATAAAATATTTTAAGAAATAAAGAATTAAAAGAAAAAATATAACTTCCTGGAACTATCTGAAGGCTCCATGAATGACACACGTGACTCTCTCTCAACGGCTCTGGAACTACAGAGCACAGGCTTTGTTTGAAAAAGACATTTTCTAATAAAAATATAAGATTGAGGCAAAGTTAAACTCTGCAGTAATACTGGAGGAACACAGTTGACTGTCAGTTAATTCACCCCATGACACAGGATTGCTATTTTAGCCAATATTTGAGAAAAGAGACAGGACCTCTTCATATAAAACACTACTTATTTTTGAAAAAAAATATCTAATCTATCCTCTTATTTATCTAAAGACAAACTAGAAAATGATTTCAAATCTAAAATCATTTTCATGCTTAGAGTAGAATGAGCAGCTTTACAAAATCAGACAGCTGAATAACAGGTTTTTTTGTGACATCACCATATTTTTTTTAATAAAAAAGTGGCTTTCCCACATGGTGTGTTTGAGAAAAATATAATTTTGTTCTAGAAAAATAATCAGGGACGCTGATGATTGGACATTGATAATAATGTATTCAAAATATAAGCCACAGACATGACCCGCATTTAAAGGTACAGTGTGTCATTTTTTGGAGGATCTATTGACAGTATAAGAAACAAAACTATGTCTTCAGAGGTGTGTAAAAATTCTTATTTCCTTAGAATGAGCTATTTCTATCTACATACACAGCTGGTTCGCTTACAAGGAATTTACCTTGTTGTTTATACAGTTGCCCTAAATGGACAAACTGAAGGTGTTCCATACAGATTGTGTTCCGTTTTCCTTTTGGAAAAGAAGCAAAATCTTGCCGACATCTTTGTCCTTTGTCAGGCACCGTAGTGTTTTGAAAGAAAGGGGGAGGCGTAGAGTGAGCCATTGGTTGCAATTCACAACCTCACCGCTAGATGCCGCTAAAATCTCCACATTTGTGTGATCAGAGTTTAAGTGTATATCCTGATGCATTTCAGACTGTGAAGGATCAGATAACCCACTGCACCATGAGGCTCCGGCAGACCACAGGAATGATGGAATTCTGTCTTGAGGTTATTAAAGAGAATGATCCCAGCGGATTCCTACAGGTGAGCACACACAAATACACAAATACACCCATTGTCAACAAAACACAGACATCAGTTTTACTCACCGCATGCGGTTCATGTCCGGCATCTTTTAGCGCTGGGACGGCTCAATATATAACTTTTAAACGATCTCCAAATCCAGCGTTATATCCACAGTAAATATAACACCTGAACTTCGCGAACGTATGCTCTCTCTCTATCCTGCACACAAGTAAAAGTGACGTTTGCGCATGCTCCTTCTCCTGCTCTCCTTGCTGCCGCGTGCTTTTCTGGGAGAATTGTCCAATAAGTGACTAAGAAAAAACTTTCCGAAACCTGTACGATCGCTAGGGGAGTGTATCGAGCACAGAAATACTACGTAATACGCCCAACTCGTTTTTTGACAAGTTGACCATGTTAAGCATGAGAAGACAGCACGTTTAACATTGTGAAGAAGTCTGAATGCATGAAACACCGTTGCAAGGCTGCTTTAATACATTTAAACGTAATTTCCGGGTTTGAGGTGGGAAATGCAAATAAGGCAACAATGCATGAGATCAATTTCATCCAAGATCAACATCTGAACCGTTTTGGAGGTTGTACAGAAATGGTAAGATAAGGTTGAAATCCGGGATTGACAGACTTTGTATCATTAGGTGTTTTTCAGTACCCAACATTTTTTAAGTGTAAAATCGTGCAGATTAATAAATCCAGTTAATCTTAATAAAAGTGAAGTACTGTAAGCAGGTGCCTATATCTCAAATCACTGTGGATTATTGATGTTCCCCCTCTTGTTTCTGTCGGGTTCATCTGTAAGATCTCAGATGCGTTGATAAAGCGTGTCCAGGCCTCTCAGGAGCAGTGGGTGAAAGGTGCGCTGGAGCCGAAGGTCTGCCCGGAATTTGCCTTGAGTGTCAACACAGACCCCCTGATGCAGGCCATCCTCCAACTGGACTTCACTCAGAGTAAAGGTGAACACTTATTCAGACTGTTTTCACCAGTGACAAGTAAAATAATACTTTAGAAATAGCCGGGGCTGTTCAGACGCAAGAGCATCTTGTCTAGGGTTGGGTATGGTTTGAATTTGATCAACTCCAGTTACGATTCTGCTTAACGATTCCGATTCTTATCGTTTCTTAGTTTCAATTGCAAAATTGCTAAATATGAAGTAGAACATTTAGATATGAACCTGTGTGGTAATATAGCCTGCTCATTGACTGGTTTGCAAGTAATATATTTATATATTTATGAGCACCGTTTCAGTATATACTAGGGCTGTTAATAGATTAATAATTTAATTGCGATTAATCGCACCCTTTTCATGCGATTTACTGTGATTAATCGCACACGTATAGTGAAATTAAACATACACTCTTTATTTTGTAGTGCTGTCAGTCGATTAAAAAAATTAACTTACTAATCACACACAACTTTTATGTTTTTAAATATTCTTTTACATTCTAATAATATCACATTTTATCTCCACATTAATGTAGAAACTACACATTTCTTTAACAGCATCATTTTATGAATGAAAGGCAACATTATTGGCTTTGCAACTGATGTCTTTATTAAATATATTATTTGTTTCTACTAATCAAATTATAATAAGTGTGCCCTTCCTAGAGCGTGACTATATAATGTAACGCTAAACAATGATGACAGAAAAAACAGATTTTGCGTTAATAGCGTTAAATATTTTTTAACGCATTCATCCGAAACAGTTAATCGCATGCATTACCGCGTTAACAGCCTTAGTATATACACATAGCAACCATGTTTTGTCTGATTTATTACAATGTGTATTACCATACAACTGCAAATATCATGGTTAAATTGTAGTTACTATAATGAAACTATGGTAAATTTGTGGTCACAGTGCTTTACTATAAATACCAGAGTTTAACTAAGGTTACTATAGTATACTATGGTTCATTTTCATATGGGCTTTTATTGAGATATCAGCAGATCACACGTAAACACATACACAGTTATGTAAATCTGCACACACATTTTATATCAAGTATCCGATTCCTAACCTTCCGATTCTGATTCCAGAATTGGATTTGATTGATTGTCTTTCGGTTTCCAACCATAATCATGTCTCATACTCCATTTCATAATGTAAACACTCAATATGCTTTTGTGTAAATTCTAGACCTTCAGATTCATACAGTCAGATACAGTCTGACACTTTGTCAAAAGTTAAACTATTATTAATCCGACATCATCGACATATTACTATCGTTTGGTAAAGACTGGTTAGTGTCCGAGGGTTGTGGAGTACGTCCCAAGCTTTCTACAGTAACTGAGCAACATTGAAAAGTGTTTTGACCTTAAAAACCAAAATGTATGGTACAGTTGATATCAGGATTCATTTTGTTCCCAAACTTTGTTTTATTGTGACTCTAGCAAGCTATATTAAAGATATCTGTCTTCCCCCGATGAAAGAACACTTAAAGAAAAACACTTGGGGATATTCGGACTTCACACACATCCATGGTATTTTTTCTTTATTCAGAGGTGAATGAGCCATAATCTCCTCAGTTTAACCTTAAGACTCACACGTGCAACACCTGCTTTGTCCGCTGTCACCTTTCAGATGGTCAGGAGGCTGCATTATTCAATCAAATGCATGCAGGTGGCCAGAAAGAGGCAGAGATCGCAGGAGGTATTTCAGAGCTGCTACACTTCCAACCGTTCTCCTAAAACTCCCAACCCACCCTAATGCACAACTCCTTCCCTTGTACGTTTTAGAGGCACCCGTGACTTTCAGGAAGTGCTTGGTCCCGTGCATGTCGCTCCGTGTTTACCCTTGTTTAACCTTTTTGCGGCACCTTCCAGGACGAGGGTCCATGCTCACCGTAAACTTGCCGTCTTCTTGCAGAGACCCCCACGGTTCCTCCTGCCCCGCTGCTGCAGTTGGAAAAATGTTGCACTCGGAACAACAGCGCCACCCTGGCTTGGAGGATAACTACAGTCCAGGCCCTGTCGGTGGAAGGTTACGTGCTGGAGCTAGATGACGGCAACGGCGGAGCTTACCGGGTGTGTTGAACAAATATTTACGAATGAGCTAGAAGTAGAAATACGATCATGCATTATAACTTATGAAAGATATGTTTGCTTGGTAAGTTCCCCTAATTATATGATATAATATTAATTTAGTTAAATAATTACACAAATGTGACCCAGTTTGTGAAAAGCAGGTTAAAGGTCCCAAAATCTAATTCTGAGATAAAGAGCATCAAAGTTTGATTTCATCTATTGATTTCACTAGCAATTCAATCTTTGACATGGTCTTACTCAGTCAATATTAAAGACCCCCTGTGGTCAAGTTTTAGGTGGTGTTGTTAATGTGCTTTAAGACAAACTTTGGGCCAATTTATCATTTTAAACCATTGCTGAGTATTTTCCTCATAAAACTGCAGTTTACCAAAGACAGTTTAAAATGTTTGAAACTGCCCCTGTTAATGACGTCATAAACCTGTAACCAATCACATCCACTCATGTGACCCCAGATTGTTTGAAGCATAAATATGCAAAGATGCACTGCTGTGTCAGCTCTCAGTTTCACTTTCAGTTTTAGCAGCGTTTGTTATTGCGTGGAGGCGGGGCTAATTTGCATATGCATGTATCTGCGTATACTTAATGAGGCTTACATTCAAACTTATTTAAGATTAAAAATATAATTTTGATGGTCAAAGTTTAGTTTTAAGGGATAAACAGGAGGACTTTAAATATATCAAGGTTATATTTTCACAGAATGTTCTTTACGTGATAAAAATAATTTTCTAATGTTATCTTACCTTTTGAAAGTTGACAGAATCTCAGATTGACAGCTTGTTTTATAATTCATGACAAACATGCAACATAACTCGTATCTACAGAAATGTGTAATGTCTCGCAAGATGTGTTCCAGCTTTGACGCTTCTCTCTTCTTGTCCGTCTGTGTTTCTGTATTTCAATCTTGCAGGAGGTATATGTGGGTAAAGAGACTGTCTGTACGGTCGACGGCCTTCATTTCAACAGCTCGTACAACGCTCGCGTCAAAGCGTATAACTCTGCCGGCGTGGGATCCTACAGCAAAGTTGTAGTTCTGAAGACGTCTGACGGTGCGTGTTTTTCTGTGTTTTGGAAATGTCTCTGAAAGTGTTTAAAACTCTCTCCTCTCTATCTTTTGCTCATGCACAAGCATTTACAAGTTCTCTTTTAGCTTTGCATTATATATTCTCTTTTCTTGGTGTGGCTTGTGATCCTGAAGTGGAAGGACCCCTGCTGTGCATGGTTCCTTAAAAACACTTTACATGGATCAAAGTTCGTAGTGTAGACAGAGATGTAAAGTTACTAAATATTAACCCATAAACAGAGTGGAACGCTTTTAATGGCAGATACTAATACAAAATGATAATGTACTCTTTGGGCATGTTAGTATTTTCACCCCAAAAATGGTTTTAGGTCATTTATTTATATATTTTGCTCTAGTGTGCTAGTAGGAAATATCCGTACATTTCCAAAAATTCCTTATGCCATTATTTGTAATGATCCAGTGAGATTTTTGTAGGCATGGGAGTTGTGTGCATACTGGACCATTATTAATAACAGCAAAGGAATGTTTGGAAATCTGAACTGATATTTCCTACTGACACACTATAGCAAAATATATCAACAACTAAAGGGATAGTTCACTCAGGAATCATCATTTACTTGTCCTCAAGTTGTTGTTTCAAACCTGTATACATTTCTTTGTTCTGTTGAATGCAAAAGAAGATATTTGGAAGAATGTTAGCAACTGACAGTTTTGGGGCACCATTGACTACCATAGTAGGAAAAATGATCGTATCATGTTTTTGTTCTTTTGAACACAAAAGAAGATATTTTGAGGAATTTAGGAAAGAGAACAGTTTAGGGTTCACCTCTGAATATTTTTCTTTTACCATGGTAGTCAATGGTGTCCCAGAAGTGTCATTCTTCCAAAGATCTTTCTGTGTGTTTAACCGGAAAAAATGTATACAGGTTTGGAACAACTTGGGGGGGTGGTTGGTTGATACTTTCACCTTTTACCCTGTAAAACAATTTTGTTTGGGAAAATATTTTAATGTCTAATGGTGTGTTCACACCAAGAGCGAATTGAACTATTTGCACGAACATTACATACAAAAGTCAACGCAAAGAAGGGGTGAACTGCCACGGATGCCCGATATTCGCTTCAATCGCGTCTTCCACACAAGTTCAAAGATCTTAACTTGAGCAGCATACTCGTGCGAAGAGTTTATGGACTACCACAGTTCGACACGTCTGGATGGTAATTCCTGTCGCGTGAGGTTTTTTTTGCGCTAGTAATGCAAACTAAACAAATAATCCCACGAGTCACATAGAGCAAGGACGAGATGCTTCGCGTTTGGTGTGAACACACAGTAAGACTTTTACACAGCACTGTATATAGAATAATAATAAACTTTTAGGGCAACTTTATATTTTCTTTCCTCATTTTAGAATCGTAATAAACTCAATTATTGAATAACACAAATAAAACTATGGGAATTCATCAAATAAATCTTCAAAGTCGCTGCGCTTTGCCTAGAGTTTACAGAAATGATTTCTGGTTATTTTATCAAGCAACTTTTTAAGGCTTCACCTGCCTGTGAAACTCTTCTAAACATGTCAGTATTTAGACACATTTTTACAAAGCCACAGTAAAAAGTTACATTGCTTGAGCTAAAAAAGGTGAATGTAGGTTAATGTTTGCAGAACAAGATAAAACCAAGCAAAGTAACGTTTGATCTCAGAAGAAACGTTTCATTAGCACAGCAAGAGTTCCTTAAACATTCTGCTGTCGAATATAAGAAACGAGTGTACCAGCTTTAATATTTCATACCTATAACTCTTTGAATATTTCATGTGACACTAAAGTACAGCGTGCAGCCAATTATTATGGTTTTATTTATGCTGTTTTATATCCTCTTTAAAAGTGCTACGGGTGTTTTTAATGTCACGCACATATCACCAGAGAAATCACACTCTAAAAATAAAAATCAGAAAATCGGATTATTCTGTAAAATGTGTGTTTTCTGAACAAACAGAATTTAGGACCACATGAACATGAATTCCTTTATTTCGTCTGCAGTGGCGTGGTTCTCCTTCGACCCCACATCGGCTCACAGAGACATCGTTCTGTCCAATGAAAACCAGACGGTGACGTGTAACAGTTACGACGATCGGGTGGTGCTCGGCACGGCTGCCTTCTCCAAGGGTGTGCATTACTGGGAACTCAGCGTGGATCGCTACGACAACCACCTGACCCTGCGTTCGGCGTGGCACGGATAAATACGACGAAGGACATGATGCTGGGAAAAGACGACAAGGCCTGGGCCATGTATGTGGACAACAATCGCTCCTGGTTCATGCACAACAACTCCCACACCAACAGGTACGCATCTTACTGTGGGGAAGTTGTTGATGGACTAGTTGAGATTTGAGCCACACTGTCATTTATTTTTGCCTAGATTTTCACCTGTATTATATACAGTTGAAAGAAAAAGTATGTGAACCCTTTGAGCTTACTTGGATTTCTTCATAAATTGGTCATAAAATGTGTTCTGATCTTCATCTAAGTCACAACAATAGAGAAACACAGTCTGCTTAAACTAATACCGTACAAACATTATACGTTTTCATGTTTTTATTGAACACAACATGTAAACATTCATAGTGCAGGGTGGAAAAAGTATGTGAACCTTTGGGTTTAATAACTGGTTGACCCTCCTTTGGCAGCAATAACCTCAACCAAACGTTTCCTATAGTTGCAGATCAGACCTGCACAACGGTCAGGAGAAATTTTGGACCATTCCTCTTTACAAAAGTGTTTCAGTTCAGCAATATTCTTGGGATGTCTGGTGTGAATCGCTCTCTTGAGGTCATGCCACAGCATCTCAATCGGGTTGAGGTCAGGACTCTGACTGGGCCACTCCAGAAGGCGTATTTTCTTCTGTTGAAGCCATTCTGTTGTTGATTTACTTCTATGCCTTGGGTCGTTGTCCTGTTGCATCGTCCATCCTCTGTTAAGCTTCAGTTGGCGGACAGATGGTCTTAAGTTTTCCTGCAAAATGTCTTGGATAAACTTTGGAATTCATTTTTCCATCGATGACAGTAATCCGTCCAGGGCCTGAGGCAGCAAAGCAGCCCCAAACCATGATGCCCCCTCCACCATATTTCACAGTTGGGATGAGGTTTTGATGTTGGTGTGCTGTGCCTTTTGTTCTCCACACATAGCGTTGTGTGTTCTTTCCAAACAACTCATTTTGGTTTCATCTGTCCACAGAATTTTGCCAGTAGTGCTGTGGAACATCCAGGTGCTCTTTTGCAAACTTCAAACGTGCTGCAATGTTTTTTTTGGACAGCAGTAGCTTCCTCCGTGGTGTCCTCCCATGAAGTCCATTCTTGTTTAATGTTTTCCTTATTGTAGATTTGTCAACAAAAATGTTAGCATGTGCCAGAGATTTCTGTAAGTGTTTAGCTGACACTCTAGGATTCTTCTTCACCTCATTGAGCATTCTGCGCTGTGCTCTTGCAGTCATCTTTACAGGACGACCACGCCTAGGGGGAGTGTAGCAACAGTGCTGAACTTTCCATTTGTAGACAATCTGTCTTACCGTGGACACATGGACATCAAGGCTTTTAGATATACTTTTGTAGCCCTTTCCAGCTTTATGTAAGTCAACAATTCTTGATCGTAGGTCTTCTGAGAGCTCTTTTGTGCGAGGCATGGTTCACATCAGACAACGCTTCTTCAGAACAGCAAACTCAAAACTGGTGTGTGTTTTTTATTGGACAGGCCAGCTTTAATCAACACATCCAATCTCATCACATTGATTGGACCCCAGGTTGGCTGACTCCTGGCTCCAATTAGCTCTTGGAGAAGTCATTAGCCTAGGGTTTCACATACTTTTTCCACCCTGCACTATGAATGTTTACATGTTGTGTTCAATAAAAACATGAAAACGTATAATGTTTGTGCGGTATTAGTTTAAGCAGACTGTGTTTCTCTATTGTTGTGACTTAGATGAAGATCAGAACACATTTTATGACCAATTTATGAAGAAATCGAAGTAAGCCCAAAGGGTTCACATACTTTTTCTTTCAACTGTATATCAGTGGTTCTCAACTGGTTTGGCCATGGGACCCACATTTTCCCATGGTCATCAAGCCGCCACCCACTTTTGGGGTTTATGACGTCATTTAGTTTGTTTAAAAAAATGAGTGACTAAATTTTAGACAATTTGCTTTTTTTTAAGGGACTAAAGATTGTCCATCAAGAATCCTTAACATTTATTCCGGGTGAAATGATGTACAGACAGTGGATAAGTATTGAGGAAACACACTAAAGACGAACATTCTAGTAGCTGTGGATGTAAATGTCTCTTTGCACAGAATGTGAATCAGACGTTCTGTGCATGTGATCTCTGTGTCCTCTGAGTCTCACAGACAGGCTGATAATAACACTAGAATGTTAATGCTCGCTGTGATGTTATATTCTGCATCTGTTTATAGAGACGGAGGTGAGTCAGAGGACATACTGACTTTATAATCTTAATAATCCTACACATGTGTGCCTACTTAAAGGTCCAGTGTATGAAATTGAGCGGCATCTAGCGGGGAGGTTACGTAATTGCAACCAACGGCTCTCTCCACCGTTAACCCCTCCCTTTCGAAACACTACGGTGGCTGACACAGGACTAAGAGGTCGTCAAGTTTACGCTTCTTTGCCGAAGGAGATAACGTATTTACAAAACACGTTCTGTAGAGCAGATTGTCCTTTTAGGGCTACTGTAGAAACAACATGGTGGATTCCATGTAAGGTGTGTGTAGATAGAAATAGCTCATTCTAAGGTAATAAGAACAACGCGTCATTATGTGAGGTCTTTATACACCTCTTAAGACATATTTATGTATATTATATTGCATTTCAGTTAATAGGTCCTCCAAAGAGTTACACATTAGACCTTAAAGTTTCCCTAAAGTTGTTCAACAAATAAAGAATTTATTTGCAAAAACATATAACTTTGTATTGTAACAATAATATTTATGAAATAATATTTTATTGTGTTTTATTACGTTTGTTAGCTGTATTTTTTTAATTATTATTACTTAATCAAAACAACCCAACTGCATTTTGATTGATATTACTTGGAAAGCACAAGAAAAAAAACAAGATTTTTGACAATTTCTTTTTTTTTAAGTTATCTGTTTTAGCAAATTAAGTTTTTTGCAAATGTCTTCTGAGGCAAAACCAAATGTCTGAAAGAATGTCCAATATTTTGAGCCTATTTCGCAAAATTAAAACCTATCCTTCAAATCTCGATGGTTCTTCAGTGTCTTGTGAGTAGTTTGTCACATGATATTTTGATGCATATCGTCGCTGTCCTTCCGAAACCTTGGATGTTCAAATTGCAGATTCCCTGTTATTCAGAAAATGGAAACTACTCTGTTTTATTTAAATGATTAAATACTTTTTCTTCTTTTTATTGGTTCGATTTTTGCATAACCAAATGCCAACAAACATAAAGGGTGACTAGTAATGATTTATGGCACAGATACAAGGTTTCAGAAGGACAGCAGCGATGTATAAATGTAGTTTTAATTTCACTAAATAGGGTCGTAACATTAAACAAACATGGTGTTTCACTTCAGAAGGCATTTATTTACTTTTATAATGGAAGGTGGCCATTTTGGAAGGTTTGGAGTCTAATAACAGTTTCTTACTTTTTATTATAAATGTGTATGTTTTTTGTGTTTCCCTGGATTTTCCTCCATCCAGCTGAATTTAAGGTGACGTAAATTTATGGAGTTGCTCCAGTAGGACTTCTGTAGTAGTTTTGTTTTACTGTGTATGTTAGCAGGGAGAATGTTATAGAAACGTATTGATGGAATCACAAATGTTTCAAAATACAAAGATGTTCTTAAAAGTGTGTTTTAGGTTCCCTATTGTAGTTCTTGATGTGTATTTTCAGTACTCCAGAAGTAAACAGTTAGTGTTTCTGGAGCTCATTTGATAGAACCTTGTGTTCGCCGCACAAAGGTTATGAAAAGCGTCTGCCAAATGCATAAATGTAAGTAGCTGAAGCAACACTGGAACCAAACACATGGCAGTTTGGCTGTTTTGGTATAATAATCGCGATTAATCGTATCCAGAATAAAAATGTTTACATAATATATGTCTGTGTAATGTGCATATTAATTTTGTACTATAAACACAAACATATATTTAAGAAAAAAAAAAAATGAATAAACATTTATATCAAATTTCAGTACATATATTATGTAAACACAAACTTTTATTCTGGATGCGATTATTCGTGATTAATCGTTTGACGGAGTAAATATTTTTAGTCACAGGTCAGACACTCTTAACAAGGGCTGTTTCGTGCTATCTGGCTGGAAAATCTGAATATCCACAAAGTAAATTCCTGAATGTCTTACTGAATTGATATTCCACAAACATTTTCTTGTTACAAGGCTACAATGTTCAACATTTAAAATGTAAATGAAAGGGATGTTGTCGTCATGAGCTTGCCTAGAACATACAAAATATTACGTTTACACATTTGACAGAGGCTTTCGTTCAACGTGCATTCAAATGATATACAGTTGTGTTCAAAATTATTCAACCCCCAATGCTGTAAATGGTTTTAGGGAATTTAGTGTACATTTGTAATTGTATTCAGAATGAAATCCTACAAGGACTTCTTAAAGAACCATATGCAACTAAAATGACATCAATTAGTTTTGTAATACAGTAGTAAATGTTTCTTTTGTGAATTCTTCATTGACATAATTATTCAACCCCTTAAAGACTACCACTCTGAAGAACAGAGGTTCAATGAAGTGTTTTCAATCAGGTATTGAAAACACCTGTGGATATCAGGGAGCAGCAATAAAGCCTAATAAGCACCAATTAGGCAGCTTTAAAATGACTCTGATACTCAGCTCCTTCTAGACATTTACTGGTGTGGTTACAAACATGGTGAGGTCAAGAGAATGGTCCAGGAAGACAAGAGAACAGGTGATTACTCTTCACAGGAAGGGCAATGGCTATAAGAAGATTGCAAAGATGTTAAACATACCAAGAGACACCATAGGAAGCATCATTCGCAAATTCAAGGCAAAGGGCACTGTTGAAACGCTACCTGGTCGTGGCAGAAAGAAGATGCTGACTTCGACTGCTGTGCGCTACCTGAAGCGTAGAGTGGAGAAAAGTCCCTGTGTGACTGCTGAGGAACTGAGAAAAGATTTGTCAGATGTGGGTACTGAAGTTTCTGCTCAGACAATACGGCGCACCCTGCGTAATGAAGGCCTCCATGCCAGAACTCCCAGGCGCACCCCCTTGCTGTCCCCAAAGAATAAGAAGAGTCGACTGCAGTATGCCAAAAGTCATGTGGACAAACCACAGAAGTTTTGGGATAGTGTTCTGTGGACTGATGAAACAAAATTAGAACTGTTTGGGCCCATGGATCAACGCTATGTTTGGAGGAGGAAGAACAAGGCCTATGAAGAAAAGAACACCTTGCCTACTGTGAAGCATGGCGGGGGGTCAATCATGCTTTGGGGCTGTTTTGCTTCTGCAGATACTGGGAAGCTTCAGCGTGTGCAAGGTACCATGAATTCTCTTCAGTACCAGGAGATATTGGATGACAATGTGATGCAGTCCGTCACAAACCTGAGGCTTGGAAGACGTTGGACCTTTCAACAGGACAATGATCCCAAGCATACCTCCAAGTCCACTAGAGCATGGTTGCAGATTAAAGGCTGGAACATTTTGAAGTGGCCATCGCAGTCACCAGACTTAAATCCGAGAACCTCTGGTGGGACTTAAAGAAAGCAGTTGCAGTGCGCCAGCCTAAGAATGTGACTGAACTGGAGGCTTTTGCCCATGATGAATGGGCGAAGATACCCGTAGATCGCTGCAAGACACTTGTGTCAAGCTATGCTTCACGTTTAAAAGCTGTTATAACTGTAAAAGGATGTTGTACTAAGTACTAAGATTGAATGTCACTTGGGGGTTGAATAAAACTGATAATGATGTGAGCTCAGAAAAGACATTTGTGGTTATTTCATTATAAATGTTATGTTATATTTGTCTGACCTACACGTGCCTCTTTGATTTAATTGTAAGCAGGATGACTGAATGATCATAATCAATGTCAAACCGACCAAAACAATCAATTTCAGTGGGGGTTGAATAATTTTGTACACAACTGTACTTTATCAGATGTGTGTACTTGGGAATCGAACCCATGATGGTTGTGTTGCTAACGCAATGCTTGACCAAGTGAGCAAGCGAATGGATAGAAGTTGCATGTCACACCTTCTTTTATATTTGAAATTTTTTGTAATGTCCCGTGTAACCGATGTCCCCTTGCAGGGCTGAGGGTGGCATCACTAAAGGTTCGAGCGTAGGGATTCTGTTAGACCTGACCAAACACACGTTGACCTTCTTCATCAACAAACAGCAGCATGGACCCGTGGCTTTCGAGAATCTGGAGGGCGTGTTCATGCCTGCAGTCAGTCTTAACCGCAACGTCCAGGTGAGCAACATTATGTTGGAAACTAAGAACCGGTTGTTATTGATGAAGTTCTTGAGACATAAACTAACGTCATACATCACCGTTGAAAGGTTAAGGGTCACTTATTCTTCATTCTTTCACATTTTTAATAATAGAAGGAAAGTTATAATAATAGAAGGAAAGCATTATGAAATAATAGGAATTATATTGTGAGTGAAAATTCTAGTATTGTTTTATTCTTGTCTTTTTACACAGGTGACTCTGCTCACAGGTCTGGAGCTCCCAAAGAACATCATGTGATCACCTCTGACCAATCAGAATGAGCGAGACCTTCTGCATCAAACAGCACAGTAAATGTTCTCCAGCGCTGAGCTGACATATATAAAGCTGATAAAACTTTGCTGGGATAAATAATCAGACTTTTTTCCTGAATATTTCATCTGTTTCTCTCGTGGTCGTGTCAGTGATTTGCCTATCAGTGTTTGCAAATCATCCCCATGTTTACAGATAAACAAACCGCAGGATGTCCCGACGGGGGGCCGATGCCGGAGTCAGAGCCCAGAGCACAAACGCTTTCAAGCTTTAAGAGTTCTGCCTCATACCTCAAAGAAAATCTAAAGTAAGATTAACCTAGTTTGAAAAATGCTATTTAAATCATTAAAACCAACATATCGGGCATTACATGTGCTAGCAGCGGGAATACATTTGGGTGGGGAAAATAATCAGACATCTTTTTTTCATCTATTTCTCTCGTGGTCGTGTCAGTCATTCACATTTCACTGTTTACAAATGATTTGCGTGTTTACAGACTATTAAAATCCATCAAATCAGGCATTTAATGTCCCGGGAAGGGGAATTAAAAACAGGAAGAACTGCGAGGTCGACATTTTGAAGGATGGTTTCAGGTCAGCTGTCACGATATACATTTCTCAGGTTTACTCACAGTTTGAGATTTGGCCTCAACATTTGGGCTTGAATATATCCTGGACAAACCCAAACCCATATTTGAAAAAACAGAGATGACGTTTACAGTAAATCCACAAATTCTGATCTTTATACAGCCTTTTAGCATCATAGGATGGTGCTTTGAGGATATTCTGTAGGTATTTACCATAAAACCGTTTTTTCACATAAAAATATGTTTTTCATGTTTTTTTTTTTGGCAAATTTTGCAGTCCTTTCTGTATTTTTTTTTTTTACAGTTTTTCTTTGAATACAAAGCAGATATTTTCTGGCAGCTGGGGTGTAAAATAACATTTTTTTCAAGTTTTTTTCTTGTAAATTTGCATTCTTTTTCTGTAATTTATTGGTTTTACCGTATTTCAAAAATACATGAAAAATCTGTAAAATTACAAGTTTTTACATTACATGTGAAAAATCTGTTAAAAACAACAACAGTAAAATTCTGTAAAATTACAGTTTTTACAGTGTTTGTCAAAACGGCCCAACCCCAAGTGTCTGGTGTTTAGATATGGCTTGGGTTGTAAGTCCTTATCGTCCACCTTCATTTTGACTCCTTGATAAGTTTATAAATGTGCAGTTTCATTACTGTTCGTAGCTTATTTTGTAATAGTTATGCAAGTTTAATACGAGCGGCTACGGGATTATGGCATTATGAAAGTATGGGCAATAGTAATGGTATCGATTGCTTTAGCGCAGTGGTTCTCAAACTATTCAGATCAAGTTCCACCTTTAATAAAATGAGTTGTTCCAAGTACCACCTAATGACCGCCATAGAAAATCGTACGAATAAACACTCAAATAAAGAGCTGTGAATCTTTATATATACACCAAGTCCTCCAATTCTAATGTATTATTAATAATAATAGAAAAACGTTTGTATTAACCAGCTGTTTTCAAACTAAAGAACATGTTTTTTTCCATGTTTTTCGAGTTAGTCAGCAGTAATAGTTGACACGAAACACTTTTCTGTAGTGCACTGTAAACAGGGCTCTGTAAATGACTCTTATGAGGGATTTATTAACCTTTGTGGGGACTTGCAGACTTGTATTTATCTATCATGTATTAAACATTTTAAATTGTATTTAAAACACAAAATGTAAATTACGGTAATATATCGTGTTTTTGAATTTCTCTCGTGTCACGTTCTCTTCAAGTACCACTAGGGGTACGCGTACCACAGTTTGAGAACCACTGGTTTAGCAGATACCACTAAAAAGAAACAAATATGTTGTTAAATTACAAAAGTAACCAATGACCCGACAGTTATGGAACATTGGTCAAAATCGCCACCTGTGACATCACATTACCGCAAACGCACATGTCGCTATCTAAGACAGAACCAGATTTGTAGTACATTAGGTCTTGGTGCTTTATACGGGCCGGACTTAGGTTGTACTTCACCGCCGCTCTCGCAATACCGTCATGTCGATTGGTCTTCGTAGTGCCGCATGAAATCACACGTCTGTTGTGAATATTAAGCCAGAATCTACCAATGAAATCTCTTTACACTGTGATAGATGTGTGCCCTAAAACTTAATAAGTCTAAAGCGGATTTATTAATGATAAAATAGTTTCTCCTAACTAACTAAGCCATTCTTCGGTTCATTTCCCTCGATAAAACAGTGTGGCTCAACTAAACTCGCTCTTTGTTTGAACATTTTCAACCGGCGAGTCAGCTTTTAATGAGACTTACGCTTCACAAGGTTATTATAGTTTACTAAAGCTAAAACTAATAACCCATTTTAGTTAACTGAAATCAAATAAAACATCAGCCTAAATATTATTTGAGCAACTTTAGCTAAACGAAAATGAGAACTTTTCAAAGGAAGACACATTATTGAACATAATTAACTCAATCTAAATTCAACTAATATAGCATCATTAAAAATAAACAATAGAATGACAAAGCACATAACAGAACTTGTAAAAACGTTAACAAAAATGTATGTAAAACAAACATTTAAAAATAAAAGCAAATTCAAAATATTATTACAATAAAACTAAAATAACACCAAAATTTGAACGCTACATTTTCAATATTTCCATATGAGAATTTTCAGCTTTTGAACATATGATGTAAGAATACGGTCATATCATGAAGGTTGTGTTTGCATGTTGTACAGCTGTAAATATGGTGAGAGGATGAAGAGCTCTTGAGTTACACATTCATTTCATTGAATTTGATCCAGAAAGTTACAGTCTGCCATCTAGTGTTAGTTGTGTAGATCTACTTCTGCTAGATGGAACCTACATCCATCAAAACGCATTAAACGTTTACGATAAAGAGCCACTTGTGGACCATGCAATAACAGATAGAGTTTATACCTCCATTACACAATGTTTCAGGGAGACCTGAGAGAAGTATATTTATTTATATGTATTATTTTGTCCAGATATTCATTTTACAGATGACCCACTAATGTAAAGCATGGAATGTTGTTGATAACTGTAATGCATTTCTATGAAGAGTTTGTTTCATGTAAATAGCTTTATTTGATCCCTTTGTGTTGGCCGACAAGAACTGTCAGGAGGTTCGTAATAAATGGAGACAGATTATTATTTCTTAAGTGCAATGTTCGAGTTCAATTCAAGTTAATCTTCATCAACAGACTATTTCAGTATTTTATATTCCAGTATTCTATTGTAATTTTGTGATAATTTATAGCATATTACAGATGCTGTTAACTTGTGTTAAACCTGGAACATTCCTTTAAATCCAATACTAATGATATGGATGATGCTCGTCAAAACATGATACAGTGTCATTTTGAATGTCACATTGGACTTGTTTGTATAGAAGTATATTTTAAGATTTATGTTTATGTAGCTAAAAGAATCTCTGGTCATATAGTCAGTATAAAACTAATTCATATGGAATTGTTAAGATAAGGATATACAGTATGGCTCTCTTCCAATAGTTGAATTGGACGGAAACAGAATTGACCGTATGAAGCACTTGAGCAGCAGTTTGCTTTGTAAACTTGGATGCAGACCGACACATTTCCCAACAGATATAAAAATTTTGCCAAATTGGAGACGCTGCTTGGGAATGTGATGTGTATGATGGCAAAACAAAACAAAAACGGGGCCATTAAAGTGCTTGTGATTGAAGCAACATTATCAGCAGAATGTGCTGATCAGATCCGCACAAAAAACAAGAACATCCATGAAGGAATTCTATTGAAAAAGCACGATTATTTTGTGTCGAAGTGTTTGTTATACAAGTTTACACTTAACATGACTGAGTGTGACCACCGTCAAAATAAACCAAAATCAATTGGTGAAAGTATTAATTACAAACACCAAGCATTCAGATATTTAGTTTATAAATACAGCATATTACCAACCTGGATGTCAGCTCTTTGGCCCTAAACTTCTCTTTATCACAGTAACAGGGGACAGTTCACCCAAAAATACCCTCCAGTTATTTCAAATATGCATCAATTTCCTTGTTCTGATAAAAACAGAGAAAGATATTTGGAAGAATGCTTGACCAAACAGTTCTTGGACCCCATTGACTACCATAGTAGGAAAAAATACAATGGTAGTCAATGGTGCCCCAGAACTGTTTGCTTTTCTACATTCTTCAAATATCTTCTTTTGTGTTCATCAGGACAAAGAAATGGATACAGATTTGGAAAATCTCGAGGATGAGTAAATGAAGAATTTTTATTTCTGGGTTGACTGTTCCTTAAAGCAAAAACAAGCTGTTTTTCACATCCTTCCTTTAATTCATACCTAACACGCACACCAATGGAAATATTATGACATTGACTTCTCATTTACTGCTGTGATCTTTTGTACGTCTTGTGGTTTGTATATACGAATACATTGTATATGACATTCTTTTCTTACTATATAGTATTGAAGAAAAACAGTGTCTTTTCCCTTTTAATAAACAATAAAACTGTAATAACAGATCAATAAGTGTCTCCTCTGTGGTTTTGTTTGAAAAAAATCAAGGGTTACATTATAAGTTCATTGCAACTGTAAGTCCGAACAATACAATAAGGGCACTGTAAATTTATTCTAGGTATGATGATGGAAAGCAAAATATGAAAACATTTGTCTAGACAAAACATGATTCTCAATTCATTTTTAAAAATCCTTGTCTTCAGAGTGCGTCTTGGATTCAGTGTTACTTTTTCCTTTTAAAATTGACTTTCTTAATGTCTTGGGAGCTCAAAACCAGCATTCCATTTTTAAAGCGTCCAACCTGCCCTCCAAGCTGCCCTCCAGAGGACGATTTACTTCTCTCAGGACTGTAAATAAACAAAACATTGATTGTAAAAGGAGGATTTTTCATTGTCGCAGAGTAAAAATCACATATTTATACAAACCCTCTTTTTCCTCCTTTCCCCTTTTGCTTCTGAAACTCCTGAAAACAACCATACAGTAAAAAGTTAGCGAGACCACCTTATGGCACATACTGCACTTGAGATGTGACACCCATAAAAAACTGTTTACGTTTTGAACAGCTCAACTTACAGACTTTGCATCCTCTTTTTCCTTCAACTTCTTTTCTTTTATCATTTGCTGATACACTTTGTAGTTAACGTGCTGCTTTTTGGGGGGCTGCAAAAAAACAAGTTTGAAAGATTGTCCAACAATTTAGAAGCCAGCATTTCAGACATCATAGATGCAAAAGGTAGGCAACTTTACTATGTTACATTTTAAGATTTTGGTCAAGCATCTCTTGCTACTTTAAGAAAAAGACAATCCCAGATTCCACAAGCAACAAGATTGGTGAAAAATCCATGTCCAATATAGTATATGAGTGAAAATAGATTTTAAAGCTGCAATCTGTAACTTTTGCCTTACTATCTCCGTCTTTGTTGAAACATAAATTTGCCGATTAGATTATATAGCTTCCTTTAGTGTTAAAATAAACCATGTAAAAATCATTCTCTACAGCTCATATCACAAATCATTATTATTACACAGCTCGTTGGAATACTAGATTCTGATTGGCCAGACGTGTCTTTTGCAGGTTCGTTATTCCCAGAAAACAACCGTTCAAAAGTAATAACACACGGTAACCTGGATGCAGCAATTCATTTTGACAGTTTTTTACCAATTAAATATAAATGTCTTTTCATAGCATGTATGTGGATCCCAAAACCAGTCTTAAGTAGCACGGGAACATTTAGTAAAGTACATTGTATGGGTCAAAATGATCGATTCTTCTTTAATGCCAAAAATCATTAGGATATTAGGTAAAGATCATGTTCCATGAAGATATTTTGTAAATTTCCTACCTTCAATATATAAAAACGTTATTTTTGTGAGTGGATGGCCTGCCACAGTGCCCCTGATCAACAACTTCAAAGGCCATTTTCTCAATATTTAGTTTTTTTGCACCCTCAGATTCCTAAATTTTAAATCAGCCAGATATTGTTCTATTCTAACAACTCATATATCAATAGAAATCTTCAAAATCTAATCGAAAAATTGACCCATAAGACTGGTTTTGTTTTCCAGGGTCACATATGACGTTATATTAACAAACGATTGTTTGACCTGTTCGTGACATTTGAATGTCGTTTCTTATCTTAAAACCGAAAGCAAGTGGCTTTTCCTTGCGGAACGTCTGCATTTGGTAAAAATGAGCTAATCAAATATTTCAATTTCACATTTCGTGCCTATTTTTTTTCTCATGTGGCAAGTGGCTGTTTAATAAGCAGAATAATGTACAAGCAGCCGGCTGTTATCACGAAATAACCCCCTTCAGTGTGATACAAGATAACACTGTCTGGGCTTATTTCTGCGATACCAACCGGCTGTCTGTACATTATCCCTTACTTACAAGTGAACCTGGAGAAGGATTTTCATATACTTGATGATTGGTGTTTATTTTGAACCAAAAGAAAAAAAGAATTGCAGCGTTAAATAAATAAAACGTTTGAATGGCATTGATGTTAGTTTAGGGACATGCTAACCTTCGACCACAAGAACAAGTGCGAGTCAAGTGTCCATGTGGAGACCTACAGTAGGTAGAACAGGTTGTATATAAGCAGCGGATGTGTGTGTTGAACTCACTCGGGCTCCCAGCATGATGGCTCTGTCCTGCTCGAAAACCCTCTGCTGCCCTTTCTTATACCCCGAGAGTCCAAACTGGTGAACTTCAAGTCGCGCCTGTGGACGACACATGTACACATGGCATTGAAAGAGTCGGACTCGTATCTTAGCAGAAAAACTGTTTATATATACAGTCATTAGAAACAATCTCACCTTTTCTATTGCAAGTTTACTATCCGAGTCTGTTTTCTCCTTTTCTTTGACATCAGGCACCTGTGAAAAAACCAAGACAATTAACACGCATGAACAAAGAGCAGCTTACATGTATGTGTACGCAATCGAGCTATGATTTCAGCAGCTGGGTTCACATGGGTAGACTTGCTATTCCTCCTCTTACCTTCTGCACTGGTTCAACAGCCTTTGGTGCTTTGTGCTTCTTCCTGGGATCAATGAACGTAACAACCTCCACGGTGGATCGCTGAGTTTCAGATGCTGTGTTTTCACAGACCGTGGAGTGCGAGGCGTTGGTCACGTGCAGGTGTAAGTTAGTGTTATGGCTGGTGTCTGTGTTTTCCTGTGTATCGTTCTCATGGTCTTCTGTAGCAGAGCTGCTTTTTCTCTTCTGCGATTTCTTTGATTTCCTTTTTCCGGCACCATCACCTGAACGTGACAAATATCAAACATGACCGACATTTAAAGCATTGTTGCAAAGCAGCTTTACAGAAATAACATTTGGAATAAACAGTAGGGACATGACATTTATATTTTTTGTTTCCTGTTTTTTCATTTTTCGTTTTTTCTAATAGAAATATAATTATGTTCTGTATGAAACCATAGAATAGAATACCAGTAACAATAATGCCATTCTATTCTAGTCTATCAGACACCCATGTAGAAAAAGTACAAATGAAACAACAAAAACTTAACAGTATGCATAGTAGTTATAATACATGGTTTTATGTTTTAAAGTACTTCTGCCATTGGTAATTTGGTCTGATTCGGATCTTCTGTGAATGAAAAACCTGGATGACCCACCACAACATGCAACATGTTTAAAGATGTTTGCAGTAAATAACAACCACAAACTAAAGTGATGTGTTAGTGTGTCTGTTAGCCGTTATTAAACCTTCTCACCAAAATCATACAACTTGTTCAGCACTTGATCGAGGAAATACTGATCGTCATCCGGCTCTGTCGCGCGTTCACCTCCTGGAACGCTCATTTCTAAAGCGTTAAAAAAACCTTTATTGACCAAAATGTTAGTCGTATATGTTTTCGTGCTTCACGCATATGTTTCACGTGTGTGCAACCAAATGCGAAATGTCCCTTCTTGTGTACCGTCTTGAGTTCTCAAACCCGGAAGTGGCTCTTTTTTAACACCGCCCATGTGACGAAACACAAGCGTAGAAGGGAAATGTACTGTTCCCGTCTGTAGAACCATTTCATTCCGCTGGGGGCGCTCGAGGCCCAGAATAACCTGTCCTCCGTTGAGGTGCAATCAGATCTCAAGATGATTTTGGCTCTGTATGTCTTTACCCCCAAAATTAAACTAAACTAAAATATGAATAAGTTAAAAACTTTTTTCTGGCGTGCAAATACAATATGCCAAAATAATCTTACCAGCGCCGAGTAACGTAATCATTAATATGTAACATATAAACCTGTTAAGCGCTCCTGCTTGAATAACATCAATGTGTGATGTTCTATGACATATTTCAGTGACACGCGGAAGGGTGTGACGTTAACAGTTATTTCTTCAAATATAAAACTCAGCCTTCGAGCTCTCGCGGGACTGTGAGGTCATACTCCGATTGAGCTGCGCAGCGCCGTGACCTCGAGATTCCCGAGCTCTTTAGCCCCGCCCATTCCATCACTAGCGGTTAGCGCACAGTGCCACTCCACCCGTTTATTCTGTTCCAATGACGGGACTCTCCGATCTAAACGATCAACCTTGATCCAAACTTTCTCCCCCAGTATTCTGGACTTCTAATCCACATCACACATGCCACATCTACTAAATCGAAATGTCGTCCAGATCACTATATTCGGTAAGTCGTTGAATCTATGCTAGCATGCTACTGCTAATGGTATCTGTCACATTCTTGCATCACTTGCAGTGTGAATCTGTCTCACGGCTTCCTCTAAATCCGAGCATGCTTTTATTAACTCATATGTCAAGTAACTTCAACAGTCTCATGCCACGAGAACATACTGGCTAATAACACAAAGCAAATAAAGTTATTTCTTAAAAGTTTGGACACACCCACACACTCATTTTCCACAGTGTAGGATAATGGTGAAGTAATCAATCTTACGACATGCAAAGTTTGAATTATGACAGCAAAGAGATATATGACGTCAATTAATAAAACAATAACTGAAAGATATACGAGGCAATGATTTAAGTCTCAGTGAGATGCATTATTATGTGAGTAAAAAGAAGTCAGGAATTGAATGCTCAAAAATTGCTGTAAATAATCAATCAAAATGATGAAGCATTTTAGCCTCTTAATAGTAGGTCTACATCTGCATACTGTGAGCAGTGCATACTCAAGTGCATTAAGTGCCTAAAAAAAGAAAGTAGTTGAGAGCCTTTAAACACAAGTTTGTGTTCTCATCCAGTCGAGGCATCCATTTCTGAAGAAGAGAGATGATTTTGAAGACATTTTGGAGGAGAGGCGGAGCTCCAGTGATCTGAGATATGCGCTGAAGTGTTACATGCCCACACTGTATAAGGGACTGGTCCCCTGCAAAGCCAGCATGCTGAAAACCATCGTCCTGCAGTCGGACCACCTGCAGCATGTTATTAAACAGGTACCTCACAAAAAAACCCACAAGCATACTTTAACGCAGAACTACACTTGGGCTTAGATACGTTCTCAACATCCTGTCAATTGTGTTTGTGTAGGTTTCATCAGAATCGGGAGAAAGCAGCGAGTGCGTTACGGAAGAAGCGTCTCTTATTCTGGATGAGATGGCTCAACGTCTGCAGCTCAGCACAGTTCGCTTCTTCGTCTACACGCTCAGCAAAGCCTTCAAGAGACTCTTCCGCAGTGTGTGTGTCAATGAAGAGGGCATTCAGAGAGTGAGTGTGTCACAAAATACATGTGTGAACATCAGCCACACTATACAGCCACACCACGTCTCGTAAATCATCGGATCAGACGGGAACCATTGAGCGTTGTTGTTATTCGATGGACAATCTTTTCTCTCCCTGCTGGTCTTAAATCTCATTTTACATTCAGCTTTTAATGGACAGGCTGTGTTAATGGCATGTGTTCTCTCGCTCAGCTCCAGCAGGCTGTGCAGGAACATCCGGTGGTTCTATTGCCCAGTCACCGTAGTTACATGGACTTCCTGATGATGTCATACATACTGTACATGTACGACCTGCCGCTGCCAGTGATTGCGGCTGGAATGGGTGGGTATGGATTACTTTCAATAAAAAACTAGCCATGGAACCATCCTAACAACGTATAATTCACTAATACAAAACATTCTGAAAAGCATTATTTTTACATTATTTATGTATTTTAGGGCTTTTTCTGCTGAAATTCTCGAGACCAGATTTGTCTGAGTGACTTTTATGTTGTAATTTAAACAGATTTAGGATGTTCTTCTAGATGTTCTCGAGTGTCAAAAATGGCAAAAAAAAAATAATTGAAAGAATATTCTTATATAACAAAATGAAGAAATAGTTGAAAAAGGAGTGCACATTACATTAATGTCTTATTATGTCAAATGGTTACTAAATTATATTATTAAAGGGACAGTTCAACCAAAAAAAGAAAAACCGGTCATAATTTACTTTAATTTGTTTCAAACCTGTAAAAATGTCTTTGTTCTGTTGAACACAACAACATATATTTGGAAGAATGTTAGCAATTTTCATTTCTGGGACATCATCCCCTACCATAGTAGAAAAAAATACTGTGTGTCTTTGTTCTGTTGAACACAAAATTAGGTATTTTGAAAACTTTAAGAAAACACACAGTTCTGGGGAACATTTGACTACCAGTTCATTTTTCCTACTATGGTAGTCGATCATGTTCCAGAACTGAAAACTGACGACATTCTTCCAAATATTTCTCTCTGTGTTATCAATGTGGGTCATTTTCTTTTTAAAATTCGTGTGCCCTCATAATCTTCAGGTAAAATCTGAAAATGCACTTCCTCCCTGAAATGACCATTCATCCGAAATGACGTAAACTAGACGGCTTGGCCGAGCATCCGTTAACTCCTCCCCTTCATCTGTCAGTCTGCTGCCAGTTTCATTTCAAAATCAATGCAACAGCTGTTTTTACACATCCAATCAATTTGCGGTGAAAAACGCAAGCCACGCCCACTATTTTCTCCATTGAAATTCCTTTTCACCCGGAAAAGTGTCAGAATACGGAAGTAAAAACGATCGCATCTTACGGTTCACCATAAGACCATAAGAATCTTTATTGTCAATGTACATCAGGTATACAATGAAATTGCAATGCTCTCCGGCCTGTGCATAATAAATAATAAATACATATAAAAATTGTTAAAACAATATATACGAAATATATAAAAATATAAGAAATAGAGACTACAGCTCACTCCTTATTGTACACATGTATTATAAGTTATAAATTCAGTGTCCTGATGGCCCAAGGAAAAAAACTGTTTTTCAGTCTGTTGGTCCTGCACTTAATGCACCTGTACCATCTGCCAGAGGGCAGGAGGTTGAACAGGTGCTGACCTGGATGTGAGGAGTTCACAGGGACTTTAACAGGTTATTTGGATATATACTTAATACCGAACACTGTTCAATTATTTAGTTTAAAAATAAAGTGTAAGTAAATAATTTAGCAAAACACTTGATTTATTATGAATATGTTATAAAAAGGGTTTTAGCAATAAATGACCTATCCCCTAAAATGTTTTAATTATATGCATGTAACTCCTAAGCTGAAGCACGTGACCTCTTCTGATGTTTTCTGTAGATTTTATGAGCATGAAGTTTATCGGTGAGATGCTTCGTATGTCGGGTGCGTTTTTCATCCGCCGGTCGTTCGGAGGAGATAAACTATACTGGGCTGTGTTCTCAGAGTATGTGAAGACAATGTTACGGGTAAGAATCATCTTCTAAAAGATTGTTTCCTGAAGCTCAACTGAAAAAGCATCTTGCTTTTAATACCGACCAAGGTCACGGGCACACAACGTTTTAAAATAAAGTGATAAGAAACAACAAGGTTGTAACAAAGTTCTAAACCTGTGTGAATTCCTTTCCTCTGTGATTTTTGGTGTACAATGGAGGTCAATGGGGATCGAAATGTGACTTAATAACAAAATATCTTTGTGTTTGGCAAAAGGAAGGAAGTCATTCAGGTTTGGAATGACATGAGTGTTTTGAAACCATTCAGTTAAAATCTTCTCTAGCGCTTTTTACAATTTTGCAACTTAACAGACAATGCAATGTAAAATTTATATACATAAAACACATGGTATTATTGTGTTTTTTTCATGAAATATAATTTTTTTTGTAAAAATAATTTTACTATACAGTATATTACTATATATATGGTCACATAGCACACCCGTACATCCTAATTGTCAAAAAAGTTCTCAGTTCTCTGAATAAATGATGAAGACTTTTTGGGGTACTGTATTTCTTTAAATTTACATTTAAGCATTGGCAGAGGCTTTTTATCCAAAGCGACTTACATTGCATTATACTATACGTTTGTTTCTAATTATGTGTGATCTTTAATGTTATTCCTGTCATGCCTATGTTTAAAACACCTTCCATCCAGTCAGAATTATTTAAGTCTTTTTTTAAAAACAGTTTCACCGATTTGGATCTTGTTTCAAGTGTTGTTAAAAAGCCACGAAACACTAAACAACGTTTATTTAGATGTAAACAAAGTTGGTTGTGTTGCACATCATAGAAAACAATGTCAGCAACTGTAAGTTATTGCAGTAGAGAAAACTAGTTCATTTCTAGCTTTTTGCGCCTTCCGGGTTTAAAATCCTCATCTGGCCAGCGTCAAAGGATGTGACTAGTAACTTCCTAGTAAATAGAAACTGCGAAAAAACTCCATTGGAGTCAACGGAGAAGACGCGACTCTCTCTGAATGGCTCTGCTTCGCTGGTTTATAACGGCTCTTCTTCTCACAGCGTTCACGCCCATTTTAATCGCATGTTTCAAAAACAACAGTGAGGTAGAATGTAGCTGAAAGGGGCGGTTTCGTGACACTTCAAACTTCTGTTTTTGCCATCTGTCCTGCTGTTGATGCCTGAACTATCATTCGATTGTGGCTATGGAAAATCTACTCACAAACCTTATTTGACCCTCTTTTTATGGGTTGTGTTGTTCATTCAGAATGGATACGCCCCAATTGAGTTCTTCTTGGAAGGAACGAGAAGCAGAACATGCAAATCCCTCACGCCAAAGACAGGTAACGTAACGTGACCGTACATTTGGAACACTTTTATACCACGCTTTAAAACAGACGCTCTCCTCTGCCGTGCCTTGTTTTTCGTAGTTCATCTTGATGAAAGTTCTCTGCTGACTCTTGCATAAATTGTGCAGCGTCAAGCCTTTCCGCACGTTTTGGCCTTTTTTATTACAGCGCGGATAAATTCAAGGTGACAGGCAATATTTTTTTTGGTCGGCGTGAGGAAGCGAGTTGCCAGCGAAATGAAATTTCACAGGATTTTCACAATTGAATCATAGTCCCGGAATGATATAACACCCCTGACTAATTTATGGCGGAGAGGTTGAAAATGACTGCTGAAAATCTGGCAAGCCCGACGGAGGGGTCATCAATCTAAGCCAAACAAAAGCAAATTTAGATGAATGAGAGAAACAAAACGGTCCGCTTCTTTGAACACGATTCGTGTCAGCTTCATCTCTTTTCTTCTCCCTCAGGGTTGTTGAACATTGTGATGGAGCCGTTTTTTAAAGGGGAGGTGTTCGACGTCAACCTGGTTCCTGTCAGCATCAGCTACGAGAGAATTCTAGAGGAATCGCTGTATGCCCGCGAGCTGCTCGGCGTCCCGAAGCCCAAAGAGTCGACGTCGGTGCGTGAGGCCCAACATGTCTTGCTTCAACACATACGTGCAAAAACTGATTTCTTGTTATTTAGTAAATCAAGGCTGAAAAAAATATATTTCACATATTTAAAAATAGACTTGGTTATTTAAATTGTGTAAGATAAAACTTGATATTGTATTTTTTACTCTAGATTTTTCAATTTTTTTTAAGAAAAACATCTTACCTTATTAACAGATTATCAACATTTTGTAAGATAAAACTTTTAAGACCAGAAATTGTATTTTACATTTTTAAAAGATTTTTTACGTTTATTTTTCTTCAAGAAAAAAATCTGACCTGTTTAACAGATTATAGATTAATTATTTAAACTAAAACTTTTATGACTATAATTTTTTTTTCAATTTTTAAAGATTAAAATTGATCTTTTATTTAAATGCAAGTTTAATTGAAGTAATAAGTTGAATTTAAATTCAAGTAATTTTACCTGAGTAGCGTTTTCGTGTTTTAAATGGATATTTCAAAGGGAAAAAAATGTCCCTGTGTTTTACTCACCCTCAAGGCATCCTGACTGAAAATGACTTTCTTCTTTTAGAATAATGCAGTCATAGTTATATTAGAACTGTACCCTTGAAATTTCCATTGAAATTATTATGTTTCTCTTGCTCTCAGGGTCTGTTGAAGGCCCGGCGGGTCTTGAGCGAGGATTACGGCAGCATGCATGTGTACTTTGGTCATCCTGTGTCTGTCCGCAGTCTTGCGGAGGGAAAAGTGAATCGCTGTCAGCATAACCTGCTGCCCAGGTACCAGATTTAAGCTACCGAACTTGTCTATTTAAACAATTACGTGTATGCAAACTAACCTCCTGTCTGATTGTTTCAATAAGGCACATACCTCAGAAACCCAGTGCGGAAAATCTGGAGTTTCTGACCGACGCCGCGTTTCGTCTGGTGCGCACACAAGAGGAGAACATGGTTCTAAAGCCCTGGGTTCTCATCGCCACTCTTCTCCTACAGAACCCTGATGGACTGGACCTTTCCTCTCTCACCGAACAGACAGACTGGCTCAGACACCTGGCACTGGCGTTGGGGGCGTTCTTGGACTGGCCTGGTAAGCAATTGGAAAGTCCAGTCTGTCCGGCTTGATGCAGCTCTTGAAGTTGTTTGATATGTCAACCTGGAAATAAGGTGATGTTTGCCAGGTACCTGCTGGTACAAGTGCATTCTGGTACAGGAAGTATTTGCGGGATTTGGCAAAGTGGTGATGTTCATGGGATCGAATGCGGCATTCGCATTAGGGAATGTGATTGACAGCAGGGTAGGAGCTGGTGCTCAAGTCAGGTCGTCCTGTTTGTTGTAGTGCCGCCCACATGGCTATGAAAATGTAAACATTTGACTTCAAGCCGCGGTCATTCTTTTGGCTAAAAATAAACAAAACTTGAACAAGTAAAATTGAAAACGGTCTCAAAATGTGGATAAAAAGTTGATCTGTCAGATAGGATTTTGGGGGTGATGTCAGTTTGATGTCACTTGACTGACTTCAACTCAAAAAATAAGTGAGAATGAACATGCGGTTTTATGTTTCAAACTTAGGTGGCGGTATAGAGGCAAAAAGCGGTCTTTCTTCGGTTCTCGTGTAACAGATAACGTACAGTCAGACGGATATTATCGCAAACATCTACCAAATGAAATATCCCAAAAGTATTGCATGTCTCAAATTTGCCTGAGTGTATCAAAAGCGATCGTGCATATCTGCAAAATGCAAATTCCTCTTAGATAAAGGAAAGATGCTGAATAAATAATGACCTAAAGCTCCGTCAGCTCACTGGACGTCAGTTTAAACGCGCTTAATATCATCCTTTTCTCCACAGATCACGAGAGCTGTGCTCGGGTCATCAGCTGTAGTTTGGCTCTGCACAGGAACCTGTTGAGCGTGTCGGATGAGCTCGTTCAGCTGAACGTCGCAGACTCGACGCAGGTCGACGCCACACCAGAGGAAGCTGTGTTTCAGCGAGCAGTCGTCGTGCTCTCTTGCGCCTCCTACAGGAATGAGATCTTACACGTGTTTGTGAGACCTGCTCTCCTCGCAGTGGCCATGCAGAGCGCAAACTCTCACAGAAAAGGTGAACGGATCTTTATATAATAATCTTCATATCCAGGATTATAAAAATATCAGTTACAAACCAGCGTTTGTGTTCCAGATGACGTCTACAACTGCTTCAACTTCCTGAGGAACATGTTCTCCAACGAATTCATTCTGTGCCCTGGAGACTCGGTTCAGGTTAGACCGCAGTCACAAAACATAACGAATAATCATGTGCCTTTAGTTTCTAATCTGTAGATCTGTATTCAGAAAAGTCATTGTTATGTGTTGTTTGTGTAGGACTTTGAAGAGGCGTGTGATTTGCTGGCGAAGCGTGGAGCGTTACAGGTGTCAGAACATGAGATTGTGATGTCATCGAGCGGTCACAGCACTCTCACATTTCTGTGTGCCGTTCTGGAGCCGTATGTGCAAGGATACCAGGTGACCTTACACACAATGAGCAAATGTACATATTGTCACACAGTGCAAGAACTCTGTGTTCATAAATCTGTGTTTCGTTGAACGCAAAACTGTCTAAACCGTGTTTCACAAAATCTGAGCAAGACCTCACGTCGCTTACGGAAGGCAATTTAAAGCCCAACAATCTTAAAGTCCCCGTGAAACGGAAGCTTTTGTATTTTGATGCATTTCTGAGTGAAAAATAGTGGGCGTGGCTTTCGTCTATCTCTGCTATTTGATTGGATGTATAAAAACAGCCATTGCATTTTGAAATGAAACTGGCAGCAGACTGACAGTTGAAGGGGTGGAGTTAACGGATGCTCCGCCCAAGCCGTGTACATATAGTGTATAGTCATAACAGGAAGGAAGTGCATTTTCAGATTTTATCTAAAGATGGGGGGGGATTTTAAGACGATCTTTCTCTCCGACGACTCTCTGCTGGAAAGTATCTCCATAGATATCTGTGAGTATCTCTGCTAAAAGCCTCAGTACCGCGAGGTCCTCGCTCCTGCCTGACTTTATCCTTCTCTTTATACTTAAAATCCACAGACCTTTTATTTTATGTAATAAATAAGACATCGCTCTTTCTACGGTCTTTCTAATGCCCACATGATCTCGTCCCCGCGTCAACATGAGAACCACATGTTTTTGTACTGTGGTGGCCACCGTTGTGTTTGGACTGAGCCATTCGTTGCAAATCTATAAACTAGTGGCCGCTGTAAATCAAAAACTGCGTCTTTATGGAGGATATATTGACAGAAATGCAATATAGTATACATGATTATGTCAGGGTTTTTCCTGACGAATACTTTTAAACAAATCGGTTCAAACGAGTCATTTGTTTTCTAGTTGTTCTGATCGCAATGTGCGTTCTTACTGGCGAACTCGCTGTGTACAGTATAACGCTGATTCAACCAGCCAACTTCACAGCTAAAAACATTACAATGATGTACAGCGTGTTCATTTCAGAAACCTTTTCAATAAATTGAACGTAAAACTGCTCTACCGAGCGCTTTTTGTAAATACGTTATCTCCTTCGGCAAAGTAACGAAATGTGACGGTATGTTTGTCCTGCGTCAGTCGGCGTAGTGCATTGTTCCAGATGCAAATTCTATGCAGAATAAGTCTAGATAAACTAGTCAAAATGATCAAGTTAAGCAACCTTATACGAAATTCTTTGAGGTAATAAGACAAGTGTATTTATGATACATTCATATCACTGCTGTCCTTCTGAAACCTCGTATCTCCATATTTCTTTTTTTTGCCATAAATCATTATTACTACCCACCCTTTGTGTTTGTCACTGGGTTTTGCAAACATCTAACCAATAAAAATGTGCTTGTCAATGCTGACAACACAGTATTCAATCATTCACGGTAAACACTGCAGTTTTTCCATTTCCTGAGAAATAGCGAATTTGGGCATCTGAGGTAAAGAATCATCTGATACTAGTCATAACATCTGTGTAAAACGTCCCCGTAAAACCAGTGTGTGTGTGTGTGTGTGTGTGTATATAGGTGGTGTGTAGGTATCTGTGTGAGAACGTGTTGGAGAACCTTTTGGAGAAGGACTTTATTCCTGCTGTGAGGAACTTTGCACTAAAACTCATATTAGCAGGTAACACAAGTTAATGATGATTTGGCTGTTAAAACTGTTCAGGTTTTAAACAGTTGTTGTCTTTTAAAGCCTCAGTTTGTGTGGCACCAAAACACCAAAACGGAATTAATTTATGTGTTAAATAGGCTTCCTGAACTCCCCTCTTCTGCCATTGTGTACCAAACAGTCTCATCTCAAGCTGATGCCATTGGTTGATGTGGTTCGTCCACATTTACTACTTTAAAATAATCCGGTTTCTCTGTTTTTGTCATTCTGGTATCAGGTCGTCTGAAGTGTTATGAAGTCTTATCCTCAGACCTGCAGAAGAATGCTCTGGCAGCCCTGCTGAGACTCAAAGCCGTGAGGAAGGTCAAAGTGTAAGAGCTTCATCTACACAGATTCCCACCTTTACACGACGTTTGATGTGTTTTTGTTTGGGATGTAACGTTTCACTTAACTCGCGATGCGATTGATCTCACGATGCGATTTTTTTTTTACAAATTGGAAATTTCTTTGTAAATTAAAATTTGTTTAATGTTAAATGACAAAACTAAATTGCAAATTTAAAACAAATTCGAAATCAAATAAAAATGAATTATACAAAAATCTCTTTAAATAAACAAACTAAGACTTTGTCTGTGCTTTTCCTAACATGGATTTTTTTTAGTTTTTAAAGAAAATATAATTTCCAAGTTTGTAGTAAACACAGCGGCCCCTGCTGTTCAAAACATGTATTGCGATTCATTTAACATCTCAACCGGCTTGAATCGTCACAAATAATCCATTTTCAACCGGCTCGCAGTGATTCGTTACATCCCTAGTTGTAGTGGTTGTCTGACTGACGTGACCTCTCACTTACAGAGATGACCAGAGGACGCTGAAGGTGAACAAAATCGCAGTGAACTCATTGGAGGATATGCTCGGTAAGAGTGATGTCATATCCTCCATAGCCTTGCTTTCAGACGCGCGACCCAGTTCACATTGTAACGCTGTTCTGTTTTTCAGCTCCGCTCATCTTATCTTGTTTACATTCTTCTCCTCTGTCACACAGGGGGTAAAATTCCTAGCCAGAAGCCCGTCCTCGCCCGACTGTAGTCACGCACACTCTCTGGAGGGCCAAGCCAAACTAAACTGCCTTCATTACCATAATGCCAAATTCTGCAAGGTGGCACGGCTTCGCTGACTACAAAGGTTACCTGTCATCGAGCTTTAAAGGGCGTCACGGGTTTGCCATCTGGGACATTCCCGCTTCGTTAGAAACGCTTCTTTTATCTCTCTACGTCTTCGACGAACCTGACAGCGAGCTGCGTGTCTGATCGGCCTTCGATCTGTGCCGTTTCTTTATCAGACACGTTTTAAACTGATGTCTGATGTTGCGGAGCATATGAAGACAGACGCGTTTGATTCGTCGCGTTTGAACGTCTTGTTCTGTCGTTCGTCTGCGTTTTAAAACACTGTTACTGTTTGATACACGGTTACTGGGTCTGTTGTCTTTTCTTCGTGTCTAGATTGAATTTATTTTTATTTTGCACACTGCGTGCTTGTGTTTGCACTGTAGATTTGGCCGTCTGTCGCCTTAGTTGGGGAACAGGGTTTTTAGGAATCGTGTTACAAAAGTGGGTCACTCGGAAGTGTGTTAACTCCTTAGGAGATGAATAAAATGTCTCTATTTATAAAAGTGAATCCAGTCGAAAAGGGAAGCATTTTATTAGATGGCGGCCATGCTGTTTGGCCAAATACAGAGACTTGCCATTGCAGTGTTTACTAACCTCTCATGAAACGGCCTTTTATTTTTCTAAATGTAAGTAAAGATCTTGCATAAAAACAAAACTAGGTTGTGTTTTATATATGGTTGCTGTATTTTGGATATTTCACAATGCCTTCCAGTAATGAGATGTTTGATGATATGTGTCATGATGCACTTGTCGCTGGGTCGGCAACAGTTTACGGAAACGCTGTTCACTGTTTTTTTCAAGTATTACATCAACAGTCAACAGTTAATGAAGTAACATAAATCCGACTCAGGGTTTGAATTACAATATTAGTTTAAACTTTTGAGATGGTGTTGAATTTTAACACTTTCTGAGCTGATATTAAAACAATCTTACATATATTAACCATTGTGTTGAATCGAAGGGAATTCTGGGGATCTTTTCCTTTCCGGTCTTTGGGATGATCATTGGGTCTTATCTTTCTTTAGATGAAGTACAAAACTCAAGCCATAAGTAAAGCCATATTGTTCATTATCTGCTTGTCTTAAGTCAGTTCGTCAAACTTTTGTAAACACAAACTTTTATTCTGAATGAGATTAATTGCGATTGGACAGTCCTGCTGTTTACAAAATTTGATGAATTCGTCTTGCGGATCGAAATGGATCAGACAAAATTTGAGTGGAAGTCACTTCTTGATGGTTGAGTATTTTGCTTTTCTGTCTGTTGGATTGTTTGCCTTTGTAACACTAGATTAATATTATGGGGCAACAGTGTTCGGTAATGTCTGATCAATTTGAAAGAAATGGTTACTAAAATATCTATTAAATATGATCAATCGAAACAAAAAAGTTTGATTTGATTTTTCTTTACTTTAAGTATATATAACACACAAGTATCATCGCCTAAAGGTTTTCATTACCTTCTACAGAAGCTTATATTTGCCATATTTTCCTTGGAGAAAAAGACTTTTGGTGTACAGTATATTTGTTCATCCAGTCTTTAACATTTTTACTGTGCTGCAACTTTTTCTGTAACCGATTCTTGGATGATTCTTATGAAATCTTGTGTTGAAAATATCAAACATGATTTTCTTCAAAACATTACTTAGAAACATGTCAAGGTTATTTATTTCATAAGGCCTTGAAAATTCTCATTACCGAACCATTTAAAACTGTCAATCCCATAGCATATTTTAGCAAAAAATAAATAAATAATATATATATATATATACATTTAATAGAAAAATTTAAATGCTGAACACTACCTGTATCGGTAATGAGAATAAAAAATTGTGTACACAGCGTGACAAGAGAATATTAAAGGGATAGTTCAACCAAAAATGAAAGTTCTGTCATCATTTACTCGCCGTATTTCTTCGTTCTGATGAACACCCACAAAGATATTTGGAAGAATGCTTAGAACCAGACAGATTTTTTGCCCCCCATTGTACCCCATTGACTCCCATAGTAGGAAAAATGACTTTATCGTTTTGTTCTGATGAACACAAAAGAAGACATTTTGAAGAATGTAGGAAAGCAAGCAGTTCTGAGGCGCTCTCGACTACCTTTGTATTTTTTTCCTACTATGGGAGTCAATGGGGGGCAAAATCTGTCGTGTTAAAAGCATTCTTCCAACTATCTTTTTCTGTGTTCGTCGGAATTTGGATCAGATTTGGATCAACTCGAAGGTGAGTAAATGATGACAGAATTTCCATTTTTGGGTGAAGTATCACTTGAAGCTTTTAACTAGATAAATATAAAGTATTTTGGTCTTTTTTTGTCATCCGATTGTTTTTTTCAGAATACTTTAATTTTACTTTAGTTTAGATTGCAACATATACTTCACTCAGACAAATCCGGACGTTAAATGGTAATGAGAATTTCCACCAAAAAAGCAATAAAATACATAATTAATTCATGTTAAAATTATATTTAATATATATTTAAATGACTGAATCATGAAATCTAACCCACGAATATCAAGGGCTGAACCACAATATTAAATTAATTTCGGAAAGGAAATTCCGATCTTCATCACTAACAGAAAAAATACATCCTTTTGATGCCTTTTTTAATGCGATGAAGTCAGCGTTGGCCTCTAGATGGCAGACTTGGATGGGAATTTACACTGAAATCAAACAGCTTCTACATATTGGGTATTTTCGTCGTATTTTTTGGCAAGAAATCGTTTTTTCCTCCTATACTCAACTTGTCTGTTGGCATATTGAGTGTTTGTGCTGTAGGTACAGTTCAGTATATTTTAATTGTATCGGTTTGAAGAGCATTGCTGTCCTGTCCACACTTATTCAAGCGTCTTGTAGTTTTCTGACAGGCAGCATTCAAATTTTTGTATTATTTTATTTCGTAAATAATAAAACCAAAAAAATGTCATGGACAAAAATGATGGGACCCCTAACCTAATATATTGTTGCACAACCTTTAGAGGCGATCACTGCAAGCAAAGGTTTTCTGTAGCTCTCAACGAGACTTCTGCATCTGTTAACAGGTAGTTTGGCCCACTCTTCCTGAGCAAACTGCTCCAGCGGTCTCAGGTTTGATGAGTGCCTTCTCAAGCCTGCAAGTTTCAGCTTTTCCACAGATGTTCCATAGGATTCAGATCAGGGCTCATAGAAGGCCACTTCAGAATAGTCAAATGTTTTTATTCTTATCCATTCTTGGGTGGTTTTAGCGGTGTGTTTTGGGTCATTATCCTGTTGGAGGACCCATGACCTGCTACTGAGACGGAGCTCTCTGACACTGGGCATTACGTTTCGCTCCAGAATGCCTTGATAGTCTCGAGATGTCATTGTGCCCTGTACGGATTCAAGATGCAGCAAAGCGGCCCCAAAACATAACCGAGCCTCCTCCATGTTTCACTGGAGGTATGGTGTTCGCTTCTTTGAAAGCTTGATTTATTCGTCTGTGAACATAGAGCTGATGTGACTTGCCCAAAAGCTCCAGCTTTGACTCGTCTGTCCAAAGGACATTCTCCCAGAAGGATTGTGGCGTGTCAATATGAAATTCCAGTCAGGCTTTCAAAAGTTGAGTCCTCCTGGGTCTTCTTCTTGCTCAAAAAGCAACGGATGGTGCGATCAGAATATACGACAGCGCAATACCTTCATATCCAACATCAGGCTTTCATCACTATATACAGGGGCGGTTCTAGGGGGGGCCAGTGCCCCCTGTGTCAGCACACTTGGCCACCCCCCTGGCCCCCCTAAATCTGGAATGATATTTCACCGAAATTTTGAGCTGAACTTGAACTTTTTCAAATGAAAAATGACTGAAAAATAATCATGATAACAAACGTTGTGCCCCCTAAAAGCATAAGTGGCCCTGGCCTGGCCCCCCCAGTTACAGTAGTCTAGAACCGCCACTGCTAATATAGTCTCCCATACCATTTTATACTGCACTATACTTAAGGGGACAACCATTCATTTGCGTGCTATCGCATTCAATCCCATGATGCACTGCAAAAATAGCCCACATTCACACCCCGCAAATGAATTTCTGTCTTTTGGCAGATGTCGTCCGTCTAATGCACTCAGTGTTTGAATTCACCCGTTGTATCCTCTCCTTCAAGTGCACTAGATATTGGCTACCTGGAATTGTGTATGAGGGTCCGGAAGGATTTTGGACTTTGAACACAAGTTCTCGTACTCTGTAAAGCCGTTGAGTGTTACATTGCCAGTGAAAATGTGAAAGAAAGAACACAATAATTGGTTTCGTGCTTTGCGTTTTAATCGTGAGGAAATGAGGGGATTTGTTAAAGAACCCCCCCGTGGTCCGCACCGCTAGTCAGTGAATCTTCCGGGAATAATTCATCCCCACCGGTCCCCCGCAGGTGGACGCGCTGTTCTTTCCTTTTCTGGCGGGAAGCGGCTCCTTCACGAGTGACGACGCCGTGGGAATCTCAGTCAGCGCGTTCCTGACAGCGAAATAAATAATGATTCTCACATGGCAACCGCAAAGAAGTGACAGGATAGTGATGATTTAATAAAGTTCAATACAATCTAATTGAAGAAGCGCACACGAGTCTCTTGAGAGCGATTCCTTTCTGCATTCATCACAGTCTCTGAAGTGCGTGCTATCACTGTGGGAGAATAACACGTGGATAAACCGCAGCGCTGTGGGTTACACACCTAACTTACATGCTCGAGTCATGAGGTTATTCTGAGAATTTAAGCAAGGTCTATTTAAAGTGCACGGAAATCTGACATCCGTAGTGCGCCATTGATGCCTTAAAATACTCCCTCTGTAGACTGCCCACTGTGCGGATGGATTTTTTCCTGCTCTCATATGAAGGGCCGCATTTCATCAGGGATTTAGTCATGAAACATCACCTCTTAGCCCCGCGGGTAATGCCATTACGCCTGTGCCCCCAAGAAATGAAATGATGAAATTACAGCCTTCCGCAACGAGTCTCTTGTCTGTCGCTCTCCTCCGGTGTTTTACTTCTCATAGGCGTGCGTAACGATGAATGAAAGTAGAATATTAACCTCTCCGACTGCACTGCGAGGCAGTTAGCATGACCAGATCACGTCCACTGGGTTTCAGCTTTTCATGATGTGAATGGTGAGGTGGGTCTAATTAAAAAGGTAGCCTACAGATAAACACACCTGAGCTGCAATGGGACAGCTGCTGTCGGGATGGCTTACATTATCGAGATGCTTTCTTTGTGGTTCCTTTGCTAAGGTGCAAAAGTAACTAAAGCAATGTGAGCTTAAGGGAGGTCATTGTGAAGCAATTAGAGAAGATGAGAAGACCGTTTCTATTAATCTGGGTTACTACTGCTGTTTAAGAGTCACACACTTACAGTATACAGTGCAGAGACAGACAGGTTTTTAAAATGATTCATTACTTACGAAAACGTTTATGCAGATAGGCTACTTCTATGGACTTCTCACTAATACAGGCCCACTTCAATTTTTACTTTACTTAAAGTCCCGTGAACCAGAATGGGGGCAGTTGAAGGGGTGCTAAGGAGTGCGCCAATTTTGTCTCGGGTATTGAAATAAAACTAGCCTAAAACTGAACTTCACATAGCTTTAAACTGACCTTGTTTTAATGATATCACAGAATTAGATTCACCAAGCTGAGTGTATCCATGTCCCACGATGCTATGCGTTTGTGTGTGCGAGAAGGGTGATGGGTCGAGCCGGGTCGAGCTCAAAACATAAAATGGTGGCAGAGAAACCCGCAGGAGTGGAATTTGTATCAATTTAAAGGTGCAGTTTGTAACAATTTTGCAGTAAAATATGGCCAGTGTTATATATTTTGTTCAGCTGAGTACTTAAAATATCTCAAATGTTTCCAACGAATTGAAAATCGTGAGAAAATTGCCATTCCAAACAGTGACACGGGGCTGTGCGGTCGGCGGGCAATGGCGTCATAACCGCGTTCCCCTTTGTTACCGCCTTTACTGACGTAGAAACCGCATGACAACAGTGTCGTGGACAAATGCGGAAGTAGTGTCTAGCTTCCAGCAAGCCACTAGCTTGTTTCGAGCAGTCACTTATTTATGGACCACAAATATACGCAACATTTATAAAACTTTATTACTTCACCTCATCCGCTAACCTGATTTCTCGTTCCCGTCTGATTGATGGCCATCAGCGGTGGAGTTGAAGACAACAGATCCCATCATTCCTCGCTCCTTCACAGCGTCATCAAGCTACGGCATTGTTGTTGTTTTGATCGTGCGCCCTCTAGCGGCGGATTTTACAAACTGCACCTTTAAGTTCAATTTCTATTTTAATAACTTTTGATTGCATTTCTAGCAGAATCTCTACGCTGCCTCTGAAGCCTCAAACTGTTTCAGTTGAACACAAACAAATTTTATGTTAAATTACCGTCATGTTAACAATGTTTTTGCTGATCTTTTCCTTTAAGATGTTGATTTGGTTGTTATTTTGTGTATTTGTCTGCAATAGGGCTTTTCAAGCCTGTCAGTATCTGCTCTGGTCTCTATGGAGCAGCAATAGATTTACAGCTGAAATGTCTATAAGAGAGAGTGTGAGCGAGAGAGAGAGAGAGGAGAGAGAGAGAGAGAGATAAAATGAGTGCAGGACTGGAGGTTATCTGTTAGAGTCTGGTCACTCAACGCCCACTGAGTGCAGAGGGCAAGTCCTGTCACAGCCCCGGGGGAGAGCGGCACATGGAAATGAGATGTACAGCGCGGAGGGGGAGAGAAGACGGATGGGATCTATGAGCATCTCAAGCCTCAGAGGAGAACTGAGAGGTCAGCTCATAAGAATTTGACTGTGGAGGTGGTAAGCGCCCACATAACTCTTCCCTCATCTCGCACCTTCATCCACTTTTTCATTACAACCTACACAACATTACACCATCCTAAGGCCCCTCTTGTTTGTAACCGGAAAACTTTGGGGAGTATGTGTGAAAATGTACTATTTAATCGTATTTGGGCTTTTTGTCTTCAAAATCTGAAATATTCCCTTGTGAATATTAATGAGTGAGTTTTCACCCTAAATCTTGTTTACATGTTAGTTCCTAACTTGTGTTCATGGATTTTACTCTGTTTATATGGCGGTGTCATGAAGAGGTGCCGCTTTTAGCTTGAGTTTCTTGTGACTAGAGATGCCTGTAAACAAACTTTTCTTGAAGAGGGAGTTTGAGTGTCAGCAGGAGGGCTTTGACAGTGATAATTTCTTGTCCACAGGGAAGGTGGTATGATGTGTGTGACAGATGTCAGAGATTTCTGACAATGTCTGCAGCTCTGACAGGAAGGATCTTGCTCTCAAAATGTGTGCGTGTACAAAAAGAAAAACACCTGTGCCAGCCAAATCGTAAATATGTCCAAACAAGTTTAGTGACATTGACCCAAAATTACATTTTAGGTGGTCCTCAGTTGTAAATAAAAGACCATCAATTAATAAATCAATTTCCCTTTAAATCTTATAAGGGTTGTTTAAGGTTGTACATCCAACCAACCATCCAACCAACCATCCAACCAACCATCCAACCAACCATCCAACCAACCAACCAACCATACAACCATCCATCCAACCAACCACCAACCAACCAACCGATCAATCAATCAAGGTAATTGAACGACAGAACAAAGGTCCATGTAAACCTGTTTAGACTACTTTAAGATGTTTTTTAGCAGGAAACAGCAAACCCCCAAGCATTCTTTTATGGGAAACAGTGGGTTTGATGTGTCAACTGCACACTTCACCTTCTTTGAAGCAGCAGTGTTGTCTTTAATGCTAATTATCGGGGTGTTACCTCTGGTGTCAATGGTGTGATTTTGTGTCTTCACAGTGATAACAGGTGGCCAGATGGCATGCCATTTCGAACAAAGTGACAAGGAAAATGCAGGGTTTGTGTCTTGTGTTTGGTTCATCAAAATGGTGGAATAAATGTATGGGATGAGTCTTTAGTGGTTAAATGGGCACATGGAACAATATTGAAATTGAATGCATTTTAATATGTGTATGAATGGCAGGGAGAAGCTGCTAAAGGCGCACGTGCCCAGAAGAGTTGGGGTCGTATCATGAATGCCAGACAGAGTTTATTAGGATTAATGGCAAACATCTTTGATGCCAGTGATCTCGGACTTGAAAGAGAATGTTATTGGAATGCTGGAATTAGTTTGCAAAAATGTTATTAGATAGCTTAGGCTGTACAACTAATAACACAGATGAGAGGAACCCGTGTGTGTGTATGTGAGAGTAACGTTTCCCAATGGTCATACATCTTTATATGCACAGTTTAATGTGTGCTGAATTAAATGATCCCTTAAGGTTTCCCAAGGCCTTTCTCTCACACACACACAGCGCTGGAGTGTTTACCTTGGCTTGCCTGTGAATGATGTGACCTTTTCTAAATGTTTAATATATCCACAGTATAGAAAAGAGACACAAACATTTATCCTTGTTAAAAGAGACAGACTTTAAGGGGCGGTTTCCGGACAGGGATTGGCTTATGTTTAGGATATAAAAGTTGTTTTTAAAATCAAACTTTTGTGCATCTTGACACAAACACTCACACTGAGCCGCCTCTAATATTTAAGCTAGTCTGGAAGTAGGCTCAAGCCCTGTCTGGGAAACCTACCCTTAGAGTTGAAAATCTACAGACATACGGTATCTCACAGAAGTGAGCACACCCCTCGCATTTTTGTAAATGTTTTATTATATCTTTTCATGTGACAACACTGAAGAAATGACACTTTGCTACGACGTAAAGTAGTGAGCGTACAGCTTGTATAACAGTGTACATTTGCTGTCCCCTCAAATGTTCTGAGCATTGACAGGCTGACCCCCCACCCCTTCAACCTCTGGAGCAATGCTGGCAGCGCTCATTCGTCGATTTCCCAAAGAAAACCTCTGGATGTGACGCTGAGCACGTGCCTTCAACTTCTTTGGTCGACCACGGCGAGGCCTGTTCCGAGTGGAACCTGTCCTGTTAAACCGCTGTATGGTCTTGGCCGCCGTGCTGCAGCTCAGTTTCGGGGTCTTGGCAATCTTCTTATAGCCTAGGCCATCTTTTTGTAAAGCAACAATACTTTTTTTCAGATCCTCAGAGAGTTCTTTGCCATGAGGTGCCATGTTGAACTTCCAGTGACCATTATGAGAGAGTGAGAGCAAAAAAAAACAAATTTAACACCTGCTCCCCATTCACACCTGATACCTTGTAACACTAAAGAATCAAATGACACCGGGGAGAGTAAATGGCTAATTGGGCCCAATTTGGACATTTTCACCAACTTTTTTGTTGCCAGCGGTTTAGACATTTATGGGGACAGCAAACTTACACTGTTATACAAACTGTACACGCGTTACATTGTAGCAAAGTTTCATTTCTTCAGTGCTGTCACATGAAAAGATATAACAAAATATTTACAATAATGTACTTCTCAATGTAAAACTCACTTCTGTGAGGTACTGTAACTTATTACATTCTTGGCCAATTTCACCATTACCAGTTAGTAATCTGAATCAAGCAAGCCAGATTTCCATGTAATAACTGTGCACTGCAAAAAAACTTTATTTTATTTTAATTTTTCGTGTATACTAACTAAACTGTAATTGTATGGAATTTTACCGTTTTGTACAGATTTTTTTAAAGAGATGGTTCTCCCAAAAATGAAAATTCTGTCATAAATTACTCATCATCAAGTTGTTCCAAACCTGTAACCCTTTAAACCTTTGCTAAACACAATGGAAGAAATTAGGAAGAATGTCCGTAAACAAACCGATCTCATCGGCCATTGACTCCCATAGTATTTATTTGACCTACTACGGCACTACGGATGAGATCTGTTTGGTTACTGACAGGCTCGTACTTCCAGGGGAAACCCAATGGATAGCTTTCTCCAGTCATTTTCAAGCCCCTTGGGTTCAAACACAGCGACTAAATGCTGGAAGACAAAAGTGGAGATGTTTGTCACCGGTGTAATTCATATGGAAATCACACGCACAAACGCACACACACACGCAGTAAGAGGAACTGCTCGAGGGTGTATTGTTGTAATTCGCAGTTCAATTTAAGAGTCATCTGTTTAAATTAGAGAGCAGAGGCAGTGCGTGTGCGTGTGCGTGCGTGTGTGTGTGTGTAAGTATTCATCAACATTGCGCCGAATGTGTGCAGATGTAAGCGTGAGAAGAACAGCATGTGAATCTGTTTGTCCCTTGTTTAATTTGTGTGATAGGGCTGATCCATCGTCAAGATAAGACAGAAAATCCTGAACATAGAATCCAGCAGATGATGTTAAACATGCACATCATGCATTAAAACTACACGATAAAAGGATTACAGATTGCCCATAAATGAGCCCAGTTTAACACTAAAACAAACGTTTAAAGGGGTCATATGGCGCGAACACGTGCTTTTCTGTGTCTTTGGTGTGTTATATGTTGCTCATGCATGTATTAGACACATAAAATTGCAAAAATTTAAGTGTCGGAACAAAAGATGCATTTTTATCTAAAGGCGAATGCTCACCCAGACCTGCCTGAAACGCCTCGTGTAACCACACCCCCACAACCTGATGTTCCACATATGGTGAGAGGCGTTATATTCCGTCACACGCTTGCAGCATTCGACCAATCACTATGCACTGGTTAACTGGCCAATCATAGCACACCTCGCTTTTCAGAGCAGCGGGGCAAAGAGGATATACAAACATGCCTGGTATGTGAAAAATACAACGATTTTATACCATAAATCGTGTATACACATTGCATTACATCTAAAACTATAATATTAATTTTAGCCGTGTCATATGACTCCTATAGATATCTGTATACCACTGCGACTTCAAACATTGTGGCGGAACCTCAAGGTCACTTGGGATGGCATGAGGGTAAGTATTTTAGAGAATTTACATGTTAAAATGAACTATTTCTTCAATATTCGTGTCTAATAATGGGCTCATCAAGAAAATATTGTTTTCAGATGGGTAGGGTTGCACCAGTCGTTCATAAGTTCTTTCTCAAATGAGAATGTATATTCCACACTAGAGGCTTAGTAACTACTAGCTAGCTTGTGACTTTCTCTGTACGTTATTCAGTTGCACCATTTGGTCAAGGTAGAACCTGAGCCATTGAAAGAGAGAGTTGCGTCAACTCCGTTGACTCCAATGAGTTTTAGTTCCTGGAAGTTACTAGTTACGCATGGACCTGCGTCTAAACAGACCAATTGTGACGAACTAAACCCATTTAAAGACGTAAGTTGTTTAATTCATTTGAAAATAAAATAAATAAACCATTTAAAAAGAAAACATAACTTCCTGGAACTATCTAAAGGACTTGAACTTCAGTTGTCGCGACTCTCTCTCAACAGCTCTGGACAGAAGGTAGACCGTAGTTCGTAAGCTTTCTTTAAAGTAATGCATAGTCTTATATGACGGTTACCTTCACTAATCCTATAGCAGCCTTTAAAGAGTACATAACTAGGGATCTTTAATGTCCTACTTTGGTTAACGGAGTGTCCGACAACAACTTTATGTACATAGAAGGTGTAAAAACACTATTATTTCGTAATAATAGGCAGTTATTATTACCTTACTTCTTGACTGACTCTCAAATGATTCGTTCCCCAATTCATCCGTCTAATCCCCTCCTTTCCGCTAGCCTAGTCTGATGTGATTGGTCAGATGGTCACGTCTGCTGTGATTGGTCTACCGTGAATGAGGCTCACGAGCTACAGTGTTTGGGGGAGAACAGTGAAGTTTTCGCGGGCAGTCCTATAAAAACGTAGGCGGAGACTATATGTAGTGACATAAATCTGTGACGGTTTGTGAATCAGACTAGGAAAGACTTGTTTGAGTGATTCGGAGTAACTTTGTTATTCATTCACCTTCGGATTTACAACTTGGCAGATTGTTACCTTTCAATCACGGCAACATTACACACGGCATGAAATGTAATTTTCATGATCTCATGTTATGTAGTCTTTAAATTTGTGAGCAAAAGTTTTGTCAACGTGTTGTGAATTTCAATTCGTTCTTGATTTAAAAGGATTTTACCTCACATAATAACAAAAACAAGTTGTTATTAATAATACTACCTTAAGGGGTTATTGTTCTGTAGAAGACCTGCTAATAAAGTCATTTTATCACATACTTTTCTTTATTTCTAAAGGTAAGTAAGGGTAAATAGCATTATCATTTATGTTTAAAGTATTGAAGTATGTCGAGTATTGAAGAGCTTATTCATTTAGTTCAGCGAGTCTGTTATTTTAAGTTACTGCTGACCAGAGCCTTCCGGTAATATTAAGTTTATACATAATGCTACGCTTCAATTAAAATAAATGTGCAGCGCAAAAATAGTGCGACAGTTGTAACATACTGCCCATTTATGATCAAATTAGTTGTATGGTAATGTGATCATAACATGTACGTCATGAAGAAAACAGCTTGACTGATATGACTGGAGTCTTCTCAAGCCCCACTCCAACAAACACTGTAAGCTCCAGCGAGGGTCCCTGACTACTAAACAATACCGGGCCCAGAATGTTCTTGGTACGGTCCTACACGCAGATATTCACGCAGCACACACTCCGTAAATGTGGAGGTTGGTTGTCCTGTTTCCTTTATTACAGACACACCTGACCTGTCACCTGTCTGTCTCTCTGTGCCGTGCGATTGATCAGAGGTCTGTAAACAGGAAATGAGTTGGCATTTCTCTGTAATGAAAAATACAGTTTCCTGCCCGCATTCACTGAGATTGACATTTTCCATTATGGCCTAAAAATGTACATATGTTTCTCTATGAGAGCGCCGTGTGCTGGTTTCTGCATCAGTTTTTTGGTCAGGTCATCAATCTAAGCCTCTCTCTCTCTCTCTCTCTCTCTCTGCACCGTTCACCAGAGTGATTTATTGAAACAGAGGTGGCGGAACCCAATGGTGCTGGGGGCCGGTAATTCCTGATAAAAACTTGGATAAAAGCAATTTAATGCCATCAGTCATGTAATACTGGCCTCTGTCATGGAGTGTATGCACTGAAGAGAAAGTGTGTGTGTGCGTCAGTGCCCTAACGCATCACTTTTTTTAAAAACAATACTGAAAGACCACTTAGAAACTAAAGTCATCTGTCTGATCGAACACAAATGCTGCTCTGAAAATTCAATTGGCATTAGAATTACAAGCATAACCTGTAAAATTAATACAGTTTTTAATTAAATTAATCTATATTACAGGACAATATATTATATTGTATTATACACTCTTAAAATGGGGGGTTATATTCAACTTTTACAGTATAATGTAGTGTTATCTATAGTGACTTGATAAACTCTAATAATTACAAATAATTTAACATTTACTACAGCAAGGTTCAAATGGTTTTGGGGCAGGCACGGTAGTCTAGTGGCCAAGCAATGTACAGGACAATATATTATATTGTTATACACTCTTAAAATGGGGGGTTTATTCAACTTTTACTATCTATAGTGACTTGATAAACTCTAATAATTACAAATAATTTAACATTTACTACAGCAAGGTTCAAAATCACTATAGTTTTGGGGAATTTTACCACAGTTCACTATCACTGTAGTTTAGTCAGGGCTGTCGCAATGTCAGATTTTCACTTCATGGTTATCGTGGGCAAAATAATTCACGCTAACAATATCATCATGATATCTATTAAAACATTTTATGACCAGATACTGCAGTCAGTTGAATTCATGTTTAATTTTGTTTATTGTGTGTCTTTATTTTTGGACAGCTTGTAACCATTGTGTCTCTTAAAGGACCCGTTTTTTCCCTGTTTTCGAAGCTTTGATTGTATTTTGGGGGTTTTAACAATGGATGTTCATGTTTCTAGTTTCAAAAAACCCTTTTTTATTTTACATATTTCAAGTCTATTGTCCACCGCTGTCTCTCTTCTCACGAAACGACTGGATTTCTTCCGGTCATTTCAAAGTCCCGCCTTCCGAAACGCTCTGATTGGATACGTTGACCAGGTCTGTCGTGATTGGTTCCCCGCTTAGAGTGTGTGTGTGAAGATGTCCCACCCATACCATCTCAGCGAGTTCCGCTCCTCAAGCTGTTGTGATTGGTCGGTCCCCATCTCAGTGCACGTGAATTCATAAGCTTTGGCTTTTAGGAATAAACAGTAAAAATGGCGTCAACTTCACTTCATCGGTTAAAAACATGCGGTTCCATCGAAGTGTAACGGAGGTCTGCTAGTGCATACGCAAACGTCTTTGCTAGAAAACACGTTTTTTCTACTATGGCGAGGGAAATGACACCGGACCGAATGGCGTCAGACCGGTTATCACTTATAACAGAAGTGTTAGTTTTGCCTTTTTATATTGGGCCCGAGTTGGATAATAAAACAAGCAGATTGACTAGGGGACTGCAAGCAGGACTTCAGAGGACGTTTCAAAGAAGTGTTTTAGAGGTATGCGCACACACACACAATATCAGTGTTATGCACAGATCAGCTTTCACAGCCGAGGTTGAAGTCATGGAAGCTGTTATTTGACCGTTGGTTATCTTAATTAGAATGTGTGTAGCTGAATTCTTATGACCAGCTGTAGGACTGTGATGAAAGAGAAAGTGATGAAGCGCGTAGCTCAGTCAAATGTTTACAATCTCTGATAACCAAACACTACCTCTTCTCTAAGGAAGACCTCGCCCCTTTTTTGGCGTATTCATTTGGGCGGAGGTTATTAAAAGCACTCGGAATAGTGACATCATGTACCCGGGAAGTAGAGGGCTGTAGTCCGATTCCAGCCGTTCTCTGTAGTCCTTGAAATGGGAATACTGTTAAAGACAATATCTCGCTTGGCATTTAACTTTGAGCTTTATCCTTTTGCAGGTATTATTTATGCTATAATAGCAATATTACACACAAACTAAAGTTTGAAAAATGCGATCCCGGGGAATGGCCGCTTTAAGGCAAAAACGTGTGCTGAATTTTTTACATTTACATTATTCACTTTATCACATATGTAGATTTAATTGGTATATTGTGACACTACAGTATAGGATATTATATTTTTCATGTGGGGTGTTGCAAATATTATAGACAAAATGATGCCTCAAGGGGCCGAGTATATTACTCCAATCCAGTCTTTGATTCTTCAGTAGAAAGTGGAGCCAGATTGAGCATCAGCACTGGCATTACCAGTTAGTGACTGGTCCCTCGATGTGCCGTCTAAGTAGTGCATATTCCCTCAGGAAAATGGGGCACGCATGGTATGTTGAAAATGCTGTCAGGCACTGATACTATATAGTCTGTGAGAAAACAAAAAGTCAAGAAAATCTTTTGCTGGCAGCCGAAATTAGACCAACTTCATGTTGTTGTTTGGATGATCAGGTTCTTGTTTCTCTGAAAATTGTGCAGTGATTGGACTATTCCCACAAGGTCCCCCTCCTCCCACATTGCTATAGGAACTTTTCAATCAAAGCAGGTCACAACCAAGTCTTACCATCTGTCTGTGATAAATATCTTGCTTGTTATCACTTTTCAGAGATGTTATTTCACTGTTAATGGTGTCGCACTCCGACAGGTTTTCTGGCTCCTAGATTGAGTGTGGCCTCTGAGGTCGTATCAAGTTCCATGTCAACCATCAGTGCTTACAGGAACATACCCTGTTCTTCAACATCGCTCTCTCTCTCTCTTCAGAACTCCTGTCTGGAACAACAAGAGGAAGGGAAACTAGAAGTGTGTGTGGGGGGGGATGCTGCAAAATTGAAAAGCAGAAAGAAAATGAGTTTTCAAACGAATTTTTGCCAGGGGAATGCAACACGGCTGTTGTGTCCCTCAGGTGCCGGATGTGGAGGTGTTATAATCATTAGTCCAGATAGAGAGACAGTGTAAAAGAGAAGAATCTACGAGGGCATGGAGGACGGGGCGTGTGGGAGACAGGTCTCTAAAGATACTGTAAGACACAAACCAAAGTGCATCAAAATAAACCCATGATCATGATGATACATGACCCCTTCGCTTCACGTTGTGGTCCTGGATTTATTTAGTGCTTACAACCAGCTGGCTGTACATTATCCCTTACAAAAAACATATCTAGTAAGTTTAGTTTTAATTCAGTGGCAAACTTTTTTTTTAAATCATCATCACTGCAAATACGCGTTTACATATCCTTTAGACACTAGATCAGATAGTAATTATAATGCATATTTTATTGTTTTACTGCTAATTTCTTAATGTCTTTTATAAAGTTCATTTTTAATATTCATACATTTTTTTTAATATATACATTTAATATTAAATGTAAGCTGCTAAAAGTTGTAATTGCAGTAGAATACAGTATAATAAAATAAAATAATTTGGGTTCAAGACCCAAAGTGCTTGACCCTGAAGTCACTGCTTGCAGCTATAATTAATTAATTAAATTAATTTGTTCTTTTTCATCACGAGAGACCATTAGCGGTGTCGTTTTTTAAATTTACATTTAAGATCAGTTCTTTGGGCATGTTCTGGTTGAAATGCACAGGACAGTGAAGTCCAGACGGGGTAGAAATGAGGGAAACAGCATCTGGAAGTCACCAATAAACCAATGTAATGTGTTGAGGTGCTTCCCACAAGGCCGAGGTTCTGACTGAAGTGTTTTATAAAGTTACAAATGGGCTGGTCTGTCCATTGAGCCGTTAATGGAATGGTAAGTACTGCTTGTAGAACCACAACTGTTGTCTCTGAGAGCTGTGCACATTCAACATGCAATTGTATATATATATATATATATATGCTCTTCTTTTGTTGGATTGGCTATCTCATGATATTAGCCAGGACCTGTAAAGAAATAAGTCTGTTAACAAGAATAGGTTTGTTAGATGAAATGTTAAGGTTGAACAGAGGGAGAAATAATGTTACCTGTCACTCTGCAAAGACTTTTCCTCCATCGCAGCGACATTTCCCCTGAGCATCATGGGCTAAAGTGCTTCACTCATGGGCACGATGGAGCTTTTAGGAACTGTCCGTTTTTCAGTCTTCCGCCATCAGGGACTCTATTTGTCATGTTTCCATTACCTGCCCAAAACCTGTACCGCTGAAACCACTCAAGAACATAAACCAAGTGAGAACATGTTTACACAGAACAACTCTCTCAAGACCTCATGATGGTGTTTAGGGGGTTCCACGCTGGGTATTAAAGAAATACTTCACCCAAAATGGAAAATTCTGTCATGGTTTACTCACACTCTTGCCGTGTTAAACCTGTATGCTGTTGTTTTACTGTGGAAATATGAAATGATATTTTTTCAAAGCTATATTTAAAATCTACTCACTACAGACGGTTTCAACGGTAACAACATAAACGTTATGTAGCCCAATTTAATGACTATTTTATTTGAAAAAACGTTTACTCAAAGGTTTTTCTGGGACTCAGAAAGGTTCCTCTATGGCAGTGGTTCTCAAACCAGGGGGTCGGCCCCCTCGGGGGCTCCAAGATGGATCCAGGGGGGCCACAGATTTTGTGTCATTTTATGAAGTATCATGAATTTTATGCAATCAAACAAGACCAAATAAGACCACCAACATAAAGAACTGATGTTCCAGCTTTGTATGGATATGTTTTGCTTTAATTAAAATTGTAAGTTTTAGATTATACCGTAAGTCTTTCTTTGGTGGTCCACAGACTCGGAGTGATGCACTCTACACAAAGAGGGCCTTACAACGAAAAAGTGTGAGAACCTCTGCTCTATGGCATCTCTGTGAAAACACCTTCGGTTTGACTTTTTCTCTTATTTATCCTGCAGCATCTTGCTTGGCTCCTGTGTAAATACGTTAGCTTGAGGATTGTTATTAGCAAGGCTTGTTAACACAACTGCAATGACGGAGGTGCAGATTTGAACATAGCACTTTCAGTTATAGTCTGTCCCACGAGATCTCTGCCACTTCTGTGTGAATCTGCCTCTGTAGCAGTGTGGATCTGGATGGTGCGTGAACAGTTGGGTAACCTAAAGAAAATTTGGTTTCATCGACCAGAGCAGTCTGCGGTATTTTTAACCCACTTTTGAGACTGTTGTTATGTGCACCAGCTGTTTACCCTGCGCTGATTTAATAGTGAGAAGAGAGAAAGGATTCAGAGCTAATGTACATTCATAATCTAATCAAATCGATGAAGAGTCGTGCTGACTCTCTCATCTTTCTGATGAATTTCATCTGAAGTATGAAAGCACTTTCGCGGGTCACCCAGACGGGCCGTTTACAGCCGAATGATTAATGACATCTAAAAACGAAGAACAGAAAATCACATATTTCCTTTTCAGACCCTTTAAGAGCAAAATTAGAGCCTGTTGAAAATCACATCACGCACAAATTTCATTTCTACTCCTTCAAAACAATGATTGTCGACAGGACCAGAAAAACCCTTTATTGCAGCATATCTGAGACATGAGATATATTTCAAGTAATACAGTAATTTAAGAGGCTAAACTCAATTTGTTGGCTGGGAAACGCATTAGAGAGAATGTGAATTGTAAAGCACTCGAGTGCCAGCAAAATAAAACCAATACATATTTTTTAAATACACTGTGTGAATATTAACACGAATCTTCATGCCAGCCAAAACAAACTGTATTAAATCTGTGATTTACATAATGTCTTTGTCATCTGAGGTCTTCACGGCCGTGTCAGGTCCCTCCGTGCCCGAGTCATATCTCAGCACTAGAATATCATCGAAACATGACGGTGGGCTATTTTGCCTCGGGGAAGCAAAACATAATTCCAACCTCCTGGCGGCAAGTTTTGCGCCGGCAAGCATCCCTCACATTTTTCCGAAACTGTACCTAGTTATTGTTATTATGTGATACCGAGAGGTCAAAAGCCCTGAAGTTAGATCAGTCCGCACTGTATGACACAGCATTTTATGAAACTCTTTTATTAGATTTCCGCACATTCAAACACAGCACCGATAGAGGGAATAGGACCCTGGGGAGAGAAAGAGAGAGATCTGAAGGAGGAACGGGCTTTATGAAACTCACTATTGAAAAGGCAACAAACTGATCCTGCCAACAAACAGCCTTTGATAGAGCTGAACTCAATTGAATTGAGTCAAATCTAATTCCACTGAACTGAAAGCAGGCAGAGAAAGAAAGCCAGACAGCGATATGGATAGATGGTGAAAGGAGGAGAGAGCCCGGCGAAGCAGATTAGAGTCTCCGGGGATGTGGAAGCCGTCTGAACAGGTGTTTGTAGAGGGAGAGAGAGTGCAGTAAACTGAACTGTACCAGTGGCTTCAGTACTACAAGTTCTCTCCGGAGGTGTGCGAGCGTGCCGTGCCGTTTGATGTTCGCGGAACCGAACTGATTTTGATGTGCCGTCCTGTGTGGATTCAGCGGGGGAGATATGCCACACGCATGCACACACCGAGATGGCCTTCTGATGTCTGCAGTTATTGACTTTTTCTCTTTTCCGAAAGCTCTCACTTCATATGCCTGATAGTGGCTGTCAGTCAAGAGTTTCAGCGGAGAGGAAGTCAGTGGCAGGAGATACAAGCCGTCATCTTGTTGTCAGGACGTTTGTCTGGCGAACACAATTAGAGTACATAACGTGCTTTATGCTTTGAACAGGAAGCTTGTGATTCAATGTTAAATTAAGCCAAAACGAAGGTGTAACTCGGCTGACGTTCTCTTTAAAGTTCTGTTAGGTCTACATGATCAAAAATATCTGGATTGTTAAAGAGATTCTTTCATCATTTACTCACCCCTATTGGGATTCTGAACCTGTGTGACTTTCTTTTTCCTGCAGAACACAAAATAAGATGTTTTGAAGAACGTTGGTAACCAAACAACACTGAACCCCATTGACTTCTATAGTATGAACACAAAACCACTGAGAGTGACATTTCTCAAAATACCTTCTTTTGTGTTCCAAGAAAGTCATACATATATGTGAACTATCCCTTTAAGAGTGTTTTAAAAACATTTTATGTTATAAAAATGGTTTTAAAACGTTATTATTTGAGTGAACTATCCCTTTAAGAGTGTTTTGTGAACATTTTGGATGTTCTAAAAAACTATTTTACAACATTATTCTTACATTTGACTTCTATTGTATGAACACAAAACCACTGAGACATTTCTCAAAATATCTTCTTTTTGTGTTGCAAGAAAGTCGCACATATGTGAACTATCCCTTTAAGAGTGTTTTAAAACATTTTGTTGTTATAAAAACGTTTTTAAAACGGTATTCCTACATTATGCAAGTTAACTATGCCTTTAAGAGTGTTTCATGAAGATTTTTGATGTTACAAAAATGTCACAACATTGTTCTTACATTTGACTTCTGTTGTATGAACACAAAACCATGTAGACATTTCTCAATATATCTTCTTTTGATTTCCAAGAAAGTCGTACATATGTGGACTATCCCTTTAAGAGTGTTTTGAAAACATGTTGGATGTTCTAAAAAACGATGTTACAACATTATTCTTACATTTGACTTCTATTGTACAAACACAAAACCACTGAGACATTTCTCAAAATATCTTCTTTTGTGTTCCAAGAAAGTCATACATATATGAACTATCCCTTTGTGTTGTAATTTATGTTATAAAACCGTTGTCACAACATTATTCCTACATTATCAGTGAAGCGTTTAAAACGCTCTCAAAAACATGTTCATAACTTAATGGAAATGTTAAAAAAACGTTGTTAGAACATATTTGTGCTAGCTGGGAAACAGACAAAACTAACCAGAATATTATTGTTTCTATTAGGCTCCCAGAGATGTCTGACAAAACAAAATAAAAAACAAAGCTTTTTGTTTAAGTTTAAGCTTTTGAAACAGTCCAACGGTGTGTTAACATTGAAAGGAACTTCACCGAGTCTCCGCGCTTGTGAAGTGAAGACGTTATCCTGATGAGAGCCGACAGGAAAAGGTGAACAAAAGGAGAACAGAGAGAGAGAGAGAGAGAGAGGTAAGGAGGCAGTGCTGGAAAAGGGCAGATCTCCACCTATCACCATTCTTGTTTTGTTCTGTCTGTTTGTCAGAAAGATGAAAGAGTTCAAACTTCAGACAGAAATCAAAGCCTGTCAATACACACCCACATCACTGCAAGTCTAATAGAGACATCATCACCTGTGAGAGCAAAACTTCTGCGTGAGTTACATCAGTCCAGCTAACATATGCTCATACACAGATGGGACGGGGGTCACGTGAGGGGGTCAGATCCAGTATCACGTCCACATGGATCTATCTGACGTGGATGGAAATATCTTCAGCTGCTGTTCTGGCTTGGCGTGCGCATGAATTGAGTGTTATTTTGATAGCACACCCTCTCACATTGACTGAAAGTAAAGCCCATATAAATACATTTAAACTATAGCAATATTTTTTTGTTAAGTGTGCACATAAACCTAATTTCATTTTTTCAACTGAATCAGGAAATATAACAAATGTAAGGTGTTGGTTCTCTTGAAGTACTATTTAGTAAAGATCTTTAAGTCTCCAATCTGACTTCTGGTTTTCTGTTAATAGATCTGAAAAACAAACTCTTTATGCTGGACCTTGTTGTCACTGACTGGTTTCCATCTGTTCTGCTGAGAAAATCGAATGTTAAAATCAAACACAATAAAACGATACAAAAATGTTGAGGGTGCACACCCCCTTTGCATTCATAGGTTTTATTTTTTTTACTTCTTTAAAAAAACATAATTTCCTTTAAAAAAAAATAATTAAAATGAAAATACATATTGCAGGCATAGGCGACCCATTTTTTTAATCCATTCCCACGTCTCTTTAACTTCCGCTTCATGCCCTCTCACAGATGACATCACCAACATAAGTCACACGACAACACCGACAGAGCCAATCCGGTCGCTGCAAAGACGCAATCCAAAGCGGAGCGACTTCCAAACTTTTATCTGAAGATAAAACCATCAAGTGTTGCATATTTCGTAGACAGAATATATTGTATCTGTTAATAAGTCCCGGCAAATCAACTATGTCAGGACGGAGAACGCATGAAGCTCCTCACAGCCTCTCGATGTCTCTGTATTTTTTGCGTAGGATGGAGACCTGGTCTTTGAAGAGCACGGGATCCAAACGCAACTGAGAGTGGATGAGAGGCATGAAGCCAAACCAACTTGTGAAAGAGTTCATGCAGGACTGACGCTGTGCAAAGTGGTCTGGGTCAGCCCATCGAGACGCCTTAGAGCCCTAAGAGAGAGAGAAGAGAGAGAGGTGTCTATGTACGGTTCGCCGAGCAGATTATAAATGAAAGCTGGAACATGTTACTGGAATTGGGCTGCATTTTCGAGGACTCGAACAGACAGAACAAACACAGTGTGTTCATTTCACGACTCAGAGAACAGACAACAGTTATGATGAGCGAATGCTGAGGATAGATTTGTCACAGTACCATGAACATATCACATGATATACCAGCAGATGTATCACGATACCAGGTACAGCAATGTTTAAAAAGGAGTGTTAGGCTTATTTAATGTAAAACTAAACGGCCAGTAGGTGAAAGCAATTTTTTACTGAGTCAGCGAATCATTAAACTGATTTGTTCAAAACGACTCATTTATTCAAGAATGAAGCAAGCGACTCACTGAATCATTATCTCGTCCGAGTCGTTCAAAACACAAATTCATTTAGGAAAGAAACATCACAAAAAGGCAGCTGTAAGCCAGAGCCGTTGAAAAACAGAGTAACGACACTCAAATATTACCAACGGACGTCTATGAGAGTGTCGTAAATCCGTTTTTTTCAATGGCTCTGATGTAAGCGTTCAAATTAACGTTAATGCGCATGTCTAACATTACTTACGGTACTAATACTATCGATTAAAAAACAGAGCGACGTCGCGGGTATTTTAAATTCTCCGTGAACCGGAAGCTGCGATCGTTTTTACTTCGGTATTCTGACGCATCTCATTTGAAAAGGAATTTCGAATGGGGAAAATAGTGGGCGGGGCCTTGCATTTTTCACTGCCAATTGATTGGATGTATAAAAACAGCGGTTGCATTTTGAAATGAAACTGGCCGTAGACTGACAGTTGAAGGGGAGGAGTTAACAGATGCTCCGCCCAAGCCACCTAACAAACGTCATTTAAGATGGATAGTCACTAGAGAGCGGAAGTGCAATTTCAGATTTTACCTGAAGATTATGAGGGCACATGAAGTCTAAAAAGAAAATGACCCACATTGATAAGCTATTTACAATAAACGCTGCAATATTTCATGAAAAAATAGGAATTGTCATTTATTTCAACGGGACTTTAAAGCTTTGGCCTCGCGGTGCTACGTAGCCCGGTAGGGGAGAGTGGGGATTTTTTACTCATGTGGTCCTCATGATAAAACAAAATGAGGCATACGTGCAATAAAAGTATTTAATCTAATTTCAGGATGTTTCCTATCAATCTAAATTACAAGAACAGATATATGAGTTTTAAAAATATGGCTTCTTATAAAAAAGTGCTCTTGTGGCTCAGTTTGCCCCGTGATAGGTGTAAGTTGATCCGAGTCAGGGGGTAAGATGAACCATATGAGGATATACACATGCAACTGAATTTGAATTTAAACCATGTTTTTAAATATTTACCTTCTAAAAAAGTAATTCAATCATTATTTTCCCCTTACAAATACTAATAGTTATTTTTTTGAGCTAACTTAAACAAAAAAAGAATCAAATAAACTTTACATTTCAATATCTTTAATTTGCAATATCTTTCGGTTTGCATTTCTGAAATAACTTGTCTTGTGAAACACCAAGGTCGTAACCTTCCAAAAACAGACTAAACAGAGTTTGTTGATTAAAAATAAATGAATTTCTGCTCTCACTTTGTCTGTTTTTGTAGATTCTTGGCATTATACAGTGCTTTTTAATGCCAAACATGTGAGGCCATTAGTGACTTAAGTTGGAAATAATATACTGTATATGAGTAAAACCAGGTGTAAATGCTTTTCTGACATAATCAGAGAATATTTAGTGTACTTTGGTGTACACTGTCCAGAAACTCAGTATACTAAAGTAAACGTAATGAACTAAAAAGTTATGTGATATTTCATTGAAATTAAACAGGTTTAAAAATGAGACATTTAAGATAACTTAAGTGTCGACACTGGATCAATATAACCCACAGCATTTGGCTCACTTTGCCCTTATAGCTGACAATTGTGAAAAAATTAGCAAGATTACAAATTCAGGCTACTATTTAGCCAAATTTGGTATATCAATAAATATTTTTAGACCTGGCTTTGATGTACCAGCCATTACAGCTGATATGCAAAACTTTTACTTTGACAAGCCAAAATCAGCTTTATTTACGCTGTCAGATTCTCCCATGTGCTTCACATTTGCACATTCTGGCAGAGATAATGGGTGATTCCAAAATGTACAGTAAATGACAACAAAAGTGTTCAGTCGCTGAGATACAGTGGGTGGATCAACCCACTGGCTCATCTTACCCCACTCTCCACCTACACCGTGCAACACTAGCTAAGGAGTGTAATGTTATGAGACTACTCATAAAACAACCAGAAATGAAATAAAGTCGAAATATAGAATAGTACAGAAGTATATAAATAAGAGATCTTTGAATGCAAAACAGTGGTATAAACAGTGAGGAGGACAGAGAGAAAGATGCGGCAACCTTCCTGTCAATCATTAATCTCGTCTCTCCATGCAGACGTTCATCAAACAGCCCAATTCTGCTGAATCAGGTGCACACATACAGCCCCGGGCACATCATCCATCACACGCCGCACAGGCGTTTCTGACCTCGATAGGGAAATCACACACTCGCCTATTTACAGTGACGCACACACACATTCGCACCTGCTGCATCATGGTCTCCTTGTATTGTTTCTTCTGTGTGACTTTGATTGGCGGGAGTTTGGTTACGGCGGAGACGAGGAAATTCATGAGGATGTCCTCACAGTTGGCCAACTGGTCCACCATCGAGAGCAGGGACATTGGCAGGTAGTATGTGTACAGATGATGATAATACCTGAGTAAAAATAGAATGATTCGAAATATTACTACGTCAAAACAAAACCAGGAATTGCAAGAAAGACAAAACTGATGCGTAAAAGAAACTTAATTGACAGCTTTATTTATTGAATTAATTGAATATAATGTTCGTCTGGGTGAGACTGGCAGAGACTGACAGAGAGAGAGAGAGAGAGAGAGAGAGAGAGAGAGAGAGAGAAAGAGAGAGAGGGGTCAAAAAGTGCCCTGCCGTGAGAAACTCTGAAAGACAGATGTTTTAATTTCTGTGAGCGACACCACCAGTTTCTCTCACCGTGCTTATTAAACCAAATCTTTTCCTGCCTGCAGACGTTTCCTCTCTTCTCTCTCTCTCTCTCTCTCTCTCTCTCTCTCTCTCTCTCTCTTTGAGGGACAGCCATCAGAGCGTCTCTCAGGCCTGCAGGTGGCTTATCTCACTTCACACGTTTATTTATGTATTTTCCTCCTGCGCACTTTAAGCCGCGGGTCACTTTGCAGGTGGTGTGTCGGCTCGCTGACCGGTAGCATAGCGGTTAATCTGTGTGTCGGCCGTGTGATGTGTCAGTTTGAAGGTCTGTTTGTGTACGCGCACGTTTGGTGTGTGAGTGATCGGCGCAGAGACCTTCAGCTAAAACAAACTGTGAACTCCATCTCACCTGTGCCATTTATCGTTAAAATACGGCCAGTGAAGCTGTCAGAGGGAACATTTATTACCCGCTTTAATATCAGCCTGTCTCTGAGCCATCTCTGTACCGCGTTTAGCTTCACAAGCTCCTGACTCTGACCTCACAAGCCTCTTGTTCAGATTCCCTCGCCCTTTTTCCATCAAAATGGTGTTGGAGATGTTAGTCTGGACCGGTGCTGTGTGTTGTGGGTTGGATCATCTCTCCAATGCTTAATGTTTACATCTAGTCTCAGATCAGAAACCAGTCCTGACAGTGGGGTTGGGTTGACACAATGTATTTAAACATAATGTTTGATATTTAAAATAATTTGTATTTTAAGTTTTTAAGCTATGAAAGACTTGTTATAATAAACAAAACTACATTGTTAATGTAAAATTTTCCTGCAGCTGGGGCACCATCATTTTTTTTCCCCTGTAAAAATATTTTTTTATAGAGTATCTTCACTTAAATTCCAAAATTGAAGCAGTCAGAAGCTGGAAATTCAAGGCCTGTTCACACTATGAACAATATCTTTAAAAATAACGAAAATAAAAAGTTTTAAAATCATTATACATTTAAGAGTCTACCACAACAGAAACAATATCATTGGCATTTCTTTCACAGGTTTTCCTTTCAAGCTGATGACTCATGAAACATTGATATTTTTTATGAACAAATGTATGCAGCCTTAAAACATTTTATTTATTTACTTACTATGTATATACATTTATTTTTATATACATTTCATCATGTTATCATACATTGATGTGAATGCAAATATAGTTAATGTACACTGTAAAAAACTGTCATTTTACAGAAATTCACTCTTTTATTTGACAGAATTTTTTGTCAAAATACACACAAATGTACATGTTGGTTGTAAAATAACATGTAAATAACATGTTACTTTATGTTTTTTTCTGGCGCTCCAGATTCCGGAATATAACTGCTTTTTTACAGTGTAGCATTATAGTTCTCTTTTTTATTTATACTTTATTTATGGCTTATATTTACAGGGCCCTAAGACCAGCAGAGACAGTTATTTGGCTTTTTTACATAGCATATAAATGACTTTACTGATCTTGATGTCTCGAGTGATGAAATCAGATCGGCTTGTATTAAAAACCAATGCAACAAGCAATATTTGCCCTCCCTGATGTCAAAAGCATATCAGGTTCAAATATCACCTGTCGAGCATCACTGCTCGCACCAGCACTTCTTAAGAAAGTAAGAGAATGTTAAAATTACTACAAGCTGCCAATTCCTGACATGTGCATTATACATATATCACAGCTGATATTACCCTCATGTGAAACTATTAAGCAGGCTACAATTTATGCCCAAAAGTGTTCTGGAGCCAAATCACCAAACAGAGCCGCCTGACAAATGTTTGTTTGCTCAAATCCAGAGAAATGACTTTCTAATCACATCTGAAAGATTCCTCAATAAAGCACCACGCATCCATGGCCTGTATTTCACATTTTACACACAAAGGAAAACAAATCAGTCTCGTGTCTCCAGAGGGAAGCCAGTGTACTGTGTAAAAGCCCTGTGGTATTTTCAGAGGGACTTTGATCCATGACTCTGCTGAAGAATAAAGCTGCCTTTATGTTCCTGCCTTAAATGTTATGATATCTTGTTTATTAACTGATCATGTGACTTGTTATTGGCATACAGTAATAGTAAGACACCTCTTCTACATATAGCTCTCCGAGGAGTGAGGTGATATGATGGAATGGAAAAGCAAGAAGAGATATGATAAACGTATTTTCAGACTTATTTATATACATAACTTATCAAGATGCGTGTGAATTTTCATCTTGATTCCTTTAAAGATGCAGGTCCCCATTTCATGCATCAGTTTATTTTTGTTAACTGTTTACATAACACCCTTAGGCTAGTGATAAGCAAGTAAATAAATAAAAAAGCGGTAACACTTTATTTTAAGTGTCTTGCATTACAGTGTAATTATATATTTATATGCCGAGTAATAATAATTAACCGTATGTACTAACTATAGGGTTAGAGTTCAGATTAGGGTGTCGTTTTGGGTTAGTTACATGTAATTATGCACGATTTATAGTAAAAATACTATAGTAAATACATGTAACGTGTAACAAGGGCACTGTAAAATAAAGTGTCACCAAGATAGCTAAAGATTTTCCTCAGCTGTTGCAGTAAAGACGGTATACTACATATACTGGATAGTCGAATATCACAAACTCATGGATCTCACCGAGGTCTCAGAAGAATCGATTTAATAACCAAAATAGTTAAAAACTAACCAGCTGGTTGTCAAAATTGATATTGTCTTATTCTTTTAAAACCTCCTTCCATTTAAATTTTCAAGTCAATTAAAGCTGAAGTGGTGTAATGTCGTCAGTTCTAAAACATTTTCTTCAATCTCAGTGTAATAAACTGAGACAGAGGAGTAAGCCATGTGTGTGTTGATTTTCCGGAAAAATAAATAAAAAAAGAAACACCCTGAGTTTCTTAAAACATCGATTAGTATGTTTTAGCAGCCCAACATTAGCCAACCAAAAGTGTGACTTTATAAAGTGCTGGCTTTATATAAAAGACCATAGTTGTTGACCAACTTAAGTAGCCACATTTTACTGGTACTGGTTTGGAAATCTAGTATTTTCTGTAGATTTAGTTCAGAACAAATCAAATTAAAGGGACAGTCCCCCCCAAAACAAATAGTCATTTATTCACCCTCATATCGTTTCCAAACTGTATGACTTTCTCCTGCAGAACACAACAGAAGATATTTTGAAGAATGTTGGAAACCGAACAACACTAAACCCCATTGACTTCCATTGTATGAACACAAATCCACTGAGACATTTCTCAAAATATCTTCTTTTGCGTCCTACTAAAGTAAGGGTCATATACATGTTTTGAACCACATGAGGGTAAATAAATGATGACAGAACATTTATATTTGGGTGAAATATCCCTGTACGGTCAGTGCAGTATGGCTGTGTTTTGTAGTGTTCTTAGGAGAGCACCTGTGGTAGAACGCAGCTCCTGTCAGCACCATTGAGTACTCATTGGTCCATTTAGAGGTATAACCCCACCTCCCCTTCCCGCTGTCCCAATAATGGCTGCGTGCTGGGTAGCCTACTATCCGATCCGGAAAATTCTGCCAAACGATGAAGGCGAAATCCACCTGAACACACAAAGAGAAAAATGCAAGGGAAAGCTGCAACATAACTTATACATCATGTCAGATATAAAAACAAAGGGATGTAACGTTCACTTAGACGTCAAATTAAACCAAATAAACACAGAACTGGAAAACTTTTAAGAAGAGATTAAATGAGTAGAATTAAAGGTCCAGTGTATACAATTTTGCGGTCTCTAGCTGTGAGGTTGCGAATTGCAACCAATGGATCACTCCACACCTCCCCCTCCCTTTTGAAGCACTACGGTGACTGACACGGGACAAAGTTTTTGTTTTTGTTTTCTCTTCTTTGCCGAAGGAGATACGATATTTGGGAAACGCGTTCTGTAGAGCAGATTGTCCGTTCAGGGCTACTGTAGAAGCAACATGGTGAATTCCATGCAAGGGGACCCGCGGTGTATGTAGATAGAAAAAGCTCATTCTAAGGGTCTTGTAAGGTCTTTATACACCTCTGAACACATAGTTATGCATATTATATTGCATTTCTGTCAATAGATTCTCTATTACACACAGCTGGCTAGCTAGTAGCTACCCATGTAGGCCTACCTTTAACCAAAGCAACATTAGCATGATATTGTGCTAACAGAACTCACACAGGTTCACGTCTTACCAGATGAATCAAACAAAAACCTCAAGAGAACAAGCCTTTTCTACTTCAGCTCTTTATTTAGCATTAGATTATATAACATCTTCAGACCTCCATGATTATTCACATGTGCTTTAGACGGAACACAGCGTCGTCATGCAGGGGATGTACCCTATGTAGACACCAGCTGCAGCTCCTGCCCTGTCAAAGTCAGGGTGCACACATAATGAAAAAGGTTGCAAACGTCCCCCTTAATGTTACGAACGATTAATTGTCATGTTAGCCGCGTACTGTGGGCCAGATTTATGACATCATGCAAATAACGTGGCCTTAAGGAATCATGGCTTTGTGAAGACTTGTTTAAGCAATGCATTGTGGGTGACATGCTGAAATTCACGCTATTTGTTATGTGTACAGGACATGGATTATTGATCTTCAGAGAGTGGAAAATAAATGGCAGGTGGAGCGAGGGCTGTTCGAGCCGAGGAGAACAACATGGCGCTAATTAATCGCTTCATTTTGTATTTCATTGTGAAACGTCCCAAAGGTAGGACCAAAAACATTTATTAAATGTTACTGTAGACCACACACTATGTACTTCGCCACTGCCAGTGATAAAGAAGTACATCTTTTTAAGTTTACATGTGTGAATCGCGAAACAAATTGAGAAATAAAGACATAAAGTCATGCCCGTAAACGTGCACAACACCGGATTCATCTAATTGACTGTATATTGCTTTGTCAACGTGCTACAACAAGTATCGCCTTTACTGGTCAATTCTTCAGGCCATTAACTGTAACACAGACATCAGAGTCCACGAGCCCGGCTGTTATACCACACATGTGCTCGCAGCCTAATGAAGCTTGAAGCGCATAAAAACCTCAACCCCTATATTACATTTCCCATTTTAATAAGCGAGTTAATGAGACGAAACAATGCAATTATCAATTCTGTGGAGCGGAAGCTCCGCACACTCTCCGAAAACCACAAGTAAAATATGTCATATTTTAAGATTCTCAGCAGTTTTCAATTAAAACCCTCTCGAATGCCTAAAGGGCAATTACTCGGGCAGATTACGAAACCAAATGTTGCTGGGTTTGTCTAAAGCCACTGAGCCTCCTCCCTCATTAAACTTTTGTGATACCGCTTCTGTAATCTTGTACGCTATAAAAGTCAAGTGGATATCTTGGCCAGAAGAAGTAAAGATGAACTGGATGCAGTTAATAAAACATCAGCAGCTTGAATTACTTATAGTGGCACATTGAGCATTTTGTACAGTAGTGGATTTGAGAAATATATAGCTTTCATACTATGCGGTCCGCATAGTAACCTATGGCGGGTAAAATTGGCGTTAAACGTTGCTTGTCGTAAATATTTATAACATATTTCTCAGTTACTTGTAACTATTGTTAGCGGTTTAAGAAATCTATCACCGTCCAACCTAATCTCAAGGGAATTCGTAAATCGCACTAAAATGAACGAATTCATATGAAATAAAAATTAGCCACATCGTAAAATAGTGACGTTTTTGCCGTGAGATGGTGTTGCACCGCCCCACTCCGAAAGGAACAGAGTTCATTGGAGTTAACAAAACATTCCCTAACAAGATTAATTCCCACGTTGTGTTCCCTTAAAACAGTTTCTTTGGAATGAACAAACAAGCTCCACATTCCCATAAACCCTGCCAGGAAATCATGTCCTAAGTGTCTTTTGTTTTTAACCTAGACGACATCCTCAGTCCTGTAAAGTGAAGAGAATTCTTTTGGTTGTTGCCAAATCTTTCTGATCCCAGTGAATGATCTGCCTTCATCAGACTATGACACGGATGCTCTAATAATGACAGCACCCTGCCTGTTCTGAGAAGAAATAAATCCCACATATCTGCACATTGCCTGAAACATCTTGGCCAGATGGTGCGGCCATGTTTTGTGAGTTGGCACTGCAGCCGCCTGGATTTGCATATCACAGCTCGAGGAGCGGTACTTGTTAACTACACATTTATAATCCTTATAAATAATAATTGTGCCAGATTTGGTCGATTTGCTGAAATCTGGAATCTAATTTAATGCTTTGAAACGTTAAATCATCGTTTTGATCATTTTAAAGAATAAAAGGTTGAATGATCTAAACCTGTTTTTACCGGTTTCATGAAACATCAGTGGATTCACTAAAGGTTGTGTAAATGGCATTAAAATGATTTACAGAGTTTTGTTACTTAGAGTGTGTGCCTCTTCAAATACAGACATTATGGGGTGGTTTTCCAGACAGGGTTTAAGTCTAGTCCCAGACTAAATTAAAGTTCCCGTGAACCGGAATTATGACACATTTCCTAGTGAAAAGGAATTTCAAAGGAGAAAATTTGTGGGAGTGGCTTGCGTTTTTCACCGCGAATGTTCACTGTTGCATTGATTTTGAAATGAAACTGGCAGCAGACTGACAGTTGAAGGGGAGGAGTTAACGGATGCTCCGATCAAGCCGTCTAGTTTACGTCATTTGAGATGGATAATCATTTCAGGGCGGAAGTGCTTTTCCAGATTTTAACTAAAGATTAGATTATGAAGGTACATAAATTTACTATAAACGCTGCAATATTATATTTAAAATAAGAATTGTTATTTTTAATTTCACTGGGACTTTAAATGCTAAAGTTGAATTGCGCAAATACGTGTTTTTCTGTGTCTTTGGTGTGTTATAAGTTGCCCATGCATGTATTAGACACTTAAAATTGCAAAAATGAAAGTGTCGGAACAAAATATTTAAAATCTAAAAGCAAATGTTCACCCAGACCTGCCTGAAACGCCTCGTGTAACCACACCCCCACAAATCTACGTCAGTTCGTGGTATGATTAGACCGCCCAAATGTATACGCACGTCAGTACTGTCAGTACAATTGCTTTGGAACCTGATGTTCCGAATATGGTATGAGTCGTTACATTTCCGTCACACGCTTGCAGAATTCGACCAATCACTACGCACTGGTTAACTGTCTAATCATTTGTAAAAAATCTGCGCATTTTAGAGAGGCGGAGCAAAGAGGAGATACAAACATGCACAGTGTGTGGAAAATTAACCTTAAATCGTGTTTACACATTGCATTACATCTAAATCAAATAATCGTTTTAGCCGTGTCATTTGACCCCTTTAAAGGTTGATGCAATGGTATGTCATGCATTCTGACTTCTTTACAATGTTAAATGTGCTGTCTTCTCATGCTTAACATGGTCAACTTGTCAAAAAACGAGTTGGACGTATTTCGTAGTATTTCTGTGCTCGATACACTCCCCCAGTGTTCGTACAGGTTTAAGAAAGTTTTTTTCGAACATGAAAAATCGTTACGCAACAACTTTTCTTAGTCCCTTATTGGACAATTCTCCATTAAAAGCACGCGGCACACCCACGCATCAACCATGGAGAGCGGGAGAAGGATCATAAGCACAAGTTACTTTCACTTGTGTGCCGGAGAGAGAGAGAGCATATGTTCGTGAAGTTCAGCTGTGTTGTTTGTTCGCTGCATTTGGGTAGATAGATAGATGCGGCGGTCCAAGCGCTAAAAGATTCTGGACATGAACCGCATGCGGTAAGTGAAATGGATGTCTGTTGAATTCTTGGCAATGTGTGCACACGTGCTTTAGTTCCAATCCCCCCACCCCCCACACGTTGCATGTTTTCGGAAATAATCGGACAGCTGTATCTGTCTTTTATAAATGTGATCAAACTAAAGACTGCGGATATTTGAAGGGGGCGATATTATTCTGTAAGTACTCAAGATTAACATGAGATATACAGAAACTATCTGAGTTAGGGCCGCTTTAATCTTAAACTACTCGCACTGACAAAATATCCTAAAATATATTCTTTTGTCTCAAGTTTTAAAAAAGCAAAAAAAAAAACGGCTTAAGTATCCTAATTTAACTAAAACCTAGTCCTGGTTTAAACTAATCCCAGCATGGGAAACCGCCCCTTTATGTCCTACCGTAAGGGTTACCCACAGATCCAGATCAGGTAATATTTGTCATATTTTTTTGACTCTGCAATAAAAAAATCATAAAAATCATAGAAAAAATTAATTGGTTTTAATCACAACTAAAAATATGACCCTAGTCTTTATATATATATTTTTTACTAGGTTTCCTCACATAAATATCGCCCCATCCCTATGCCCCCCCCCCCGAAGCTGGAGATAAAACCTAGTTGGTTTCCTGAGAGTTTACTAGTTAAAGAGACATTAATTTACAGAAACACTAACTGGAAATCCGAGTATAGTGATGTCTTTACTTTGGATGAACAGTATTTCCTCTGTCTCTCTCTCTAAGTCTAACTCATATTCTTGTCTGATTAAATTATACAGCCGAGAGTAATTAAAAATGGAGCCAGCAGGCTGCTGATGCTGCACTGTGCAAATATCATCTCCTCTCTGGGAAAATGAAGACAGAGAATTGACATTAACAAAGTGCAGTACAAACACAAAATATGGCAGCAATGGACAATACATGCGGGATCACAAATGCCACAGAATGAAAGAGAGAATATAATGAGCTGAAAAAACAAAGGATGTTAAGAAGAGAATGATGAACTTAAGTTAAAACCTTTTTACTGGACTATCTACTGTATCTCTTGGACTATCTATCTAGCCTATAGTTATCTAGATATCTAAATAGAAAGACAGAAAGATAAATCAATAGATAGATTATACAGGCTGTTCCAAAGTAGCAGGTTATCTTGCCCTCTCTCATTCATATATTGATTCAAATACTAATGCTAAATTACAGATATTCCATCACCGTGAAAGATATATATTAATGCATTGCAAAAAGTTAGATTAAAAACACAGGAACGGTGGACAATGACTAAAAAGATGTAATTGTAATTGTGTAACATACAATCTCTCACCTCATTGGTGGACAGAACCGAGTCCTCGTCCAGACTGAGAACTGCATCAGTTTTGATGGCACGATGAGGAAAAAAACGTCCACTCATCGTCTGAGGGGAAACAAAATGTGACATTTATTCATTTTGTACATTTACAGATTCCTGGTCAGTTACATATTTCAAACAGATCTTATCTCTTCCTCAAACCTCACAACTGTAGTTTTCATCTGACAAAATAATTTTCATTTAAAGTGACACACTTCTTAAAGAAACAGTTTACTTAAAGATGAGTTAACCATACATTCGAACTTCTTTACCTTGTTAAACGTGCTGGCTTCTCATGCTTAACATGGTCAACTTGTTAAAAAACGTAGTATTTCTGTGCTTGACACACTCCCCCAGCCTATTCCTTTTATTGGGCAATCCTCCCAGAAAAGCACGCCGATGGCAAGCCGAAAGTGTGATAGGAAGACCCGCTTATCAAGATTGGCTGCGCTGCGTCAAGACTGGCTGCGCCGTGGGCCTGCAGCTGTAGCTCGTCACTCTTGCAATAGTGAGAGAAGTTAAGGTGTGTTTGTTTGTTCGAGGCATTTCAGTGATGGATGTTATATAAACGGTGGATATAACGCTGGATTTGGAGATTGTTTGAAACTGACGGATGGAGAGTGCTAAAAGATGCCTAAGTCAAACTAAGTCATATGTCTGTGTTTTGTTGGCAATCCGCATGTGGATGCATAATGTAAATAACACGAAGGGATAATGCGATGATGCATTGTGTGCTTGTGCTAGTTCCGTCCACTATGCCTACCTACAGCAGCTTCTCTTTTTGTGGAAATAATCGTAGAGCTGTATCTCTCTTTTATAAATTGATCAAACCAAATACTCTTCGAAGATACAACGTGTGCCATACGACTGTGTAGGTACTCAAGATTAATATGAGATTAAACTGTGTGTGTTACCCCATCTTTAAAAGACAATTTTCTGTCATCATTTGCCCAGACATGTATGAGTTTGTAACACAATATGAGATGTCTGGTCTGTATGAAAGAATCATTCTTACAACCTGAGAGTTAATAAATGACGACAAACATTTTTTGTTTTTGTTGTACTCCTCTTGAAAAGTTCACACAAGCACTTTTCATTTTTTATTGGCTCGGCTGTCTTTGCTTGGTCCCCCTTCGACGGGTCATTTACATATTGAGAGGTGTTTGTGGTAGAAAAAAGGGTGAAGAAATGAAACCAATTTAAAAGGGTATAGTGAATCGTGTATGTCATTAGTGGGCATTGATCATCTTCTTTAATAGTGCAATGCTGCCGGAAAACTACATTCTAGTCTCAGATTATTACAAATCTTGGGTCTTCAGGTTTGGTTTTAATCTTCATCTGGTCCTATAGGATCTGTTCTTCAGCCCTGTTTGTAACTGACTTAAGCCGTTTCATGTGATTTAAAAAACCCAACGTACACACCCCAAAGGTCTTAGATATTACTTAGCGGTAGCTTGAGAATCGCCGCTTCCCACCATCGATCCGTGGCACCATTAGAATGATGCTGTTTTAATCCATTACGGTAAATGGGGGCTACAGGGAGGTGCAAACCTTATTATGGTATTGACTCTTCATTAACACCTCTGAATAATTTAAAACTGCTCATGTGGAAAGATGCTTATGCTTTTTTAAGCAATATAACTCCTGATGCATGGATTTACTCTCATTACTGTAACAAACTTAAACCATTGACAGATTTAATTGACTGCTGAGTTCATTAGTGAAGATCATTAAGCCGTGTTTAAATTTGAGCGCATCACAGACAACCCTAATGTTATGTTATCTGGGACATGTTGTCTTTATTCAGACCTCAAGGACAATTTGTGTGCATCTGTGTCTGTAAAGTTGTGAACCCGTTGGTTCAATAAGTTTTTTTTGCGATAGATTACTACCTTACATTTTTTAAAAGCTAAATCTCATATACTGATAATCCACACGACAATTCTTAAACAATCAATCTTACAATAAATAAAGGAATTTCCAAGGATAAAAAAACATGCTGTTAACTTCTTCAGAATATTATTTTAACTCATCTGTCAGATTAAAGAAACCATTATCATTATAGACCAGTGAAAAGCAAAAAAAAATATATACAGTATAATTTGGTTGTACCATTTACAGGCCTTAGCAATGAGGATACATGGAATATTTCTGCTGTCTGAAAAATAATACTTAATAATATATATTCATAATATATAGTTATTGTGTAACTTACAATAATAATAACAACAATAATAATAATAAAAACAATAACACTAACAACAATACTACTACTAGTACTAGTACTACTACTACTAATAAGTTGTTATTATAAATATAAATAATATTATTATTATAATAATTATTTATTATGATGATGTTTATTATTTTTATTAGTAGGAGTAGTAGTATAAAACACAGTTATTGTGACAGCAAATGATCTTTTAGGATTATTGTTATTATTACTATTATTATTAATAATTATAATAAATGATCATATAACTCAGCGATACATTTTTTTTTTAATATCATTGGTGCCAGTGTTCCTGTGCACTATGGGGCGACATGTTACGCAAATGTTCCTGGCTCCTGCCATCTCTCTCTCATCCCATCCTTTCCTGTTTCACTCCACTGTACTGTCAAGCAAAAAAAATACTGAAAGGACGTACAAAATCTTCTAATAGCACGTGTGATTGAAGTTGTATGTGTTATTAAGGATAAAAGCGTCTGTTGTCATTAGAGCTGAACCCAGAACAATCATCTGAAGTGTGTATATGAATTATGTACAGTATGTATGTCATTTCTGCATTTATCATTCGGTGAGTTTCTTCCATCTATGTAGAGCTTCTAACACAGACTGTGTAGTTATCTGAGCGGCCAGATGTTTTTGTTGACACATGGCTCCTTCTTCTCACGTCACTCCGGTTCCCTCAGGATACAAGCTTTATTTAACCGAAAAGCTCACGATCCTTCACAGGGACCATCTGCCCTTTAGTGTCCCTCTCTCCTTCATTTCTCTCCCTCTTTTCTTACACATTTATGACAGACAGACAGACAGACGGATGGATATATGTCAATTCACATGGCCCTGTGTCAACATTTTTCGTTGGAACATTATAAAAGTAAGGCAATCCTCATCTCTAAGCAGCATAATCGTTAAAGGGACCCCCCACCCCAAAATGAAAATTCTGTCATCATTAACCCACTCTCGAGTTGTTCAGAACCTTGCTAAATTAGTTTGTTCTTATGAACATAAAGATATTTGGAAGATTTTAGGAAAGCCAACAGTTCGGGCACCTTTGACAACCATTTTAATTTTTCCCACTAGAGTAGTCAATGAAATGTCAGTTGCCAACATTCTTCCAAATATCTTTCTTATGAGGGGTACTTCATGAAAAAAGTTAGATTTTTGGGTGGAGTATCTCTTTTAACTAGAGGAAAATACCAGGTTGCTAAACATTCTACTTATTATATCAGAAATGTTGTTCTTGGTCCAAGAATGATGTTCAACACGTACACAAAACACACTGAGATTGTGTCCCATGGTGACCTCTCGAGATTTCACTTCTAAGTACGAGTTTCTCTATTAAGCTTTTATCTCAGTATTAAAGCTCTAAAACTGATCTTGATCAGGCCGTGGAGAAAAGAGTGTTATGATTTGGATGTGGCGTTTGATAACTTATTAGTCACAATATGATTTAATTATGACAAATGGCTTTGGATTGACATTTAGATGATCTGTTTCACACTTGTTTGAGGTTGTGGATTCTCGCTCGCTTCAGAGAAGATGCAGTTATATTTCGATCTCTTGTGCGTGTTTTCTGAAAAAAAAATTGGTGGCATGTTGTTGTCTGCCTTATTTATCACGTTATATCATTTTCAGGATTTTCACATTTCCGTTAGAAAAAAACTGAACCCCAAGCTTCAAGAACCAAACCTTACTCTTGTAAACGAAAGTATTTGTGGAGCAAAACCCATTAACGTAAGAGTAAAAGCTGTTAATATCTTGATAAATGACACTGAGATCTGCCTGTCATGATGATGATAATGGAAATGTCAGTCTCATAATGAATCACTTGAAATGATAAATTGTTTTGTTGGGACAGTGATGTGCCTGCGTCAGATTCTTTTTCCATTTTCCTAGAAAAAAAACGTCATTTTGGAAATCTTTTTGTCTGCTGTTTCTTTATTATTTGGTCCTAGTCATCCATACTTAAAACATTAAGTAAAACCAGCCGTTATATCAAAATATTCTCAAGATTATGAAAAACATTTAAGTAAAACACTTCTAAACCATTGAACTGTAATTTTTCAGAAATGTACTGCAGATTTTTACAGAAGTTTTTTTACTGGTGCCCCAGCTGCCGGAAAATTGCTGTTTCTTTTACATACTTTTTTACAGTGAATTTTGGCAATACGGCTAAAAACCATCAAAAAGACTGCAAATTTTACAAGAAAAAACGTTTCTAACTGCTGCCCAAGTTGCCAGATTTTTTTTTTACTGTATTTTTTACAGTGTAGTGTAGCCTATATAAAATATATTTTGTATTGCATACCTGTATACATTTTAAGCATTACATTTTTACAATCAATCAATTTAAACTTGCTTGATTTTGGCCAATGATGAGGAGCTGTAATTTAAAATCTGAATGAATTAAATGGCTTAACTTGATAATTCGAAGTAACGTAAAACTGTAAATAGTAAATTGAAAGAATTTCTGAAGCCAATCTAATTATATATACAATGTGATGAAAATGAAAATGTTGTCATCATTTACTTACCATCTTGCAATTTCAAACCTGTATGAATTACATTGTTTTGGTGAACACTAAGGCGGTGTTTTTTTTATTTTTTGTGCAGAGATTTTTGTGCAGTTTAAAAATAGACGCTTCTCTTAGTTAGTATTTTTATTTAGACTTAAACCCAATTAAATGTATGTGTACATGTGGTCCACTTGCTTTTCTAAATACCTTAAAATTCCAGTTCATTCTGAATGGTCTGCCTTAAAATGAATTCATTAATGAAACAAATGTATCCAGAATCGCAGATAATGTGACAGTTTGCTTTTCCGCTGGCACGTGACTGCAAAACACCCGCCAGTGTGGTTTCAAAGCACAGTACAATAATAAACTGTCAGCTTGATTTATTAGCATTATGCATGTGGAACAATCCTTTTCGGCTGTTGAATTGTTATGATAAGTTTGGATTTGTTCCACATTTCACTTGTTGAATCAGGGACGCAAATTATTTTTGCAAACCCTCTAAATTATTTAAACAGAAAGCAAACAGGAGATTTCACCAATGTTAAAAAATAAAAAAAAATTTGTTGGACACCATTAAATATGTATTAATATAACCTTTATACAGTATAAGTTAAAATATCCTTCTTATAATTAGATTCATAGTCCTGGATGAAAAAACGGCTAGTTCTCTTACAAAAGGTTTAAGCATTATTTATACAGAAAGCAAGACCAAGTTACAGAAATGATGTCAAACAACTTTAAATAAGCTTTTACCATGTTAACTGTGTTAGACACTGTTTATAGCTCTTAGATTTTCTGCTGACCCTGGTTTAATAGGCCCTGGCCTGAACACATCTGTGAGCAAACAGTGACATTAACACAAGCTGCTCAGGTCAACTGCATCTGTAACCAACACTAATGACAAGAAGATTAGAAGCTGAACATGAGAGAGAGAGAGAGAGAGAATGATGCTGAGCAGACAGTGTCTGAAAGGTGCTAATGATAAGATACACATTGAGAATATTCACATCACCACCCACACACAGCTGTGCAGATATCACACACAATTTCTTCATTTAAATGGTGACATCTGTCTTGTTATGTGTTATTCGGTTCTATAGCCACGGTAAATTCTGTGTCTGCGTGTGCATAAGTTTGATCCTAGCCTTACATGTATGCCTCCAAAAATATTGAGACATTCTGAGTAAGTGTAAAACCAACATTCTTGTGTTCCTGTATTTCATTTCTTCTCTTTATCTCACCTTTTTCTTGCCCTCAATGATAGTGAAGGGTGTTGAGATGGAGGGCCACTTGTTTCTGGGTGGCGGAGGCTTCTCGCAGTTCCACAGCACTAAAATCTGGAACCACGTTAAACAAAATGAAAAACACAGCACATTTCAATTGACGCACATTTTCTTCCTTTTCCTGTATTTTGTTTGGTCTGTGATAGATAAGTATCTGATAGTTAAAGATAATTACAATTTCTGAGCAAATTTATGTTTATTTTAAAGCTCGATTCTTATTTGTATTAACTAATCTGTTTTTTTTTTTTTACATTTTTATCAACAATACATCCCATTTCAAGTTGTGCACCCCAATATACAGTTCAACATATTCCAACATCTAGCAAGTAAATATGTGTAAACATATGAAGAGTTTGGTTCCAAAATGAGATAACTAAATAAAAATTAAAAAGTAATGTTATCATGTTTTTATTGTGTTTTATGGTGTTAGTAAGCTGTATTTGTTTTGTTTTTATGGTGTAAATCAAAACAAACCAACTGCAGTTTGATATTAATTGGAATGCACAATAAAAAACATGAATTATGAAATGTTTTTTAAACAGAGTTATCTTATTTTGGAACCAAACTCTTCATATGTAGTCCTACACTGTAAAATTCTGTAAAATTAAAGTTGTTTACAGTTTTATAGAAATTTAACGTATTTTGAAATGTTAAATTAGAGAAATAAACTGCAAAATGAAAAGTAGGTTGTAAAATTATAAATGTAATTTTATTTTACAAAAATTGTATTTGACATTTTTCTATTACCATTATATAACCGTTTTTACTGGTATTTTTACGGTTTAGCGTGAATATAATGAACCGTTTTAGCGATCTAGTTTTGTCTCATTGCTTGATCTCATATTAGACTACATGTTCTTACCTGTGTGCAGAACTTGGACTTGGCGACAGCATGGATGAGTTTGAAAATGGGCTGCTGTTGGTACTGTAGGGATGTGACCGCTTGAATGACGGCTGTAAAATCCTGAGATGGACTTTTACCTGCATCAAGCACACAGAATTAAAGATCAGCGTTCGTGAAATCAGTGAGCGTGCAGCTGCTATTGTGTAACATCTCTCCGGGTTTGTATCAGGTTGTTTTATGGGAGCTGTTTAAAGAAAGCACCTGTTTTTCTTTGTTCCTCCGCGGAGATTCGCTTCATTTATCTACATTTGCGACCGCAACTCTGGTAACCCGACAGCTACATTAAATCTCCATTACATGACAAGTTACTACAAAGAACAGCCAACCAGAGAAAACGTGTTTAATGAATTGATCAAAGCGCTGAAACTTTTCTAGTTTAAACGTTTTATGCTCTTCTAACAAAAGAGAACGCTTCATAATAACACTAGCAGTAATTACATTTGAGCATTTCATCACTGCAGGAATTTAGAATATAAACTTCTATAAAACATCACAAAATAAGTAATTCATAAGTTTAAAACAAACATGCCACACACAAAGACTACACACAAATGAACAAAACACACACATATCTGTTCAGTGTGTGTGTAACAGACTCAATTAAAGTGGAGAGAATGAGAAAAGTTGGTATACTTTAATACTTTAGTTCTTAATTTGTTGCTTTGATCAATTATACAAAAGCAACATAAAATAATCTCATAATTAGCACAATAATCAAGATTAAAACTCGTTCACGAACTCAAGCCTTCTGGTGCATGAATTATTAATGCAAAGAGAAAATATCTTCATGTTTTTTGTTTCACTTCAAAACAAGAATTTATTTATTGCAAATCTTTTTCTTTCTTTCTTTTTTAAATGATGTATTTAATGATATATTTTTTACTGTGGTTTATTGTTGCCAAATGAATTTGTAAAAACGGAAAACACATGTCCTTATTTTTTAGTTTATCGATAATATTTTTGCTATAAAATACCCAATTAATGCTATACGGTATATGTGTTTAAAGCCATGGACAGATTTTCTGTTATGAATACTAAACTATAAAAAAATGATAAATAATAAATGTCAACTTCATTCAAAACACAATCAGATTTGTTTAGAAATTTGGTTTAAAAACCCAACTGTGTGTTTTTTGTATTGGGCTGGCCACATTTTCAAGATGTTTCTTTCTTTTTGGCCAAAGATATGTTTATTTTTATTTGTTTCCTTGTTGTATTGCTTAAAAGTGAATATAAACTTGTTTTCTTTGTATTATTTAAGGTCTGCTATTTTCACTATTTTCAGTTTTCATTTTCTTCAAATAAATGCAAATCGAAACAATATTTTTATTTGAAATCTGGTGTAAATATTGCCAGTGGTTCATATAGTAAAACAAAAAGAACTATTTACCTTAAGACATACCTATAAATAATAAATTCAGGAAAAACTGAAAACGGTGTTTAAAATGGTCTGTTAATTTGCCGCAGAATATGAATGCATGAAACTTTTGATGATGCAAAAAACAGTAGACTAATTATTACTCAGTGAGCAAATGAAAGGCAATTGTGGCAAAGAACATTTTAGGATGAATAAGGTTCACATTATATTACTGTTCCACAGTGTGATGGTGGTTTACTACAAAATAAAAGATGACCTCGTTATGTGCCCTATGAATCCCACAATGCCTCCAAAACAATTTACCGACTGTTCCAAGCAAGACAGGGACACCGAAAACCGATGGCACAATCTACCGGTCAAGTTGGATGATATCTCATTGGCCAATAAACAGCACGTATCACAGGTTGCCAGATTTATGGCGCAGCCCTGGCTGAGTGGATCCCGCAGTATATCACAGCACACTGAAGTGAACTCAAGTTATAGCCACAGACAGCGAGTCTAAACTGTCCTGTCATCAAAATTATGGAAAGCGAGCCTAACAACGCCTGTGACAGCAGAGTATAGACCAATCTATCACTCCTGCAATACAGATTTACTGCTGACATGGAAGGCCCAGGGACAAATCGATTTCAAGCCCCTACCGTACATGCACATGCAAAAACACACACGCTGGGCTTATGGAGGAACGTGGTGACCATTCAATACTACAGTATGTTATGTACACACATATTGCTTGAGGAGACAACATCTATCTGAGTTATGATGTCATTTTCACTGCAACAAACTTTTACTGCATGGAGCTGAAGTCACACACATACACACGAACTCACCGAGTGGCGAGTAGTAAAACGGGAACAGGGTGGGGTCGCTGGAGAACTCTGGAAGTGCGTAGAGCCCTCCAGGAACAGAGTTCCACATCGGCCTGCTTCTGGACATGTGCATTCGGATTCTGTCGTGAATTATCTGGAAGAACAACACGTACATGTTCATAGTGCGGCCTGCGCACTTCTATGTGCTTAATATAAACAGTTTGAAGTAAGGGCTAAATATATACAGTGAACAGTGTCTCGGGCAGGGTACATGTATTTAGATGACAGCTATTGATTCTGATTTCATAACTGGAGAGAGCAATGGTGCATGTCCTCAGCACAGTAAACAGCCATCGGAACAGCATTTCATTCCAGCTTAAAGGACAGTGTCACATCTCAGCGAGTTTATGGGCATCCTTCAGTAAAGTGCTACTGTAACATTATGTCCTAACCAGGAGTGAGTTTCAAGAGACGAGCAATTTGTTAGTCCACACCGAATGTGAAATACAGAGAGACGTGACACAATCACAGTCAATCTGGAAGTGTGTAGAGCCCTACAGGAACAGAGTTCCACATCGGTCTGCTTCTGGACAGAATGGCTCTCTGGGCCACAGTAAAGGACACGTTTCAAAGCTGCAATCATTTAGGCTTCAAAATAAAGAAAAATCAATTATTGTGTGTTTTGGCCTGAATCAAAGCGGTTTAGCTTATAATAATCATTTATAAGTTGAGGTGTTGGGTAAAAATTCACACGGGATTTTTTATTAGACCATGTAAAGATGAGTACTTTATGTACCTGCAATTTTATGTTTCAAACAGAGATGGCGACAGAGAGGCAAAAGTTGCAAAAATTGCAAGAATGTTGCATATTCCGACGTGACGTCCTTTTGGGCCAGAGTCTGCGCAGTAGCATTCCCCAACGACTCAATCGTAAGGAAAATATCATGTTACTACACCCCTTTTTATAAGATCTTATAACAAACTAAAAGCAGACTTATTAGAAAAACAAACACTTAAATCATACATCAACGTTATAAGAACTAAAACGACAGAAAGCATCTTTGAAAAATATCAATTTGACGTGCAATTGGATTTTTTATTAGTGTAATTCCTATTAGTTTACATGGAGACTGCGGGGTTTATGAGAACTATACTGGAGCCAGCCACCAGGGGGCGTATTGCTTAGGATTCACTTTTCAGGCCACAGGTACACATACCTCCAAGCTCTTCATTTACTTGCATGTAAGTAATATATAAATTAAACTCTATTATTGATGTTTGTACCGTTATTAGCATTATTATTAATAAAGGAAAATGTGGAGCATCTCTGCCTCTAGAGGCATTAAACTGAATTGCAATAACTGTGACGGTTTTAAAACAAGTCATTGGTTAAACAAAACAAATCTAGCCTTGTCCTAAAGTCGATTTGGATAAGGTGCCTGCTAAATAAATAAGGGTGGGATTTTGGTGTAGGATAAAAATACATACATCAAATTGGTCAAACTGCATGGTTGGTCATCCTAACATCGTGATGCCATGAAAAACAAAAGTAAAATAAAATAGTTGTGATTGTTTCTTTCTTTACTACAAACCTACATGGCATTTATCCCATTTATTTACGTCTTAGTATTACGTATCACTTTGTGTAAATTATTTTGAGTTGGAAAAAAATGACAGACTGCACCTTTAAATGATTTCACACTAAGAAATCCTCTTTAATTCACTTCGCCCGTGTCTTTCTGTTTCTCTGTCATTGTGTCACAGCTCTTGAATGAATAGTCTAAGAAAATCTGTCTGGTGTCTGCGCTCAGAATTTCACAGCGAGTCACTCGGCTCAAAGTGGAACAGAAGCGGAACAGAAGCGAGGGATTAGAAAAGCTCCAGATGCAGACGAGGGTCTCAGACTCAGCAACCAGAAAAACACAGCATGGTCCGTTCACATGAAATGCACGCAGTTGTGTTTTTTTAATGGCAGAACACGTGAAAGAGGGTTTTCAGGTTCGATTATGGCACCTTATTGTATTTATTCGTGTTCTGACAGGATCATAACAATGCAGAATGCAAATGAGAAATCGCAACTTCTCGTATCGTTGTTATAACAATACAATTTTGAGCCGATGCAGTTTGTGGTAATATCAATTCAAAAGAATTCTGGAAATGAGTTGAAAAAAGCTTCACCACCATCACCATGGTGATCACAAATCCTGCTATCGGCCTGATTTCTGAACACATTTATAGTCCATAATGTCTGGCAGTTCTCCGTCTGGTCTTGTTATTAAAAGACACCACCTTCCAACACCTTCCCGAGATGAAGAATCGCAGCATCCAAGAGCAAACCTGACGTCTAGCCGGCCAAAGCTGGCCTGCGTCCTAAAAAAGTTCTCAAAGAAAGTGTCAGGATGCGAGGGAATGTTTGTGTAAATCTGTATGCATTCGTGCGTGTGTAGGAGAGGTCTTGAAAAGAGCCAGTGTGTTTGATCATGACAGGTAGCATCTCTTATGTGTGACAGCGGCTGGTGATGAAAGCGTTCGAAGAAAGGGAAAAAGACAGAGTGAGAAAGAAAGAGCAGGGAGAAACATTCCAATCCATGCGAGATTAACACAAAATACAAAAGTTTCCATTTGATTCAAAATGGAAGATTGGGAGGAGCTTATTTAACTGATCCTGTCAAAAAAGATAATAATATAAAGGGAAAAGACAAGAAAGCAACTTGTTTTATATTTGTATTATTCAAGTCAATATTATATTATTCAACCTGAATTGGCAATTTCACTTATTTGATCAGTGCCCAAGAAGTGGTGCAGAATCTTAAAGGTCCAATGTGTAATTTGTCTTTAGAGGTGTAAAAAGACCTTACACAATAAAGCGTTATGTTTATATTATCTTAGAATGAGCTATTTTTATCTACATCCCCTTACATGGAATTCATCATTTTGTTTCTATAGTAGCCCTTAAAGGAACATACTCTACAGAGTGCGTTTTGTAGATATGTTATCTCTTTCGGCAATGAAGCGAAAACCTGATGACATCTTTGTCCTGTGGGAGCCACCGTAGTGATTCGAAAGGGAGGTGGAGGAGAGAGCCGTTGTTTGCAATTCGAAACCTCACCGCTAGATGCCGCTAAATTCCATACACTGGACCTTTAAGCTGCAGTGTAAAATATTTTTTATTAATTTTCCAGATCCTGAAATGTTTGAAACGTAAATTATATTTAAAATCCTAGATGTTCAATCTGTTAGACAACTCAGAAATACAAAACTAATTGGCAGTTCTTTGTCAGGTTTTACGAGAAGGAGAACCCAGGTGCAGGCAGCGGTTCACGAATAACAAACTTTATTAACAAAACAAAACAAAAGCCCACGATGGGGGGGTAAAACAAGAACGGCAAGTAATATAACAGAAACAAAAAGACTTCCCACGAGGGGGCAAAATCAAAGGAAACAAGATAACTCAACTTACTTTCAAAACGATAATGACACGAATAGATAAACAAGAAACATCAAGACACGGGGCAAGGTAATCCAACGGGTAGTAAATCCACAAGGTATAGTAGCACACAGGGCAAGGCAAACAAACGAATCAGCACAGGACAGCAAACACAAGGGAATTAAATAGGGATATAACAAAGAGTAATTAACAAGGGGCAGGTGTGGGGAATCAAACACTGATGGGAAGCTAAATGAGGGGGCGGGATCAAGAGACGAGACAGGCGAGCGCATGGCCATCATATAAAAACAATGACCGTGCACTGGCACACAAAACACGTGGGACTGTCATGATACTGCCACAAGACTAGAAAAGCATGACAAGAAGAGGCTGGAACATGACAGTTCTTCATTTCTTCATATTTTTTGAAATGCACATCTCTTTCTGCTGTTAGTCAGGACTAACCTCTAGTGTGGTCAAGACTATCTTTGTGACAGAGGAGAAGTAGGCATCCCATAGGAACTGAGTCTGCTGCCGCAGGGCTAAGATTCTGTCAGGACCCACAGACCTGGTGATAGATGGAACCTGTGTGAGAGAGAGTGAGAGAGAGAGAGATAGAGAGAGAGAGAGAGAGAGAGAGAGAGAGAGAGAGAGAGAGAGAGAGAAATGGCGCTCAGTTCAGCATACTTACATTCTCCAAAGATCCAGTGCTTTTGGATTTAAATAAGATTGGATTTATTAGGGAATAGGTTTGAATGTGGTCAACAGTTTACATACACCTGATTCTTAGTACAATCCAATGGTACCAAGACAATTTGTGACAATTTTAATGTTTGTAATAATTGTTGAAAAGTTTCATGTTGATCTGAGCCATAAAACTGTCCACTGGTGTTCAGAAAACCCAGGTCCTTATAATCTTCAATCAAGAGACTCAAACACAACTATTACAAACGATGCAGACATTCAGTGACGCTCAAGAAGTCAACACCATACCAGACAAGTCACTTACTTATTACTACCTCACTGTGACAAGCCAAGTGTCTGATCATCTAATAAAAAACCGTTGAAACCAGTCCTATGTTAACATTTAATGTTTCTGATGCTGGAAATCAAAGGTTTTCTGAGCAATCATTTTTGCAGTTTAGTTTATTGTCTTCTAACACTTTCGAGCACTGAAAGTTTCAGTGTTGTTTTATAGTCCAATAAACTCTTTTATCTTGAAAGATCAAGGAAATGTAGATTCCTTGTGATCCAACCATTTCAAAAGGATAATGCTAAACAAATGACCCGTGCTTCTCAAAAAGTTTACAGATATTTGCTTTATGGGCTTTCATCGCTGCTGTACTTGTGATAAGTGTGTGTCGGTTCAAATGTGTCTTTGTGTATCTGTATGACAATTGTCTACAATGTTCTTATAGAGTCTCATTAATTGTTATAAAACAAACTTCCTTTAAAAATGTACAGTTTTGTCAGGATCGCTATCGTCAAAATGATTGAAAATTATCATGCAGTTTAGATTAGGCAGGAAGGCAGCATGAATGAGAGTGGGGAGGGCAGAGATAACCCACCTTTAAGGTAAACAGAACTGAACAAACAGATGTCATTTGTTCTTAATGACATTACCGTGTAAAACACATAATTGAAATGCAATTGACACTTATGAAGAGAAATATCAGAATGCTGAGTCCTGCTTGTAAATTAAGTTCTAAACGTAGGTTCGGGAGGAGCCTAAACATTCAGTCCTGTCAATCATAATCAAGGGGGGGGTTAAGCTTGGAGCTCGAGCCGAGCCTCGGGTTCGAGCCCCTTTGTAGGACAGCAAGGCCAGTTTGTTCACCATTATCTAGGAAGACTGAAGGACAGGCGAACTCGTGAAATTTGAGGTGGAGTTGGGGAAGGAGGAGGGTAATTTGCCTTTGAGCAATAAGCTGCTAATAGCTGAATGAATTTAAAACAGAAACTGTGATAGGGTCATATTTCTATTGGCACAGTAGATGTGGATCAGCTGATGCGAGCTTGACTCTCGTGACCTGCCAGAACTATCGCCATACGCGAGATTTTATGTCAGAAGTGAACTCATCAATTGCATTATTTAAAAACTCGGCCAAATATGAAGATATCAATTGCATCTGCAAATGTAGGCTAATTTTTCTTCTGTATTTGGGGGGAATAATAAATTGACTTGATTAATGAAGGGCTCGGGGAAACGTGTGATTCAATTTTCTCCTCTAAAGCCATTACGGCACTTAAAGCGTCCTCATTCATGGCTCTGCGCTCTTCCTCGTGAGAATTTCACTGGCATTTAATTAAACTTCCCAGTGCCCTGAATGGTCACTTCAGAAAAAGCAGGATTTGCAGTCTACTGCTGCTGAAAAGAGAGAGGGATTTAAAGAGGTCAAGTCATACAAGAGTTCACTGTAAAACAAAAACATACTGCAAGTCTCAAGTCTCAAATCTCAAGACTTGCTTGCACAATTTATTCATTTGATCGATTTATAACACAATTCCTGTGAAACCGCTCAGTGTTTGTGAGATGTTTATGTGACGGAATGATTTTGGAGTGATTTGGCACTGCTGGTCTGATGTGACTGTGTGTATACCTGCAGCAGTAATCTCTCATCCCCGATGATGGCCGCTTTACTCCAGTCAATGACCTCTGAGAACGGCAGCTCCCATCCGTTACTCAACAGCACAGGAATACAGGCCGCCTGCGCAACACATACACACACACATCAAATCTACACAACTGCAAAAGAATACTTTCACAGTCTTTATTTCAATCAATACAAAGTTGTGAGAAATGTTCACAGACAACATGAAACATTACATTTCCCAACATCGGAGGGTTTCTTGCATGTTCTCCTTACTGTCCTTCCTTAGAATGAGTTATTTCTATCTACATACACCACGGGTCCCTTTACATGGAATTCACCATGTTGTTTCTACAGTAGCCCTAAACGGACCATAGCCCTGTGTCAGCCACCATAGTGCTTCGAAAGGGAGGGGTTTAGTGAGCCGTTGGTTGCAATTCACAACTTCACCACTAGATGCCGCTAAAATTCACACACAGGAACCTAAAAGGTATGATTTGGGGTTCTTTTTTAGGTTTTTTTAATACACTGATAATGTTGTCATGGTTTCTTGCACTGAAGTCATAATTCATTTTTTTTGTCATTTAGCCTTTCTCCGACCCTTAGAATTGAACGAGTATTTTTTCCTTTTCACAAAGCAAAAAAGATAGGAAGGTCTTCTTTTGAATCACACAAGCTTTTTGGAGGATAAATCACTCATAACGCTCAAAGAGACACAGAAAAGCCTCATTCAAGGATCCTGCTGTACATTAAACTAAACTTAACATAATCAAACACAGCAAGGTTGAATAGAAATTGCACATTCACACGCAAAAAAAACTGCACACTTCTCATTGAAACACGTGCAGTTTAAGCTCAGTTTATTTGTATGCGCCGTGCGTGTCGTTTTAGTGCCTGGTTTACTAAACGCATTATGCAAATTAGGTAACAATGTGAGCGCACCAACAAATGAGTCCAATTCCTTATGTTGCAGCCCGGTTCTGGATACCAGGTTGTGGAGGGGATGCATGGGGATAACTAAATTGGCCCTTTAAATGTGCACTCCAATGCACCTCAACCATCACAGTCTCATTTAATCATCAATTCATGATAAACTGTTGCTATGATAAAATGAAAATATGTGTTTAAAAACCTGGTTTGTAATAGCTCAATGCTAATCTCACCAGGCAAGTGCAGAGTCAATTTAATAACATGGTTGGCTTAACAGATTTCTTTAAATGCTGTCATTAAATATTAATACTGCGCTCATGGCAGCTTATAGTAAAGTAATAATAGTTTACCAGACCGGAAGTTAAAACGATATTCGTTCTCTTTATAAGGAAATTCATTTTTAATGATAACTTATAAACCTTTGAAAACAGAACTACAGTGAGATTCCTAAATGATGTTGAAGATATCTGTATTTTGAAAAATTGCTAAATTTCTAGTGAAACTTCAAATTAAGAGAATTAAGATTTTCACAAAATAACATTAAACATTAATGAACACACTTCTGATTTGACTTCAGAATCCATCAATCATTTTCCAATGGAGCTGTATGGATCATTTTTACTCATGACTTGCGGTTATGGTTTACTTATGAGCTAGATATTATTTTTTTAGTCTTTGTTTGTGGGGGCACCTGGGATGGCATGGAAAGTCTTATTCGGGCTCCAAAATCTTTGTCCAAAGTTTTTAAAATACATAAAAAATCAGATACAAATGGAAACAAATGCTTCCAAAAACCCTGTTTTTGATGGTTTGATTAAAGGGCACAGTTCCCCAAAATGACCCAAAAATGAAAATTCTGTCTTTATTCTCACCCTCTAGTTGTCCAAACCTGTATAAATGTCTTTGTTTTGATGAAAAGAGAGAAAGATATTTTCTTTCCTGTGGCTCAGTGGTTAGAGTATGGTGCTAGCAACGCTAAGGTCATGAGTTCGATCCCAGGGATTGCACATAGTAAGAAACAAATGTATAATACAATGCAATGTTAGTCGCTTTGGATAAAAAATGCATAAATGTAAAATGTTTGGAAGAATGCTTGTAACCAAACTGTTCTTGGAAAACCACTGACATAGTAGGAAACACTACAATGGTACTCAAAAGTGCCCCAGAACTGTTTGCATTCTTCAAAATATCTTCTTTTGTAAACAAAGACATTTATAAAGCAATGTTTCCCCCTATGGGAGTCAATGGTGGTCAATAACTGTTTGGTTATATGCAATCCTCCAAATATCTCTCTCTGTGTTCACCAGAACAAAGAAATTCATGCTTTTTGAAAGATTTGAAACAACTTGAAGCAAAGTAAATGAATACAGAATTAACTTTTTTGTGTGAACTATCCCTTGAATATATGTTCCCCATCCTACTTTCTAAATGATTCCATCACTCCTGGTATTGTACACAGCTGCTGTAGGTTTGGATAAGACAGTCTTTTAATTCCAGATGACACCTGTCTGTCTAGAAGTCGTATGGAAGGAGGATTGTTCTGAAGATATCTGGAGTCTTTGGTAATCCCACCTGACCTTTCACACAGCCCCCCCGTCCTCCCCGCCAGCCAACACACACACACACACACACACATACTTTTCTCCTTGTATATTTCTAAATGGAAATGGTTGACAACAGTAAGACTGTCCCAATGTCCCCACATACAGCAGCATCTAAAAGCCTTTTGATGTATGTATTTCAAAGTGCTCCCATCAGAGAGCACAACACAACTGACTTACAACTGAGAGAGATGCTAAAATACTGAGAGGATTCAAACACCCTGTGTTTACCTCCCATTTTTGACGGACAAATATCATTTCTGACAGCCTAAAGATGGGTCTGAGACATTTCTGTCACAACTGTCTTCATGAAATGTTTCATGTTATACATTTACTTCAGTATCACATGACCAATGTGGCCTAATGACTATCCAACCTGATCTGAAAGTGATGGTTCACCCCAAAATGAATCATTTACAAACCCTCTCATCATTTCAAACCTGTATGCCTTTCTTTCTTCTGCAGAACACAAAAGAAGATGTTTTAAAGAATGTTAATTCACTTTATTACCAACATAGAGATTGTTTCAATTCACAGGTTTGATAAAACGTTAATTTTGGACCCTGCTCACAGCGCAGGATGAGAACAAACATGTAAATAACCTCATAGAGAGAGGATTAGAAAGAGAGAGAGAGAGAGAGGGGGGTATTAATAGATCTCTCTACCTCTCCTCTTCAATATAAGAATCACTGGGTGTTTGTGAAAAGATGACAGAATGTCAATACCAATAACCTTTACGTCAGTGTAGTGTAACCTCAGGGCTCAAAACTGCCGAGCCCTAAAAACATTTAAGCCAATGAAATGAATGAACGATTTTTAGACAGGCAAAGTTTAGAGAAACCGACCTGCAGGGCCTCTAGAAAGCGGAAGGAGCCGAGCCGCCTGCCCCGAGGAACAAGACAAAAACTGGAGTTGTGCAGCAGCTCCTGATAATCAAACCTGTGGACAAACAAACACAAAATGCCAAAAACATTAGATTGAAACGATCCTCTTGTCCCTCGAAATGTACCGTACACATAGTTATATAACACTTTTCATTTAGGCTGTTTTATTGATTTATTTTCGTTTTTGTTTTCAAATACACACACAAGTGGCCAGTTGTAAAAACAGTGAGTGGAGCTAATGATAAGATTAATACCTAAATCGCCAATTATCACTCACAGTACACCCACCCACAACAAGCAACACAAGAGCTAATAGAAACAAAATAGTAAAAGAACAGAAAGAACCAGAAATAGAACAACAGAAAATAATAGAAAGAAAAGAGAATAATAGAATGGATAATAGAAATAGAATAACAGAACATAGAATACAGAATAGAAAAGAGTAATATAATAGAAACAGAATAGTATAATAGAAGAGAAACAGAACAATAGAACAGAACAGAAAATAATAGAAAGAAAAGAGAATAATAGAATGGAATACAATAGAAATAGAATAACAGAACAGTGGAGAGCAGAGAAGAGAAGAGAAGAGAAGAGAAAAGAAAACAGAACAGAACAGAACAGAATAGAGTAGAATAATATAATAGAAACAGAATAGTATAACAGAAGAGAAGAGAAACACATGGGCTTCTGCTATAGTATATATTTGATATATCATGCAGGGTATGTGCATTTCCTGTATGAATTGTATACCTCGATAACCTGACACATTTTTCTAAATGTTCAGTGTACTACAGAAGAATACTCTATCAACCACACAATGTGCAATTCACAACCTCGCCTCTAGATCACTGGACCTTTAACATATTAATTAAACCATTTAAAACCCTTTAAATCCCACAGGAGACACATACAGATATTATGATAGAGAGGTGATGATGGAGGGATGCTGTTATTCTTCTCTTCTTCTGTCAGTCAGTGTTAATCTGACTACAGCTCACTCTCCTCTATTTAATTATCTCATAATCACTCCCTCTCTCTGTGTCTCTTCTATTATCTCATCATGCATCGGCAGCCCAGCCAATATGCAGACAAATACCTTCTTGGTTTTCTTCTGCTTCTTCGAATGAGCAAATGCAGTCCAGCTGTTATGTACCAAAGGTTTGTGAAGTGACTGTGAACTGACCCATAAGAAAGAAAATTCACAGATGACATTATCATTGTTTCTCCGGGACATCAGTGAGATTATACGGAAAGCAGATGGAAATTCTTATCTTCGTCTTAGATATTTCACCAGGGAAAAAAAGTCGGAAATCTCACAAACGTCTGCATTAGAGTTTCAGAAGAGATCTCAACAATGTCACAAACTGAGCTCAGATATCCGATTTGGCCACGGTTCCATCCCCTCATTGTTCTGTTGAGTCATTGATAGCCTTTACTTGCATGCACTCACACACATTTCAATATTTTATTTCTTTCCGCACAGATACATCGAATCCCACCTGCCAAAACACTGGTGGGTGGAAATCTAATCTCTCCGCTGTATTGTAAATAGCTTTTCCCTCACTCAAAAAAACCCTCTTTGATGAGAACATTCTCTACAACATGCTACAATAAAGGTCTAGACATCAGAGATTGGTTGTCCTGCTAGCGTGCGCTAACCTGTTGACCGTGGAAGCATCAAAGTTGTAAGAATCACTTTGGGACTCGCTCTCTCAAATGAATCAAACCTCTCGGCCTCCTTGTGTATTTTTAAGGGTCTCAACCGGGGAGATTGCATACAGCTTACGTTTCCAATGCTACAATGAAGTCCACTTAAAAAAAACATATACAAATTCAACAGTATGATATTTACTTGCTTTAGCACCTCTTTGAAAAACTAACAGTAAAAGTTTTTGATGCAATGCACTTTTACTATTAAACTTAATAATGTAGACTTTTATTAGCTATTAAAGCAACACATGACAGTTTTTACAGGACCTTATGACAGAGCCATCATTTTGATAGGGAAATAATGTATGGTGAATAAATGATACTGCTGTATACATAAATACTATATAGATCTTTTTGCAAGGTGTAAACACTGGTTCAGAAGCACTTCCAGTTTCATTTTAATTGATTTTGTTTTTAAATCTTACATATATAATTAAAACTTAAAGATATTCATTTAACACTGTAATTTGGTTGTAGACAGTTTTACAGGATGCACGCGCCTGTCCAAGAGTCAACTTCAGGTATGTGTTTGGTTGTAATTTCTATTAATATTTAACTGTATGTTACCTGTATAAAACTATATTAAAGCAACTGAACGGTTATAGATTCTTCGCAGAGGTCTACCGGAAGTTACACTGTAAATCTTTGCTGTAGTTTTTGCAGCAGGTTTGCCAGTAACTTCCTGTAGGTGTAATTACTACTTAATATACTTTCCAATTAATACTGTTTTCAAATTTACTTGAATCAAAATGAAAACACTTTTACATGAAATCTACAGTAAGTTACTGGAAAACCTGGGTGAAATTACAGCGCAGTTTTACAGTGTAAGTTTGGGCCACATAACGTTTATGCTGTTGGCGCTGAAACCGCCTATCTATGGTTTTTGGTTGTATTTCGTTCAAATGTTTGTGTAGTGTTGAAAAACTGAAACAGGATGTTCTTTGGGACCAGCCTTGCTTACGTTTTCCAAAGTGGTCTATACACTCGCAATCTTATTATTTGTCAACATTTACAACAGCATGCACATTTATACAACTGATAGTTCCAAATCAAATACAAATTGTCTAATTTTTGTTTTATAGGAGCATCTGTTTTGACTCATGAAATGGACAACAAGGGTCTATATGAGCAACTTAATCCCCAAAGTCAACACGGGCTACAAGATCAAGGTGGTTCATGAAACAATGGGCCAGATTTACTAAACAGGGCAGAATAGCGTGAAAGCACAATTTAAAAAACCTACGTAATCTACCATTTGGTGCAGGGTTTAACGCATGCTTTTTTGGTTCAGTCGCAAAAACATATCCACACCTTTTCAGCGTTCATTTTCACTGTGTGTGTTTAGTACGTAAAGGACGTAGTGTTTTTACGCCAAAAGAGGCGTTCGTGCTACCTTAAGCTGTTAGTAAATCTGGCACAAAGTCTCGATGAAATGGATATCCAGAAGTGACCCCTTCAACTTAAATCTTAGGTCATCCCCGACTCAGTTTACAGTATTTCCCAAAAAGGTACGAAAAATGTCCCAGTCATTTTTGCAATAACTAAACGGTTAACGCTTGACGGATGCTGCCAACACCACCGTTTGTGTTTAGAAAATGAAACTCAGTCGGAGGTATTGAGGCACAACAGTGGCAGCTGTCATGAGATGCTCCGCTCAGCAGGGGCAGAGGAACGTGAGGTACATTCAGGTTCAACTGAAGACAAATTCAGACGCACATGAATGCTTAGGAATAATCTGCAACCGAATTCTGCATGCATGGGTGCGTTCGGCAGGCATTCTTCTGCTGTGACACCTTCCATACTTTGACCTGCATACTGAAAACAACTGCCCCTGAGATGAATGCTAAACAATAAAGCATAGTTATGTATCTAGCCATTAAACTTTTCAACTCTTTTATAATAGAACACAATTCCTCATGGAGAAAATAAAAAGAATCCATAGAATTCAAGAGGATACATTTATTAAGCGTAGCCCAGTAGCTCAGTAACATAAACAGTAGGACTGTCAACAACTGTAACACACAGCATTCATGGAATGGATTCAGGCCTGTAAATCTTTTTCCCTTTCTAGCCCAGAGCATCATGGGAGGAGGTGGAAAACGACTCGGTATGAATGAAATCACGGCTCTGTTTCTCATTCTCCGCTCAAAGCGCTGCATAAAGGGCAAATGAAGGAACGTAAAGGCCTGTGACAAATGCGCTGACTGCAAAGGCGGCGCTATGCATTTTTTATTAGCTGTTAATCCATTCCTTGTGTAACTCAATATAAATCAAATTACCAGTCTAGCATGCTGTCCCCGACTACAGTAATTAGATGGAAAGCGACTCGCAGGGTGCTGCGTTTCTTTAAGGTGGAAAAATGCTAATATATTGACATTGTATTTACACCTGCGCGATCTTCTCCTCGCTGACGGGTGGATTCAGGTTTTTCTATATCCTGGAGAAAAGGATGGACACTTGTGGTATCAGTTAGTAGTATGCGGGAAAAACAACATTTTTAGCTAGTTTGCGTTGTCCACAATACATAAAAGCGAGAGCTAGCCTATTTTTAATTGCTTTATCAATTCATAATTGTGTCACGTCAGGTTAGAACAGTGTTAGTCAGAATAGACTAAAAACTAAACACATTAGGCAATGGAGATGAGTACAGAAAGTAGAATTTGAACCTGCGATAAGGCCGGCAATAGATCAGCATGCTAACAAGTCTTAGCCGCTAGTCTGCATGTTGATATCGGGCAGTGAGGCTTGCGGCTCATAACAGCCTATAAGTGAATCACTCAAATTCGGGGTTGGATGAGAGGTTTATCAACCTCCAAATGATAACTGCACTTTACTGTTCTATTGGATATGATTATTACTGTACTATTAATGAGGCAGCGTTCGGTACACCCCCTCAGAGGATGATTTTAATGTCATAAATTAAACTACATACTGTTGCAAATTCATCAGACATGGCAAAAACTTTCTGACAACCGATCTGACATACAGAATTATACTTTAATAACAGAGACAAATGTAGCATTTTGTGGGAGTGAAATATATTTTAGTCCTGTGGCAGCTCTTCAAATTTTAGGGCATGTTTATAAAAAATATGAATGAATAGGGATGATGAATAGTAATGACTGATTAGCAATTATATAGTAAATACAAAATTATGTGAATTTAAAGGTTGTGGGGCTCATTTATGAAACATTTGTGAATATCTGAGTACATATATGAGTGATTTGCCCGTAAAACAGACCTTCTGGCAAACTCTCATCTAGATTTACAAATACTCCGTAAACATCAGATTTTATAGCAGAATTATTAGAGTTTTGATTTTAGTTTTATTTTAAATTAGCTTTTATTTGTAGTTTTATGTTAATTTGAGTTAAAGTTTTAGCAATTTCGCTATTTGTGTTTGTCATTTTATCATCTACTTGTTTATTTTTATGTTCCTGTATAAAAAAAATTTTTAGTTTTTAGTTTTTGCTTGTTATCATAATTTTTGTGCTTATTTCACAAAACTTGTCTCATTTTCATTTTCAAATTTTCCTTTGTTGAAGTTTTTCAAGTGAAGTCAATATTTGATTTGATTTCAAAGAAAAAAAAACGTTTTCAAAGTTTGAATTTTAGTTTGAAACTAAAATAACCTTGTTTTAGAGTGAATTGCGTGTATGTTAATGAGTTCATGAGACATTTTGAAAATATGAAAATTTTCATGAATTCGAAAATTTACATCAGAACGACTTTCTGAACGATTTACAAAAGCGTTCTTCCGAATATCTTTCTTTGTGTTCAACCGAACAAAGAAATGTGTACAGGTTTGAAACAACTAGAGGGTGAGTGCTTCATCACAGAATTTTCATTTTTGGGTGAACCATCCCTTTAAATGAGCACAACATGTCATCTGAGGTTTAGTCCCTGTAATAGTGTAGTTACAGCGTCCACCAGCAGAGGCAAACTGGACTCGTGGAGAATTTAAAGAGTTCATTTCCAGGAACGACAAAAAATACTTCAGAATCCAGAGAGATATCTGCTACAAAAACAACAACAAAAATAACCCATTGAACCTACATTACAGCTCGGCTAAACTGAGGTCTCTTTACCTCCCTGTGCTCTCTCTCTCTCTTTCTGTCTGTAGAGATTTATTAAAACTTAATGTCCAAGCCTACCTGCGAATATTTATGCTGGCAGTGAGTTAAATCTCACTCAGGGAGAAACCCATTGATTACTCTTGGAAGTGTGTTGAGTAAAAACAGAGGAGGCTCAGGTGAGAGTTTGGTCTCTGGCTCCTGACCGGGCGCAGAACGATCGTTCGGAGGGAAATATCATTAGCCACATTTGCCATCTTATATTGTAGCTTGTGATTTATTATTCCCTGCGTGATCTCTGTCGTAACAAAGAGGCTAGATGATTGCTTCAATATTCAGGAGCGTGTTCTGTCCTTGGCAAACTGGATGACAATAAAATCATAAAAGAGAAGAAATAAAACACTTCAATCATTGAACGACACCGGGAGTCATCTACTCTAATTTAAAACTTAACCAGTTGAGATTAAAAGAAAAAGAAGACGAAGAAAAGAAATGTCAGTCATACTTTTTCATTTTATATTCCCCCGGTGGTCCACTTATAATGTTTGATGTTTTCTTTCCTCGCTGTGCCTTTAAGACTCGTATAGAGTGTATTTGGTCTGTTTAGATGTGAAATGAGATGCAATGGTTTGCTGCAGGCTGCAATCTGTGCAGAACAATAGATCAGACTGAAGTGATGAGAGACCTTGTTAAGAGTACATTTCAATTCAATCTCAGTTGTAACTCATCTAGTTTGCAAATCCAATGAGCGTAGACGTCATTTACATACGCCTTAAAGGGACAATTCAACACAAAATTACAATTCTTTCATCATTTACTCATCCTCATGGCATTCCACAACGACTTTCTTACCTAGAACCAGAACGAAGACGTTTTGAAGAACATTGGTAACCACATAACATTGACCCCCATTGACCCCCGATACAAACAGCCATGAGATTGTGCCGGTGTATTTGCAAGCTCACAGTTGAAATAAACCCGACATTCAGAACTAAGAATCATCTCTTTTGACATCATCCAGTTACGCTGCGGCAGAAATCAGCCGATCACTACATGACTAATGATGAGTTCGTTTAGATGAGACTGGTGTAAAACCGACAGCTTTAGCTAATTCCTTCGTTCCGGCTAGACCGCGCCGCCATGTAGTCGACATAATCCATTCAGACAGTTTACAAGAGGTTTGACATGCTGAAACAGCTTTTTTCTGTTAGGGGTGTGTTATCTGAAACGTCTAATTGAGCAGCTGTCAGGGGAAGCGGACTCACGCCAAACCCTCTCCAACATAAAACCCGGCGCTGTCAAGTCCATCACTATCTCCCGCTGCTGTTGGCCCCCAAAAACTAAACACGGTCAATCCATGCAAAAATCACCTTAAGATGAAACTTGTAACACGTTAATGATAGATCAGAAGTCAGTATTTGGTGGTTTAAATACCCACGTGAAGTTTCTCATCATGTGAAGTTTTTAAAGCATAGTTTTTCATAGTCAGGTAAGTGAATTGTCACATCCATAAAGGCCCATATTAAAATATAATCACTATTTCATGTGTATTAAGAGTCATTCGTTCTTCATTTGTCGGTATTATTGCTTCTGCTTTGCATCTTTTAATTAACAAAAAAGTATGTATCCCAATTCATAGCACATTCATTTGTCCCTCTTTTAAAATAGAAAAGATTTTTGCTCATCAAGAAAATGCATCTTGTTTCAAGTATTCTTAGACATTTGTACTGGAAAACAAGACAAAAATACTAAGAAAGTAATTTTTTGCAGTGCATTTGCTGTACTCTTGATGATGGCGAGCTGTCAGTTGCGATCATGCATAGTTTAATAAAAACATCACAACTCATTTAGTTTTTAGCCCATGATCCACTGCATGCTAAATTAAACAATAACACACGCATACAAGCTGTGCAAATGGGTACATTTATTTATTATTTATGTATTTTACCATTGGCCTTGTTTTATTTTGCCTAAGGCCTGATGTACACCAGGACCACCACTGGTGCCACCTCAAAACAACAGGACACTGTTGAAAAGCAATGTTTTAATGTGTACCGGACCGGTATGACAAATATTTGTATTTACACTTATTGTCATGATCCTGTCTTTCTCGTCTGGTGCATTCTGTTTTTTTGGACAGGGTCGTGACAGTACCATGTCTTGTGTCTTTGTTGCGTTCTGTGTGGAGACACGTGGCCTTTGTTATGACATTGCGCCACGTGTCCTCCTGTCGCATGTTTTGGCCCTGCCCCCTTGTTTCCCATAATCTTCCCTTTAGTGGTTTATTCCTGTCACCTGCCGTCACCTTCCCCATGTAATTGTTCCCCTATGTTAAGCCCAAGCTCCCTCTGTCCCGTGACGGTTCGTTTTTCAATCCCTGTCCTATAGTTCCCCGTCTGATAACGTGTTCTTGTTTTACCTGGTCGTGTTTTGGATTACTTTGTGGTTTTTGAATTATATTATTTATCATCAGGACTTTTGTTTTTTCCCCCTCGTTGGACGTTTTCTGTTTGTATTGCTTTCTCCTTGACGATTTACGTGGTTTATTGTTTAAATAAAGTCTTTGTTTTCCTCTACGGCGTCTGCACTTGGATCTCTGTCTGAGAACCATGACAACTTGTATTGTATGCAGGTTTTACATTTTAAATTGCATATTCCCTGGGAATTTAACCCATGACCATGTTGCTCCACCGGTTAAAGTGATAGTTCACCCAAAAATGAAAATAATGCCATTATTTACTTACCTTTTTTTCTTCTGCAGAACACAAAAGGAGATATTTTGAAGAATGTTGGTAACCGAACAACGGTGGGACCCATTGACCTGCATTGCTTTTGTGTGTGCACTGCAGTTGTTCGGTTACCAACATTTATCAAAATATCTTCTTTTGTGTTCGGCAGAAGAAAGAAAGTCATACAGGTTTGAAATGACAAGAGGTGAATTAAATGATTTTCGAGTGAACTATCCCTCTCTTTAAGATTGGTCATATTGGATTTCAAGTCTCATCATAGATACAAACATATTTGTCCTGGTTCTGAAATGCCTCTTCTCCCATAAATAACACTCTGGGGAAGTGACATGGCCATACTAAAATTTGCCATATCTAATGTAGAATTTATGGAGTGTGTTCCTGAAACAGCATCAGCTTGGAGCGCTGGCAGTTTGTCTCTAAGCGCTGCGTGACATTGTGCTGTTTAACAGTGGTGTAGGGCGCTCCACATCTTTGATCAAACGGCGCACCGCCGGGTCGTGGAGCTGGAGAACTCATTACATCTCGAGCTGAGCCTGATCCCATCCACAAACCCTTGTAGATATGCATCAGCGCCCTGCTCCATCTCATCTGCTCCAACACTGCCGCCTTATCAGCTGAAGCTAGCCAATTTATTCCAGCCCACCAAACACCATTTCTTCTCCATCCTCTTAGTTCTTTTCAAACCAACCATGAGAAGAAGCACACACGGCGGACATGCGTTACAGACTGTGCCACACAAGCAGCTAATCATCTGTGTCTTATCAAAACTGCGAGGGCAACACAGATGTGGGGTAGTAGGGCTACTTTTTATATAGTACTACTTGTTTGAAAGCATGGGGTCAAACTGGGTATTTTATCCATGGAAACCCAAAAAACTTTCAAATCCATAATTGGATGTACTTGTTTAAGAGTGGTGTCACATAGTTTACACTTAAAAAAGTTTCTTAGGAACCTTCTTAGCATTTTTCAATGAAGGTGGTTCTTCAGTTTATGGCCATATGGTATTTGGCCTCATTTTCAAATTGGTTTTTCAAAGCAATGCATTACAGATTCTACTAAACAGCATATAGTATATTCTATCTCTTAAAGGAACCAAAAATAACAAATTTGGCGTTATGAAAAACTTTACAAAACTATTCCAAACTTTTAAAAACAAAACATGAATATGTAGAATGCGTGCGTAGTATAGAACCAATCTTGGAATATGAAGGTAAAATTGTTTTGGAACTTGAAGCCATGGTCCGAACGATTGTTTACGACTAATCATATGCAAAATTAAAGTTTTCGATTTACATAATATATGTATATCTATGTGTACTGTGTATAATAATTATGTGTATAAAACCCACACACATACTGTATATGTACTGTGGCATCGATGTCATAGAAGGAAGGTATGTGCCAGCTCGGTGGTTGCAGCATGGAGGCTACAAACCAAGATGGCTGCTTGGTCCAGGACTACAAATACCAGATGCCTCGGCGGGGGGCAAACATCTGTTGTGAAGGAGCTGTTAATGAGTGTGTGTGAGGGACTCCAGTGTGAGAAGAGTATCCATGTTTTCTGTTGTAAAGTATTGGGAGTTTAAGTTGTTGATTAAAAAGAAAGGAGAAACATTTGCTTTTACTCTGAATGGACTCAATTTAAGAAGGCCACACGTGCTTTGGTGATTCCCTTCCTCTCACAATGCCCCAGTACAGTATATATGTGAAAAAACATTTTGTATTTACATACAATTTATTTTATATATAAATATTTAAAATGTACTTTTTCTTAAAATTATACATTCATGTGTGTTTTCTTATACACAACACACATATACTATATTACTTTTTTTTGGGTTTTTTTTTGCATGTGATAAGTTAAGTAGTGGTTACGTTTTTCCTACGGTGCGTTCCAAACGGGATATATTGCCATCCGAAGGGCCCTTCTGGAAAAAATGCTACACAAAACGTTGCTCCAAATAAATAGAAAATGATGAAGTTTTTATTGCTCCTTTCGCCAAGTAAATTTTAAATGGACACATTAAGAGATACAATTCCGTTTTTCACGCATCAAAAGCTTCACTCTTGGAAGGGAGTAGGGAATAGGGATGAGCACTTCGGAATGGAACGCAGGGCTAGTCTGAGTGAAATGTCGTTCTAACCACAACTTGTCTTTTATTGATGCATTTCTAAGGATTTTGACTTGTTTAAAAGGAGATTAGAGTCACGTTTAAAATAAAATAAGATTACGAAATTAAAGTCGTTTTGATTAGTTCCATTTTTTTGTTATAATGTCTTTGTTATAATGGTTTATTCTAGGAAAACAAATGTCCCAATGAAGATTTAAAAGAAAAACAAACAATTCAACAAACAAAATGAAAAGGGACCATTTAAAGCGGCAATCCACAACTTTTGCCTCTATACCAACATCTCTGTTTGAAGCACAATATTGCAGTTTACTTTAGGTACTAGAGGGTTAAAGTCAGGTGAAATCAAAATAACATTACCTGGAAAATCATACTTAACCGCTCTTATTACAGTATAAATTACTTTTATATACAGATTTGTTGTTGTTTAGATTTGTTTTTAACCATTTTAAACTTTTAATGTGCTCAATTAAAGATTTTTTCTTATTACAAATATATTTTTGTTTCATAAATATATTTGTATATATTAAAAGTAAAACAAATAAACAAAATGTGTTGCTCAACCCGGTTTCAAGTATTATTAAACACAATGAACAAAACGAGCCATTCCCGTCAAAACGTTATTCTGAAAAAAAGGTCCAGCTGACATTTTCAATAAAATGACAGTGGTATGAAATCTGTTAGAAAATTGACTTCCTGCTGTTTAAAAACTGGTATTATTCAATATCTGTGTGTTTTGTGTGTAATACATCTAAAGGGGGGTTTGACTGGAGCTGGCCCCTGTGATTTCCACCCAGCAGGGCGCAGCACTAAAGCTTAAACGTTCGTTCTCTCGCAGCGGGACGCAACATCAGCCATTCACCGCGAATCAAAGCCTCCCAATGATTTTATTTTGTGATGGGCTGTTGCCATGGGAGGGGAATGATGGTGGAGGAGACTTGTTAAACAGACAGACGTAGCGAGAGAATCTCGATATTGCACAACAGGTTACAAACTCTCTTTTCTTACTTTTCTCCTGGCTTGCACTGTCCTTCTCACTTTCTTTGAAGAGCCGTCAGGTTTTAATTGCAGCTCTGACATCAACGAGGAGTAATGAAATCTTCATTGGGCTTCGGGCGAGAGGAGACCTCTCTCATCCAATCGTCTATTTATTGGGACAGCGGGAAACATCAGATGAGCGTTCGCTCTCTCGTGTGTCTGCGTGAGCGACGTAGAGCAGTGGTTCTCAAACTTTTTTGCCGTAAGTGCATCGCTTTGCGGCCCCCAAATAAAGAATCTCAAACCATAAACATATTCAGTTATACAATGCTAGATCTTTTGGTTGGTGTTCTGATGTTTGATTGCCTAAAATGTATGATACATTGATACATTTCGTAAAATTCCCCAAAATTTGTGGCCCCCCTGGATCCATCTTGGGCCCCCCAGTCTGAGAACCACTGACGTAAAGAATCTGTATTCATGTACCCTAATGCTTTTCTACTGAATGTACGTGTGCTTTTCTTTACTTTCATCCTGACATTGCACTTTAGATTCACCCTGATATTTAAGGTTGAATGTACAAACGTTTTCATACATGCATGCTTATTGTCTTGGCCACACAGCTCTATTCTAGAAAAGTTTATTTTGAAATAAGTGAATATTTCTTTATTCCCTGTGCATGTGACATTTGTGTCACTGAAAATGTGTGTCAGAGGAGGGAGACCAAGAGAAAGATAGAAAACAATTGTTTAATGTGTGCAAGGTTTATTGCTGTCAGAAATAGCATCATTCTCCAGAGTGACCCTTGAACACATGTGACAGTCATCCTGTTTGTAAAGCCAGAAGAAAATGGCGGTTTTATTTCAACTGCGCCCCTCAGAAACTGCCTGACCTTCAACAGGCTGAATACTGTGAACGCCAAGGTATTACACTGAAATGAATATCATTATATTGTATTGTGACATTTCAAAAATGAAAATTCTGTCATCATTTATGTTGTTCTGACATCAATCCCATGTTGAATGTAACACATGTGATGTTATTATATCTATAAAACATCAAATGATTTAGAATCTTCAAGGTCCTCTCTCTCACACAATGAAAGTGAAGATGTCTGTTATATGAATATGATTTGAATGCCATGACAGAAGACCAATTTTCCATATTGTTTGCCCAAAGACTTTGAATATAGCGAACAAACCATTTGTATGGTGTATCATTGTCTTTTTGGAGCCTGACAGCGGAAGTGACCATCCGTTTTCATTGTATTAAAGGGGTGATTTAACGCTGTTGCATGCATTCTGCTGGCTTCTCATGCTTAACATGGTCAACTTGTTAAAAATTGAGTTGGAGGTACTAAGTAGTACTTCTGTGCTCTAAAATGTTTGTATACAGTAGGTGAAAACCCGTTTCGAAACAACTTTTCTTAGTCCCTTATTGGGCAAAAAAGAAATAGCCCGTCCACGTGTCAACCCGACGAGCTAACCATCAAGATTGACTTCGCTGCGTCAAGATTGGCTGTGCCGTGGGCCTGCAGCTTGTTACTCTTGTGACAGTGAGAGAATTTGAGGTGTGTTTGTTTGTTCAGGGCATTTCAGTCATGAATGTTATATAAACGGTGGATATAAACTGATAGATTGAGCGGTCCCAGCGCTAAAAGATGCAGGACATGAACCGCACGTGGTAAGTAAAACTGAGTCATATGTCTGTGTTTTGTAGGCAATCGGCGCATACGTGCATGATGTAAACAACACAAACTTGTAATGACAACAGTTATGCAGGGATAATGCGATGATGCATTGTGTGCCCGTGATTTGGTCCCCCCTAAAACCCCCCCAGGATGTCGTCTGTTTTCATAAATAATCGTATAGCTATATCTATCTTTTGTTAATGTGATCAAACTAAATGCTCTTCGAAGATACGAAGTATGCAATACTACTCTATAGGTACTCAAGATTAATATGAGAGAGCAAATATTCACGCTTTGTACTTAAATCATGATTTAATTTTTATTTTCATTCAGGATCAAAAAAGCATTTAAAAGACATACAGAGAAGTAAAGACATATAATAAAGAAAATAATGTTTGTGTGTGTGTGTGTGTGTTTGACCCGTGTATGCATAGAGACTAAAGGTGGCTGAAATTACCAACGAACGAATCAATGCTTTGGATAAAAGCGTCTGCTAAATGTAATGAATAAATGAATGAATGTTTCAATGAATGACAGGCAGTGATGGCACAGACCAGATTGAACCGAATCCAGAGCAATACTGACCATTGAGTGCATAATGTGTAAAAAAACATGACTTATTATTCAAAAGCTATGATACAATTACCTTATAGCAATCCATCTCAACACACCAAAGACACAGAAAAACCTGTGTTCGCGCCATATGACCCCTTTAAACATTGGCTGTAACAGTATTGAACTATTTCTACAACAAAAACAAATATTTTTGAGTCACAATCAAGGTGATGTTAATCCTGCTCATTCATCCAATCTTAAAGTACTATCACTGCTCTTACATGCGTTTTTAAGTATTGAATATTAAACTCCCTTCCAGTGCACAGAGCCAGAACACCCGAGATGGATTAGCATGGAGGATTATCCGTTTCTGTCAGAGCGCTGTCTCCCTGCAGTGGTTGGTGAGATTGCTGGAGTGTTTTGGTGAGAGATGGTGGTTTGTGGAACATCAGTCTGCTATCGATGTTTCTGTTGGGATGGTTAATTGGGGTGGTTAGGGGGGCGTAATTGAGGCGCGTGTTAAGGAGGGAAAATAGCACCTCCTTCCTCCTTCATTTCTTACCCTGACGGTTTTTCGATGGTGACGCCCCGAGCGAGCGAGACGGGTGATGTATGGTGAGGTTGAATGCAGACACAATTTAATGTTTCCTGGAGGTATTTGTACCTCGGTGCTTGTTATTCTATTGTGCTGGATATAAATGCATATGAATGAACATCGGGTATATAAAGAAATTACATCAGCACTTTCAGAACTGAATTGCATTAGGAACTGACCGAAAAAAGCTATTTTGTTTAATAAAAATGTTTACATCTCTTACAGATGTAGAAGTTACATTTATTATGTTTTTTTGTGTATGTTTGTGTCTGTTTACGCATTTGGCAGTGTGCAAAAATGATTATTTAATATTATTTTTATAACTTGTTATAATATATGTGCTTTATATCAAATCAAATGGCAATATGCAGAACACCTAAATATTTATAGTGACCACAAAACATAAAAACTGTAATTTTATCATGTACAGTAGATTACATAAAACAATATTTAAGAATTGAAATATCTCAATGAAATGGGCAATTTTTATATATTCAGTTATTATTGTGTTTTTGTGTTATGTGAAATAGCTTATTCAGTACAAACTCTATTATTTTATGAATCTTCACAAGACCAACGTTATTATGTATGTACAAAATGGGTCTGTATCTTTCATATACTGTATGAGTTTTATACCTGTGCGTTTGCAACTTCAAGGGTCCTCTGGGGTCTTTTGACATACGTATGTATGAATGTTATCTCTTTTATTCTGTTTTTGTCTTTCTTTTCTCTAATCTGTCACTACTGTTTTGCCTCTCAGTATCGGATGGACAGTTGTCTCTCTCTCTCTCTCTCTCTCTCTCTCTCTCTCTCTCTCTCCCCATCCCTAAACTGTGTGACCTGAAAGGTTTTCTTTCACATTATCTTTTTTCCAGGACTTTTATAATGTGTTTCAATGCCTGAGGTCTGAAGCAAATGATCATAATGCATTACAGAGTCACACTGTAGGAGTTAATGTGCGTGTGTGTGTGTCCCAGCTATCATATTCATACCTTCCATTTATAACACTCATACCGCTAAAGGCACCTGCAGGACTAAACCTCAGACCACAGAGTGAAGCCAGCACATATTATTACCAGTTTTTCCCCAATGCTTTAAATAATCTTTCAATTTTACAATGCCATTAGGAATGAGGCATGTTTTCCCTTCAGAGAGTGATTTTGAAATGTGGTATTTACTTAAGTATGCTTAATGGCTACAACAGAGTTGTAATCTGTGTCTATATGATCACAGACGGTCATCTAAAAATCAAGAGGTCAAGGCAAAACTGTAGATGAACGTAAATGAAAATAGCAGTCACCATTATGGAGAATATGCACATTGAGTATGTACACATACTGTAAATGACCTCATAATCGGTAGCCTACACACATACACCATCAGTATATGATGGTCTTCTGCCATTAGATGGGAAAATGCATTTGGAACATTTTTCATCAAACATAACAATTATAATGATACAGCAACAAGGACCATTTCAGTATCTTTTATTTGTAACTTTGTTTGGATTCTATGAACTGTTCTCTTTTTTAGGTCATTAGCCAGTAAATGTTCAGTAAACACTACAGGTGTAATGATGGCCGCAGGCACCGATCTGTTAATAGTGTTAATTTCAACTTCATTACCATTGTGTGTGGGTGAGTTGTTAACTCAGTAATTAGTACGTCCATTTTCACAAGTTTGACTCATTTAGCCCGGTGCAATGACATAATAAACCATTGGCGACAATCAGCCAATCACAGCGAGGTGGAGGTGATGCTTCAACTCATGTGTCCAACAGTCTAATTTTCTAACATTTTAAAGAATCGATGGCTAATTTGTATGATTTTGTATGATATTTTTCTCAAAAAATATGAATTCATATAACATTTCCTGTATTGCTGTGGTAACGCAAGCTTGTGGGTTCGATCCCAGGGGATTGTAAATACCTATGTATAAATGTATAGGATAATGCAATGTAAGTCGCTTTGGATAAAAGCGTCTGCCAAATGCGTAAATGTAAAATCACCATCTTGTATTAGTAACCTTTTCAGTGAGAACATAATAGAGTACCGCAGAGATCACGTAGTTCCCTTTCTGTCGGTCTCTCGACGTTGTGTCGAGAACGACAGATGGGGTTCGCCCTTGAGAACCAATCAACTCTGACTACTATAGAAAAGGCCAATGAAATTTGGCGAATGAAATTTGCATGCCGGTCTCCGCCCCCGAATGTCCGGTATAAAAGGAAGCCGGCGTGCAGCATTCACTTACCTTTTGTTCTTAAGAGCCTTCGCTCATGACTACGAACAAAAAGAATTCAACGAATTCTTCTTCTACATCGCCGGATCTACGACGTAGAGCAGCGGATCGTCCCTTCCTGCAGCGACCTTCTCCTGGGCGTCTCGGCGGTTCCGGAGGTGATAGAGATTATTTCTAAAAGGTCCTTTTCAGGACTGAGCAATTTCCAGCGCGACATGTCCCGCTGTTCTCTTGGGTGCGGCACCCTCATTGAGGAGGGGGATGGATACGATCGCTGCATTAGGTGTCTGGGCGTCCAGCACACTGAAGCAGCGTTCGTTGACACATCTGCCCGCACTGCGGGCGGATTGTCACTCAGAAGTTGCGGTCACGGGTGGCTGTCTTCCTACGGGAACCAGCCACCATTTCGTCTGCTACCCGGGGCTGTGACATCTGTGGCTACGGCCCCGATGACCACCCACGTAGCAGCGTTAGTGATATGGGGAACTCTGCGAACGTAAACCCGCCAGCTAAGTGCTCACGGGCCGATCGCACCCCGATTCGCTCTTCTGAACGTTTCCCAACCGGCGGTGGCATACCGTTCGGATACTCAGGCACGCACTCGGAAACGATGTGTGACGTAGACGAGATGTCGTTCGCAGCATCGGAGGGAGACTGGCATCCGACTCTGACGAATCCGAGCTCCCCCCCGGGGGGTCGAGCTCAGGAGGAAGCAGAAGTGATGTCAGCCATGCTAATCCGGGGATAAGTGGTTCCTGGGGGCGGAGCGCGGTGCAAACCGCGCCCACCCCGGGTGCCATTTCTTTCCCGGAGGTGCATGAGGAGCTGTGTAAAACTAGGAGCGCTCCACTCACGGCCCGCTCCGGTCAAACCAGCTCCGGCTCCCTCACTTCCCTCGAGGGTGGGGCAGCCAAAGGCTACGTCGAGCTCCCCCGGGTGGAACGTGCGGCGCATCTGTGCCGCAGACGGCTGCCACCTGGGGAGAATCGGCCACGCCTACCGTCCAAGGCGTGTAGGACTTCGACATCAATGGTGCCGAAGCCTTGCGCTGCCGCAGGCCGGGCTGCCTCCTCTCTCTACGCCATGGCCATCCTGCAGGTCCGTTAGGCCAGGGCGTTGAGAGAGCTCCACGAGGGTAAGGCCGACCCAGGTATAATGCAGGATTTCTGTGCCGCCACTGACAGCGCTCTACGGAGCGACCAAGGTGGCGGCACGGGACCTGGGTCGGACGATGTCCACGGAAGTGGTCCAGGAGAGTCACCCCCGGCTGAACCTTGCGCAGATGAGTGACACCGAGAAAGTCCGCTTTCTTGATGCACCCGTCTCGCAGGGTGGGTTGTTGGTAACACCGTTGAGGACTGCGCTCAGCAGTTTTTGACGGTGAAGAAGCAGACAGTGGTGATTAGCCACATTTTTTACCACGCTGCGACTCGGCCGCCCTCAAGCCTCCGAGATCTCACGTGATGTCTGTTTCCCGGCAGCCCAGGACCCCTTCCACATCGGCTCCGGTTACTGTGCCCCCACAGGTGGCACCCCGGAAGTCGAGGTCGAGGGGGAAACCTCACCCCGTCAGCTAACTTCTCACGAGAAGTGACACTGACGGGAAGACCCCAGGGGGAACAACATCTGGCCCGACCTTCACAGCTACGGCTCTGATCGGTCGGTACGGGACGGCTCCTGCCTCGTCACCAAAGCTGGGCCCTTCTCAGGGGGCCCCACTTACTCACAAAGAGTTTTTCTGTTTCCCCTGGGAGTTCCTTCCTGCCGATCGCACACTCCACTGGACTGTGCCCGGCAAACCCGACCTCACGCCCTGGCGAGGCATAGGGTCGTACACACACGACAGCTTCTACCGCTCTCAACCGACAGTGCGTGCAGCTGTCCCGCCAGGCAGGTAAGTAGGCAGAGCCAACCTTCCCTCCGGGGTCCCCCCCCGCGACAGGGTTAGCTCCGCCAGCCATCGAACCACCCTCCATGGGAATGGTGAAGCAGACCGTCCCCTTGGTCCCCCTGTCACAGTCCCTGGGAGCTCGAGAGCTGCCCACACTGTCTCGGTGGCTAATGCAGACGGTCCGTCTTGGTTACTCGGTCCAGTTCGCCAGAGACTCTCCCAAGTTTTGGGGCATCATCTCTCCCTCTGTCTGAGGCTGGGACGCCTACATACTTCGGGTAGAGGTCACCACCCTTCTGGCAAACAGGCATCGAGTTCGTCCCTCAAACCAAGATGTTCGGTGGGTTACAACCCGCACTTCATCGTTCCCAAGAAAGACGGCGGGTTGCGCCCCGGAGGTCTGCGTACCCTGAACTAAGCACCTTCAAAAGCTGCTGCTCAGGATGCTCACGCAGAGGCGCGTCCTGGCATCTATCAGGTGTCAGGATTGGTTCGTGGCAATCGACCTGAACTCCCTTTCGGTCTGTCCCTGTCTCCACGGTCTTCACGAAGATCGTGGAAGCCGCCCTTTCTCCCTGAGGGGAGGAAGGTGTGCGGGTACTTAACTATCTCAACGACTAGCCTATCTTGGCACACTCGTGAGTTCTGTTATGTATACAAGGGACCTGGTGCTCCGGCACCCAGATCGATTGGGACTCCAGGTCAACCGAGGAAAGGACAAGCTCTCCCCAGGGCAGAGCATCCTCTTTCTCGGTAGGGAACTCAACTCTGTCACCATGTCGGCGCAACTGTCCGCAGTACGCGCCCAGCCGGTGTTGAACTGCCTGGAACATTTCAGGCAGACAGCGGTCCCCCTGAAACAATTCAGAGGCTCCTGGGCATGGCGTCCTCGTCGGGTGAGACCCCTCGGGTTGATGCACATGAGACCGCCCCAACACTGGCTTCAGAGTCGAGTTCCGAGGAGAGCGTGGCACACCGGCAGCAGGCGCATGGTGATGACGCCCTGCGGCCGACGCACCAAAACCCCTGTTCTTCCATGGCTTTTCGACGGACTAAGGTCCCTCAGGGCAGGTTACGAGGCAAGTCGTGGTGACGACGGACGCCTCCCTGCGGGGGTGCGGTGCAGTGTGTAACGGGCACGCAGGCGGGGCGTTGGGCGAACCCCCACCTGCGCTGGCATATCAATTGCCAAGAGTTGTGGGCGGTGCTACTTGCACTGAGCAGGCTGCGGCCTCTCGTGCGGGACAAGCACGTGCTGACGGCACTACAGCGGATCTTAGTCACGGCTCGACTTTGTCCCGTTCGCTCACCTCAAAAACACACACTCGGGCAAACTGAACTAGACAGCCGACGCGCTCTCTTGTCAGTTTATGCCTCGTAGAGAGTGGCGACTCCACCCCCGCGCAGGCCGCTTGGTACTCCCTGTCCGAGACCTCGGCACGGATATCCTTGCGCACAGCTGACCGCGGGACGGGCGGAAGCACACCTTCCCCCCCCCCCCCAGGAGCCTCCTTGCACAGACACTGTGCAAGGCCAGGGAAGAGGAGCACCAAGTGTATTGGTTACACCGCACTGGTCTAACGCACTTGGCTCAGAGCTGATGCTCTGGACAGCGACTCCCCCTGACCCATTCCCCTGACAGAGGACCTGCTCTCTCAGGGGAAGGACACGTTCTGGCATCCCAGATCAGACCTCTGGAACACCATGTCTGGTCTCTAGACGGGACGAGAAGATCCTGAGTTGGCTACTCCCCCTCTATGGCGGAGACCATCACCCAGGCTGGGGCCCCATCTACTAGGCGGTTACACGCCTCTAGACGGCGCCGCTTCTTGTCCTGGTGTCTCTCTCAACGAGAAAGACCCACTGAGGTGCTCGATCAGGAGTGTGTTGTCCTTCTTACGAGACTGGAGACTAACATCTCCCCTCCACACTGAATGTGTAGTAGTCGCTATCGCCACTCATCACGTCTCAGTTGATGGAAAGTTTCTAGGATGACACGACCTGGTCACCAGGTTCCTAAGGGGTGCGAGAGGGCGGCTCCCGCCTCATCTCCGCCCCATACCCTTTTGGGACCCTAAGGGGTCCTGGGGGGGCCTCTGGGCCCCCCAAGAGCCCCTCGGAGGTTCCGATCTTCCTCTCCCGAGTAAGACGGCCCTCCTGATGGCGCTCGCTTCCTTCAAGAGGGTAGGGGACCTCCGAGCATCCTCCGTGTCCCCGGATTGCCTTGAATTCGGCCCTGGTAACTCTCACGTTATCTTGAGACCCAGGCCCGGATGCGTGCCCAAAAAGTTCCCACTACTCCCTTCCGGGGCGAAGTGGTGAACTTGCAGGCGCTCCCCATCGGGGAGGAAGACCCAACCCCTTCCGTGTTGTGTCCTGGACCGCACGCAGGGCCTCAGTAGCTCTGACCAGCTCCTTGTCTGTATTGGAGGACAGCAGAGGGGAAGGCTGTCTCCAAGCAGAGGTTGGCGCACTGAGTCGTGGATGCCGTTACGACGGCATTCCAATCTCAGAATCTCCCATGCCCACTGAGGGTTTACTCCACGGGGGTATAGCCACCTCCTGGGCACTGGCAGAAGCGCTCTCTAGCAGACATCTGTAGAGCTGCGGGTTGGGCTACGCCCAAACACCTTCGCAAGGGTTAAACAACCTTCGCGTAAACCCGGTGTCAGCCCACGTCCTGCGTGGCAACATGTAGGACTGGCATCCGGCGGGGCGTATGCCTGCGAAAGCATCACCCCACCCTCTAGGAGGTTGGGTCAGTGTGCTATCTACCTCTTTCCTTACCCTACTCTGGCTAAGGACAGGTACCCTATCCGCTTCCCTTCTTACCCAACCACTTGGTTAAGAATAGGCATTCCATCCATCACTAAGCAAGCACCACCTGGGGGTTGGCTGGGCAGAGCAGCCTTCCCCCTTAGGCCAGGATAACATGTGAGCCATCCCCTGGCTCTAACCGGACCTAGTGCTACCGGACGCCTGTAACACCCCCCCCCCCGTGGGCTGTTCCGTCTGATGTATCCTCATGATATGGTTCCCACTCCTGGTAACCCATGAGCTTCCCCAGGTGGACCTCCACCTCGCGGTTAACTACTCAGCCCGCACGTTCCATGCGTTCTCCTCCAAGGACGAGACCATACCTTTCCACCATATTCCTCCCCACGGGTAGGAGGTGGCCTCTGCAAAGCAATCCCTAATTAAGGAAGTTGCGCTTGCCCGGTGTAAACCCGAGCCGGACGGCCTCTCGCCAGTAGAGAGCTAAGGCCTCCGTCCGTGAAAGGTTACCGGTCAGGGCTGTTCCCATCTTTCTCCAAGAAAGCTCTGGAACCCCCGACCACCACACTGGAAGGTTACAGTTTCGCGAAAGCATCGAGCTGACACGCCCAGGCCTGTTACCGTCGCTTCGCTAGAGACTGTGACGCGATACAGCGTTGTGGCGTTTTCCATAGGCAACCCCATCTGTCGTTCTCGACACAACGTCGAGAGACCGACAGAAAGGGAACGTCTCGGTTACGTATGTAACCTCTGTTCCCTGATGGAGGGAACGAGACGTTGTGTCCCTTATGCCACAAACACGTATCGTATTCTGCTGCAGTCGTGAGAGGCTCTCAGGCTCTTCAGAACAAAAGGTAAGTGAATGCTGCACGCCGGCTTCCTTTTATACCGGACATCCGGGGGCGGAGACCGGCATGCAAATTTCATTCGCCAAATTTCATTGGCCTTTTCTATAGTAGTCAGAGGTGATTGGTTCTCAAGGGCGAACCCCATCTGTCGTTCTCGACACAACGTCTCGTTCCCTCCATCAGGGAACAGAGGTTACATACGTAACCGAGACGTTTTCTACGCAAACCTCATGTGCGAGTTAGCATTTCAGCACTTCCGGTTCTATCGCCTCAAAGTCTGTTTTTTAATAGGTTTTGGGTAAATTGCCTGAAATAAGATCCGTGGTTAACAATCGTGACTTTTTAAAGCTTTCTTGTGTCTTAAAAACGACGGTTGTTAACAAGTTGCTAAAAGCGACTATATCCTTTGGCGGTTCCAATATTATAATCACGAATATAAATCTCACAAATAATGCAACATGGGCACAAATCTTTAAAAATGTGGATGGAGATTCATTCACAGAGTAATTTATTACCAGGGAACACGTTTTAAAAAAAGTTTTCAGAGGCTTGGTGGTAGTGAAGATGATATCGAACAACCGTAGTGTAGTCTGTTTATAGCCTCATGTTAGCTTTTTCAAAAATAACAAATATTGTGTTCATTGGTAAAGATGTGGGAAAAGATCGTTTGAACGATCATAAACCTTTGTTAATATCAGAGCTTATTTTTTGTGATCTTCCAAAGGTCTATGGGAAAAGTCTGTAGGGTTTTGGTCAAGGGAACCAATGCCGCACTAATTTACGGGTTGGCCTACAAAAACACGCCTTGGAATTATACGTTTCTATTTGACATTTTTGTCAAAATTGAGTTATTCAGATATTCTGTGACAACGTATTAACGTTATGTTTTATCTTTGTGTTCTGTACATTTTAGAAACAAAAAGGTTTTATCAACAAAAATTGAGGCTTGATATCTCAGAACTGCTTAGAATGTAGATAGAACCTTATAATTTCAAGGTGACATATGTATTATTTTGTCCAACCAACCCCAAAAGGGAGGCGTGCTTGCGTGTTTATTTCCCAGCATTGCATGATGGTTATGTGCGTGTATCATGGGCTTTTAAGGAGCAAAAGTGCAGAAAATGCTGCAGAAAGAACAAACCTCTCAGAAAGTACTTTAGAGAAACACTTCATGAAACATGGAAAATGTTACTGCATCATGCCCACTCAATGGTTAAGGTAATTGAGTACATTATGTTGTTTTATAAAAAGCCTTTATCGCAAACCTTACACTAATAAATAGGTTTGTTATGTGCATTTTGTCTGTATTTTCAGATCGGTGACCCTCGGCTCAGTGAACAACATGTAGCAAAAATAACAGGTTAAAGCCGTCACACTGTGAATACACAGCATGCCGCTGCTTCTGTGCACAGTTGGAGTGCAGTAAACTGTTAAAACAGGCCCCCGAATGAATATGTGTGTTTTTGTGCTTCAAAAGTAAGACGATTGAGTTAAGATGACAGCGCTAAAACAAAAACACTGAAATATACAGTGATATCAGTGTTTTAAAAGGGTTTTGGGGTACTATTCCTAAGAAAACTGGATTTGCTTGTGTGTGTGTACATGTGTTGTGTGAATTTACCAATCATAGATGTACAGTCTCTCATTGATCATTAAAATCATTTAGTATTTTATATAAAAATGAACTTTTGTCCCTTTTTCGAATGAAACATTTAGCTGTTTTTATGCAAATGTTTAACAATGAGCACAGGTCATTTTCATCTACAGCATCATATAGAAGATGAGTCTCCATCTCTCTGTAAAATGTTCTCACCTGACTCGTTGTTTATGGCTTAATGTGAAATGAAAGAAATGTTTTTACAAATGAACTTGACAATAATGAAGACACGTTGCAACAATTTGTTTCTTTAATAGACTGTGTGTATGTCTTTACATCATGCACATATCTTACATTAGTGGGAGCCAGACTGATGTCAAACTGCAAGACAACAGACGACTACCTCTCGGTTTTCACCCCAAATCCAACTTTTGGCTATTTTAAATTTGCTGAGTGTTTTGTTTTTGCATTCTGCCCCTTTTTCGTATATGCAAGTTAATAAGTACAGGCCTACATGCATGTGTAACAGATGAGCAGATGATTTCCCTGTTGAAAAAAGCAGCATATCCTGGGTTAGGCATGTTCTGATGCTGGTTTGTGATGGTTTAAGCTGGTCCTTAGCTGGTTTAAGGTGGTGAGGAACCAGCACATGACCAGCTTAAACCAGCTAAGAACTATTTTAAATCAGCACAAACCAGCATCAAAACATACCTAACCCAGTTTTTTCAACAGGGTTATTTATTCTGAAAACAATAATACAATATTTAGTCATTTTATAAAGTTCATGGTCAAAAATAGAAGACACATGACATAAAACATTGTAGTTATGATTTTTGGATGAGAGAGGGTCTAAAAGTTTTGACAGAACAGAACTTGGATGCTTTATTGTCTTCTATTGATCTGCTGGAAAAGCGATAAAACATAAGATCGTTCCTTGGTCTTTCCCAAAGTATTAACTTGCTTTCTTTTATCTGTACAGTTCTGTTATTGTTGAATACCAACATGCTATGATTCTTGCAGCAAAAACATACAAATAAAAAGCCTTTTAGGAGAAAATCAATTAGATATATTCCAATTTAGAAAAAGACAGGGAAATCAGGCGCACGCGAATACAAAAAAAATACACAATGTAGAATATAACAAGACAATTCTGTGACACGTGCAAGTGAGAACATCAGCCATATAGACTGTGCCAGTTATCAGATGTGCGACTCGTCAAATACAACAGTAAACAAAGTGGTGCATTTAAATATGAAAGTTCACATGAAATAAACAGATGCATAATCCCTGTTAGAATAAGCTGAAGGATGGATTTGATAACACAAGAGAGTTAGTCTCAAAGTGAAATGTGTTATTGTCAGACATCAGTCTTGCTCCTGTTTCACACTCGGTGATCGAGCTTATTACAGCTGTAATAACAACGATGAGAATTTACATAGTGGAGACGCACACAAACACACGTGTGAATGAGATGAAGACGGTTTGTGTGACATGCAGTATTTCAGACACACGAGTACATCATGTTTCAGATGCATTTAACCTTGAAAATATTCACCTCACATAGTTGTCCAGCACAGATCTACTGTATCTGCTGTGTACAGCATAGTAATGTGCTGTGTAATGATAAAAGGATTATATGGCGAATGAAGACACAACAGATCAGTAAAATTATTGTTTTAGTAGATGAGAAGACTCTACAGAGACGCATAAATAAGTGTCTGATGTCTTTTGGATTGATCAAGTTTTTATTACTTCTCTTGAACAACATCACTTCTTCAAGCTTATTGGTAAAGTGGCACACTCACTCGGCGTGTAATCCGTCCATAATGCCCGCATTCCCCAATTAAAATAAACCCTATTTAAATCAAAAGGAATTTAAATACTAAGATTGAATTGGGCTTTATCCAAAAATGGGATTTGTGTCAATATTAAAAACAACACAATGTCACAATGAATTCAGTTCGGTGTCAACACCATTGTGCGTCATTCTCGGCTTTGCACAAATGAGACGTTGCTACTGTATATCAGTGTTTCTTGAGTTCATGATTATTCTTAATGTCTTATGTTGTCTTTGTGGACACACGGCCTATCCGATGCTGTTTATTAAGATGCAACAGCCGTCTTACTGCTCCTCATGTTGGCCTCTTCCAGATATTTCTATGACCAACGTTGTTGCTTTCTCTTGTGAAGGTCAGGTTTACAACATGTGTCATGTGTCCTCGCCACAATGTGTCAAGTTGTTTTGATGGTCTGGTGGGATGAAATTGTGATGCAGTCTACAGTCCTTGGACAAACACACTATAAAATCATAAAATGCTTGCTTTTCTTTAGTCAAATGACACACTTTTATGTGTTTTGTGTTTTCTGAGCATCAATTGGATTTGTTAAGTTGGTCTTTTGGATGTTCTGTTATGACACAAAAACGGTGCAATCGATATCATTTACCAATATATGTAATGGTTAACAATTGACAAATATAATTAACTCGTAATTTAACTCTACAGGAATTTATAAATAGTAACGTGTTTTAACGTGCGCATACATTAAGCCAAATCTTTTATCCAAAGCTACAAAACTTGATCAGTCATATACTGTACTCATTTTAGTGCCTCAACTTAAACGTATTTCAGTTAATTGTTACAAGGCACCATTTCTATTTTTTTGGTTTTTGTTACCTCACGGTTTTTAAATAATAGTAATCTCTATATATTAATTGACTTAATAGAAACATTTTGATAGTTTTAGTTTCGAACCCTTGATCGTGGTGTTGCTAGCACCATGCCAAAGTCCATAGCCGCCTTCCCAACGGATAATTTCAAGAAAAAACAAGGAGAAGGAGCTCATTTTGTTGCTCCAAATGGCATTTCTGAGCTAAAATTCTGGAAACACAACAAAAAGCAAATCATTCCGATAGTATAAAATCGTTCCAGTGGTCCGGAAGCCCCTCATTGGCGCAAGTCATGCCACTCGGCGGCCATGTTTGCAACGCTATTTTGCAGCTATTTCAGTCGTAGCAACACAGTCCTTTCTACTTGAATGGGGGATGGCAGATAGTTCTAAAATCGCAAGCCAAAAATAAAAAATAAATAGCATATTCTTGATCAACAATTTTACCTAACCATAACCTTTGTTTCCTATCTTAAAATCCTGTCTGACTTTCCCAATTAACGATTGGTTCTTTTTGCTGGAAGGCGGGACTTTCTTCACTTGAGCGGCCAAATTGAGCATTGGGATCTTCTTAATATCTATTATTTTTGACAATGCTCACCCAGAAACACACGTGAATGCCTTTTTCTCAATGGTGTCACTCAACAATCAATCGAACCGAATGCAGTCAAATCATACAGTTGTTTATGTGAAGGAGCCCAGATGAATGACAAGGTTTTCTGATCGGGCTGGATGATCCGTGCAGCAGATCTGTGCGAAATCTCACTGGGCTATAGTCACGAGAAACCCCCAGATTGCTCAGCCGGAGGAATCAGAGGAACATCTTTCTTTATAACTTTCATTTTCACCTCTGTGAAGCCAGCTGTAGATACTGTAATTACATCCAGATAAAAAGGACCGGCCAGATTCACTTCACTGTCTGCTGTTAATCGAGTTGGTTCGTAAAAACGCAATTGCCGTTTTAAACCTAAATTCCACATTTAATACCTTTAGTTTTCTTCAAATCTTCAAACCTTCAGACAAATAAAAAACAAGTCAAATTACTTTGATTTACGATGCATTATGGAACCCCCCCAGAGACCCAAGCATTCATCTTAATAATGGATCTTAAACAACAAATGCTGCATTCTGTAGACGAATCTACATGAAAATGGATGTAAATATGATGTTATGAAGTGTTTGTATATTTTCAATACACAGATTGTCGTTTTGCGAAGCACATAACAGCATGCGGGTTGCAAACAACATGCGTGTGAGTGGATCATTTTTAGGTGAACTGTCCCTTCAAGTCAAGGTTACAGAAAGACACATCTGTCGAGGTGTACATCTTAAAGTGAAAGACAATATTCACATTCAGCCACATGGCTCTTGGACTTCAGAACGCATTAAGAGCACAAATCCGCTCTCGTCTCCATGCAGGGTTTTTACGTGAGAGCCGAGGGAAGCATCTTTCTCCACGGGGGATTAGAAAAGAGCTTGGATTCAATTCTCTTCATTATTCAACGGCTATTGCGTGCTCGAGGAAATGCGTTTAAAACCCAACATGCAGGCAAGGTGACTGTCACGTCATAATGAAGTGTAACGGCATTAAGTTGAAAGAACAAGATATCTAGATTGAAGACTCGCAAGTGTGGCGCCCTAATCCCATGCTTCCCTCCTAAATGAAGAGACTAAGATCAAATTGAATGGGATATGAAGCAGTTTTTTAATGCTTTGCCTTCATTGACAGATAGTCAATGTGAATTGATTTAGAGTTAGTTAGAATGGATGAAAAGTTTAACGAGAAATGGTGATCATCTCTTCTAAAGAAAAGGCCTGTTAATTCAGTCGACACCTGAAGAGCCGCCGTCTCATACGTGCAGGGGCGGACTGACCGGTAGGACATTCTGTCCAAGTCCCGAACGGCCATCCCACCGTATGCATGTAACGCAATGAACACGTTACATACAAACCAACAGCCCCCCCAGACAGAATTGGTGGAGGGCCGATGTGGGCAGAATAATCCAGGGCCGAACTTGATTCCGCCTCTGCATACGTGAGACATTTTCCAAACCCAATAAATCTGATCATTCAAATTCATGAATGCTCATCAGCCATCAGTGTAGTATGGATGACAGCTGTGAAGAGGGATATGTTAAGAGGTTAACACCGAATTATTATCACCGAAAATTCGCTGGTAACAGACAAATCAGTTCGATGGAGAGATTTTTTTGGTCTGGTGCATCACTAAAACATTTCTCAATGGAGGTATAAGAAGTTTCCATATAGCCTTGGTTATCTTCCAAAGTTTTGCTCGAATTCAGTAGTAGATATAAATGCATGGTGAAATACACAGATTAACTGTATACTGTCATTAAAGTTATATGAATTACCATATTAATATAACACAGCCAAAAAGTACAGCTAAAATGAAAAGAATGAAAGAATGGCATGAAGGTGGCTTCAAACGATTAATTTTGACTTATCGTATACAGTACCAAATAAATGTTTTTTTTTACATAACATATTTGTGTGTACTGTGTATAAAAATAAGGAAATATGTATATATAAATACAATATAAATTACATTAAAAAAATTCTTAAAAGCATTTGTGTGTTTTTTATATACTTAATTATTATACACAACATACACACATATAGGCCTATTATGTAAAAAAACGTTTACTTTGCATACCATTAGTCACGATTAATTGTTTGACATCCTTTTGTAAAGGCTACTAAAAAGAGAATTTTCATTTTTTACAGTACAAAAACAAAATAAAAGTCCTGTAGGAATATTGCCCCATGACCACATTCAAATCTTTTCAATATCTCTTACACAGAAATACTTTTAACTCTGGTAAATATGAAACACAAACAAATCCTAAATAAGAATTGACACAGATCACAATGAGCGTCTGTCTGGCTGCCAGTGTTTAAATGAAACTGTAATGCAATTACGATGTTATTTTAAAGAATGCAATGCAAATCGTTGTATGTCTTATTGTATAGACATCTTATTTCTGTTCTTTAAGACCCTTTAAATGAGCTGTTGTTAATGAAGAAGATGTTTAAACTTTTGATGGATTCAAACTGCAAACGTTACAGTTTTGATGACCATCAGGAAATGAATAAGTTGCTACCTCAGCAATTATTTCCTTCAGAAATATAGCTGATGAAAGAGAACGTTTATTAAACCCAAGTAACTTTATGAATTAGCTGACTGTGTTAAGTCTCAGCTCTTGGTTGCCACTTACTGCTGATAAGCCAATTTATTAAAACCAAATCAATAATAACGTATTTTCAATGAGCGTTGTTTAATATTTATAGTGCTTCTTAAACAATGATTACACAGCAAAAATACATAAGTGTATTAATATAAATCAGAACATAAACTCGGGTAAACGGAAAGTAACATCCAATAAGCTTCATTCACTGCAGTCAATACAAAATGAAGGTTCACTAAACAAACTAACCTAACATTACCACAGCACTGGTCGCCATTCAGTTTTATTGTACGAGCAGCCTGGCCACTTGATAGCCATGACATTCTTTGTGTTCACACAGAGAAAAAAGTCCTGAGATTGCGTAATTTGTGAACCGTGACTACACTGTAATACAAATTCCGTAAAAAAAACAGATTGGCAGAAATTTACCGTAAAATAATAAAACGTTTTTCCTGTAAAATTCCAGGATAAAAGCATATATAATAAATTGTTTCCCCCATTTTTCTTTAAAATTTGCTGTCTTTTTATGTAATTTAAGTTTTTGACCGCATTTTAAAAATGAACTGTAAAAACCAAAATAATCTTACAAAAAAACTGAAATTTTCCTTTTAATTATTGAATGTCTGTCCGGCTTTCATGCCTCGAGGACAAGATTTGATCAGGAGAACACCTCTGCAAGCTTCTTTTGTCTGTTAAATATATTTAATGCCACGTTTGGGGCGCCAGAAATAAATAATTCCGATGTAAAATTTCCCTGTAAAATTACACGTTTTCCGCAGTTTTCTTGTAAATTTGCGGTCTCTTTCTGTAATTTTACGTCTGTCTAAAAGCAGTAAAGTTCTATAAAATGATGGGTATTTTTTAAGTGGAAGACGTTGTGTTTTGTTTTTAAAGAAGTTTTTCCTGTAGTTCTGAATCTAAGCACTCGGCTCTCACCTGCCTGCTGTTTGTCTCACAACAATCTATTTCTGCTTAATCCTGACTGCATGTCCATTCTGAAGAGGACTCGGAGGAAAACCCGGAACACAATACTCCTGCCAAACAAAACAAGACCCAAATCAAATCTAAAGTTCTGTACAAACATAAACCCAAAACAACAAACTAAAACTCACCCCCAACATTTGACCGTGAAACTCATAAATAGAGAATATTTAAACACGGCAAAACATTTTTGTGTTGCAGCAATCTGTGCGAAATTCACCTTTGACAATTTGGTTTCATTAAAGAACTCCAGGGAGCACATGCTTTCTCCGAGACGTCTAAGAAGACACTTCAATTTCGGAGTGGAGCTCATTTTTAGCCTCTGGCACCAGCTGAAGCTCTGACCCATTGAGCACCATAGACAGCAGCTGTGTATGAGCTGATTTATATCACTGCATTCACACACAGAGTTTAGCTCAAACTGCCACCGGCGCTGGGAAGAGAATGGACAGTGTTATACCGTATGATAATGCATTGAATTCAGGAAAATAGCCGTCTATTGTTGACCTCTAACAATGACCACAGAATGATGTCCAAGGTAATTTACTCTGGGCTTTTGCGCAAATACAGACCAACAGTCACAGCATGCAGCAATATATATAACATGTTTATTATGCTTCTGAAAAATAAGACCTGCTTTACTTTGGTCGTTCGATAATATGATTTTTTGGTTTTCTAAATGCAATTTAAACTTTTTTTCTAGAGGTTTTCAGATTTTCAGCAAATTTGCATTAAACATTGAGTACCCCTTGAGTACCGAATAAACACGATACCCTATTTTTATGCTTGATGTGATGATGCACGTTTACATATATCTGACCGTGGCTAAGCACAGAGCTATACGTCTGTAGTGGGAAAAAATGCCAAAAACACGAAGCAAAAGAACAAGAAGGCATGTGTATTACTCTTTTCAAAGTATTATTTAGTTTTGCTAAATTATGCAAGTACAGATTTACAAATTCAGAATTTGTCCACTGGCATAAAGTTGGTTTGGCGTACGTTCGATAGTCTGAATTTAGGGACCGTCTCCAAAATTTCAAATGGGTTACACATAAATGTACACGTTTGTAACTTCAATAGCATTTAAAGGAACATGCAGTGTTCATGTGGGTGTCACTGATGCAATCCACTCTACTTCGTTTGCCCATGATAATATGTCATTTTTGTCACATTTCACATTTAGAGAACTATTGATGTGTTTTCATATGCCTAGCTATCTCGAGGAAACTATATTTATCATGTTTTATTTTTGTTAATCACTCATTTGGTTAGTTAAAGTTTTTGGACAGCTAGATGGTTACAGAGCCAAGCGTTTCTTTGGGTAAATAATTATTTACATGTGAATCAAAATGTGAATTTAAATGTAAACAACTAACTGTCAGTTTAATGTTTTTTGTCTTTGTATTTTATTCATTTCAATGTGTTAATTGATGTATTATTGTAATTTCTTATAGTTTACAGTTATGTTGATCTAAATTTAACTACGACAAGGCCCCCCACAAAGGTTTGCTTAGGGCCCCAAAGCGTCTAGGATCAGCACTGTAGATAATGTTTGAAAACAAATGTTAGTTTTTTAAAGGGATAGCTCACCTCAAAATTCTGTCATCAGAATCACGTTCTTTCTTCTGTGAAACACAAAAGAAAATATTCTGAAGTGTTGGTAACCAAACAACGGTGCACCCACCATTGATCTGCATTGGATTTGTGTCAGTTGTTCAGTTAACAACATTCTTCATTCTTATTTTGTGTTCTCCAGAAGAAAGTCACACAGGTTTGAAATGACAAAAGAGTGAGTAAATGATGACAGTATTGTCATTTTTGAGTGAACATGAGGCTTGAGTGAAACATATATAAAAAATATTTACTTAATGTATATTTATGCCTCAAGGCAAAATTCTTAAGGGATACTTTACCCAAAAATACAAAAGTGTCATCATTTCTTTGACTGTCATGTTGTTCAAAATCTGTATGTGAAACACAAAAGAAGATATTTTGAGAAATGTCTCAGTGCTTTGTTTTCATACAATGGATGTCAATGGAAGCTCGGTTACCGACATTCTTTAAAAGTTCTTCTTTCGTGTTCTGCAGAAGACATAAAGTCAAACGTGTTTTGATGACATGAGGGTGAGTGAATGATGAAAGAATTTTCATTTCTTATACGCTTTAATGCAGGAAATTATAATTTAAACATGGGATGAAGCTTTGTAATTTCCTAAGTTTAGTTTCTTGACTCTTAATTGTGTTAAAATGTCAGCTCACTTCTTTTCATTTAAGAAAGTGCTGTAGTTAAACCAAAACAGATGCTAGAAGTGTAACTTGCTCAAGACTATCAAATTGAAGGTAGAAATGAAATGACGCGTGCTTTGTTTCGTAGCTAAACTTTCTCCGCAATTACCAAGAGAGGCAACATCTAACATTTGTCTGTTGTTTCTTTGTGAGTCATAAATGATGAGTAAATTGACCATTTACAAGACAAAAGCTACTTCATAGCCCACGTGACCGACGCATGAGTCAGATTTGAAGTGCTTCGGGTGTCCTCAACTAAGGATTTACATGGTCGAATCCAGGGGCGGCTTTTGCGTATGGCAGTTGCCATACTTAGTGGGAAAAAAAGTGTGCATAATGAGGCTCATTAAAGATGATCAAAATATTTTAGACTGCTGTTTATTTCTTGCATGGGTGTCAGAAGCAAGTGTATTTTAGAGTGTAAAAACAACACTCCCTCACCAACAGCTTCAATGGTGTAGTGAGTAAAACATGTGACTTGTAATTTTGACACTATGGCGATATGCAGGTTCGACTCCACCTTTCACTTGTCTACATTTTCGCGTCACATATGAAATCATCCAGGCATTTATTTTCAACAAAATTAAGAAACTATTTAAAAATGCCTTACATGTGTTTAATAATGACAGATGTATAAATATTGCAAGATGAATAATATTTGTTACGTTATCTGTGAATAATAAAAAAATGTACTCCATGTGCCAGTGTTGCACAGTCGCAGTTCATTGCATCTTTTTGAATACTTGTGTCTTTTAATTTGGATGACACAGATTTTGCACTACTTCAACCTCGCCGCTACTTCTGCAATAAAGTAAGACGTGTTTTTATATTTAATCGTGTTTGCTGTTAATTTCATTTAATGTTTGCTGTATATTTTAGACTAGTGCACGAGTAACGCAGTCGTTGGTGGTTGTTGTGACAGATGGTTTAGTAGACACATCTTGCCTATAGTTGACTGATACTCGAATCGCACGAGTGTGTGTGTGTGTGTGTGTGTGCGCGCGCGCGCGTGCATTTGGGGATGACACCAGGGGGTTAAAGTGCACAGTGCAGCGTGCAACATTGATGCACCAAAAAACATTAATTTACAGAATTTGTTTGGAACAGAATATACCTTTATAATAAATCAAAATAAACAACAAAATAAGCCAGATTCAAGTCGCAATGTGAGAAATAAATGTGTTTGTGAGAAATAAATGTGTTTAGGCAAAATGTCTGAAATGCAGGGCTATATTTAAAACACAAGCCACAAATAGTAAAATGACTGGACATTTTCCTTAAACATCACGTAACAATGCCGTGCCATACAATACTAGACCAGATCTAGCCTCAAATCTATTTTTCAAACTACCAATGAACAACCAATACAGTGACCGCATATAAAGGAGGAATCCAATAGAGCAGCTTACAATTCAAACAGTCAAAAAGTCTCTTTCACCTTTTTTTCTGGCCACTCTTTATCCGTCCTCCTGACACGCAAGCGCTCGCCTCTATATCTCAGTTGGAATTGCACAGTGCAAATTACGACGAAATCACTCGGATATGCGTAATTCCCTCAGCGCATCTCATCCAAAAACAATGAAGATGGTATTTTCTAAGAAACAATGCTATCAGAGGTCACAATTCATTCATCCCTCCAAAGTTTCATGAATCAACACTCATGAAAACCACAACAATACAAACAACAGACATCCAAGGACATTGGAAAGCAGAAAGGTGGCAATTTGAATTTCTCAAAGAGGCCTTGTCTTGTAGGTGATTGTTCTCTCAGATGGAGACATGCAAACCGGTCTGTCTGTCAGACCCTGACAAATACACCACCGGCCCTTCCTGACAGCACTCGCTGCCATTACTGAAACAATGCAGTGAAACTGCGCTTTAGAAAGCTAAAAAGCTCTCTGAAAGGTAAGAGAAATGACTGAAGAAAAGCCAGCCATGACAGCCTGTCGCTTAGCTTCGGTATTAGCACCGCACACATTGGCAAACAGCAATTAACTTAATCACCACTGACAAACGTGGCATCAAATATATATTAAACAGACAGAAGAAGCTTAAAGAGGCGTGCGTTCTCATGATCAATACTTGTCCTCGAGGCATGAAAGCCGGACAGATATTCATATATTATAAGGATTGTAAAGAACATGTTAAAATGCTGCCAGGCTGAGGGCAAGCAGTTCAGATGAATGAAATTAAGTGTAAAATTTCTCTGGAAAGTTTAAAACCTTTCAGCTACAGTAGCTGTATATCTATGTAGTAGGACAGGTACATCTGAAATTAAAAATAAATGAAGATGTTTTTAAGCAATTTTAATTATTTTTTAATAGTGCTGCCAAACCGATTAATCGTGATTAATCGCGATTAATCGATTCCAAAATGAGTTACAATTAATCAATGACAATTTTTTTTCAATTAAAAATTTTCCCCAAAAGTTTGTTTATATAATATATGTGCGTGTGATGTGTAAATTATGTATTGAAATTAAATAAATACACAAACGTATATGTATATATTTAAGAAATATTTGAAATTTATATTTAATCGTGATTAATCAATTTGACAGCAGTATTTTTTAAACGAGACATGTTTAAATTTAGAGCTGAATTATTAATAAGTCCCAGTAAAATCAAAAATTACAATTATATATTTCTATTTTTCATGAAATAATGCAGTGTTTAGTGTAAATAACTTATTAGTTGGGTCGTTCTCATTTAAAAATTCATACGCCCTCATAATCTTCGGTTAAAATCTAAAAATGCACTTCCGTCCTCTAGTGAGTAGAAGCAGCATCCGTTAACTCCTCCCCTTCAACTGTCAATCTGCTGCCAGTTCCATTATAAATTGAAATGGCTGCTTTAATACATCCAATCAATACGCAGTGAAGAGCGCAAGCCACGCACCCTTTTTTCTTTGCATTCAAAATTCTGTTTCACTTGGAAATGCATAAAAATGCGGAAATAAATACGATCGCAACTTTCGGTTCAAGGGGACTTTAAGCCCTTAACTTAACTTTCCTTCTTTTAATTGAAAAAAGTAGTTATTATAATGGTTGTTATAAGAATAAGTTCTAATAAAGCAGCATGCAAATATATCAATTACTAATGTTAAGTATTGAGCAACAACAAACAAACAACGTAATGCAAGACAGCACGTCTTCTGATCTAAACCATAATCTCTTTTGCAACAAATACTGCCGTGACCAACTTCTCATTATAAGCACATCACACGTTAGCATCAAATGCAACTCAACCACCAACGTCTCAGCACTGCTCAACCATAATGCGATGAGATTTAACCACGTCGATATCAAATCTCTGCACCACTGACCCACAAATATGATCCAATATAACCTCATCAATATCAAGTCTCTGCACCGTTTTATCATCCAATATCATAAATGTAATATAATCAAAATCGACCCTCTGTACGCCGGCGGTTCGGCACAGATACTTTAAATCAACATGGATTGGACACATGCTGTTAAATCAGTGCAGCAGTCATCGAGTTTCTCCAGCTCTTGCTTCAGACGCATTAGAAAACTCACACCGAGTGCCTCTGTTTCCCTTTCGAGCCCATCACACGCGGCCCAGCGCTGTGACTAAATGATTAAGGCGTGGAATCAAAGTGCATTTTCTTTCGCCCACCCAATCACATGCTAATTACATAATGAAGCACTTTTCCAGCGTGACGATCGCCGGAGCGTTCGAGCTTGAAGGACGCGATACGTACAAAATTATCTTTAAATGCCAAAGAAAAAGATTTTTGAAATGACTAGAATTTGAAGATTCCTTATACCCCCGGCCAAACACACACACACACACACGAACAACCACGCATACACACTTCAGCATGGAAAATGATTGGACAGATGAAATGCAGAAGACAAAAATATGACACTTTATTAAAGCATTTCTGGCACAAATCCTATGCACTAAAACTACAAACCAACATTTGTTTTTTAGCAGAGTATTTTTGCAGACATTTAGACACATGACCTTTGCCATCTCAAAGTGCTTCCATTAAGATACCTATAGCTAGCCTTTAGCAAATGATACACTCAGTGCCCTAGACATCTGGGGGCCCTAAGCCTTTCAGTCATTCTCTCTAAATGCTATAGAGCTTTAAACACCATATATCTTTGTATGAACCCATATAGTATATGGGTTTAATATACAAAACACATAGCAATATTTACATATGATTTAACAGTTTATTGTAATAAATTATATACAAATTCAAAAGGTGTGCATTATAGCTGACACCCACATGAATACTGAGGTATTAGTTATTCCCTTTAAATGCTACGGAAGTTAGAAACGTGTATTAATGTGTATGTAACTTTGGAGACGCTCCCTAAATTTACGAACATTAATCGTCCAACGTCAAGCAATTTTATGCCAGTGTTCAAATACCGAATTTGTAAATACGTTCTGGCATAATTTAGCAAAAACAAAATAAGAGTTTAAAATAGTACAAAAACACATGCCTCTTGTTCTTTTGCTTTGCATTGTTGGTCTTTTTTCCCCGCTCCAGACGGATAGCTCTGTTTAAAACCATGGCCATATGTACACGCACATCAGTACATCACGCGCATGTCATAACCTGCCATGTCCGAGAATGTCACAGTAATTAAATCAATTAAGTACTAAAAAGGACATTTCCAAATGATGCCTCTAAAGTTGGATCCCCAAAAAATAGCGTCTTTATTGCTTACGATAGTGTTATTTATTTGGTACTCAAGGAGCCCCCTGGTGGTTTAGAGGCCCTATGCAACCTGTGTAGTTTGCGTATTGGATCGGCTCTCTAAAAAAATGTTTTGTTATTTCAACCCATTGTTAAGTTAAAAATGGACAAACCCAACAGTTGGGTTATTTTAACCCATTGTTGGGTCAAATATAAACATTTTCTGGGTTAATTTAACACAACATTTTTTTGAGTTAATTTGGCCTTTTCCCCCTTTCAAAGAAAAGTCACTTAATTTACTAATTTTTTAACTATTTTTTAACTTAAACTTATGATTTTATTTTAATTTAAAGCCGCAGTGCGTAATGTCTGCCTCTCTATCGCCATCTCTGCTGAAGCATAAAACTGCAGGTTACTTTACTAATTTTTAGATTTGATGAAGTTACGAATCATTGTAATTTAGGTATGTAAGAAGACAGTTTTAACCATGAACTTTTTGCGTACTAGCTCAATAAAAAGCTTCAGATTACACCTTTAATGTTTATTATAATTATTTATTAATATTTTAATGTAAATAGTATCTATTTTATTTGATCTATTTAATCAAATTGACCTTTTTACATACATTTTTTACTATCGCCAGTAATAGAAAATAACCAAATCAAACATCCCAAATGTTTCCTAACAAACGAACTGCAAAACAAATAGAAGCCATTTCCACCGTGTCCTGATCACTTTTGTTATAGCTTGGAAACCATTGGGGAGGATTACGATTCAGTGCACTCCGATAGACCACAGCCACATAAAACACGCACACACAAACCATCCAAGCTATATTTTAAGTTCATGTGAAATGAACAACATCTGCCGCTCCTCTCAACACTCTCTCCTGCTTGTCCTTCAGTCTTACAGACAATGAAGCGCGCTGAACGGAGAGAGAGCGATGACTCCAGATGCGTAAGGGTCCAGATGGAGCGATTGTCTTGGCTTGCTTCCAGCGTGACAGTCAGATCTTCAGATCGCGAGTGATAAAGTCCTCACGGCGCTGCACACCCACGGCCCGGCCCTCATTAAAGTCGAGTAATAGCACTCACAAATGCTCTTTGAGGATTAGAAAACTGTTTAACATACTGATAAATGCTGGAGTGGTAATTTAATTTCTCTTTTGCTTGTCATTGCTCTACTCCAGTATAATTAGTTTGGAAGCACATAAATGCCGTTAGTTGCCTCTTGTGACGGGTAGATAAGCCTCCTTCTCTTTTTCTCCTGCCAAGCATATGAGTGCTACAGTAGTGGTGTTGAAATGGGATTAGGCGAGTTGTGATGTCATCATAAAGAAGGGCTCACAAATTTTAAGAGACCTTCTAGGCGCTAGGCAATGCGTTTCGACTGCCGTTAAGTCTCTTTCTATTTTTGCGAGTTCCATTGTGTGGAACACCGAAATATATAATATACAAAATAGAGAGTTACAGAATAAATGATTGCCATGAATTATGATAACTCGAATCAGGAGAAATATCATTTTGTTTTTTATATTTAAAATTGTTGCTATTAATGGAGAAACAAGTAAGATATTGAAGATGTCTCATAAGCGATTCTTCGGTCTTGTGGACTGCACGCTTGCACAGACATACAGTACACATCCAGTCCAATAGAATTCTCTGTGATGAAGAAATCTCCCCCCGTAACTTTTATTTGTTTGTGTTTGCAGAGCCAGCATATCTTTGTGAGGATAGCGAGGGTCAAAGCTTTATTCCAGTGAGAAGATAATCTTCACATGAGCATTAAGGATTCTAATAGTGTCTCAGACATGAACTACATGGCATCTTTAATTCATTTTTGGAGATTATAAGGCTTACTGACAGGAATACGGAGTCTAAGTGAATCAGCTGTTCCAGCGGCATGTCAGTTTCATATCTGGACGGGCACCACGGCTTGTTGTGTGTTATGGAGGCGGTAGGATGATCAAATCAGTGAAGCATGAGAAAGAAGTGACATGTGAATACTAAATGTGTTTATTAATGGTGGCGTTTATCTGGAATTATTAAGTAAGCTCTAGGTATGTAGTGAGAGGTAGTGAGCTCTTTGATATGGGGGGGGATCGATATGGTTTGCATCACACTCTGGGGCCGACAGCGGAGAAATGGAACATGATTTACTGAAGCAGTAATAAACCACAACTGTTATTATCTTCAAACCTGAGCATGGTTGTACATCTGCGGCCAAATAATCAGCACTGAAAAAAGGCTGCAAATGTACAGGAAGCCAAGTAATTTAACTGCTTTTTTACGGTATTTCTAACACCCCCAGCTAATAGAAATGTATTCTTTCTTAAAGAGAACATAACATGAGATCATGAAAATTACATTTCATGCCATGTGTAATGTTGCCGTGATTGAAAGTAAACAGTTTGCCAAGATGTAAATCAGAGGGTGAATGAATAACAAAGTTATTGGCTTGGAAAAAAGGGAGTCGACTCTGAATCACACAAACGAGTCTTTCCCAGTCCGATTCACAAACCGTCACAGATTTATGTCACTACATTTAGTCTCCGCCTACGTTTTGATAGGACTGCCCGCGAAAACTTCACTGTTCTCCCCCAAACACTGTAGCTCGTGAGCCTCATTCACGGTAGACCAATCACAGCAGACTAGACCATCTGACCAATCACATCAGACTAGGCTAGCGGAAAGGAGGGGATTAGAGAGATGAATCGCAAAAAAAATCATTTGAGAGTCAGTCAAGAAGTAAGGTAACAATAACGGCCTATTGTTATGAAATAATAGTGTTTTTACACCTTCTATGTACATTAACTTGTTGTTGGACACTCCGTGAACCAAAGTAGGACCTTAAAAATCCCTAGTTATGTACTCTTTAATACGCAGCAAAATTGGCTTGTGTTAAAAATGGTAAAATTAACTCTCACAGTGTATACATAATCCATCACAGTGTATATATAATCCACACTTTGATAATGTGGATTATATAACACTGTGAGTGCTAATTTGAAATTTTTTAACATTGGCAATTTTCTGTGATAGTGAAAAATGACATTGATTTTTAGCATTTTTAAGTGTGCTTCTCAATAAGTAACCGTAAACAACAGAATAATCTGTATAAATGAAACTATATTTATCCAATTGCGTTGAAAATCCAAATGCAATTAAGCAAAGTTAACTAATTCCAAAAAGAACATAAATCCAACACATGAAAGTTGCATAGACTTGCCCAAACTGACAATGATTAGAAAAAGGAACTTTAATTTATTCATATTATTAATAAGAAATTAAAACTGTTTTTGGTGTATTTTATTATATTGCTATTATTTTCTAAAAGCTGTAAAAACTGTAAAAACTGTGAACCAAGATTGAAGGATTAACGTTAGTAGAGCTCATATTCTAATATTTTGACATATAAAAAATAAAATGTCACACATCTACTCTCAATATGATATTTTGTTTGTTTTTGTTCAATTCACAGACATTTATTAAGAATCAGAAAGAGCTTGTCAAGTATGTTTATACTGTTTTGGTGTCTGGATGTTCATTGCAATCTTTACACCTGCCCGAATAAGCAAACTCAATGTGAAGTTTTCTTTGGGTGTGATAGATGCGTTATGATTTTTTCAGCGGTCTCGGTATGTGCTCAATGTTACGAGAGATACTGTGAAAGCTTTAGAAATTGCGTTGGATTGCAGGATTTTCTCAGGAGATTACGGACATGTGGAGGCCATCAAAGTAAGAAAAAAGGTTGAGTTTGACCTGCTGTGCTTTAGGACACTTGGGGTGTTGGTCAGCACATTGCACAGATGGACGTCCTATCCAGGTTGTTGGCACAGCAGCATGCAATATATTTTGCTTTTGGCTAAAAGAGCCTACAAAGATTCAAATGAAAGTAAACTAAGGGTCGGTTGCACCAACAAGGATTCAATTAAACTGAGTTCAGAGCTAGGGTTTGTTGATCCTAGTTTTATTTTAATTCGAGTTGTGTTGCACCACTTCATTTTAAATAGAGATTAAGAAATCATGGATTAAAACTTTAATCTGTATTTAGGGGTCCTAGCGCACGCAGATCATGCGCACTTTTAAAAATCAGCGCTTCTATTTCCTTGACAAATTAAAAGATGTCTAATTAAATTTGTTTATATTTCCAGTGATGGATATGGAATGCACTGAATGTTGCTTGCTTTCTTTGATCAAAAGCTTGATGCATGTTAGTCTAGATGTCATAATAATAAGGAACGATGCTTCTAACCGCAGCTCTAGACCTGTAGTTCCAACCACGCAACTTTGCGATGCAGCTTGCGATTGATCGCTGGAACGATGGTTTTGGGAAACGCTTAAATCTTTGAACTATGCTGGAACGACGGAACTCGAGACCATAGTTGGCTTGTGATGCTATTGGGAAACGCACCCCAGATCGATTTGCCGGTGTAACTAAATAGCGACAGTATCCATTACCTCAGAGATGACGTATTTTTGTAGGCTAACCCGGAAGTAAGCGCTGCGCTGGTTCCCTCGACCGAAAGCCTATGCATTTGTCCCATAAACATTTGGAAGATCGCAAAAAATATGCTCTGAAATTCACTAAGGTTTATGATGTTTACAGGTTTTGTCTATCAAGATCATCCTTACAAATGAACACAACATTTGTTACTGTTGAAGCCGAAATACAATTGATAGACGTAAAAAGCTAACACAATGCTATCAACAGACTACACTTAAGGTCGCTCGATATCAACGTCACCACCACCAAGCCTCCGACAACTCTTTCAAACTTTTTTAGAAATGTGTTCCCTGGTAAATAATTACTCTGTGAATGAATCCGCATCTATGTTTTAAGAGGTTGTGCCCATGTTGCATTATTTGTGAGATTTATATGCGCAATGACGTCTAACGTCTCCGCCAAAGGAAGTAGTCGCTTTTAGCAACTTGTAAGCAACCGCCGTTTTGAAGACACAATAAAGGTTTAAAAAATCACAAGTGGGTTATAATTGGTGTGTTTTATGTCATAGAATAAAACTTGAAAATATTTAGAGGTTTTGTTAACCACAGACCTTATTTCAGGCGATTTACCAAAAAAGTTGGGAGCGATGGAACCAGAAGTCCTAAAATGAAAACCGCTTCTGGGTTTTGCATACAGTAGAGAGAGGAGAGAACTATAAACTCTGAATAAATTCAGAGACAATATAGCAACTGAACTAAAAGAGGTGTATAAATATACAGGAGAAAACTTATCAGTAACTAAAGCAACAAAGATGACTTTCATCTGTAACCAAGGAAACAAAAGAGGAAGTCTTTAAACTAATAATGAACTCATTCAGCAAGAAACACAAGTAAAAAAGAAACCAAGAGTAAAACAGAACACAAACATCACACTATAGTAACAAAAAAAGTTGTCAGTGCCATTCCACCCTTTTTAATATTATTGTTTTCTCTTCTGGAGGCATTTATTAGCCCGTTGGGGGTTACGCGTATACTTTTATGATGTAAGAGATGTGCCTTTTCCTACACACGTACACATACAGCCGCAATAAAAATTAAGATATAAATTATTATTTTCAGTTTTTCAGAATTTACTATTTGTGACCCTGGACCACAAAACCAGTCTTAAGTAGCACGGGAATATTTGTGGCAAAAGCCAACAAAACATTGTATCAAAATGATCGATTTTTCTTTTATGCCAAAAATCATCAGGATATTAAGTTCATGTTCCATTAAGATATTTTGTAAATTTCCTACCATAAATATGTGAAAACTTTTTGTGAGTGGATGCAGTAAAATCACAAACAAAAATGGGCTACAAACATCACTCGCTGCTGTTTGGTATATACTGTATATAAAGCTTAGAATTTCTGCTTTCGGGTTCATCTACTCTCCACATCGCATTACAGCGGTAAGCCAATAGAGAGCGTTAAAATAAAACCTGTTTCTTCTTAGCTACAGCGCCTGTGATGGACGACTTTAAAAGCATTTTCTCAATATTTCGTTTTTTTTGCACCATCAGATTCCAGAGTTTTAAAGGGGTCATATGGCGCGAACACGTGTTTTTCTGTGTCTTTGGTGTGTTATAAGTTGCCCATGCATGTAATAGACACGTAAAACAGCAAAAATGAAAGTGTGGGAACAAAAGAGTCATTCTATCTAAAGTCGAATGCTCACCCAGACCTGCCTGAAACGCCTCGTGTAACCACACCCCCACAAATCTGTCAGTTCGTGGTCTGATTTGACTAAGACCACCCAAATGTTTACATCTTCATTGTTTTATTCTGTGAACTACTCCAAAATTTCAACCAAATTTATTTGCAGAAAATGAAAAGTATTATACATTACAGAAAAGATGCTCTGTATTTTTTCAGACCACAAGAAGTTCACTTAGAAGTTCAAAATAGTTTTTTTTGTGTTATAAGCAGGATTTTTATGACAGTTTTCATGTGTCTTGTCATGTTGTCAGTCTTTCACATTGCTATTGGATGACTTTATGTCACTCCTGAGGTTTGATTTTGTTGAAATTCAACAGACACTGAACTGGAATGACCCCAAGACATCTAGAAATGCTGATTAAATGAACATTTGGAATGGTCTCTTAAAGTTTTCCGTGGCTATATTTATTAGAATATTTATTGCAGTCTTTACACCTGCCTGAATAAGCATAAAGCGACTACATATTCTTTTAAAAATCTTATTTTGTGTTGGACTGAATGTGATGACGTGAGGGCGAGTAAATTAGGAGAGAATCTTCAAAAAAAGGATTACATAAAACCCACCATGAGAGTCGCAGCACTAATCCAATGTCTGATCAGTTATTAAAGTTGATTGTTTTATGACATCACAGTAGTTCTTCCTATAGGGCTGTAATAGAATAGAATAGCATATATCTTTATTGTCATTGTAGAGCTGTACAACGACATTTTTGCTCTCTGTACAAAAAAGGGGAACATGTACACATACACATATATAAGCAAAGATATATAGCGTAGCAAAGAATGGGGAGTGTAGACAGCCAAACTGTAGTGGTGCAAGTATAAAATGTCCCCCAAATTTCAAGTAATAAGATAGTTTCTATGGTAATTTATTTCAAAACAATTATTTCAAAAACTCTAATGCTGTTTTAGTGTATAAGCGCACGAGAGATTTTGAAGAATTTGCCTGTGGCTCTGTTGTGTGTCTGTGAGGAAGTCAACAATAAGCTGAACAGACTGTTTAGAGTTGTTGAAGAAATGTGTTGAAGAAAATGTTACACCGTCCCAACAGGGTTCTTCTGGTGTAGAGACATGACAGTTTTCTGCCTTCCAGCTTAACACACAGGAAATTAGAAACTGGTGACCAGTGTCGATTCTTTGTATCGCTAAGCTGATGTGGGCAACGATTTTTGAGGCGGGCACCAGAATATGTTCTCCAGCGGCCTGTGATGATGGTCTAAATTTTACAGCCGCAAACATAAAATATTGTTTGTAAATAGTAACAAATAAGGTTATTGAGAAAGAAAAACAAAAGACACGGGAAATGTATTATGCATCTGATGTTCACTTATGTGACTGTAAAATGTTCAATTCATGTGTCACGAATTTCACATATTTGCACTGTAATTTCTCTGTTTTTATATTACATCTTTCGACTGTGACAAAAGGGAGCCTCCAGACGTCTGGTGCCTGGAGCTCATCCATAAAAAATGTGACTTTAGCAGCAGCGAGATGGTTTCAGCCGCAGATGATTTCGAAAGGACGGCTATTATAACAATTTGTTGACATCCACACCGAAGCAACTGCACCGCCGTGGTTATGCTCATGTGATGCGTTGTCTCTTCCTAATGGTCGACTACAAAAACGTTTCTCTCTCTCTCTCTCTCTGTCATTCTTCCTTTTCCTCTCCGTTATTTATTCCCTCCGTGAATAATTCAGCAAGTATGCGTGTGGATATTTGTACATCCCGTGGGGTTTCTTATCAGCAGAACATTAAGTAGTGTTTGCCGTTAATGAAAGCCTGCCCGCTCTCTGACTCTGGATCGGCATATGTTTTCCTGCATCGAGTCACTAAGATTGAGGAAACTGCCGCAGACCTGATCATTATCTTATTAGTGAATGAAACTCAATTACCTGACATTCTCAGCAAACTAATAAACACAACACAAGAAAGACGGAGTGTCAAAAAAACACACTGGAGTCAGAACGGAGCAAAGGAATAGAGGTGTGAATGAAATAGTTTGTACGTTTCTCCACATGCTTTGACTGACAAACAAACAAATCTTTTAGGTCTGGTATTTGTCCAGTTTATTGAATTTGTCTGTCTTTGTCCAATAGTGGACATATTTTCAAATATTTCTTAATAAATCTAATTTTATTGCAATTATTGTGATTACATTCACTTTATTTACATTACTTTGTGTGGTTGTTTTGTTGATCTATATATTGCCGTTGTCCGAAATCTTAGGCCGTGTTCAGACTTGATTTCTTTTTTGACAAGAAAAAGTTGACAAAATTTGACAAAAGCCGAACGCCATGACTTCAGAGGCGGCGTCTGTGCACGAAGGCAGCCCAGAGAAACAGATAGGCAGCGTAACGCAAGTCTATTTGAATTATAAACAGAGAGCGTCTTTGCAATAACGAATCACATATGTAAAACTACAATACTAATTTCGCGCTAGAAATGCAATCAGAAGTTGTTGAAAGTGACAAGGTAACATAAAAACATATTTTGGCATGATTTGTTGATCATTTCATTTTATACAGGGTATCCACAGAGGCCTTGTATAGGCTATGGGACCCATATATTAAACATTTATACGTTTACATTTATTCATTTGGCAGACGCTTTTATCCAAAGCGACTTACAAGTAGGAGAGCATTTAAGCATTTTGTCAACACGCTACATAGATAAACATTTGTTTTCATTGTTGTTGGGTTTTCTTTACCAAACTGGATGGCGCAACCTTGAAGCCCCCTCGGGCTCACGCTAGGCAAGGGTCCCTGGGCACTGGCCTCATTGGCCCGTTCAGTAATGCATCCCTGTCCAAAGGACGTTTCGGCCACCATTTTATTTTTCAAGCTTGAGCCTTCTCGACCAATCACGTTCCTCGCATGTAGTTATGGAAACTACAGGTCTCTGTCATTGGTATGCTCTGAAAAAGGAGCCTGTAGAGCGTTTTTTTTTTCAGAAAAGTTGAACTTTTCTCAACCTTAAAAGACGCTCTGAGCGCTCAGGACGTTTTTTGAAAACACGGTTTACTCCATAGGATTACAATGTAAAACAGACGCTAGCAGCTTCGAAAAAGAAGTCAAGTCTCAACACGGCCTTAGATGTCTGAATTCTAAAGTCAATGGCGCAATATTGTTTTGTTTTGAGTGCGTTAGTAGAAAATGCGCTTCACTTTACTTACTACAGAGGAAAGGGCAGGAGCACACAAACATGTGTAAATTCTTTGTATCCTGTTTGCTACAAGTCAATTATTTTTAGAGTGTAAACCTCCACGTTTATGATTGGTTGAATGGTAAGGATGAATCTGATTGGCTAAAGAGTACGACACGTGGGCGGGGTTGCGCTGCCAGGAGAGTCTCAAAAAACAAACACACATCCAAGGCGATTTTCACGTGAGTGACGATTTGCACATCCACGATAAAGTGCACATTTTAAACTTTCAAAATATTTGTGCACAGTCGTATGTTCGCGAAACGTACTTTATCAGAAACTAGTTTTGTTTTACGCACGTGAAAAGCTTTTTTTAAATGTATATTTATACTTTGTGCACGTAAATTAGGTTTTATTCATGTGAAACTGTTAACACATGTGTGTATTTTGTTTTACGCGTGAATAATTAATGAATGAATTTTAAAATGTTTTCCTTTTTTTGCATTTTTGCGTTTTTAAGGTGAATAAAAGACTATTTTTACCTATTTCATCACTGAGGATTTCTTTAAAAGTCTAAAAACCTTGTCTCGTCTCGTTCTCGTGAACCCAGTCTCGTGTTTCGTCTCGTCTCATCTCATGGGATAAGTGTCTCTTCACACCCGAATCATCTGTTTATATTTTACTAAACCCCTAATGAGTCCAGACATCACAAAAATATCCGTCTATGCACAAGATTTCTATTATAAAAGAGGGGGAATAATCCATGAGTTATAGATGTGACAAAAAATGACACACTTTTATCGGAGACGACATACTTCGTAGGACTTCTGGGAATTAAAATGTACAAACCAGAGTAAATAATACCCATCAAATGAAAAAGGGCTGGCTCTTTATAGAACATAAAATGTGTTACTATGTTTTAATTTTCATGTGCCTTTCATGTGTGAATATGGACAGCTATGCATGTGATAATTCACTTACTTGACTATGGAAAGCTATGCTGTAAAAACACACAAACAAATTACATGAGTGTTAAAATCAGCATATCAGTTTGGTGAAAACTCACCTTTGGACTACTTTCTCCAAATAGAAAGAGAGACAGACTGCCGAACGCATGAATATAACTAAGACAAGTGGAGATAGTTTGAGAACTGTTTAACCTCAAAGTGAATCCTAAACTTGTCATCAGAGTTTCTGGAAACGCTGCAGATGTTATTCACAGTTCATGGCCCTGAGCATATCGGCCCCCGCTTTCCCTTAAAGTCACTGCCCCAGCTGACGTGAACTCAATTAAAACAACAAACTGCCGATGACAGTTAAGGCTTTACAAACATGACCGGGCTGTGCATTTCTCCTTTCCTCATCACAAAAACAAACAGCCGTGCCCGGGCGGCGGGCGCTTCTCTTAAGCGTACTGGGGCTAGTAATCGACAAGCAGGAGGAATGCACGAACGAGCGAAGGTCGCGGCGGGTCGCTCGTGTCATTTCTAGCGTTTGTTTACCGCTGGGCTATCGATGCCCTGTCTGAAATCCCCCTCTGGAGATGTGTGTTAAATAATGGAAGAAGAACAACACTGGATCAAACAGCCACGCAGGGCTCTATCTTTCCATCGGTCTCTCGCCCGCCCAGCCTCTCAAGGTTAAACAGGGAAGGAAAATGAAACGGGAGACAAGATTCAAGCATCACCGTGTTATTGATACAGGCCAGGGGTCAATACAAGAGGACCGGGGTGCCGCATTAGTGAGAAGCAGACGGAAAATCACATTGTCCGTATGATGCTGTCATGGCTCATGAGATTTAAAGGGATGTTCACCTGAAAATACAAATTCTGTGTAAACATGAACACGTGGCACAATAATTGATCATGGTTAACTTTGCATTTTATCAAAATCGTTTTGTCACATGGAAGCATTTTATGGAGTTTTTGATGCTTGAAAATATTCGTGCACTTTAAAATGTCATTATATGGACCAAAACAACTATATTTTATTATATATAAACTAACTATTTTACTATAGGTGGCTTAGTCCTATGAACTCGTACATTGTGAATCACACAAGCGTGTTATTAAAAAAAAGCAATACTGAAGCCCCGCCCCTAAACCTAACATCGCTGGCGTGAAAGCAAATTATCAGCAAAATTTTGCCATCTCGTAAAAAGTTACGTTTTTGCAGTGAAATTGTGTTGGGTGGATGAAAACTCAAGTAATCTTTCACATTGTCGCTCTCAAATTTTATCCTCAGACTTGTGCATCAAATTTAGTTGCAACACACATTGAATCAATCGCCTTTGACACATTTTTCAATCTCAACACGATTGCCACTTGATGATCAATAAATAACGCCTGCTCCTCACAAGAAAGATAACCATGGTCACTATCAACTTTTTGGACAAAGCTGCATACAGACGCTTTTGTGCTTCACGAAAATTTTAACAGCAGACGAGAACATGATGGTGAGTAAACGGCGACAGAATTGACATTTTAAAACACAGCCTGAGAGAGAAAGAGAGCGTATGAGGACGCAGAAGAGCCTTGTGTGCGAGCGCTTTACGGATCAATATGTCTAGATATGCCTTAAATCCCAAAGCAGACAGATATAGCCCATAACAATAACATCACTGCCACCCGCCCCTGCAGGCCGTGCCCTTACAATAAAGCTGTTACGCTCAAAACACATTCACTTTCATAGATTTTTATGAAACACAAACAGAGTTTGTATCAAACTTTTAGAGAGGGGACCCGAACGCCCGCCAGGATGGGAGTTCATTGGTAGTCGTTGTTAAATAGCAGTAGCTTTACATCAACTGAACTGCCAAGTTTTATAAATTAACCATAATACTTAAAAAAAAGTTTGTGGTTATTATTGAATATAAATATGTATTAGACATGAATCAATTGTCTTTTATTAACCTGTAAACTCTTGCCATGTTCATAATAAAAACATGTAGACGTGTAAAATTAACAACATAAACAAATGTTACTGCGCATGCACACTTTTGTGACCCCAACTGAACTTCCGGTACACATTCACAAACAATAGAGTGTCTGTAGATTATTTCTGAAAACAAGCAAAAGAAACCGAGAAGAACCGTTACTTGGCTTAACTTGTCTCTCCAATATTTTTAATTTAGACTGCGATACCAAGCTCAACCGCTAGATGTCAGTGCACCATACAATTTGTTTAAATGCAACCGAACTACAGGACCCATTCAACAAATTGTATATTTAATAAAATTATTATACAGTAACATAATAATACAAATTATTATTAACATAAATTAAATAAAATATAAATAGTTTTATATATATAATATTAGACACTAGCCAAACACAAACCGGAAGTTAACTGGGGGTCAGGCGCGCGCTTCTAATGAAACCGTCTATATTAATATTTATCTGTATTTTTTTAAATGTATTATTTCTATATCACTAGTGGCCAAATGGAATTGCAGTCTGTTTATTTGAGTGATGTTACTTACATACCAACTTTAAAGGTCCAGTGTATGAAATCTAGCAGTGAGGTTGCGAATTGCAAACATTGGCTCACTCCCTTATTTTGTGAGACAGTTATATTTTCTTTCTTGTCGGTTATAAAGAACTAATAAGTGATTTTTTTGCCGACAGGGTACCAAACCTGGACTGCCGCTGATCCCCCATCACAAAACCCTCTCCTCACGGCTCTCCTCAACACCACCTGCGGTACACCATCTCTCTCCTGTTCCCTCTCTTGCGCTGACTTTCACTCCCTTGCTGAGTTTTAATAGAGCTGACATCTTCCTGTGAGAACAACTATTGATACTGACAGTTAGCACTATAATGAGATTTATTGAGAGAGAGAAAGAAAGAAAGCATACGGCATGGACAGATGTTCCTTTGTAGAAAAAACAGGACAGAGGTTGAACTTCATTTGGAAACAGAACCTTAAATTTGTCCTTACTGGAGTTCACAACAGAGGGAGGAGCCTGTTCATGGAAATTACACCAATGACATTGTACCGGACTATTATTCAAACGGGAACAAACATTATTTCTCACTTTAACCTTGTAAAACCTACCAAGTTTGATCCCAGCTCTTCCAGCAGCCTGTTTGAGTTTGATTTAAAGATGAGCATCACTGCGCCCTTCTCAGCCTGAAGTGTAGAACACTTGAAGTGAGTACTCTGAAGGATGCAGAGCATTACTGTCTCTTATACAGTATTTGATATATTGGAACACTCTATAAATAAAGGCATGCATCACTGACACTTTTTTCAAATTGAAATGTCTGTTTGTGCAAGATCCATTTCAACATGTCGAAAGTGCAATTTCCTTGTGTGACATTTCAACAATATAGTTAAGTTGTACTCACGCTGTACTGGCTTGTTACTCTTTAAAGTTTATAATTTAGTACAAGTTGGTGTTGACTACATTTTGTTTACCACTAAATGTTATAGAAAGGTATGAATTATTTTCTATGTGCATTCAACAGAATGTAGTCTGGAAAAATGAAACGTGGCATCAACGTTGCTACAACGCAAGTATGTTTGCTGGGTCTAGAGTCTCTGCTAAACGCTCGGTCCTTTTGTATTTTCTCAAATTGCTTTTTTCTAAAAACCCTTTTTACACAGTAACAAAGTGGCCTTACCGGACTTGATGGCGAAATGCGACAAGTGACAATGGATTTTATTTAAGGGTTTCTTATAGATGTTGTGGTGTCACGTCACACCGTCACGTAATATGTTTGAACAGGTGTTATAATGGTACATTTTCATTAAATTATCAAAACAACGTTTTTCAACACAAATGTACTGTTCACACAAGCAATGGCGCTTCATCTTTTTACCAGTTAGGGTTCATTCACGCTGATCCAACAACCACTCAATCTATAGTCGTGGCCAAAAATTTCGAGAATTACATAAATATTCGTTTTCAAAAAGTTTGCTGCTAAACTGCTTTTAGATCTTTGTTTCAGTTGTTTCTGTGATGTACTGAAATATAATTACAAGCACTTCATACGTTTCAAAGGCTTTTATCGACAATTACATGACATTTATGCAAAGAGTCAGTATTTGCAGTGTTGGCCCTTCTTTTTCAGGACCTCTGCAATTCGACTGGGCATGCTCTCAATCAACTTCTGGGCCAAATCCTGACTGATAGCAACCCATTCTTTCATAATAACTTCTTGGAGTTTGTCAGAATTAGTGGGTTTTTGTTTGTCCACCCGCCTCTTGAGGATTGACCACAAGTTCTCAATGGGATTAAGATCTGGGGAGTTTCCAGGCCATGGACCCAAAATTTCAACATTCTGGTCCCCGAGCCACTTAGTTATCACTTTTGCCTTATGGCACGGTGCTCCATCGTGCTGGAAAATGCATTGTTCTTCACCAAACTGTTGTTGGATTGTTGGAAGAAGTTGCTGTTGGAGGGTGTTTTGGTACCATTCTTTATTCATGGCTGTGTTTTTGGGCAGAATTGTGAGTGAGCCCACTCCCTTGGATGAGAAGCAACCCCCACACATGAATGGTGTTAGGATGCTTTACTGTTGGCATGACACAGGACTGATGGTAGCGCTCACCTTTTCTTCTCCGGACAAGCCTTTTTCCAGATGCCCCAAACAATCGGAAAGGGGCTTCATCGGAGAATATGACTTTGCCCCAGTCCTCAGCAGTCCATTCACTATACTTTCTGCAGAAGATCAATCTGTCCCTGATGGTTTTTTTTGGAGAGAAGTGGCTTCTTTGCTGCCCTTCTTGACACCAGGCCATCTTCCAAAAGTCTTCGCCTCACTGTGCGTGCAGATGCGCTCACACCTGCCTGCTGCCATTCCTGAGCAAGCTCTGCACTGGTGGCACTCCGATCCCGCAGCTGAATCCTCTCTTTAGGAGACGATCCTGGCGCTTGCTGGACTTTCTTGGACGCCCTGAAGCCTTCTTTACAAGAATTGAACCTCTTTCCTTGAAGTTCTTGATGAACCTATCAATTGTTGATTTAGGTGCAATCTTAGTAGCCACAATATCCTTGCCTGTGAAGCCATTTTTATGCAACGCAATGATGGCTGCACGCGTTTCTTTGCAGGTCACCATGGTTAACAATGGAAGAACAATGATTTCAAGCATCACCCTTCTTTTAACATGTCAAGTCTGCCATTCTAACCCAATCCGCCTGACATAATGATCTCCAGCCTTGTGCTTGTCAACATTCTCACCTGAGTTAACAAGATGATTACTGAAATGATCTCAGCAGGTCCTTTAATGACAGCAATGAAATGCAGTGGAAAGGTTTTTTTGGGATTAAGTTAATTTTCATGGCAAAGAAGGACTATGCAATTCATCTGATCACTCTTCATAACATTCTGGAGTATATGCAAATTGCTATTATAAAAACTTAACTTTTCCAATTTCCAATATTTATGTAATTCTCAAAATCTTTGGCCACGACTGTACTCAAATTTAGAATGAATGAGTTTGTTGATGTTTGTTTGTGTCTGTGGGCATTTGTTGGTTTGGTGTGAATTACGGTAGCCGTAAAAATACCATTCACACATTGGTGCCAAAATACCGGTCATGCCGATGTTTTTTTTTGTGGGAAATGAATTCATGCATGTAGTTGCTTATTTAGACCCAACGACATTCGATGACTTTAAACTCTACTACTGAAAGGTACTGGTAATGTGATAACTTCTTCGAAAACGTCCAGCACCAATTTACTTGTGATTTCGAGGTTGTGCATTTTAATGTGTGTTCATATATGGCATGTTTGTTTCGAGTAAATGTATTTCATCATATACAGAGAAAGAATAATAAAAGCTGCGTTAGACTATAGCTCGAGCTGCGAGGTTTCTCTGAATAGCAGCGCTTTTACAGCCGGCTAACAAGAACTCGGTAAACTTCGTATCTGTACAAAAGGTGTTTTATTGTGTACGAACTGACTTTGAGGACTGTGCACTTGGAATTACTTGCGAGAGCGCATCTGTAGACAGCGTTTTTGGGGCATGAACTAATTAACAAGCAATAACGAGACGAAAGGGTGGGAACAGAGACGAGACCAGAGAGAGAGAGTATGGAAGGCCAAATAGGACAAAACATCTCTCTCCCCACACAAAACAAGGGATCCTGCCCTGATTCTGCCACAAGACCAATAAATACCTGACCTGATGAGGCAGAATCATGACACAGAGATTTTCTAGTCGACGAGAAAAGAACAAAAAAAAGACCAACTGTAGAATAACACGGACAAAAAGATCCTTCTCAATTGTTGGTTAAATTACAGCACTTACGAACTCATCTGGATCGTAGTCGCGTGCTACTCTCCACGAGAGCCTTCGACAATAGAATAGCTCCTCTGCTCTCTTCTGTGTTACACGGCAGGTTGGTGAAGACGGATGTCAAGATGCTGACACTTCACTCTTTGTACTCGACTTTAAATACAGAAGATTAAGAAAAGAAGACCTTGCAGGTGTGTCTGCCTGGCATAGTGAAGCTATCTTTCCACATTCTACTCAAGTCACCGTTTCTAATTTGCCGGATCATGCTTGAACAAAAGCATCTTCCTGAAAATGACTTTTGAGAGGTTTTGGATTATTTTAGAAGCAAGAAACAATTGCCTTCAAGAGACATCGTTTTACCTCCAATCTCTTCTCTCTGTGTAGCTCTCTTGTAATTGTGTCGTCTCTCTGGTAATGAAGAGTACATTCATCTCTGAACTGTTCTGATATCTACATTGTTACAGTGCTTTGCTCTGACAGCACGGAATAAAAAATCACTTTTCCCACATTCAGGTGATGCTCAGTTTATACATTTTTATGGGACCTTTTTACAGGGCAGGTCTGTGCTGGCATCTGATAAAGAGGGACTGTTTACACCTCTACAGTATGCTATTATACAACCCAAATGACACACACTGAGTGACAAACCAGATAAAACCTTCACTAACAGCTGCTGTAAGAGAATCATTTGTCACACAAGATCCAGTCATCTAGTTGACACAAAACTGTTGTTGCATTTAAAGCTGAAGGGAAGTTAAACGAATACCCAGAAAATGACAAATCGCTCATCATTTATTCACCCTAATGCCAAAACTGTGTGCTAACAAAAGCAAAAGTTGAATCATATAATAACATAATAAGTAGGCATGTCAAGCCGACATCTTGTTTGGTGTATTTTAGAGTGAAACTGAATATTTACAGTGAAGAAAAAGTAATGCTGCTTAATTTGGTCTATTGACATTTCATTTCATTTCATAAATCATGTGAGAATGATGAGTTTACTTTGATATTCAATGCCAAAGGTTCCAGAGAGACCACTGAAGTTTGCATTTAAAGACTTCAAATACGAGAAAAATGCCAGGCGAGTTAATATTTTAAAAGGTTTCAATACGAATTGACTAATTTCTCATTAAATGTACCTAAAACTAGGCAGCAATTCAATCTCAATTCATTTTAATGTATTTATTAATATATGTACTCGTGTTTGTATATGTTTCTATTCATGTCTTTGCCATTTTAAAAGTATCTCAGACAGTTGATACTTAAAACTTTTTAAATATTTAAAACTATAATTATTATTATTATTATAAAAACTATAAATATAGTTATTATAAACACATTTCAATCTGAGCCACGAAAGAGCTACCTTTGAGCATCAACATTATTTAACCCTTAATGCCACTGAGCACAGATTTAACGTTTTCATTACGTCTTTCCTGTATTAAATTGAATAAAAGCACAAAATATGTATGTGATAAATAAGCACAATTGCAGAACAAGTCAGATTGACCCTACATGCTATTTTGTTTTACTATTAGAACGTTATAGTAAAATCCACAGACACACAATTGTGGCTAAGAAATAATAAAACAAAACCCCAAAACAAGACTGAAAAAAAATCTAAATTTCCAACATTTGCTTTGTTTTCTGACTGTTGAACAATATACTATCAAACCAGTGCTTGAAGTGGGCCGGGACGCACCGGTACATAGTACTGGCACTTCTCTATTTTAATCTTTAGCGTACTTTATCTTTTTCTTGCATACCTGCACTTCTCACATGTTGATTTATATGAATCATCGAAAAAAACACCCAAGGTAATATAGTTTCATTTACATATTATATAAAAATGTATGTTTTTCACTGTGGAAATGGCTTTTCTGTTGTAATTTTAGACATTTTCAAAAATAAAAGATATTTTATGAATCCAGTAAAATCGTTACAGCAGTAAAACATGATGTACGTGATATAGTAAAACAAATAACACTGTCGTGCATTATTAGTATGAAAGTAAAGACGCATTGTTTAGATTTTTCCCAGGATTGTAAAGTGCACGAGCTGTGTTCTGATCGTGTGCATTTAATCTACCTGAAATGATTTCACATTAGCGATGTGTACACAATCAAGCCTAAATGATTGCTTGACAAGCCTGAGTTTTAACAGTTCCTTATGACAATACATACATTTTCAAGTCTATAACCATCTTTAACTGGAGCCAAAACGTTTCTGTACTCCACGTATATATAGAAAAGTTTTGAAATAAGTTGAGAAATGAAAACGATGTTGTGTTTTTATCCAAAAAACCGCAGCTCCACCATTCACTCGTATGTCTTTATAGTCAGCTTTTGCCCTCACCAATATGGCGGCAGCGTTGATGTACGATCCAGTATGTCTACGAATCAAACAGGGTTTTCGGATTTCCAACCAATCAAATTACAGAGGCCAAAGCAGCAGTTCAGCCAATAAAACTAAAGAAGACAGAACATTCAGCCGATCAAATTGAAGAAGACAGTCTGCAGGAGGACGCTGATGACTGTGACTGTGTAGCGAGATGTGAGAAGCCAAACATAACAAAGCCAACGGTTTTAAGTTCCCCCCCATTCAAGTACTGTATCAAACAATAATTCAATATCAATCATCTCTAATATCTTCTTACGGTCTCTTTTCTGTCAGACTTTTGTCTATATTGCAACTCAACATTAACTTCTTGCCCAAGAGAAACTACTATATTTAACACATTTATGTACGAAAGGTAGATAACAGTAAACATTTCGAGAATCAAAAACTGCAAAAAGTTTTCTCTGTATGAGATCCGTACCTTGAAGTTTGCTTTCTGCCTCAGCCTACTTTATTTCTTTTTCAGAGAAGAACTCACAATGCAAGCATCATTTATTTGATTTTTTCTGATATGTGTTTTGGAATAAATTTAAAATCATCTTAAATCTCATTTTTTATTTACTGTACATGTGCAAATGTACAGCTTGTGTCTAGAAATGACATGTAACAAATCACAAATTAAATATATGACTGGATCAATAAATACCGTACAAAGGAACTGTAAAAAGGCTTAATCTAAAACGCTGAAAACATTTTAAGGCAGAACTTATGTGCCCCTGAGGCAAATTTGTTCACCGTGAGGAGATGGACTCTCTCTTAAAATTTTAAGTCTCGAGCTCAAATGAGGCCGACACTTTGAATATTGCAAATTTAACCGCTAGTTGCCTGGCAACCATCCATCCTATCAGTCCCAAAATTACAAAAATGCAATTAGATGGCAGAGGCTTCACACATGAAAGTTTGGTGAGTTTTTAGCAGTGATAAAGAGCTTTTTTAAAGTGAGGCAGCCTCATAATAACAAGTCAAACTACACAACATAAAAAACATTTGGAGCGTCAATCTCAGAACCGAATCCTAGCACACGCTGAGTGTTTAAAACTTGTTATCGTTCTTATGGAAAACTTTTACTAATTTCTACCGCAGCATCCTAACTGCCACGCAACTTCAAGTTTATTTATAATCAAAATAAAACAATTTATAATTCTCATGCCTGTCCGCTATCTTGAATCTATATTTAGGCTTGTTGCGGTGCATTGTGGGATTGGCTTTCTGTGAAAGGTACACCAAATGTGGTCAGAACGAGATATCTTATCAGGGAACATCATTCATTTCCCTTCCGTTTGGGACAGAAAGCAGGGATATGTCGCTTTAAAAGGCCGCCTCTGTAGACCGCTTACTGGATTTGGGAACAGAGAATTTGTTGAATGTTGTTGATTTCAACAACCACCGAAGGAAAAGAACGGCAATAACAAAATCCAAGACAACCACGGGGAAAAGAAGACAGTCCATCAGACTGCTGTCCCACAAAAGAATAGCACAGGAGTCCAGAGACAAATCACAGAGTAACAGACAACACAAAACTGTCAGAACATAACAAAATAAAACAACCATAAGAGAGAGACAGACAAAAATGAAGGCTTGTATGTGTGTGTGGGTGTGTGACCTTGACAAATGTAAGCTTGTCTGATGAGATTTCATAGTCCTCAGCAGTAGACGAGAAGATCGTCTTCCGTGGCTTAACTCTATCGTTCCAGCCCTCTTGCCCATCAGCGTCTTATTGATTTTCTTTCTTTTTAATCAGTCGGTTTTATCAGATGGAATCGTGCTGTACATCAAATATGAAATATTCATAGCCGTGGCTGCCTGTCAGTAAATAAATACTTGAATAATAACCTCATACAAACCAAACACACACATACACATCATTTACTGTGTAAACCACAACTGCGTGCTACACACAAGCACTTTTATCTCCTTCAACCCCCACATCAGCAAAATGAGAGCTCCTTAAAGTGATAGTTCACCCAAAAATACAAATTCAGTCATGAAGATGTTTCAAAGATGTATACATTTCCTTGTTCTGTAAGACCAATAGGAGATATTTTGAAGAATGTGGGAAACCAGTCAGTTCCCGGGCACCATTGACTAACATCGTTTTTCTTCCTACTATGGTGGTTAATAGTGCCCCAGAACTGTTACAAACATTCTTCCAAATATTGTTCTTTGTGTTCAGCAAAATAGAAAAATGTATATAGGTTTGGAACAACCTCTGGGAGAGAAAATGAAGATTTTTTATTATTCCTCAAGATATTTAACACATCTACTCGTGGCTCTTATCACTCGCCATTTAGTTTGTGGTGGGTTCCAAGGATCCTCTCTGAAATGTTGTTCATACATCGTGTTCAATACAAATTCATGTTTTAGTTCTGTTGGATGTATATCTTTGAATCCATTCTACAAAATATACTAATACAAGTAAGTAAATACAACTCAAAAAACATGCAAAAGAGAATTAAATATGAGTTGTTTTTTTTACAGTGTGTCTGCTAAATATGTAAATAGAGCTATACTTACTATATTTATGAAACTGAATCTAAATATTTATTTTATTTGATATATTATGTATTTGTTCTTGTCCTGTACCCCTTTTCTTGTTCTGTTCATAAACATGAAGATTTACCCATGGGCGTCGGAACCATTGCATGTGGGTGCACTGTAAAAAATCCAATTTTCTGGCAGCTGGTGTGTCAGTGAGATAATGTAAAAGAAGTATTTTGCTATGTAAAATGATATGCTTTTCATGTTTTTCTTGAAATTGTCTCTTGCTGTAATTCGACGGCTTGTTATTGTATTTTGAAAATACGGGGAGAAATCTGTAAAAAAACAGATCAATTCTGTAAAATTTTACATTATACGTAAAAATATAAAAACATGTATAATGATACTGGACCCACTCACTTTTACCGTCTCTGATTTAGCACACAGCGTCGTTCACTTCTCAGAGCGCCGTCAGTGAAATCCATTCCACTCGAGGAATGCCTAATAAATTAAACTAAATGTGATGTCAAAAGGAGGATTTGAACATGCGTCGATAGCGTCAAAACTACTTGTCACGCATCTTTCTCGCCACACCACTGAAGCTGCTGGTAAAGTGGCATCATTTATACACTCAAATGTTTTTCTGGGGGAGGACCCACCCACATCGTATGTGCTTCTGACACCCATGGACTGACCGATATCTGACTACATACTGTCTATAGGCAAACCAAGTTCAGCCAAACATCACTGTCTGCCACAGACAGCTCAGCCTCCCAAGTGACCTCCATGCAGATTAATTATCATACTGCTCAATTATTCATGATCTGTCGGTGGACAAGCGGAGCTAAAATCTACTATCTGACATGGCAGGGAACACAGCAGTCCTCATTAGAAATTTACAATGCAAAGGATGTGTTTTATTTATGAAGGGCAATAGAGACACGCAGAAGAATGAGACTTTACCGTCAACATCTCTCTCTCTCTCTATTCTGTCTCTCTAATACATGTGATTGTTTCGGCTCTTTTCAGTGACTGAAGCAAATATGGGCTGTTTCTGAAACCAAAGGCAACTGGCTTGCTGTCAAGTCACTCAATGACTTAACATGGGGATACATGGATGTTTCTGCACGATACCCAAACAAATTAAATCCAGTGATGGTTGTGAAGAGAGGTTGTCATGGCGATTACATCAGTCAATGTGTTGACAGGAAATTAAGTGCTTATCTCAGTGACGTTCATCTTCTAATGTCCTCTTTTTTACTGATCTTTTACTTTTAATTTCAATCCACAAACCAGAGCAGGTGCTCGCTCTGCTCGCTTAACATTTACATTACTGATATTGACTATTCCCACACATTCCGAAAACATATTCTCCAAAAATACTATGTTCTTTGGATATATACAGTACCATAGTGATGATATAGATATATAATTATAGTTTATTGCATGCATAATATTTATATATTTTATTTCTGTTATTAAAGGTCAATATTTAACAGATAATACAATTAAGTACTTAATAATTCAATTTGTTATATTTTAATTGCTGGATATTTTTTGAGGGGCACAAGAAAAATCTGTAGGGAAATGCCCCACTTTCCCCCCTAGACCGGCCCTGGTGATGATTACTAATTTGATCATTTCATTGTATTTACACGGTATATAACTCACTTGCTGAAGTTTAACATTTTAAAGTACTTTAAATATATTTCATTTCAACTGGATTTTGATTGGCTGTCAGTGTTCCAATTTCGTTCCCCTGTATTGTTATAGTTGTGATATGGATTCTGATGTTCTCTAATTTTTTTTCCTTGTTCATTTTTATTGTAATAGTTGTTGTCCTTGAACGTGTGAACGTGACTTAACTTTTTCCCCTATGTTTAAGATTCGTTCAAGTACATTTTTTCAATGCTATATTTTGATTGGATGTTTTGTTGATTTGTTCCTGAGCGATCTGATACACCAATATTGTTGCAACCAATAGTGTGAGTTTGTTCAAAATCTTTTTAATGAATTTCCAATTTGCAAACATGTCTCGTGCGTCAATGGCAGCTCTGTTTTATTTTTTCCGGCCCAAGCAAATGAAATTAAATATAGAACGATTTTTAAAAAAATGTTTCGGTGTTTGAACACATATTCCATCACTCCAGTGACATTGATGTTTCTTATAAAGTACATAGTAACTGTCTCATAAAACTAATTTACTCTCAGTGTGTGCGCAGCACTTTTAAAGTGACGGCTTGTTTTCACACCGTCGCACTTAAAAGGAAACTTTGGTATAGAGAGATGTTTGGCTTAATATATTAACAATGGCATTGACTTTATAAATGTAAACTTTGAAAAAATATTTACGTGCCGTCAAATGTGCGACGCACACACGTTCCCTTTCTGTCGGTCTCTCGACGTTGTGTCGAGAACGACAGATGGGTTCGCCCTTGAGAACCAATCAACTCTGACTACTATAGAAAAGGCCAATGAAATTTGGCGAATGAAATTTGCATGCCGGGCTCCGCCCCCGGATGTCCGGTATAAAAGGAAGCCGGCATGCAGCATTCATTTACCTTTTGTTCTTCAGAGCCTTCGCTCATGACTACGAACAGAACGAATTCAATGAATTCTTCTTCTTCTACATTGCCGGATCTACGACGTAGAGCAGCGGATCGTCCCTTCCTGCAGCGACCTTCCCCTGGGCGTCTCGGCGGTTCCGGAGGTGATAGAGATTTTTTCTAAAAGGTCCTTTTCAGGACTGACTGAGCATTCTCCAGCGCGGCATGTCCCGCTGTTCTCTTGGGTGCGGCACCCTCATCGAGAAGGGGGATGGACACGATCGCTGCATTAGGTGTCTGGGCGTCCAGCACACTGAAGCAGCGTTCGTTGACACATCTGCCCGCACTGCGGGCAGATTGTCATTCAGAAGTTGCGGTCACAGGTGGCTGTCTTCCTACGGGAACCAGCCACCATTTCGTCTGCTACCCGGGCGTGACATCTGTGGCTACGGCCCCGATGACCACCCACGTTAGCAGCGTTAGTGATATGGGGAACTCTGCGAACGTAAACCCCGCCAGCCAAGTGCTCACGGGCCGATCGCACCCCGATTCGCTCTTCTGAACGTTCCCCAACCGGCGGTGGCATACCGTCCGGATCCTCAGGCACACACTCGGAAACGTTGTGTGACGTAGATGAGATGTCGCTCGCAGCATCGGAGGGAGATTGGCATCCGACTCTGACGAATCCGAGCTCCACCCCCAGCGGTCGAGTTCAGGAGGAAGCAGAAGTGATGTCATCCGTGCTAACCCGGGGATATGTGGTTCCTGAGGTCGGAGCGCGGTTTTTCCCGGGGGTGCATGAGGAGCTGTGTAAAACTTGGAGCGCTCCACTCACGGACCGTTCCAGTGAAACCCAGCTCCGGCTCCCTTACTTCCCTCGATGGTGGGGCAGCCAAGGCTACGTCGAGATCCCCCGGGTGGAACGTCCGCCTGCGTGCACCTGTGCCGCGGACGGCTACCACCTGGGGGGGAATCGGCCACGCCTACCGTCCAAAGCGCGTAAGACTTCGGCATCACTGGTGTCGAAAGCTTACGATGCCGCGCGCCAGGCTGCCTCCTCTCTCTATGCCATGGCCATCCTGCAGGTCCGCCAGGCCAAGGCGTTGAGAGAGTTCCACGAGGGTAAGGCCGACCCGGGTATAATGCAGGATCTCCGTGCCGCCGCTGACAGCGCTCTATGGGCGACCAAGGCGGCGACACGGACCCTGGGTCGGACGATGTCCACGGTAGTGGTCCAGGAGAGTCACCCCCGGCTTTACCTTGCGCAGAAGAGTGACACCAAGGAAGTCCGCTTTCTTGATGCACCCATCTCGCAGGGTGGGTTGTTGGTAACACCGTCGAGGACTGCGCTCAGCAGTTTTTGACGGTGAAGCAGACAGTGGCAATTAGCCACATTTTTTCACGCCGCGACTCGGCCGCCTAGAGGCCTCCGAGATCCCGCGTGACGTCTGCTTCCCTTCAACCCAGGACCCCTTCGACATCGGCTCCGGTTCCTGTGCCCCCACAGGCGGCACCCCCAGCAGAGGTCGAGGGGGAAACCTCCACCCCGTCAGCAACCTTTTTGCGAGAAGGGACACTGACGGGAAGACCCCAGGGAGGACAACATCGGGCCCGAACCGTCACAGCCACGGCTCTGATTGGTCGGTACGGGACGACTTCTGCCTCGTCACCAAAGCCGGGCCCTTGTCAGGGCCTGGCGCCCACTTACTCGCAGAGTTTTTCTGTTCTCCCCGGGTGTACTTACAGCCGATCGCACACTCCACTGGACTGTGCTCGGCGAACCGACCTCACACCCTGGCGAGGTGTGAGGTCGTACACACATGACAGCTGTCACCACTCAAACCGACAGTGCGTGCCGTTGTCCTGCCAGGCAGGTAAAAAGGCGGAGCCAACCTTCCCTCCGGGGACCCCCCGCGACAGATGGTTAGCTCCGCCGGCCGACGAACCACCCCCTGTGGGAATGATGAAGCAGACCGTCCCCTTGGTCACCCTGTCACAGTCCCTGGGAGCTCAAGAGCTGCCCACACTGTCTCGCTGGCCTTGCGGGCGGTCCGTCTTGGTTACTCGTTTCAGTTCGCCAGAGACTCTCCCAAGTTTCAGGGCATCATCTCTCCCTCTGTCAGAGGCTAGGGACGCCTACATACTTCGGGTAGAGGTCACCACCCTTCTGGCAAAACAGGCATAGAGTTCGTCCCTCAAACCAAGATGTTCAGTGGGTCACGACCCAAGAAAGACGGCGGGTTGCCATCGGTCTGCGTACCCTGAACAAGCACCTTCACAAGCTGCTGTTCAGATCTCACGCAGAGGCGCATCCTGACATCTATCAGGTGTCAGGATTGGTTCGTGGCAATCGACCTGAAGGACGCTTACTTTCATGTCTCGATCCCCTTGACACCGGCCGTTCCCACGGTTCGCGTTCGAGGGGGGGCATATCAGTACAGAGTCCTCCCTTTCGGTCTGTCCCTGTCTCCACACATCTTCACGAAGATCGTGGAAGCCGCCCTTTCTCCCCTTCGGGAAAGAGGTGTGCGGGTACTAAACTATCTCGACGACTGGCTTATCTTGGCACACTCGTGAGATCTTGTGTTGTCTAGATCGATTGGGATTTCAGGTCAACCGAGAAAAGAGCAAACTCTCCCCAGTGCAGAGCATCCTCTTCCTCGGTATGGAACTAAACTCTGTCACCATGACGGCGCAGCTGTCCGCAGCACGCGTCCAGTCAGTGTTGAACTGCCTGGAACACTTCAGGCAGTCGGCGGTCCCCCTGAAACAATTTCAGAGGCTCCTGGGACACATGGCGTCCTCCGCGGGGATAATACCCCTCGGATTGATGCACATGAGACCGCTTCAACACTGGCTACAGAGTCGAGTTCCGAGGATAGCGTGGCACACCGGCAGCAGGCGCATGGTGATGACCCCTGCTGCCGACGCACCCTAACCCCTTGGTCTTCCATGACCTTCCTCCGGGGGGTTCCCCTCGGGCAGGTGACGAGGCACGTCGTGGTGATGTGACCTCTGGAACACCCATGTCTGGTCTCTAGACGGGACGAGAAGATCCTGAGATGGCTACTCCCCCTCTACGGCAGAGACCATCACCCAGGCTAGGGCCCCATCTACTAGGCGGATACACGCCTCTAGATGCGCCTCTTTTCGTCCTGGTGTCTCTCTCAACGAGAAAGACCCACTGAGGTGCTCGATCAGGATTGTGTTGTCCTTCTTACGAGACTGGAGACTAACATCTCCCCTCCACACTGAAAGTGTATGTAGTCGCTATCGCCACTCATCACGACTCAGTTGATGGAAAGTTTCTAGGGCAACATGACCTGGTCACCAGGTTCCTAAGGGGCGCGAGAAGGCGGAATCCGCCTCATCTCCGCTCCATACCCTCTTGGGACCCTAACGTGGGTCCAAGAGCCCCCAGAGGTTCCGATCTTCCTCACCTGAGTAAGACGGCCCCCCTGTTGGCGCTCGCTTCCTTCAAGGGGGTAGGGGACCTCCAAGCATTCTCTGTGTCCCCGGATTGCCTTGAATTCGGCCCTGGTAACTCTCACGTTATCCTGAGACCCAGGCCCGGATACGTGCCCAAAGTTCCCACTACTCCCCTTCGGGACCAAGTGGTGAACTTGCAGGCGCTCCCCATCGGGGAGGAAGACCCAACCCCATCCGTGTTGTGTCCTGGACCGCACGCAGGGCTTCAGTAGCTCTGACCAGCTCCTTGTCTGTATTGGGGACAGCAGAAGGGGAAGGCTGTCTCCAAGCAGAGGCTGGCGCACAGGGTCGTGGATGCCGTTACGACGGCATTCCGATCTCAGAATCTCCCATGCCCACTGAGGGCTTACTCCACACGGGGTATAGCCACCTCCTGGGCACTGGCCAGAAGCGCCTCTCTAGCAGACATCTGTAGAGCTGCGGGTTGGGCTACGCCCAAACACCTTCGCAAGGGGTAACAACCTTCGCGTAAACCCGGTGTCAGCCCACTTCCTGCGTGGCGACATGTAGGACTGGCATCCGGGGGGGGGCGTATGCCTGCGAAGCATCTTCCCACCCTCCAAGAGGTTGGGTCAGTGTGCTATCTACCTTTCTTCTTACCCAAACACATGGCTAAGAAACTGGTTACCTCACCAACCTTCCTTCTTACCCAGACACTGGTTAAGAACAGGCATTCCATCCATCACTAAGCAAGCACCCCCTGGGGTTGGCTGGGCAGAGCAGCCTTCCCCCTTAGGCCGGGACACCATATGACCTATCACAGATAGCTCTAACCGGACCTAGTGCTATCGGACGCAGTAACACCCCCCCGTGGGCTGTTCCGTCTCATATACCCTCATGGCAACGGTTCCCACACATGGTAACCCATGAGCTTCCCCAGGTGGACCTCCACCTCGCGGTTAACTACCCAGTCCGCACGTTCCAGGCGTTCTCCTCCAAGGACGAGACCATACCTATATCCACCATTTCCTCCCCACGGGTAGGAGGTGGCCTCTGCAGCGCTTCTCTGATTAAGAGTTGGACGGCCTCTCGCCTGTAGAGAGCTAAGGCCCCGTCCGTAAAAGGTACCGGTCAGGGATGTACCCATCTTTTCCCAAGAAAGCTCTGGAACCCCCCGACCACCACACTGGAAGGTTACAGTTTCACGAAGCTTCGAGCTGACACGCCCAGGCTTGTTACCGGCGCTTCGCTGATGTTGTGACGCGATACAGCGTTGTGGCGTTTTCCATAGGTAACCCCATCTGTCGTTCTCGACACAACGTCGAGAGACCGACAGAAAGGGAACGTCTTGGTTACGTATGTAACCTCAGTTCCCTGATGGAGGGAACGAGACGTTGTGTCCCTTATGCCACAAACACGTATCGTATTCTGCTGCAGTCGTGAGAGGCTCTCAGGCTCTTCAGAACAAGAGGTAAATGAATGCTGCAAATTTCATTCGCCAAATTTCATTGGCCTTTTCTATAGTAGTCAGAGTTGATTGGTTCTCAAGGGCGAACCCATCTGTCGTTCTCGACACAACGTCTCGTTCCCTCCATCAGGGAACTGAGGTTACATACGTAACCAAGACGTTTTCCATATACAGTATAACAGTCAAATCTGATACGTCAAACATAAGATCAGATATATAAATACACAGCCTGCCTGCTATAAAATAAGAATGTGTTCAGTAAGCGTCTGTTCAAGGTAAACATGCATTAAATCATAGCTTTAAGACAGTTAAGACTATTTAAGACATCATCATCCACCATTATCGTATACTTTATACATTATGAGAACATACTGATAAACACAATCATAAGATGCTTGCGGTTTGGTTATATATTCTGTATTAAAGCACACGTGAATATTAGCCCCCGTCAGATAATGACCGAAAGAGAGAAGACGATAACCTTCGGCTACTAAAGTTGATAATTCAACATCAAAAAGTCAAAATATGGATTTATATATATTTTATTTTTATCCTACAGCGCCTCTTATTTACTGAAGAACTGATTAGTTTGTCTGTGTTCAGTTTGGCTGCCTGTGCGTGCAACCATTTCACGTCATCGAAAAATAACATAGCGGCTTCCTTAGGTTAAAATGAGTATTACATTTAGGTTTTTTTGAAGAATTAAAAATATTTGATGTGCTTCTAACAACAAATGCAAGTAGTGTAAGGCTATTACAACGTATTTAGCCATACATCTCTCTATAGACTAATCTCAGGAAGACCTCTGCTTTATATTCCAACCCGCTGTGGTGCACCTACTGTAGCTGTTTGAGCACATGAACGGCCCCCGACGGTTACGTCATATGCAGAGAGCTCGTGTCCTGAAAAAAACTGACAGCAATTACACAATCTGATCCTTTCATTCTTCATTTGCTTTTTTTAACTCCAACGAGACAGAGAGCAACAACACAGCCTCTCAAGCGTTTGTTTCCAGGCCAAACACTCATCTCCTCGGTGACAAAGTTAACACCGTGGAAATATTTCCCATCTGCCCCTTTCTTCCCCATCCATTCTCTCTCTCCGTCTATCTGCTTTAGACATAATCCATATGGTTCTAATGACCACGGTGCTTTCCATTGTTTGTGAATGTCAGCTTGTATTGATCAACTGGACCAAAGCCAGAACATTACTCATCGCAAAAATACTGCCCTCTTATCACTGAAATTGAAAAACCGGGGATGAAAAAACATGGCTTCCAGGGAAAGAAAGGGAAAGAGGGATAGACAGAAAAACATTGTCCTTTAGAGCTCATACATCACTGACCTCGCTTACACATGGCCAGAATTAAATCTCTCAGAATTATGGACAAATTATTTCGCTCTGTAATCTGAGATAACCACTTTCTACTGATCCAAGGCCAGCAATGAAAAAACAAACAGCTAAACAGATTGAATTTAGGTATGTAGATGTAAAATGAAATTAATAACGACTACAATGATATAATATGTAAATTCATAAAATAATATAAGTAGCTCTGATGTGATATTTTAAATAGTTCCTTAAGTTTACATTAATGTATTTGGCACATGCTTTTATCCGATTCTATTTACGTTCAATATATTAGAGATATACACTCACCTAAAGGATTATTAGGAACATCTGTTCAATTTCTCATTAATGCAATTATGGTGGTGGTGTAATGGTGTGGGGGATGTTTTCTTGGCACACTTTAGGCCCCTTAGTGCCAATTGGGCATCGTTTAAATGCCACGGCCTACCTGAGCATTGTTTCTGACCATGTCCATCCCTTTATGACCACCATGTACCCATCCTCTGATGGCTACTTCCAGCAGGATAATGCACCATGTCACAAAGCTTGAATCATTTCAAATTGGTTTCTTGAACGTGACAATGAGTTCACTGTACTAAAATGGCCCCCACAGTCACCAGATCTCAACCCAATAGAGCATCTTTGGGATGTGGTGGAACGGGAGCTTCGTGCATCCCACAAATCTCCATCAACCGCAAGATGCTATCCTATCAATATGGGCCAACATTTCTAAAGAATGCTTTCAGCACCTTGTTGAATCAATGCCACGTAGAATTAAGGCAGTTCTGAAGGCGAAAGGGGGTCAAACACAGTATTAGTATGGTGTTATTAATAATCCTTTAGGTGAGTGTACATCATAGAGTTTGTGTGTATGCTATATTAATATTTAGTGTGGTATGATCTAAGCTAGTGGTTCCCAGACTTTTTCGTTGTAAGGCCCTCTTTGTGTAGAATGCATTGCTTGGTCAAATGTGTTAAACCGACCTGATATTTCTACACCCTTACGTGTGTTTGAATGTCCGAAGGAATTATGTTACGATTATAAAATAAAATAAAATCATATAATAGACATGATGTTAAAAAATAAGGTTAAATAGATGAACACAATACATGTATTATATCGGTTGTGCCTATGTATGAAAGAGACTTTTCTTTCTTTCTTTTCTCTTTTGTCATGCTCAGTTTTATTTCATCCCATGACTGTAAAAGAGTGAACGACGGATTTCAGACATTAATTTCAATGGTGCTCAAGAGACTGTGAGCCCTACAGGTATGTTTGGTGATGGGGTTAACCTTTCCATCTGTACGCTGATGAGGCCGGCAGCCACATACTGTAGATACTGTTAAGAGCACCTGCGGTAAAAACACCTTTCGACGTAATTACTCCATGAATCAACCCGATATGCTTCAAACTCAATTAGCCTACCCGACGCAAGCTTATAATTCATTTATATTGTGCAGATGACTGGCTTTGTTAACTACGAAATAAATAAAAGCTCAAATTAAATCAAATCTGGAAATGTTTCTAAAACCATGTAATGGTGTTTGTGAAATTGCATTAAAAATGTAAATGTCAAATTAATTACTAAATAAACGTGCTAGAGTGTGTAATTTCTGTACTGCAAAAACTGTAGTAATGAATTCATGCAAATTAATTCTGTCTTCAAACAGCCCTATACCTTCAAGTCTTCATCACCCCTATCGAGAATAATACAAAAAAACCCACTTAAACTTCTGTTCGCAACAGTTTCCAATATTGTCTTCAGTACGGGGGGGCGGGGGGGTACGAGTGTAAGGGCCCGTGCACCTGTGGGGGACCAAGGGGTAACCCCCCGGAAGGCAGTCGCAAGCGAACCAAGGGCCCAGCCTAGGGGGCCAAGAACAGCAAGCAGCATTGATTATGGCAACACCCATTACAAAATCTGTTGTGAAGTGTACAGTTGTGTATATTTATTTAAATGTAAATATACATCATCTAAATAGAAAGTCTCAAAGAGCAGACACATCACAACTGTATGCAAATGTGTAACAATCTATTAGATGCACTTGCCAGTGTAATAAGTGCAGCTTGTCATACTTCTGACGGCTGTTTTCTTAGCTCAGATTGGTACATCCAGCATCAGCAGGCGCATGTTTGGGCCCCTGGGGGCTCTTGTGAGGAATGGAGAGGGACAGGGCTGAGAGGACGTCCTTGAGAACGGCACAGCTGTGTTAAAGAGGAAAATAAAACGAGCTCATTGACTTTGAGTATCACCGCACACATCTGGGGCTGGAAACCAAAAAAAACAAGACTTTATATAAAAGAACTGTGTATGTACTCTGATGCGCTTAGTGTATGGCGTAGGGTACTGTATGAAGCCCAGATCTGCCCCAGTTTACACAATTCTCGCTCTACATTTATATTTTGTCCCATCACACTCGTGTAAGTGCCTAAGATTTGGTTGCGTGTGAGCGAAAGTGTTTACAATCCGTTTGTGTCTGAACCAAATCAGTGGCTTGAGAAATCCTTATGGGAGTTTAATAATTAACAGGAAAGAGTGGGTGTGTATGTTAAATTAAAATGTTGAGCGCCTATATGTCAGAAATGTGTGTTAGTATTAATTTGCACCTAACTGGTCTTAAAATGCATTATGGATGTCATGACTGTCATCAACCCCATATCAAAGTGGGCCCTTCATGTCCTGACAGAGACAAAAGACAAACCTTTGTGATGATTCTAGTCTAGTCAAATCCATTAATCTACAGATGAAATTGAGCTCTGTAGCTAATTCTTGGGCAGCCAATGTCCCTGTTAAATAAATAAATAATCGATAAAAAGACGTTAAATGTCTACACCGCATGTAAAAGTCACGACACAACAAACGCCTTGTTCTTATTGGGCTTGTCTTGTCACATTGAGCCGAGTGCGGTGTCTCTCTGAAATCGTACCCAACATCTCAACTTATATCATTATTATTACAAGTTTACTATTGTGAATAGGGGTGTGGTATAGTAGACTCTGGTTTGTATGTACTTTCTTAAAACCTGACAGATGACAACAGAGGAATATTTTAGCAAAGTGATTTAAACTCTAGGCTGGTAACCAGAAGATTACTGGTTTAATCCTTTGAGAAAAGTCCTTAACCCCAGGATGCTCCATGGTGACTGTCAATGTAAAGAATTTGTTACACAGTATGCATAGTGAAATCTTGTGGACGTTGCTGTAGTTGTTAAGCAATAAATAAAGCAATAAGATGAGGGTCGTTATTCGGTTAAAGGGGTCAAATGACACGGCTAAAACAAATATTATGGGTTTTTTTTAGATGTAATGTAATGTGTATACAGGATTTAAAGAGTAAGTAACATAGGATTTTTAAGGTCCTAATTTTTGTTTATGGAGTGTCCAACCACAAGTTTATGTAAATATAAGGTGTAAAAACATGATTTTGTCATAATAATAGGCAGTTATTCTTACCTAACTTCTCAAATGATTCGTTCCGCGATTCATCCTTCTAATCCCCTCCTATCCGTTAGCCTAGTGTCATGTGATTGGTCAGAGGGTGTAGTCTGTTGTGATTGGTCAAACACGTTCAGCATGTGCTGCAAACATCATTACTGGACTACGGTTTACAGGTGGTTGGATATTATATACAGTGTATAGATAGAGATGGCGGTTATTTTACCTACCAGTTTGAGCCCGAGTCTGACGAAGAAACATCCCAAGACGATAGTAGATAATAGATTGAACACTTAAATTAGCCGAGTTCATAGCTAGATAAACAAACTGTAATACCCCAGAAATAACAGTACATGTTAAAGTTAGCGTTATATGCATTAGCTAAACACAGACATAAGGTACACAATTATTTCTTGAAGTTAAGACAAAAATAAATAGTCACACTTACAGGTTGTGATTCGGTGGAGCTAACAGGTCCAAATAAAGTTGGTATTGCCCCGTCTTTCAAGGATAGTCGTTTAACATATCCTGCAGTGAACGCGCCAAGATTATTAAAGCAATCTTTGGTGAAATGACGAGCGCACAGTAAAACCCTGGGGTTATACTCCTTTGGTGTCTTTTGAAAAATGATTTGTAACCATTGTTTCCTCGGAAGTTCCAGTGTTGGGTAAGTTACTCTGAAAAAGTAATTAATTACTAGTTACTAATTACATATTCAATAGTGTAATTTAATTACTGTACAAATTACTCTCTCCAAAAAGTATTTAGTTACGAATTACTTACTATATCCCATTTCAACCTTGATTAGAAGTGATTCAAGGATGGACATGAAACGGCTTATTTAATTCAAATAAATAATATAAAACTACATTAAGGTCTCTTATTTACTGACCAAAGTATTACAAATGTGAGAATTATACATTAAAGCATGGATTTTAAAGTTAGACTTCAAATTTTGATGTCAATTCCACTATTGCACACACATATATTACACAAAGTATTTATTTTTAATTACATCAAAAGTAACTGTAATTACATTACAGAAAAAATAAGAGTAATCCCTTACTTTACTTGTTCAAGGGAAAAGTAATTCAATTATAGTAACTAATTACTTAGGAACTAGTTACACCCAACACTGGGAAGTTCTTCCTTTGGTAGTTTAAATAAGACGGACTTTGTTTCACAACGTAGAACACAGGTTCTACACATGATGCACATGCATCACGAGCAAGCGACAGTGTTTGGGGAGGAGAGTGACGTTTACGCGGCATAATAAGTGAATAACCCCTTTAATATAAGTGTTTTGCATTGAATTTTGCATTTTAAAAGCTGCTTTGCTTATGCACTGACTGGCTCATTGTATGACACTCTGCTAACTGTATCTGCTAACATTTGTATGGCTTTCTGGCATTGCATTTGTAACCGTTTTGTCTCCTTTAAGAAGAACAAAAGGAGCAAAGTGTCTCATACATCTCTATAATACATTCATACAACACCAAACAACACATTATATAACAATTCCAAGTGCCATACCCTAATCATTGCACACTTCCTGTACAGCCATATAGCCACACCTAAAACAACACCTCACACACATTACACATCCAACCCTCTCCCTCCCTCTCAGACACACACATACCCATCATTCTAGTGGTCAATATTTGAATCAATAAAAGGACCAAAGAAAATTTGTTTCTGTTCTTTCATGTTAGAATCCTATACCTTCAACCTGAGGGCATCAGCTCGAACTCTCTGTGAGAAATCGGGCTTGAATCACCCATCATTTTAAGACCCTGCTTCTTTACAGTTGTCTGAAATATCTCTTGAAGAGAAGACAGAGGAAGCAGCACGCCAATTCATTTCCCAGCTCTTCTAACCACACTTTGAAGTTGTGATCTGTTTTTAATAGACAAATTACCAAACCACATTGTGATACCATTACATATGATGTATTCAGTTGCTGCTCTATAAAACTGTAACATTATGTTTTTATCCATCCTGTAGACCCTGAGCCTTTACAAAACAAGAAAGTGCTGACTAGCTTGTGTCCAGACGTACTCTACTAGATGGCTCATTGTAAATGAGAGTCAAAGTAAATCCCTAAGTACTTAAATGCTGTTACCTGTTCTACCTTTGACTTAAACATAGCAATATCTGAATTATTTGTCAATAAACTTTGAATGGCTGTATAATCTCATAAAAATACAATATAAATATTTTGGTTTTGTTTTGGGTACAATACAAAAACGGAAGAGGGGAACTAACACAGCCTTGTGGGGCACCAGTATTTGCCACCTGTATATCAGAGATAGATGAGTTGACTTTTACTTGTTGTTGCCTTTTCATAAGAAATGCATAATACCATTCATCTACATAGGGCATCAGCATTCTGCAGTCCAATACTTTTCCACAATCACCATTAAATGATGAAATTTATTTCATACATACTGTAGCTTGTTAAATATATAGTCAACAGTTGCTTTAAATTGTTATCTTATATCTTCTTTTGAAATTATTTTGCATCATAACTTCCGCATGCCGTCATCTTCTCCGGGTTTTTTTTTTTCTCTCTTCCATCAGATGACAATAAAATCAGATGTGTTGTTTAAGGATGTAACACGGAGCACAGAGGTAGCAGACCGTTGTAATCAGTACATGTGCACACAAACACATGGGGCCCTCTTTTAACGATCCAAGCGCATGGTCTAAAGCACATGGCGCAGGTGCACCAAGGGTGTGTCCGAATCCACTTTTGCTAGTTTAATGACAGGAAAACGGTCAGTGCGACCGGGCGCATGGTCTAAACGAGTTGTCCCGATTCTCTTAATGAGTAAGGGGTGTTTTTTTGCCGTAACGTGCAGTAAACCAATCAGAGTCTCATCTCTCATTACCTTTAAAAGCCAGTTGAGCTCGCACCATTGTGGATTCGCTATTTACACGGCGGACTTTGCAAGAGCAAATACTGGACGCTTCTCCAGAGAGGAAAGGCATCTAAAGCACAATCCGGATTTTTATCTTTATGTCCACAATAATCATCTTTTACATTGTACTCCATTTATTTTTATATTTGGCATGTTTGTGTGCTGCTGCGCTTCCCTCTGCGTGTTGTGGACCCGCCCAAAGGCGCAAAAAAATATTGCAGTTCCTCAAAATAGCAACGCGCCAACAATGCGCCTGAAAACGCACAAATGAGCGCAAATGCATTTGCTATTTAAACAACGCAGCGCAGGATGGGAAAATGAGAACTGCGTCGGGCTGAAACTAGCAAAAACACTTGCTGCGCATTCTGAGTGCATTCTGAGGCCAGACGGTTTCAATAAATACACACTTGTGTATGCAGATCCCTAGACCTCCTCCAAATACTTCTGCCAAAATATTTATCACCTCAACCTCCATGGTTTGGAATAAACAAATAACAAACTAGTAGATTCAGTCTGTTCCAAAACCATCACAGAAATATGCCAAAATATCCGCTCTGAAGACTGCAAGATTCAATGACATATTTCACACTTCAATTCATCTCAGCTCAGTTTTGGGGAATTCAGTTCACCTGGTGGAAGTAGATGATCCCCAGAAGGTGGAAACCAATGGCGAAAGCACAAAATGCTGAAATGAATGTGGCAGTTTTTGAGATACAAACTTTCAGTCCGACAACACACAACAAGCATGCATCTATTTCTATACATAAACCAAGTGTTTATTTCCTTTGTCTCCAAGATACCGTTGTTCTTGTACCATCCTTTTGAGAGACACAAAGACATAAGTCATCAGTGTCCTAAAACATGTCTGAGAGACATAAAAAGCTCCAATTGAATAAAGAGTGTGAATGATTGAAGAGATTGACTCTGATTCACTGTGTCTGTCTCACTCAGTCTCTCTCTGTTCACTGGCTCTACGCCCGCGTTACACCATGACAAAACTGGCATCGGCGCTGTCATACATCAAACGCTCTATTCATGTAGTGACACCTCCACTTTTAAAACAATTACCTCAACAAACAAGCACGCCTTCCTGTCACTGGGGGCTATTATTAGGTGGGAGTGGGTGTGTTCCAATCAGAGTGATGGGACTCTGAAGAAAGAATTAAGACACAGCCGGGCAATAATTCAATCAGAGAGACAGAAACAGAGGACAAATACAGAAAAGAGACCGGCGATGTGCAGACATCATTTATAATTTAAAACAAAAGAGAAAACACAAATAAGACCCGTTCCTGCCAATCATCTCCTGATGTACACAAGTAGTGAAATCCTTATTTCTATTCAATGCTACTGTAACATTCAGTGTTGTACATTCTTACTGGTCTCTTATCTTAATAACACCTGCTTTCTCATTGATAAATAACTTGTTACATATTCACACTTTCGTTATTTTCTTATTTTATGCCTTCATATTTTTTGTCCTTTGCACCCTTGCCACCTTTCTTTTCATTCTATTTGGACATATGAATTGAACATAATTAACAACTAAACATACAGCAGAGGAAAAAAAATAAGAGAGTGTCTGTTGAATTTCAACAAAATCCAACCTCAGGAGTGACATAAAGTCATCTAACAGCAATGTGAAAGACTGACAGCATGACAAGACACATGAAAACTGTCATTAAAATCCAGTTTTGGTGATCACATAAAAAAAAGTTTTATACTTATACAAATATTACTGTTGAATTGCTTAAAATTAAATGTGATTTACTTTTTTTTGACTCAAAATAAAACAGAGCATCTTTTCTGCTATTTTGACCGGATTTCATTTTCTAATATATTTCAAAGCATTTGAAATTTGGGAGAAATGTTAATATGGGGATCAAAAATGCATGGTCTTTTCTTTTTTATTTAATCAATAATAGCAAACGATAAAATAACAAAAAATCAATAACACAACTACTTGACATATGAAACATTTTTGTGACGGCCAAGCAAAATGCTGTTTTTAATAAACCTACTGATTGTCTACTGCTCTGTTTATCACAAAAAAGTTTTGATAGCCCAAAGGTAGCGGGTGGAAGAGGGAAAAATGCAAATACAAATGTATAGTATCATGCAATGGAAATCGCTTTGGATAAAAGCGTCTGCCAAATGCATAAATGTAAATGAATGTAGCTGTACCACAGTTGGTTAAAAGTAGGGTAGGCAGTTTTTGAGAGGCTAGCTTTGAGCGTAACATCCTACCCACCAGAGCCATTGAGAGAGTCACGTCATTCCCCGTAGACGCCAATGGAAAATATTTTTTCACAGCAAAGGCGGTTCATATAGCATCTCAATAGTTCCCAGAAGTTACTAGCAAACCCATAGAGCTTCTGCATAACAGACCAATTGAGGTAAACCTTTAACCCATTAGAAAGAAAGAAAAAACGTAACTTCCTGGAACTATCTGATCGTTCCATGCATCTCTTGACACGGTAAAACTTGGCTCTGAGAGAGAGCACTCCAGAAGCCACGCCTTCTCTAAAATACACAAGCACGCTGATGATGGAACATCATTTACTAGAGTAGAGTACAAAATAAGGAATAAACCCAAGAAAGAAACATGTATTTGTCTGGCTGCGATGCTTTAACAAATAAGGCAACGTTGGTATTCGTTGATGCTTCCTCACATACTAATGGCTTTCCTAGAGTCATCTCTGCATATTCAGCTGGGATAGGATGAGGTGATTTAACACAACCTAGCACAATTCACATTTAATAACATCAAACTTAAATAGAACACCAACAGTATGTTTTCTATAAGTGAACTAACAGCTTTAATGAGCAAAGAGAAGCAACATATAAATAAAGCCTGTATTTAATTACAGTATGAAACTCATTGCTGTCATTATCCCAATAATAGTGTTATGTATACGTAGCTACTCGCGTTTCGTTTGTTTACTTAGCTTTGCTCTGCAAAGAAAACCGGTCTCTACCATCTGTTGTGAAGAACAGACTATAGGTGAGATGTAAATAACAGATTGCTTTCTCAGATTATCTTTGATTGTAACCTTGTGCACCTTTGATGTCTGTAAAGATACTCTGTCCCCTGATTTTTATTGATTTTTTGTTGTCAGTTGAGTGAGAACTGAACTGGTTACGTTTTTTGCTTTGTACGCTCGATGGTAAGCATTTAAGACGAATTGTACGGTAAAAGATACGTTTTTATTTTATTTCTCTTAATATGGCTGTCCACACACTTGAAGATTGTAAGCTTGATTTTGGGGCTGTTTTGCAATTCCAAAACCCTCAATCGTGTGGTGTCATTACAATTATTTTGCTAGCTGGACCTAGTTAGCCTCCCAAAGCATAAAAATAAATGTTTGTTATAAATGACTCTTGAAGAGAATTAGCAAGTGACGTCCAGAGTCCATATTAGTTTGTCCTTCAAAGTCACGTTTCGTACTTATTTTTTATTATAATGTTAAAAATGTATAATTTCCCACAGTTTTTTTCATTTAGATAAGATTTGAAGATCATTTAGTGTGTCCCATGCCTAACATGTTAGCTTCACCAACATTACCTTAGTTTATCCTCATGTCCAAAAATATGCAGTTTATCTTATAACATTATTAGTCAAAAGTATACAGTCTTGTTCTCTTCTATGCAGCTTACGGGCATCTTCATGTCAAATCACTTTTATGTTCATCATAACGTAATAAGCAACATCAATATATTGTTATTCTTGGCTAGTGTGTAATTTGTCATTCATTGTGTGCGCTATGGGCATGAATGATAACTTCAATAATGAAACTTGAGGTGTTAAATGATTTTCACAGCAAATATGATGTTTGCGTGGTGGATGAGAACGCTGGGGAAAAAAACACCCGGAAAACCCAACAAACCACAAAGACATCTGATCTAGCCTTCACAGATCTTTGGACGTGGGCCAGTAAACACTTTATCTCAGCACAGAGACATGTGGGTCACCAGTATGTTAAAGAGAATAAGAACTGAATGTGTGTGTGGGGGATAGAGAAAGTGAAAAAGGTCTGTGCTCAGCACATTTCTTCTGGCCACTGTTTAGCCCTGCAGCCCGTGGCAGATCTGAAACATTAGTGTTGGTTATTAGGGGCATTTAAAGGGAAACAAGGGATTTCACCTTCCATTCCCTCCCGTAAGCGATGCCCTTTGTACAGCGTTGTACCTGAGTTTGGTTAAAGAACGCATTCGCACCTTCAAAGTAGTCAACAAAACGCCCTTTATCATACCAACATATGCAATATATATGCTAATCCCAGCGACATTTTAGTATTTGTGCTTTGTGTTAGATCACACCAATTCACACTGGAATCCCGACACAATCTCATGGGAATTCGTACTGTGAATTAGTATGATCATATTCATACGTTTTAGTACTATTTGCTTTCGCGTCAGTGATGGTGGTGTTAGGGGTGGAGTTTCAGTGTTGCTTATTTCTAATAATCATGTTTTTGTACGGTTCATCTCGCACAAATTCATACGCATTAGCCACCTCGTAAAATAATTACAAATTCCAGTGAGACCAGGTTGGAAATCCTGAAATCGAATCCTAAACTTAGTCAGGTCCCAAGTAGCCAACACATTAAATTACACTGAAATTGATTTGAATACATTTTTTGACACAGCTTTTTTTTTTTAATGTACTTAAAACTGTGTGCAAAATGTGCAATGTTTATTAAAAATTAATTTACAATTTGTGGGCTTCAGTGCTAATAGCTTAGTGGTTAGTGTGCCGACATATAGCGCTAGTACGCTCGCAACGACCCAAGTTCGTCTCGTGCGGTCCTTTGCAGATCTTGCTCCCCTGTCTCTGCCCGGCTCTTTACTGTCCTATCATAATAAAGCCAAAAAGCCAATAAATATAACTTAAAAAAAATATATAACTTATAAATATAACTTTTCTTTTAGCCACATAACATTTTTAGGACACATCTGCTTTCTGATTATTTTACCTCTATAAACTCCTAATTTGGTGCTTATTAATAGTTAGTATGATAGTTGTAAGGTTTAGGTTTAGGCCCTTTTCACATGACGTCACTCATCTTCCGTTCTGCCGTGAAGCAGTGTATCGTTACTTCCGCTAGCACCTCAGAATGGAGTTTACAAAGTCCCTTGCACAGCTGCCACAAATACGGCTAGATGATGTACAACATCTTGCAGACAACAAGATCAAAGCTAGACAAAGGATACAAATTCTTCGTTGAACAGTACCTGTTTGATTATGAAGGTAAATGTTTTGTTTTCTTTTTGTGTTAGCAAAGGTGCTAGGATAAGTACTTGAATAAGTGTTCTGTCAGTGTTTTTCACTGTTGTTAAATTCCAGCGCAACGGCAAAACAGAAGTTTTGCGTCTTGTTTGTTGCAAACGGATGTTATGATACTTTGCGAAAAGGCGGAAGTTAAGTGACTTAGTTGTGAAAAGGGCCTATTGGGTAGGATTAGGGATTTAGAATATAGTCATGCAGAATAAGTGCTAATAAACAGCCAATTTTCGAATAATATGCCCGTTAACAAGCAATGCTTATAGTGAGAATTGGTCCCCATACTAACGTATTACCTATATTTGTAATTCAATACACAGTAAACCTTAAAAATGTGCTGTGATAAAGACATGTTCCGGAAATTAAAGTTTTGCTAATATTGCAGCTAATTGGCAGCTAGCAAGGTCTACTTCATTAGTTTTGACTCTTAGCGTCTTAATATACATGAATTAAACAGTAATATACATTTATTTGTAAATGTAGTTCCAAGTACAGAATTACTAAGCTGTATGGTAGGACACACAATAAATACTGACACAGAAAAGATGATATTCACCTTATATTTTGGGGATCTTGTGAGGTTGTGATGTGGTCTTATCTGGTTTCAATAGGAACTAGACTTGTTTGTCTTTGATAAAATGTCATAATAAAAGCCTTTTCTCATTGTTGCGGTAAGGACTCAAAAGTGTGGGACAGGCTCGTTTACTTCGGTAAACAATACAAAGAAATTTAAGTTGCTGTAAATTAAAATGTATATTAAACAATTCCATTTGAAATAATGTCAAAATGGATTTAATTCGCTTATTTTACGTATCTTAACATTGTGACCAGAGTTGAGGGACATGAACAAAATGGTGGTTGGACCTATAAATGCTGCATAATTTTATATGAAATCACATTAATCATTAATTATATTTTTGTTAAGGTGTGTAATGTCACTGTGAATAGATTTATAAAGAGTCATATGACAAATTTTGACATAAATATAAAATGTCACTGCTGTAACTTAAAAGTGCCCGTAGTTGCGTAAACCCCCATTTACCCTAAGTAGTTATGATGATTATTAATTAGTCAAATAATTACCAGTATTACTTTTAAAAGCATCCTTTTCTCAAAATGAAATATTTTGGGTCTTTAAACAACTGTGAGACAAATGTTCGAGTAACATATTATGAGCCTACAGAATTATACTGAATGTCTATTATCATCATGAAAAAATGATCTTAAACTCTCAGCACAGTTTAAGAAACGATCACCAATTAACTACATGTTCTTTTGAAATGTGAATGTATAAGATCTGTTATTTTGCCATCTGTGTTTCGGTTAGTTTCTTTTCTTGCCTCCAAAAAATACAGAAGGTTTTTCCTGCCAAACCAGCAGATGGAAACTGCTACAATATGTCCTTTCTAATAGTTACGCACATTTATCATGCCACCAATAAAATATTGCTTTTTTGTGTTTTGCACACACTGAAATGCAATGGACCAATGTTGATTTTTCGCATTTTGTTAAAAACGTTAAATTTAAAAACCTTAATAAAAAAACATCTGTGAACAGAAGCTAATCCTAATTTCTCCCTCATACCAGACGCATATGAACAAACTAGAAATGTAATATTAAAAAGGAAAAATGTTGGCATTAATGGATTCAGCATGCTTTTATTTTGTTCCAAAAACATTAGAAAATGAACAGTGAGTGATTAAAGACCATCCCTTTTTCCAGGGCTCTTTCTTCAGCTGTTGGGCAGCATGACTCTCGTGTTGTAAATGTGCTGATGTTTGTCATTTGTCCGGGGTAAATGTCATTATGGAAATGGAGTAAAGAACTGCAGGCTGTATGCTGGTATTCATTAGTTTCATGTGCTTCAGGCTCATATCAGAACCCCCCACGCAGCCAGAGATCTGTTCAACCCTGTTCAATAATTCTAGGACAATATTTTATTATAAACCATGGAGAGAGAACGAGAGTTTGTGTGTGTGTGTTAAGAGAGGATTGGGTCTAAAATAATAAACACATTCTGGGGAAACTGACAGTCTGGATTAGATATGTACTGTTGACACACAGACACCATTGATGTGTACAGGAAGAGTTCACCTAAAAATGAAATTTCTTGCATCAGTTACTCATCCCAATGTCTTTACAAACTTGAACTTCCAAACTCATTTTTATTACTACTGTACCTTCTGCCAAAGCTATGAAATCGACTACAACAGCCGCATGGCATTGGTAATTTGACAGAAAACGCCATTGGGTCCATGGTTAGGTTTGGTGAAACCCAGTCAAGTGGAAAGAAGCAGTATACAGTACAGTGACCTTTATTTTCCTGAGTGTGATGCGGTCGCAGGTTTGGGCAGATCATTACTGCAGTGATTAACTGCTGACAAACTTTCCTGAGAATAGCAGCATATGCAAATCACGCTCATCATCACCACAGAGACCAATTACACACCGAGACGTTTTGAGGAAAATTACTGAGGGGGACGCTGGGAAATTCTCAAGAGGATTTCTGCCCTGCGCTGTAAAAATGACTTGATGCTTAAAGGTGAAGTGTGAACGTTTTGAGAAATTGAGACATTTAGATTTATTTCATTAAGTCCTTCAATAAATACAAAACGAATTACTTTTTGCTTGAACTTTACAGACCTGTGGTATTCATTGCACATACATTTCACATCCATAGTAACTCCAAGATGCACATTTAAGTCTTTTTTTAGCATCTAAAAGTGAAACTTTTAAAAAGAAGTCCAGCACAAACCTAAATTCAAAACTGCTGTTATGGTGGACACTCATCAATTTAAGACAATAACTTAAAAATCAAATGCTATCGACAACTTTGAGTAGTACAGAAAACTGATAAGCATGACGTGTGAAGACTTTGAATCTTCTTTAATCCAAGACAAATTGTGTCAAGATTTGATTACCATAATCTGACAAACCTTTAAAATATATCGTTTTTAACACAATATCCTTAAACTTAAAAAGTTTATCCTATAAATATTTTAACATCAACAATAATTGTAGTTTTTATATATATTATTTCACTTGAAAATGACTAAAAAGTAAATACGTTTTTTTTATATGAATAAAAAATGTAATTAGAAAATGCATTTGACGTTTTGATTCTTTTTATATACAGTATATAATCTAGAAGGTTATTTAACTGTATCAGTATGTTGTGGTTTATATTGTTACACATCATGTACTACACCTTTTGTCATTGAAAACAACTTCAGGGCATTAAAAAACTATAAATAACCAAGGGAAAAAACAAAATGCCTTTGACTAAACAAGTACAGCAGTGCTGAAGTAAATAAAAGAATACCGTCAGACACCTCCAGGTGTCCTGGAACCTTCTGTTAACAGAAACAATAGAAAAGCCTACTACTGTCCATTCTTGGTCTTGAAAAAGCACAATATCCAGAGCACATCTGTTCTTCCTCTAACTTCCCTTCTTTCTGGTTTCACAGAGTCCACCTGTCCCTCAAGAGCATCTCGTCTCCGACGCCGGTGGTGCTCTGGGTCTACAGACCACCTGTTCCCTTCTACAGTATAAGACGTTTCGCTCTTACCCAACGTCTCTCTTCCTTTGAAACGGAATGCACCTCATCACTTTACCTAAATCACGTATTACCCGTTTTCTAGGAATGGGAATTGATAAGAATTTAACGATTCCGATTCCATTATCGATATTGCTTATCGATCCGATTCCTTATCGATTCTCTTATCGATTCTCATTGGGTGAGGGAATAAGTACAAATTTGTTTGTTTGTATTAACTCGCTTTAATATCTGATAAGAACATAGCACATACTCAGAGTATACACAAATTGTGTGTAGCAACCTCAGAACAAACCTAAAAGTAGGCTACAAAGTAAAGTCCAGGGACCTATAGAATTTTTCACATTCATCATTGGTCCAGACAAAAAAATTAAATAAAACTGCCATTTAAGTGCCATAAAAACTAAAAACACAGACTAAACAGTCAAGGTCATCATCATCTAAATTTGATTGACAATGACAATGGAGATTATTATTCATATAGTAAAAGTTTACACAATGAAATGGCGCTCACATGAACTAAATAGAGAAGTACCTTCGGCATTAATAGCAGATGACGTCTCGTTAGCTCCGCTGCTGCTTGACTCACTTGTTGTTGCTGTGTTGCTAAGCAGTAGTGTATCAAACACGCGACAGTCCTGCACATGAATTGCGTGCTGTGTGGCCAAATGTTTCTGCATATTGGCGGTAGTTCCCCCCTTTGCCGAAATTAAACTTTTACAGTTGTTGCAAATGACCGCATTGGCGTCTTTTCTAGTGAAATATAACCACACTTTAGATCGCTTCTGCCTCGATGACATGTTTGCTGCGTAACCAAAACAACGCAGCGCGTTGACACATTTGCAACGAGCGGAACCGATAAGCGGAATCGTTAAGCAGGTACGCTAACGGTTCCAAGGAATCGATTCACTTGGCACCGGTTCTAAAGAAGAAAATTACAAATTACAAAGCACAGCAGCACACACTCTCTCTCTTTCTCTCTCTCGGTCTCCCTCTCTCTCGCCTTAATCTTTCTAAGTAAAGGCATTGGAGATTGAAGGCTTCCATGCTACTGCCCATTTGACCTCACCCACCTCCACACACATTGGAAGTCATTTCCACACCGGTGTCTAAATTGATTCCACTTCCTCGTCTCAATGTCATTTTGTCCTTAAATACAAGGTTGCGTGGCTCTTAACTGTGTCAACTACAATGTAAATACTATAATCAGAGTCCTATAGAGAGCGGCCACACTGCAGCTTTGCTATACGAGCAGTATATCCAATGGCAGGGATGTTCAATTAGGGACCAAGATAGAACAGGTACGTCTGCAGGATGTCTGCTTAAGATCTGCTGTGTTATAACATCTGATAAAGTTCTTAGAAAAGGTTTGACATACATTCTAAATCATTAACATTTTATGTCTTGTCTGACAGGAAACGCAGAGACGTACTGTATTGTAGATGAACAAACAATCAAAAAGATACGTCTTCCAGATGTAAATGAAGACATCAAATTGACGTCTCTGAGATGTATGTGTGCTATCAAAAATAAAAATTCAGTCATCATTTATTCACTGTCATGTGGTTCAGAATCTGTATATGACAAAAGAAGATATTTCGAAAAGTGTCTCAGTGATTTTGTGTTCAAACAACTGAAGTCAATGGGGGTCAATGTTGTTCGGTTACCAACGTACTTCAAAATATCTTCAATGTTTCAAAAAGTTCAATCTTGACCTTCCCCTCCCAGAAAGGTTCTAAGTGATTGTCAGAGTCGAAGACCTAAACGTACATCTGGTTCAGGTCAGTCTATTTCGGTTTAATGCTGGTCCAGCTGGTGCTTTCCTAGCGCAACATCACTTTGAAACAATGTGCATAGATCCAGGAGTCTTTCCAACCGGTCTGCACCACCGTCTAATATCAGTGATCTCCCTCCATGGTTATAGATATTAGATAATAATGTCATTTGGTAAACCACTCCTCAACAAAGAGCACACAGACACATCTGCCTTACCCAAAGAAGAAAAGACGAAAATATAACCCACCTGCACACTCGTGTTCTGGCATAGTCTTCGTTTCAACCCTGAGGTTAAGTGCTGGAGCGAGTCATTATGACGCGTGCTAATGTTAGCAGGCTAATTTACTGCTTGGCTTGTTACAGTCAGCATCCACCTGCACCTTCAACTCAAGCCAGCACTGCACCTGGAGACCTTCAAGACATCACTGGCATTCATGTGCACCAGACCCTTCCATTATATACCCGTATATTCCATTTCAGCGTAATAGGAATATTAAACGTTGTCATAGCTGGAAGGGAATTACATAATGTAGTAAGCTGGGGTCTTTATTAGTCAAGTAAAACCTTCTGCAGGCTACTGTTCTGCCTTAAACATTTGTTTTGCAAACCTGAGCTTGTATCGTATTAGTGATGCAGTTCATAGCTCAATGATCTGGATTTTAGTAGAAAATTCAGTCATGAGTAAAATAAGAGAGAGAGAGAGATAGAGAACGTTACTAAAGACATTAAAAGACTAAAGAGATTAAATTGTCCTGCCATAGAGCTTGCAGGGTTTCTATTGGGACCACAATGGTTTAGGGCCATCCCGATTAAAGCTGTTAGCCCCCTGGCAAAGCTAATTGAGCTGTTCATCATCAACAACAACATACAGTAGGTGGTTAAAAACGATTCTACCCAGAGTGGATATGTATTTACTCTAATTGACTTAGTTTCTTATTACATTTATGGCAGACACTTTTAGTCAAGTCAATCTTTATTTTATTACAGTTGTAGTGTGTTCTGGGATTAAACCCACTACGATAGTGTCACAAATGCTGTACTCTAACAGTTGTGCTACATGAACACGTTTTATATAGTGTCAAAATATTTTTTGTGTAAGCCCATGTGAAATGGCTCAACGACGCATTCTCATTCCAAATCGGCGACTGACAGTGGAAATAGAAAGGGGCGATACAAAAATGGGGGGGCTGGGAGAGTGTGGGTAAACTGCCAATGGCGAGTAACATCAAAGTTACAGAGAGTTTAGGAGAGTCTTAAAGATTATTTCTGTTTTACCAGCGTTTTCTTTAAGAGTTCGTCAAATGACTACTAGTTAAAGAACTAGATTTGAAAGTAAGGAATGTGTCCAGGTTGGTGATAAAAATTATTGTGTTGTCAGAATAACAGTGATAACCATGATGACGGATACTATGACCAGGAGGCAGCATGTAGATAATGACGAGGAAGGGGCCGAGGACAGAACCCTGAGGGATCCCTGAGGTAAAGGGGGCCGTAAAGAATTTATGCTTCTGTGCGGCCATGAAATACTACCTGCCAGAACAGTGCCATATATATCAAAAGCTAAAAGCTGAGATAAAGGTATGATGGGGGAAATGGTGTCCTAGACAGAGCTGAGATCCAACTTGGCCATAGCTTAAGCTGTTTTCCCGTAAGATCGTAGTACTCAGAGAGACCAGAGTGAGTTTAAGTCTTATATTATTTGAGTTTTATAATGCAAATTATGCAATATGGCCAAGTATATTAATAAAAATTGACTTACATCATTTTTAATTAAATCAAGCACTTACAGCTCTGTCACAGCAAAGTCTCACCAAATAACTGCAGCCCACTCCTTCTGTCCCTCGGTTTTTCTTATTCCATTCAGTAAATTAATAATTACTTCAGCAGACGAAGGCAGTTTTGGCCAGCTTATTGCTAACTCAGGTTATTCACTGGCCAAACTTCACTCACGATTCAATGAAAAAAGCTTTTTAGCTAAACAACCCCTCATGAATACTCCTAACTCACTGGACACAGGCTGATGAAGAAAACGCACAACTGGATGTGTTGGCCCACAATGAAAAGAGAATGGATCTTCTGGCAGAGCTGATTCAGGGAGAGACACACGTAGGCTCTTTGGCAGCAAGGATCCTTGATAATCCCGTCATCTGGCCAGTTCAAACCCCAAGTGGCAGATGAGGGAGTCATCTTCAGGCTTATCTGTTTCGACCTTTACGGAATCCTTCCATCATTGCTGGACAAACAGGGCAAAAGCTTTTCTTTTTCTCCACCAAAATCAAAGGTGTCTCATTGGTCAAGCAATAAACTATTATCGCCTGTGAGGTACAATTATTAGCTTCAACCTTTTTTAAACGACGGCAACATGTTAAAAGTCAGCAGTATTTTATAAACAACTAGTTAAGGCTTTGCATTTCTAGCCTGCATCCAAGAATACAGCTTTTTCTCCTGTAGGCTGTCTAAGAAAACACAGGATTCGATTTCATAGAGAATGCCTAGACGCCTTAAAATATTGCGTATACAGGCAGCCTACAAGGATTTGGAACAAACAATGCAACGTTAAAAAGACCATAGTTTATAAAAGTATATTTATCTGAATTGTTCTGCTGTATCTTGAACCGTTTCCAGTCATAGGAAAAGCAGTCACTTATCTCACTTCGGTACTAGATATCGTCAGATCTTACTCGAGTATGCCAAATGTTAGACGGCTCAATGGCCGGATGACAACGCTGGATTTATGGGACTGCTGATGCGGCTCAATAAGCATTAGTGCTTTCAGCAGTGTTACCATAGATATTATCACGATTCTTCTCTCGGAAACTCGCTCCCGTTCTAAATCTGGACATGGACCAACTGTAGATATGATGGAACATCACACATCAGATTCAATTTGATATCCATAAAAGAAGAAACAACAGCCGATCAAAAATATAACTCGCTGCATACAGTATTCTTAAGTCACTTTCTTTCAAAGCAGTATTAAACATGAGTACTGTATGTTACAAAATGTATCCTTTAGAAATGTAAACATTGTTTTCATGTGAACAACAAGTAAAGGTAAGATGAAGTTACTCCATGTTTTATGGTTTTATAGATGCTTGCTTATTGTGCAGTATACAGACACACATTTCCATGACCCAGTTTATTCATGCTCGTGTTTTTCTATCATTTGAAGATGTACTGGAGCTGAGTTTGTCTGCGGTGGAGGTTATAGGTTCGCAGGTATCCCTGTGAGTATGTTGAGATTTTCCGATGTCTTTAATGAGAAGTGAAATCTGGGTGTTATTTATTGCAGGCAACGTCTAAATCTTAGAAAAGCCTTTGGATGGGAGAGAGGTGTACTGCAGGAGAAACAGACAGAAGACATTTTGAGAAAGTAATTTCTCTGTGTGTATCAGGTGGGGAATTTTGAGATTACTTGACAGGATCCGACAGCGTTTTGGGTGAAGTGTTGAATATTTTATGGCTATTTTTACCTTCGCTTAAACTGTATATCTCTTCGCTCGTGTGTTATTTTGCAAGCTTAAACTTAACTGGCAACAGTCATCGGACAATTTAAAGGTCAAATTCAGGTGATTCTACTTTTATTAGAATGATGGTTATTCTGATTCAAAATATAAAAAAACAGCATACTTAAAGTATTATACTTTTATTTAATAATCAAATAATATAAGAGTTTTTATTAAGTATATTACGAAGTGTATATTACATGTTTTAAACATACAAAGAAAGAAAGAAAAATCTATAATAATGCTTTAGAGAAGTTATGTGATTTAAACACATCAAGCACATCTAAACACTTTATTTAACACAATTTTATTTCTACAGTAGCAGAATGCAGTTGTGAGTGTTGGGCCGCAGCCTCAGACGCCATGCCCCATGGACCGTTGGCTGAACTTCAGATGCATAAGGCACACTTCAGCACGTCAAAGTCGTCATTTGATTGGTTGAATTTTACAGGATTTCTGGGAGATGTACGTGTCGCGTTCTTTAACTGTCTGCCTGGAAACAACATGAAGCCGTCTGATCGAAGAAGTTTTCACGATCGACTACGCACTTCATTCTTAAAAGTATGCGAAAACGATCTGTTACTGCGGGGACATTTCCAGGCCTCTAAACATGACGTGGCACAAAACTGAACGTGATTGTTTGCATAACCTGACAGTCATTTTGAAGGTCTGACTGCGCGAGACTGGCATTTCTGCTATTAACCGCTATCTTTGGATATTTACTAGTCACTGTTACTATGATTATAGGCTATATCACAGTTATCATGAGAATAGAAAGTGTCTTGACCTCAAATATTTGTTTAACCATGTATTCAGATGCTTAGTCAGAAATTTACTGAGGGTTTTTACAGATTTTTTTCCACGAATAATATTTTCACATATTCGTCACATATTTTTGAAATACTGTATTTTCAAATAACAGGAAAACACTGCATCAGTTGATGTGGAAAATACTTTTACTGGTGCCCCAGCTGCGGGAAAATTACCATATTTTTTAGGATTTCTTTGTTTTGAAATATTTTGTGTTTACTGGATTGTTTTACAGTCTACAGTACTCTATCTCAGTCCCACTTGTTAGTAAATACAGTTGTGTGATTGCGGCTATTGGAAAAACATGTTGAGACGCAGCTTAATGAATTCATTCTTCTTTTGAAGTGGATGACTGAGGGTCTTCACAAAGACGCACAATCACGCCACACACACAGATTAGAGACCCTCGATTGAATTGTCATTGCGACTGAAGCTCCTCAGTGTGTATTTGTGTGTGCATGTGTGCGGTGGTCCCTGGTGGCCCTCAGAAGGGCTCGCAGCATTGTGTGTGTGACAAAGGCAGTTAGCAGAGGCGCTCAGCCCTCATAGGAAACAGGAATAAAGCTGCACTCTGACAAAATGTATCTGCTTTGTTAATGGGATGAGCGGGATCACAGGACGAAGAATCAAAGCCGCTCTATCTCGCCGTCACGGCCATTCAGCCTGCACACATACACGCCATCTGATTTCCTCTGAGAGGACGGGCGAGAGAGATAATATGCATCCAGGATTAGTTTGCACGGTTACATATCGGGCAAATGTGAATTTATTTATCGGCGTGCCAAGTGGACTGTGACTAGTGAAAAGTGACGGACAATGAGTCCGTGATATTTTTAAAGAAATATTTCAGAATTAAAGTGTTGGAATAACATGTGGACACTTAAAGACGTAATAAATAAACTTAATTACATTACATAACAAAATATTAGACCAAGTTTATTTGAAAGAAAATGTTGTCAAATGTTTGTCAAGCATAGTCAAAGAGATGAATTATACCTGTGATAAGACATTTGCTAGGACACCTGCGTGGCCTTGATAGGAACCATAATAATCCCTAATTAATATCTAGATTTTGGAGTTAAGACGTCTTTCAAGTGAAAGATGATATAGACTGATGGCAGTCAGAAAAGGCAAACATGATCCAGTTAACCCCCATTATGGATATAGTGCATAACTGGTAGGAACGTTTATCCAAATGTGACTTATCGAGCATTCAAGTTGTGCATTTCTTTGCCACAGTAGACGCTCCAATAGCTGAGCTACATATTGGTCTATATACGGTATCGTATACAGTAGATACTGCAAATTGCTCTGTCACCAGCTGTGAGATCTTTCAGAGGGTTCAGAGGTCTATCCCTCGGCTCCCGGTGCACGAGAACAGAAGAGTAACTCTTAAGACAGGTGACAAAACCCTCCGATTCAACAATGATATTCAATAACCAAGCTGAGAAGCATCTGCAGCACATGAGAAATGCAACGGCACTGCACTGCTTTCATACGGACAGCGTTGCTGCTGTGTCTATGTAAATATTACTAAATATAATATAGGATTATACAGTATATAAACATTGTTCTGAAAAGTCTTATGAGAACAACTTTGCACTCTTTGGATGGCACATTATAATTCAATCATCAATGAAGATCAAGAAATATGAAATATTGTACTTTTGATACATTAAAGAAATTGTTTACCCAAATGATCTCATCAGTCATTCAGCATTATGTCATCCTATATGTATCTATACGCTTGTCTGAACACGAGAAAAACTTATCTTAAGATACCAAAAACCAATTAGATTTGATGTTACACATGGATTATTATTAGGAAGGCTTTATGTGTTTTTTGGAGCATCACGGTTTCTGACTTTTTCGAAGGTCCTTGCGATTTATGGACCTACAGTACAGAGAGTGGATATTTTTGAGGAACGGACGTCATTTAACATCTGTGCATGAGTGATTGTTAAAAAATATATATATTTGGGAACTTTTTTCATTGAAAAGGGAAGATCTTTGTTGCATATGCAAGTAAACAACCCATTCTCACTCCCAACGCGTCAAATTTTGAGGCCTTCTGCATCACTTTCAACGCACAGTTTTCGACATGTGGGATACTGCTGGTTTACTACTGGTTCAACTACTGGTTTTTGGTGAAAAAAAACAGTATAAAAGTATTACAAAACAACTCTCGTTGCAAACCTTGTGACCTGAAGCCATAAGATAACTTTATACGAAGAACTCCGTGAACACGATGGACGCATGCAGTCACGTCTTGTTCAAGCATAAATCATGACGCGATCAGTCACGAGAGCCAATAACACTTCACATTTAAAGCTGACGTACCTCATGACGCAATCGGTCACGAGACACACAAGATTAAGGCTATGCTAGCTGACTTTCTTCTGGCGGCAATTTTGAATGCGTTCACCCGGATCACCCGAGATTTACGATGGATTGGGGTTTGCTTGTTACTCATACAAATCGAACATTTGACCTCGGTACGTGTGAAATAGGCTACATGTTGTTTTTGAAAAAAAGTGACTGTTTTGTATCCTGTGTTTTATATTATATAATTAATAAATGTGTTACGTTACTTTCTCAAAATGACTGAACAGTTTAATGCAAATACGGTTATCTTGGCTGTTACAAGTGAAAATCATACCTCAATACATGTCATTGTAAATTATGCACCAGTATATCATTTCATAATAACGGTGAAAACCGCAGGCCTATCTCATCTGCGTATATTGACGCCGAAGGTTTAAAATCAATGCTGTATCCCGCGCTTCGAAAACCCTCTGCTTTGAAAAGTGACTCAGAGGCGCGCTGACCAAGCCTCAATGTGTGACGAGCACTCCTGCAAGATCTATGATGTTTTACATGTTTATACCATACTGTACTGTAAATATTAACCAAATAAAGAAAGCCAGATTATAGTAAGGATTAATACTGTATGTTTACAAAAATATGTTTTTCAGTGTCATTTTATAAGCATATGGATTTGAATGACACCTTATTTATTTCCTCTCGAAGCATCGGTATTGTGGTTGTTTAATAACTCCTCCAGAATACATTTCAATCAGAGGGCAAACACCACACTGAGCTCAGCAGATGCAGCGAGCCGTTTCCGCAGCAACAGCGAGCAGCTCTGAATGTTACAGCCGATGGGTCACGGATCTTGCCCTAGGGCACAACGACATAAAACACATACACCTATATAAGTGTAATCCCTCCTGTGATCAACACCAGAGATAGAACAGGGCACACGAGGACAACAGAGAACAGGGAGAGTTTCAAGGACAACAATGCAAAAAGTGATATGTGAAATTCCTGTATATCAGTAGGTAGAGTCTCATGTTTGCAGCACAAGAATAACTGGTTTGATCTTAGGGAACACAAAATAGAAAAAAGTCAACTTTGCAAAACACTGCAAGTCACTTGTCCAGAGCGTCTGCCAAATTACATAAATGTAAAAACAATTTTTTCAAATGTATTCTTGTAAAAACTGTGAGTAAGATACCTTGTATGAAGCTTACATATTTTTTATAAACAAACACCTATTTTGCTTGCACATTTATTATGACAGATATACGACGCTTATCTTAAAAATTTACCGTTAATAATATCACGGTTATGGCAGTTAAAGGGATAGTTCACCCAAAAAGGAAAATTTTGTCATCATTTACTCACCCTCATGTAATTTCATACATGTATAAATTACTCTGTTCTGAAGAACAAAGAGAAAGATATTTGCAAGAATGTTAGTCATTTACCGTTCCAGGACATCATTGACTACCATAGTAGGAAACATTAAATGATAGTCAAAGGTGCGCCAGAACTGTTTGTTTTCCTAAATTCTTCGAATTACCTAATTTTGTGTTCAACAGAACACAAAAACAGTTTTTGTCCTACTATGGTAGTGGATGATGTCCCAGAACTGAAAATTGCTAGCATTATTCCAAATGTATTTCTCTGTGTTGTGCTCAAAAAAACTTAACCGGTTTAAAACAACCTGAGGGTGAGTAAATGATGACAGAATTTTCATTTTTGAGTGAACTGTCCCTTTAATATTGAAAAAATTAAAGGGGTCATATGGTGTGTTATAAGTTTCCCATGCATGTATTAGACACGGAACATTGCACAAATAAAAGTGTGGGAACAACATTTGTATTCGATCTAAAAGCAAATGCTCTCCCAGACCTGCCTGAAACGCCTCGTGTAGCCACACCCCCATAAAGCTACGTCAGTTCGACCGCCCAAATGTAGGTGGGTGTACCCGTCAGTACAATTGCTTTGGAACCTGATTTCCACATATGGTAAGAGGCGTTAAATTTCCATCACACGCTTGCAATATTCAACCAATCAATACGCACTGGTTAACTGGCCAATCATAGCACACCTCGCTTTTTCGGAACGATGAGCTTTGTAAAAATCGCGTATTAGAGAGGCGGAGCAAAGTGGAGATACAAACATGCACGTATGTGGAAAATACAGCGTTTTTGAACCTTAAATCGTGTTTACACATTGAATTACATTTAAAACAAACCATAATATTCGTTTTAGCCGCGTCATATGACCACTTTAAAGAATAAAACACTATAGCATCTGAATTCCTACTTCTGTCAAATTTGAATTAGGCTACAATTCTACATCATTTTTGCTACTTCACTTCAAATTTCATTATTTTCAAACATGTTAACTACTACAACATTGAGGTCATGTTAAATCTTTTATGTTTTTAGCCTTATAAGAAAGAAGTATACAACAAGAATATATAAACACGGCAGAGCATGAAGAATAAGGAAAGAGCATTCCATCGTGCCGGCTCAAAATTCTGCTGAGCGATACAGAGAATGACTTAAAAGCGAAGATACAAAAAAATATCAAGAGCCAGTGTGGAGAAACAGAAATAAGAGGCAGAAAAACAAAAAAAAGATCACGGACAAAGAATTGTGTGCCAGAGACAGCAAAAAGACATCAAATCGCAACAGCACTTTCACAAGAGACAGAACTCTCCATAACAGAAAATCCAGTTCTCAAGCTGTGAGCCTTTATATGCACGTACAAAACTCTGATTTCACTTTCACACTTTTATCCAAAGTGGCCTACTCAAGCAATAAGCTCGAAGCAGTGGGTCACAGTGCATTTTATAACAGCTAAGGGTGTTGTGGCACTTGCCACATGAAGTGATATTTAGGCAATGTAATGCGGTCGGCAGTTATTAATCAGGGTATTTTATAACGGCTTAGCACTCGTCTCAACCAATCAGAATCAAGGACGAGAACTGACCGTTTTATTAAGTGCATTTTATTAGATTTGGTGTACACTGGGAATTAATTGGCGTCTTGGGTTCAATGCCAACCGAGAAAAAAAAACAATATAGACACTGCCTATGTAGCTCCAGGACTAGCTCAGCGGCCACATGACGCCTTCTCATTTGATTCATTTATTTAACATTACTTGGAAACAGTTTGATAACGAAGCAGACAAACAACTCTCCTTTATTGTGAAATACTGAACAAAACTCCGCATGAACAGGTTATGTTAGAAACTGTGAAAGCTTTTTGTGAGAAGAACTGAAATCAAAAGGTACAAACAAATGCTTGTGTTACATCACCGTACTTGATCCTTATTAGTCATCGCCGGTAAAATCGATTCAGAAAACAACAGCAAAATTCATTCATGAAGCTTTTGCTTAAAAAAGTCTCTTTAATTCTACCAAAACGTGTAAATGCTGTGACTCTGTGGCACGGTGAAAGCCTTGCTCGGTATGTATGAGCATCCTGACACAGCAATAACGGCTCCAGATGAGAGAAGTGTTCAGGCAACCAGTACGAAAACCATTCGGTGATGCTAACAGCACAGAAGCGACGCATTAAAGCCTTTACAAGTGATCCTAAAATGTTGCAGCTGGAATTACTTTTTCACTTTTTGACTAGCGGGGCCTCATGAGAGATGTTTGAGAGAAACATGGCAGTGGCGGAATTGTTTTTAATGTAGCTTTTGTGTCGCGAGCGTCTGCTGGATGGCGGGCTGAATAGATCTCTCCCTGAGGGGTCGGGCTCTCCTCTTTTACGCGGCGCAGCTTTAATCGATAAAACTGACAGAAGCTCCGAAGCCGGTTTTACCCCCCACCCTCAGACCCCCGCGATCGCTCTAATGAGAGAGAAAAAGTGTGTACCGGGCACTTTAATGCAACGGTAAATATTTCCACAGCAGGGCTTCGGGTCTCAGCACAGATGCTTATTACGAAGAAAAACACTGCTCTCTTGGGCTGCTTCATAAAACAAAACATATTCCTGTAGAGTGAAGTGAGTCTACAGAAATAACAGACGCCTCCTTCAAGCTATAAACTCAATCGTGGTTAATTTCATTTCTGAATGATGTACATCTGTTAGATTGTTCCCTGATGAAAAGGCCAGATCAAAACAGGATGCTTTGTTTCCATACCGGTTCATTCCAGTTAATGTTGGTTTGGTGACGGTTCAGCAAAACGTTTTGATGCATGGGCATTTGAATTTACTTTAATTTACGCCCAAGTTTGATTGTCAAGTTGGGATTTAAAATGGATAGTCAAAAACGCCGCGGAATTTTAACAAATAAATGATGTTTGGTTTTACTTTTAAAGACTTTGCAAATTAGACATTTTTGCTGTAATTGATGTGTTTTTTCCACCATGATCCACAAAACAAAAATCAAATAAATTTGTTGACATATTTGTAAATTAAATACTACAGATGCACCGATATATCGGCAAATAATCAGTATCGGTTTTCACACTATCAGCTATCGGACGATAGTTTAAAACCAGATGATGATCAGGGCCGATATATCCTGTCAATCAAAAGAGGACATAATAATGCAATAATTTATATATATAGAAAATTTTATGAAACCAGTTTGATGTTCAAAATGAATAGTCAATAGATGAACCAATAACATTCAGAAAGTTAAGAAACATTCATTCATTCTTCAAAATCAGTATCGGCAGTCATACAATACAATACAATAACAGGCTTATGGTATTGGTGTAGACATTTTGTATCTATTACATTTCTATGGTAGGGCTGGGTACAATAATATCAAGTCTTTAAAAAAAACTGTTTTGTGGGCCTATTGTTAATCCAAATGTGTATTTCTGTAATATAGCCTTTTTATACTTCTTTAACAATTCTGTGGTGCTAATTAAAATGTATTTTCATGTACTGTTGCATCAATGTTTAGTGTATATTTAGTAAAAGTTAGTACATTTTGAGCTTATGTCATTAATAATAATATATTGTACATTGCAAATAAACAAAAACTGTACAAATTTCCACATATATTCACAATATTCCTATCCAATAGACATTGTGTAATCGAATTGAATCAACAATTTGGTCACAACACCCAGCCCTATTCTATAGGTAACATTGCACAGCAATATCACTTAAATATTTCAGTGATTTACACTATATGTGAATAACTCATAACTAACACTTAGTTAACACTCAGTTAACTCATAACAAAAATGAAACAACCCTTGCAGTACGTACATTATTCATTGATTTACTTTCTATTTTATTACATTTCTACTGGATTTTCTTCGTTTTTTTAAATCGTTATTCTACATCCTGTTGCCTCCACACAAACTCAGGATTGAAAATGTCATCACAATTCTTGTTTTGTCAAAATCTAGCTGACAAACCTTGAAGCTGGTTGGTTGACCAACTCTTGCTGGCTACCATCACACCAACATCGAAACCACCAAATCACACCACATGTTGGGAACCAGCGATGTCCTTTATACAAATGAAGTAAGACTTGCAAGCTATGTTAACTGAAGGATTAAAAATAAGACACAACTTCTTTGATCACAGAAAACCCAAAGTTAGAGAGATTATTGTATTTAATCGCTTGCTGGTCTTGCAAAGCCGCTCATTTAGATGGGAACGACACATACTGTAAAGCACCCAACCACAGTTTGTTTCATTTTATGTGCCATTTATGGTCGAGTAAATCTGAAACCCGCCATTTGAGAACCACTAGACTAAACCATGAACCATGTGGACAATTCCCTCTATAGACTTGAAAATCGTGTCATAATTGTGTGTGGTGTGAACATAGCCCAAAGGATCTTTTTTCAGACACATTTAGCTTCATCTTTGAAAGGTTCATGCTGTATGTAGATGAAGAATAATTGAGAATATTTAGGGGTATAAATGGGTCTGTGAAGTCATATTTCTCTGAGCGAGGTGAAAAATGCTTCCTGCTAATAAACAGAGCGAAACATCAATCAATATCCACTGCAAGGAAGGCATCTGTTTGTCCCACCGCACTGAAAAAGCCCCTCGCTGATGTAAATGTCACAGGAGGAAATACTCGAATACACATTAAAGGGAATAATTTGACCAAAAATGAGCGATCTGTAATTCTTTAGACTCTTTTCTTGTTATATAAAATATAAAAGGTAGTCTGGGCCCCCTAGCTAATCGCATTCTGGGGGGTCCCCCTCGATTTGTCCCTGATCAGGTTGCGGGGGACCTCCGTCCACGATCGCTTTGACCCCCGATAGGAGCCTTTCTGTCTTTTGCAGAACACAAAAGAAGATATTTAAAGAACATTGGTAACACTGGCCCCCATTCCCTTCTATGGTGTGAACACAAAGCTAAAGTCACATGGGTATGGACCAACATCAGGGTGAGTAAATATCACAGGATTGTCATTCCCAGGCCAACCGTTCCTTTAAACTTCCTGCAAGCAGAGGAAGTCATAAGAAAATGTCTCCTTCACGGTGAACACGGCAACCCCTCCGAAACGACACCCAGCTAATCTAATGTATGGTCTGCCCCCATTAAAACCCCTCCACCTCGCTCCCGCTCTAATTACAGCCTTTAAATGTCACACACACACACACTCACTGCAACATTAACATTCACACAGGCTTTTATTAGAAAAAGAGAGAGACGGAGCCGGCGGACGGAAAAGAGATGCAGGAGAGGTGGAACGTCAGCGTCCCGACAGTTGAACTTTCGCTGGGTCTCGCTCTGCTGTAATGAGGATTCGGAGTGCAGGTCTGGCCTGGTAATAAGAAAGCTACCGTCAAAGGTTAATGAGGAGGGACCTCTGCGCGTTTGTTCTCGCTCACACGCTAATTGGGATCTGCCTTTCTCTAAACCTTATGATGTGAGACAGCGACCGCAAGGCTGCGGGCACGAGGAGCGGCGCCCGTGCCGTCTGGATATTAGGCTTCGCTCTACACCTGTCTGAAGGAACAGGATTGGACTAAATGTGAACAAGAGGGCAATGTGGTTAACTCTTGTGAGACATACTGTGTGCTCTGAATGACATACAACTGTGGGTTTAACCAAGGGTAAGGTTTGTTCATTTTAGCGACATCTAGAGGTGGAGTTATGCATTGCAACCAACGGCTCACTCCACCCCTCACTTCTGTCTTCTGTCAATAGATTCTCTAAAAAATTACGCACTGGACATGTGAATATTAATACATTTACGTTTAAAGGAACAGTTCATTGATTGAACCAGCCAGGGCCGGCCCAAGCCTTGATGGATTGAACTGTCCATCTTATTCAATTTAATACAATTTCAAATCAATTGACGGTTTTTGAACAACACCATAACTTAATTACGACTGATTTCATGATGATAACAGACAACGGAGTGACTTCACTTCTGTTTGATAAATGTATGATTTCACATGTTATACCGTCACATACACTATATAGAGTACTATGCAGTAGTAAGCAGTGTTTTAGTATTCCACTCTGAACACTGCCTGGGAAATAGGATTTTTTTACACTCTATATAATCTGCTTACGGACGCACAGGAAGTTGAAAGCATCCATTGTGTCTACTTGAGGGGCTTTGAAAGTTGCGTTAGCCGTATATCATTTTTCCTGCTTAGCATTAACGGAATATAATGTTGCTGTTTACCTTTCCCTGCGGGTTTAAAGATTTACAGTGCGCTTGATGTAATGAAAATGGAAAATGTATGGATTTTTATTTCGCTCGTACAGCTGTGTAAATAATCTTGCGCTTAAAACAGCAGGGGCTAATATTACAAGTGATTTTCTGCTCGGAGTGTTTTGTGTCTCAAAGTACAGGTAAGAGATATGCGGGATGTACGGCGGTTAAAACGCCAGAGTTTTAAAATCCACTTCTTCGTCGGGGACTGACCCTCATTGATAAAGAAGGGCATAAAAATCTAACATGCATGAATGAAATTTCAGCTTTCTTCACCAGAAGTGCTGGATACATTTTCATCTTGTTTTACTTGTGGCCATTAACTTTATCTGCGGGCTTGATTGTTTAATGACCCACTATTAGGTTACATCTCCATTAGGAATTTATTGCGACTGATGTTACTGCAGCCCGAGTCTCGCAAAACCAGACCTCTGCCTGTGGTCTCAAAAACCGACATGATTGACATGTAAAGGTCATTGTTTGGAGGCAGGGTTATCATATACTGTAAAAAATCTAGTAAAAAATGTTTAATTTTCCAGCAGCTGGGGTGCCAGTAAAATACCGAAAAATTACAGTTTTCAATTACATTTTCTTTTTCTGCTACTTGACATTTTTACTGTGTTTTAAAAATATGTGGGGAAAAGTTTTTTTTAACATAGGTGAAAATCTGTTTAAAAAAGCAGTAAAATAACACTATTTACAGTGTAGATTTATTATTCTGCAATCATAGGTGAAAAAAAGAGATGCAACAGAAAATGCTGGACAAATTAACTATGTCGAACTCAAAACAAGCAATATAGCAATACTTATAGCGGTGTACATGAGAGGTTGAACAGTACTTTTTCTTTAGGCTCATGAAATAACGTGAGTAGGCAGTGCATTGGTTGAGTTGCGAGGTCTACATATTTGCCACTTTATATTGAGTTATCCAAGACTTTACAACCTGTATACAACTCTGTAATACGCAGAGTTTATTTGAACTGACCTTTCTGGAGTTTCAGTTAAACTGTATTATACCCATGTACAAACAAGCCCTAAACAACAGCACATCCCTTGTAGCCATATATTCACCGATACTTAATTTCTTTGCTACATATTAAGATTTCTTAACATTCTGAATGTTATTGTTTACAAAATGAATTAATATTGCACATCAAACTGGTGATGTTCTTGACATTTTCTATATACAGAGCGATCATCGGCTGTTTCGGCCGACAGCATGAAAAATTGCTTTTAACAGCCGATACCGATTATAGGCCGATATATCGGTGCATCTCTACTTCTGTCTTTTTATATAATCAAACCTGATTGTGAATCGTACTGTTTGTCTAAAAATATTTAAAGAGCAAAGTTTATTTTAATTTAGCCCTTAAATACATTATTAATATGGTACTACTGTATAGACCAGGCAAAACACATCTTTCACCAATTTGCAACAAAGATCCTTCCTCTGTTCCTGGCCTAAAAAAAGTTAAAGACCCACTGAATATAATTTTCATAAACTTGTCAAAACGTTACAGTATTTTGTGTTTGATGAAATCACAGACAAAAGTATAAAACCACTGGCGTTCCTACGGCTGTATAACCTTTTTGGTTCCATTATTCTTAAGAGTAGCACCTCAGCGTCAGACTTCCACCCCATTTACAGTACAGTAGATGGGATATTGACAGTAAAAGCATGGCATTTTTGACTGAAAGAGGATCAGGATATCAGGCACGGGTTTGATTTACACAGATGCTTTTACAGTACACATCCACCGAGTCCTGCATTAATCTATGCCACGCTGCTCCTCCGTGATGGATTACAGAGAGTTTGAGAGCGTAGCAAAGCCAGGCCGGTTCAACTGTAACCCAAACCTGAATTAATGGAGCGTTTTTGTGGGAACATCGCCTATCAAACGTGCATATTTAAGCGAGTTGATGCATTATCTGTTTCTGGACTCCAATGTCTGCCTGGCTACATTATTACAGAATATGAAGGAGACGTACGCATTACAGTGTAGTTAAAGAGAAAAGCAGAAATATGCAGGATCGCACCCAGGATCGCTTGTTTCATGCTCAACTAGCTGAACCATCTGTAGAAAATTACAAAAAGTGATCGACTTGTGTAGCTACAAGAAAGTATTTAAATCAGCTCAAGACAAGCGTTTTTGTCGACCACTTAAAGCAACTGTGACGGTCTACTGCGCTCTTAACATTTCATTTATCGCAAAAGCAAATACACAGAAACTGATACGCTCGTGACAAATAAGCTACATCGCTTGAGACAATATTGATGTCAGACTAGAACATGAGCAAACTGGAACAACACAAACAACACAACGGCGCATTCTGGAATGTGTTCCACTTAAATTAAAGCATCTTCATTACAATACAGTAACACTCACAATAACACACATGCCGAGTTAATGATATTTTTACAGCAAAGCCTGAACATCATTAAAAACCCTGATAATACTCACTGTCAACATTAACAGTACTGTATATAAAGACAGATTTTTACTTATTTGCATATTTAAAAGTAAACTCTATCACAATAGTGTGACTTGTGTGACCATTGGCAGACAAAAAATATGTTTGGTAAAACCGTGCCAAACTCTGCTTGGATGAGTGGCCTTTAAAGCTGTTGTAAATGCTGATAAAAATGTGACCTCACCAGTGTTGGGTGTCATTAGTTACTGTCATTTAATAACTTTTCCCTTGAATAAGTAAAGTAAGGGATTACTCTTATTTTCCCTGAATTGAATTACAGTTACTTTTGATGTCATTAAACTAAATGCTTTGTGTAATATATGTGTGTGCAATAGTGGAATTGACATCAAAATTCAAAGTCTATCTTTAAAATCCGTGCTTTAATGTGTAGTTCTCACATTTGTAATATTTTGGTCAGTTAATACGTTTGATATTATTTAATTGAATGAATCAAGAGCCGTTCGTGTCTATCCTTGAATCACTGAACTAATCAAGGTTGATATAGGATATGGAAAGTAATTAGTAATAAGTAATTAAATACATTTTGGAGAGAGTAATTTGTACAGTAATTAATACACTATTAAATATGTCATTAGTAACTAGTAATTAATACCTATTTCAGAGTAACTTGCCCAACACTGGTCATCACATTATATATTATTGAGTTGCATAGTTGACAATTATGCTAAAAGCTAATGAACTATATTAGTTGGCAGAAAATAATTGTATACAAATAATAACTATTAACGCTTTCCCCGCAAATGATGAGTTATCATTTAGAAGTCAAAGCCTTTCCGGCAAAGATTTGACAGCAATCCGTGTTTCCGCTATTATGCAGTAGGTGGCGCTGTTACTCACCTTATAAAACAGTACAGCATAAACAGATCCGAAAGCAATAAATACTCAGAGTATGTTTCAATCATCATTCTGAATCTGAAGAGAAAAAGTCTGCAATGCATTTTTCTCAGCTTCTTGTTCAAAATGTGGTATTTTTGAAGAAACCTACCCTTAAACGGTACCTGATAAAATGTTTTTTGTTGTTGTTTAAAAGAAGATGCTTTGTTCTTTCATTTGATATATTTAGCCATTAAAATTTTGTGAAAATCATGCAGGGGCTGGTTGGCAGCTTTTGTTGAAAAACGCTGGCAGGGAAGGAGTTAACAGGTTGAACTATTTCTAATGTGCACTCTGTAATGTCTGCCTCTCTGTCAACATCTCATATTATTGCTTATTTGGTTATTCTCATGTGGGTTAAAGTCAAATGTTGTCAAACTCAATGCTCAAAAAATCATTATTATAAGGTTACAACAATTTTCTATTGTTTATGTACTTGCTTAACTAAAGATTTTTGTTTATTTGTAACCAAAAAAGTGACGGATTGCATCTTTAAACATTGGTGTCATATCATATCGCTGTTGGGGCTATTTTATGTAGCAAGATTCCATTCAAAAGGTTGTTTTTTATATCATGGTTAAGGTTTAAGTTAGAAACAGCCATGCACATTGTTTTTAAACGTAATAAATATAACCAAAACATCTGCAGAGGGAAACAAATATTCTCATTTCATTCCATCTTGAGGTCTGTGTAAGTCACTGGATTCTGTCTGGCCTATTTTTAGTGGAGATATAATTATTTTCTAGCACTATTAACACTTGAGCACATACGATGAAATGAGCTTCTTTTCTGCAGGTTTTCCTGTGGGGCTGTTTAGAGTCACACTGGACAAACAAAACTCCACACAATTTACCCAACTAAACTTAATAATTAATAGATATGAGATTCGAAAGCCATTAAAATGAACCTGGCAGGTAAATAAACACAAACCAATATGGATAAAATATGTGGAAACGAGTTAAATGGTCAATAAGCTCTTTATAATCATTGACAAAATGAAGTAATTTGAGAATAACAACTGATGTCAGGGGGACCAATTATGACACATCACAACAGCTAGTAAACAATGTAACTATTAATGTGTCACTATAGATTCTAACTCCGACTGCTGCGTACAGACCGACTGATGCTTGTTTTTGAAGATAATTCAAGACATAGATTCTGTGCGACACGGTCGCTCTCTGTTCTGTGTCTTCATTTATTTCAGTCATGATCAAAGATTTGTGGACAGCATATGTTCTGACTCGAGTATGGAAAAGGTTTGCTCTGGTCGAAAGAAATTTCAAAATGACTTTCCAGGGAACGCTTCAATCAATACGGTCATTCGAGAAGGTTTGACTTACAATCTCTTGTCACAGATAAGGGGGGGTTGTCGCCAGTTGGATATGTTGTGAAAATAAAAAGATGAAGCAGAGTTTGAGACTAAAGCCACTTTGACATGAACGGAAATATTCTGTCTTGGGAGATTTTCGAGTCCTTTATTTATGCTTTAATTAAATTACTTTAATATGCTCGTAATAAAATATAATCAAAGACAGCTTAGTAATGCAAATGGTTGCCTTTTATATTTGAAGGGACTGGAGGGGGCAACCCATCGATCGACTGAGATGCCCATTTTCCACAGGTTGATATAGTTATTTAGGGTCTACCTGAAATGTCTGTAACATACTATGGTAATGCCAGAAACCTGACTAAAAACAAAAAAGTGACAATTTAACCACAACGAATAAATGCCTCGGCTAATCATATTCAGTGGCCTTATGGGATAGAAAAGTGTTCCGTTTTGGTTCAAGAAATGTTCAATGAGCCAAAATTAGGACCTCAAAGAACCTTTGATAGATCATTTATGCCAAATGGCTTTGCCGTGTGTTGCCTCGAACATGTTAATGTTCACATATGGTGATCTGAACGCTTTTGGACTTTTTTATAGTTAGCACACAATTTACAAAATATAATCTGGGAAAATCACTACAAATGGCTGCCTCTCGTTTTGACCGGGACGGACTGTTCTTCACAACAGTATAACAGACACAGAAATCCATAACAAGACACTTCCAACCTCTATGAAAACTTCTACATCCAGTTACTATCATCAACGTTGAAGCAAAGCAACAGTGTTTAATGGTCTGAAAACTCATCACTGGGTTCTTGATGGGCGACCATTAGTCAGGAATAGAACCGCAGGTGGAACGCCAACAACCGTTGTGATAACAACCTCACGGAGGATGGATCACCACGGTAACCAAAGAAAATACATGGAGCGTCTCAGATGAGATGAGATAATGGAGGCGATATTGAAATGTGATGCCAAGCCTGATTGTTTACATTAGGCGCAGGGAGGAAAACAAAAACAATTTAAGCAATAAATAGACTTGAATGACTGAGGCGGCGCATAGTTTAAGCACAGGTCCGTGTGGAGCAGGTGCATGGGAGATGTGGCGAGCGCTAATATAAACGTTTAAAAGTATTTATTAGGGACAAACCTCTGAAGCCACAGACTTCAAATGAAAACGCCTGGATTGGTTTTAGTCAACAGACACGCTGATGATCAGAAATGCTGGGTTTTCAATGTGAAGGCATCGTCCTCTGTGTATTGAATTCTACTTATCTGGCACAAAAACAATGAGGATGTTGGGTTAGAAAGCATTACATAACAGATCAGTTTACACAGTACCACCAAGAAATCTACAAAACATAAGCATTTGACAGGTTTATTTTATAAAATGAATAAACATTTTAAGAATATTAACAACACTGTGCAAAAAAATTATCACATTAGTGAAGAAAAACGCATAATAATTCAAATCTATTGAATTGTGTATAGTATAGTTCCACAGAAAAAGAAATGACGGCTAATAAATGATGAGAGAATTTTCATTTCTGGGAGGACTATACCTTTAAGACAACCCTGTCGGAGTCGGCTTATGCTGTCACATGGCTGAGAGAAAATGAGATGGACTCCCCCGTGTCCGCCATGTTTTATAAGGTTATAAAAATGACAGACACCCAGTAGGGATCGCGCTGAGACAGAAAACTTCACATCACACTGATCCAGAATTTGAGAGTTGTTTATTGTAGCTATAAATAAACAAACATGTTGTCTGTACCTGCCATTTCTCAAAATAACACTTTATATTTTATTCATCCGCCGGATCTCAGTTACTTCAGTACTGATAGTCTTTATTTATCTGAACTCCAAGCTAATATAAAATCAGCAGCTTCACTTTATTAAGGATGACACTTTAATGTTTTTTTAATAACCTGACAATATGTCCGGTATGAGCGTCCTCTCAAGTCTACATCAGAAAAACTGGACTGCTGTGAACTGTGGGTTAATAACAGACCGGCACTTAATGATTTGGAAATAAAACAAACACTATATTGATTTCTAAATCCATATTTGTAATGTCTTTTCAATGTTATTCTTTCAATAATGTATGCAGTGTCTCTGAATTATCTTCATTTGGGGGCTTATCTCAACAAATATTGATAATGGTATATGCGAGTGCAATGTTGTCAGTGAATTGCCATAGACAAATCACCGACCAATTTATGACTGAAGCACATTTCTTTAGACTCTTGTTATAATTTAACATGTTGATATCTGAACTTCTCAGTCATTTTCAAGTTATTTTGTCAGATATGTAGTGAAATCCTTCATATCGCTGCAGGAGTCCTGAAATTGGTATCTCCATATGTTGTGATTTTCATTTTCATTAGTCACCCGTTAAGTTTGTCAATGGGTTGTGCAAAAATCTAACCAATAAAAAGTATTCAAAAGTGCTTGTCAACTTTGACATCACAGTATTAATTCATTTACTAAGTGTTTTTCCACTTCCTGTAAAAAAGAAAATGTATGCAAAAAAATATGCAATAAAATTATGCAAATTGGGGATAACAATAATAACAATAATAAATCACATCTGTAAGATTTAAGATTTAGAAAAATGTGATAATTGAGGGTTATCAAATGATTAATCGTATCCATAATAAAAGTTTGTGTTTACATAATTTGTCTGTGTACGGAGAAAAACATACACATACATGTATATATATTTAGGAAATATTTTGATGTATTTATTTATATTTACCAATAATTAAAACTATGAATTATATAAAAATATATTAATTATATATAAATTATTAATAATGTATACACTTTTATTGATCTTTATATTTTTCTTAATATATGCATTATGTGAATGTGTTTATAATTGCAAACTTTATATGCACAATAAACAGACACATATTTGTAAACACACTTTTATTCTGAATGTGATTAATTGCGATTATTCGTATATTTCAAATGTATTTTTACCATTCTTTTTATTCTTTTTATTAAACAGTCCAGGGATGTCTAAGCTAAATCTTTGACCATTATAATGGTTTGTGGAGTTTGTGAATATTAATACCATTATTGGACAATAAACAAACACAGTAAACATAAACGTTTGTAAATAAAGACACGGCAGGCCAGCCCTCATGGATTGGTCGGCTTTAACTTCCATTAATTAGAGCTCTTGCATTTCTTTAATTGTTAAAATACTGTATCTCCAGAACAATAAGTCCAGATTCCCTCCAGCTTTGTCTGTTTAACCAAGGCGGCGCAGTTCATTCCGTTTTCAGAATGTAACTAAGCAACATTCAGTCTGCCAGATACACGTTCAGCCCTCATGTAATATTTAACATGATTCACGGCGGTTCGAGTTGAGAAAAGCGGCCTCTCTTAGCTTCTTCTGTAGCAGAACCTCAACTATTGTCCTCCTGAGAAGCACTCGACTGTAAGCCGTACGGGAGTTGGGATTTAATCGAAACTATTCGCAAATGGCTTTGATAACGAGAAAGGGATTTCATTCATAACTTGTTGAATTGAAAAAGGGCACTGGGGATTTTCGCAGGGAGGTAGCATTAAAGCAAATGGCAGAACTGTATAAGACCAGACTCGCCGACGGTGTCGTGACAGAACGGTGTATAGCCTTTTTTTATCAAAGCAGTATAACCATGCACAGGTTTCACATAATCTTCACTCATGAATCATTGATTCTTTGAACTGGATTGGTACTTGATGAATGAGTCAATTCAGTGAAGTCTTTAAATGTTGAGAAACCCATCAGTCAGCTTTGTTCATTATTGAATGCCAGGAAGATGCTTTCACCCATAATGATGTAGTTACGACATCTGCCAGCAGGGGCTCGCTGACCCATGTTAACCTGTCAGTCAAATCAGATTTGTTGGACATTTTTCTTTAACTAACCTTTGAATAAACAGATATCTTTGCCACAGACATAGATGATTGATTGGGCTGGTCGAAATGCTTTTGATAGCATCACAGATCTACAGCATTTACACTTTTCAGAGGAACTGAGTATTAACAACATGTCCAACAACCCATCTGACTTTATTGTACTGTGTACTAGGGTTGTCACGGTACCATAAACACGTCTTACGATACTATACCAGCTGAAGTATCTCGATACCAAGTATCACGATGCTGTGCCATGTTCATAACTCAAGTATATACAAAAAACACAGACTATGATGAAACATTTTGTATTTAGTATAGTAAACTGTTTTATACTTTGCAGTAGAATATTTTGTTGTATTAACTGTAGTAATTGTTTAAATTGTAGCATATACTGTAGAATACTCGAATATTTACTGCGGTAAGACTCAAAAACACTAGTGTCTATGAGTTTTTAGTAGTTTTTTTCCTGTAGTAAATACTTAAGTACACAAGATCATTTTATATCTATAAAATGACAATCATAAATGTGTTAAAAATCACAAATTAAATTGATACAGCAGTCTTTATAAAGGGAAATATTAGGCTTACTTTAAATGCAGAACTAAGACGGCCAGTAGGTGGCGTCAATTTTCCACTGAGTTAGTGAACGCTAAACACAAATTCATTAAGGAGATAAACACCGAATGAAGGAAGAAGTAAGTCTTCAAATGAATATTAATGCAGTGCTCATTATGGCCGCTCTAGCAAATAAAGTTCTGCCTTCCAATATAAAGAAACAATCGTCAATCGGTAAAGACTCTAGACGCGCTCGCCAACCTGTGAGCATACGCAGTAGCTGAAGTGACCACAAAAAAGGTCCAATTTAAATTTAGGAAAAGAAGGTTATGGTACAGTTGATGTCAGGTTTAGTTATTGATCGGAAATGTGCCATTTAGTTGTGTTTTTGGCCAGCGATTTTAGAAAATATCTTACGAACATGGCCGCCGAGTGTCATGACTTCCGTAAACAGACTTTGATATCGTGAACGTTCTCCAAATCAGCAGCACAACCAACAGTAGAACGTATCGAGAGAAACTCAATATCCGTTGTCATTAAATGTAAAAGAACCTTTTAATGTTACTGGACAAATATAACAAATCCACATATTTAAGAATGCAAACATGCAGCCAGAAAAGTAAGCAGCATTATTTATAACTCAACTAACAGTCAAATAATTGAACCGTTTAAGCATTATATAAATAGGTTAGTTAGGTAGCGACCACAATCTGGAAGGTGTGGCCAAGAGATTTCATCGCCCCCTTGTGGCTGGTTGCAGTATAGCTCATAAACCCTGTCAAAAAATATCATAAAACCCTTTCCATGTAAACGAATGGGACAGGACTGAAAAAATATTTTCCCAAAGATGGTTTCTGTCATTTTAGTTCTCATCACACGATTGTGATTTTAGTTGTAAGATTCTATAAAATTGGGACAACATGATTGACAGCTTTTCTGAGTGAAGAGGACATTGAAGCTTTCTCTGGAAGAGACTAAAGCTATAACTTCATTTAAAATGTTCTATAATTGTAACTGTTTCGCAAAGAATAAGAGTCCAGAACAATCACTTACTCGCAGACACCGGCTCCAAACGACACAATCGGCGTAAATCGTCAACGGCCATTTCTGGGACGTTTTGGCCTTGTTTCAATAGAGTAGAGGGAAGTGAACAGACGCATTTGACGACACACTCATGTCTTAAACTATCCTTGTTTTATTTTTAACTACCTACCGAGTCGTTTTTAGCCAAGGACAGGCTTGGCATTAACCAGCGTAGCCTATTCACATATAGGGTCACGACGGACAAGTAAGAAACGAATACTCATGCACGGTGTTTACTATGTCGTGTAGATTCCACTCGATTTACCGTGTTACACAGGAAAGACCTTAACATCTCAAAGTGGATGTTTCACAAGACACCCATGTCCCTGCGAGGAGGTATGAAGAGTCTGTTAAGTGCACCTCTATCCCTGTGTCGATGTTTGAGAAAGTGTATTACACAGCTGCTAATTAGCTGCTATTACAGCTCCAGTGGCTCTGGCCTAACAGACTCCAACAGCAGCCATCTGCTGATGAGCCCCAATTACATCGCTTCAGCCTCCGACACACTCCGCCATCACTACACACACCGGAGCTCAAACTGACACCTTCAAACCTCCATCATTCAGTCCCTCTCTCCCCCTCACAGAGACGAGAGGAGGTCCACAGACTGAGGGTTGAGATCCTGTCCAGTGACTCGTAATGGACTTCTGAAATGAGCCGACAGTTGACTTGAAAACGATCACAACCTCGCTCAGTTTTTTCTCGTGTTTTCTAACACGGTTACGTATGTAAATGTCTTTCAAATAAATGTTATGTCTCACGACATTATAGATGACGATCACTGATACGGTGTTAATACTATTTATTATACAGTATTAGTGCAAATAAAGAATCAAAATCTTCTGTTTGATACTCCAACACAGTATTTAAAATATATATAAAGGTTTTTTTAGTTTACTCAAATTAAAACTTTGAAAACTTTTGTTCATTGATTTCAAATAAAATATTGGCATAAAAATGTATGGAAAAACTTGTGAATACTAATGAAATATTGAAATGTTGCCTTAGAAATAAACTAAAATTATAATAATAAACAAAAACTTAAATTGAATAAAAATGTATTAATCTTATATAGCAACATAAAAATAAAATAAAAATTGACAAAAGCTAAATTGAACTAAAATGAACAAATATTAAATATACAACTATATATAAAACTATAATAAATCTGAATTGGACCAGGGGAAGCTAATTTCAATAATAATCATCATACAAATTCGATAAATGTTTCTAAACTATTTTTAGTACCAGTATAAGTACAAGTGTTCAAATGTTATGACGTGTATTTCTGATGCCCGTCCATTTCATTTCAGGGTTTAATTTGATGTATTTGTCAAAACTTTTTTTTTTCAAGTCTGACTTGAAGTTAAATGCATCACGGTTTTATTAAACAGGGTTAATGTGGGGCCATAAATAAAGTGTTTTAGGTATTCCGTGCATACTTTCACAACGGCTGTATACACACTAAGAAAATAGCACGTGGCCGAGATTCGAGCCCTTTCCTTCTTCAGCAGACGCCTCGAACATGACCTCACTTTACTTCAGCTGTTTAGCCCCCTGTTGGCTCATTTAGCCATGAAGCTTCAATTAAAGTTAATGGAGTCAAAGCTCTTAAAAGCTTCAGATGAAGTAATGACCGTGAATGAAGGAAGCGGTGGACAAGCACGAAGCCCAAGAAAGTCCACTTTTAAACTTTCATTTAAAACAACCAGTATCCAGAACTTTGACCACAAAAAACTTGGAAATTTGCCTCAGTGGTGATGCATAAGAGTACATGCACATTAGGTGTGTTTTACACACTTTATTCATAATTCTGGAAATCCTCGTTCATTCGAGTAACACGTCATATGTAATGTGTTATTTTTGAAAATCTCGAAAAACTGGGACTGCATCGCCTGTACAAATGAATGTTCACTGCCAGGCAAAATGGAGGTAACAACATGCAAATGTAATTTCTAGTATTAAAGGTACAGTGTGCAATTTTTGGGATGATCGATCTATTGACAGAAATGCAATAAAATATACATAGATATGCCTTAAGAGCTTAAATAATGAATTATTTTATTACTTTAGATTGAGCAATGTCTATCTACACATACCACGGGTCCCGATGCGTGTCATTCGTAGTGTTTCGAAAGGGATGGGGGGGTGGAGTGAGCGGTTGGTTGCAATCGTAACCTTGCCTCTAGATTTCACTGACTGGACCTTTAAACGAAAAATCTTTAAGTATTGCATTGAAATCATGGCCAGTTGAAGAGCAAGTATTTTGAGTTCTTTTGATAGATTTATACGAAAATCTCTCCGGCTCAAGGTCCGATGTGAATCACAGCTCAAATGGAGATGCAACTTCCCACATTTAAATGGGCAGCCGTAAAGGCATCTCTCAGAGAAACACAACATCCCTCAAACCGCCTTTCAAAACTGTACACACTGGGTATGAAAAATAAAAATAAAAAAAACCCCGGAGGGATGAGATTTACTGCCACGCATTAAAAAGAAGCAACATCTGCAAAATGTCAGAAAGAGACCGCAAATCATAGACCGGGTGACTCTCATCTGTGGTGGGGAGGTTTCCGTATTCGACCTGTAAGATAAAGTACTTTATTTGATGTTAAACAGATATCTTTCAAAACAAATACATTGTGTGGATGTACTTGAATTGCGAATCGATATCTGCAGTGTTACTAGTTACTAAGTAATTAGTTACTGTCATTTAATTACTTTTCCCTTGAATAAGTAAAGTAAGGGATTACTCTTATTTTTTCTGTAATTTAATTACAGTTACTTTAGATTTAATTCAACGAAATACTTTGTGTAATATATGTGTGTGCAATAGTGGAATTGACATACAAATTAAAAGTCTAACTTTAAAATCCGTGCTTTAATGTAAAATTCTCACATTTGCAATACTTTGGTCAGTTAATAATACTACTTTATGTAGTTTAATATTATTTATTTGAATTAATTAAATAAGCCCTTTCGTGTCTATCCTTGAATCACTTCTAATCAAGGTTGATTTATAGGATATCGAAAGTAATCAGTAATAAGTAACTAAATACTTTTTGGAGAGAGTCATTTGTACAGTAATCTAATTACACTATTGAATATGCCATGAGTAACTAGTTAAATTACTTTTTCAGAGTAACTTACCCAACACTGCATATCTGTTGAAAGATATGCAAAAGCTGGAAGGGTTGACTAGGCAGCATTTTAAGAGCATCAATGGCGTGCTTCCTTCAAAGAGGTCCAAAAGATGCCTCCTAATCAGAATTATTACACTTTTGATTTTAGTTTATGAAGTTTTATTCATATTTGAAATTCGATTTTTAGTTTTTGTGTTAATTTTAGCTAAAGTTCAACCTTTTGGTTTATATTTTTGTCATTTTATAGTTTATTTGCTTATTTTTTATGTTGGTATATAAGAGTAATTATTTTTTTTTGGTTTATTTTAGTTTTGGTTTATTCTAATAATTTTAGTGCTTTAAACTTATTTCATGTTATTTTTGAGGCAACATTTACATTTTTCCTTTGTTAAGTCTTTTCCAATAATTTTAAGGTCAACATTTTATTTGATTTCAATAACAGTAACTTTAAATTTTAGTAAACTAAATTTTTCCTACGCACCTATCTATTAACTACAGGTGTGCAATATCGACAGTTAGTAAACTAAAATAACCCTGCCGCCCCTCATGAATAAGTAATGCATGCACTTATATTTCACTCAATACAAAAATCATTCATTCACACCAATACAGCATTAATAATTGGTGTATTTAATGGTTATTATAGGATTGTGCATCCTATCCATAACGGTTAGAAGTCAGCAACGTAGGCAGCAAAGAAACTCCCCGACTCTTGTGCTCTGGTTGCATGTTAAGAAATAATTCTTATGACAGGTTCAATCAAGGTCAAAAGACAAACTCTTCAATATCTTGGGATTTTACAGCCAGCGGAGGACATGAGTTCTTTCCCACTGGGCCGTGAGCCTGTCAGAACCAATCATGTTCTGTGCCTGGAGGGCTCTGTCCAGAGGGATGACCTCATAGTGTAATATCCCAGCATGCTTTGCCTTATTCAGGGTTCAAGAGCGGTGATCAGACAGAATCAGGGCATAACCGCAACATCTACTACATGTGATTCCTATGAAGTATTCATGTTTCAGTCTCATTTAAATCTCAACGTTAGTGATGTGAAAACACATCCGTGTCAGCCTGTTCATGTCACAGACTTTAAAAGACAAAAAAATTTGTCACCTGGTACAAAGGCAAATGACGTTTATTAAAGACAAATAACTTTATTTAAAAGTATTAAAATCAATAAAAGATCTATCAAATGTTTGATGTGTTTTAAAGACAACAAGTGAATTAAGCCAGATGACACACCATGAATCCCCCAGTGTATTTGATGCATATTGCGCACACAAAAGTTAAAAAAAGCACTTTCTTGACTTTTTCACTATAAAAATAAAACATTTCATGTTTTTCTTGTAAACTTCATGTTTTTCATGAAAATTAAAAAAATACATGAAAATCTGTAAATAAATCATTACAATTCTGTGAAGAGCTGTTCCCTCTTGATTTGATCCCTTTAAAATGCCGTCGTGTCTATTGCTCGTTCGTTTTGCGTGTTTGCCTGTTTGCATGTACTCCATGAAGGACGTTTCATCTCTGTATGCCCTAAGAATTATCCGATCAAGTCAAAGTTAAGTCTTAGTATATTGTAGTGTAATAGTTCTTGTCAAGTGTGTTTTAGTTTAGTCCAGTTTCAGTTAGTCTATGTTCTGTCATTCCTGTTATTGTTTTTATCGTGGGTCTTTGTTTTGTGTTTAATAAATATTCTTATTTGTATTAACCCCTTCACCGCTGCCTGCTCTTGGGTTCTCTCACCTAATCGAGTTGGGTAAAGTGCTCTTAATGATCTATTATTTGATATATAAGCACAAAGAATACGTATTAATAAAATCGTTTTCTTTTTACAAGTGCAAAGAACTGAGCGTGTCATGTTCACGCCTGAAGGAGGCAAAGCGTGACACGACACACGTTTTCGAGTGGACCAGCGTGTATATTACACGCTTTGACGTGATACCGGGTTGTTTTCATAATATGTGAAAATCTGTAAAAACATAACAGTATAATTCTGTAAAATTACAGTTTTTAACATTACACGTGACAAATCTCAAAAAAGAATTAGAGGTAAAATTATGTAAAAAAAAATGTTTTCATTGTACACAATGAGGGTAATTCACCTTGACGCAAACATCATGTTTACAAGCAACCAGAATGAAACAACAACTGCTGTTGAGGATGACGTAATTACAGCATTTCTTTTTATTTCACAACAAAGGACTCTGTTTATCTGCACGAAAGGAATTAACCAGGTGCATGCATTTGAAAAATGCAAAAACTTCAAATGTTTAGTGGTAAATAGCTCAGACAAAGCTGAACGGTTATATTAACAGCAATAGCTGGAAGGAAGGAAAATATCTCCCTAAGTTGTTAACTGTCACAGACAATTAACTTTCAATTATTGTTAATAATTAGTGTGTGTGTGTGTGCGCGTGTGTGCGTGTGTGTGTGTGTGTGTGTGCGCGTGTGTGTGCAGAGAATTATATTACAGAACTTTCAAATACTCAAACTAGGTAAACTGTTCATTTGTATAGCTTTCATTTCATTAATGGTAACATTTTCCTCCCTTTTATCCAAAGCGCTCATTCCTTATATTTTTATTGCTCTGCTGGGAACATTTTTGGAGTTTACAGGTTTCCAGGCTGCTACATTACTGATGAAGAATGACTTCATTTTGCAGAGTTTGTGAGGTCTGTGGGATTAAATATTTTATTAAAGAGTAGAGGCTGTTAGTACACAGGCCCAAATGTGTTTTCTATTGTGTCTTTAGAGCAACAACGGTGAAACAATCAGTATTAGTCAAACGGTTGGCTTTAAACTACATCGCACCTTGTCTCAGGTGGCCAGGGTTGCAAGTTCTTCCTTTCAACTTCAACTTTCTTGTTAGTTTGCCTTCCAGAGACTTTTCGTGCAGTATATCCAGAGACTGTTTCATATATTCTTTATGTTTAACGATAGCACTCTCATGACGAGAGAATACCCATAATGCACCTTGAGGTTCACATCGGATGAATTCCTGCATATTAGACGAAGCAGCAGCCCTTCCTGCACACGCATCATCCAAAATCACTCACTCCTGTTCATTCACTCCATCAAGTGGAATATATTATATACAATATATACAAATAAATATAATAGTTTTGAAAGCAGATAAAGTTGGTCAAAATTATCAGACTACAGCAAATTACAAAGAAAACTACTTTAATTCTCTCTCATACACACACACACACAGATGGATTTCCAGCATCTTCTAGTGGCTATAGATTAGTTTAATGGCTTATGCATTGATGTTTGCTAACAACCCATCCCCTGCTCCAAGTCCAGTTTGCCCTGAAAGCTAATTTACACCAAACAATTCATTCTGCTTCAATATGTCACCACAGAAGGCTGTTAGGCTAAGAAGGGACTAGTGATAAATACATCTGGAATCATTGATGTCTCTAACAAAATATATGCTTTTGACCATGATGAACTGGTAAACACACCACAATAAAACCGACAGAGTCTGTGCGCATAAACTGATGTGACAGACTTTCTGGTAGATGGGAGTTTATTCATAGTGTGTTTATGCTGAAGCCACTTTTGTCCCTGTGAGTTTAAGACAATATAATCTCTTAAAGGAATTGTTCACCCGAACATTCTCTCACCCTAATGCCATCTCACATTCACATCACCCTTTTTTGATACATTTCCATCACTGAATATTATGTTTGGATTTTTCAACAATTGTAAAAAATATTTTCCACGTAAAATGTAATTTTTTTTACTGTGATGTAAAAACATAATTTTTCAGAGAAGACCGCAAATTTACAAGAAAAACATGTAATTTCCAGGGGAACACCGTTATCTTACAGTTTATTTTTTAAATACGGTCCGAAACTGTAAAATTACAGAAAAAGACAAAAAGAGAAAAAATATTTATTATATATCCTATATATATTATTTTTCAGTATATTTCCGTCAATCCAGCTAACAGGAAATGGTCATTTTGCTGATCGTTTTTACATGTTAATGATATTAATTATCTAAAAATATAAAATGCTTTTATTATGTTACCTGCTATATCACCTCTAAAAGTCAAAATTGACTCATTTGAATATTTTTTTATTTAATGTACTATAGTCATTTTCTTATTTTCCCAGGGCTGTTTGTTAAAACTCATTGACAATTAAATGTTAATGGTCACATTATCCTAAATGTAATTTTCTAGTTATTTTGATATTTTTATGTCTTGTGACTTCATATTTGTATATGTATCAACGGGTCATCATATTTTATTTAAGCTCATAGACATGCTTGTTTGGGTTTCAATATCACCAAATAAGCTCAAAAATAATAATAGCCAGAAATATAACATTTTACTTTAGAAGACATTTAATAACCCGTTGAAGTAATTCGGATTACTTTAATGATGAATAGATGTGCATGGAGCATCAACATTTTGAGACCAAAACTGCATTAACTGTCACATACTTTAATTTTAAAAATATTTTGTTCAAATATAGAATAGAAATCATATAAATTTGGCTTGATTGTGAATAAATATGAATATGAATAATACAAATTATTTTCTGCTCACATTTAAGACTGTGTACTGTATATACTGTATGAGCACATACACACACAAGAAAACATTTCCAATGCTTCAGGATGCATGTTTAACTCATTTAAATATGGTCTCAATGTAAGAAAAGTGATGTGGAAAAACTTGTAATTCTTCTACAGTTGAAGGTATGCTGTATCTGCGTTTCTTACAGTGTCAAAATATTTTTTTCTGAGGTTATATTTGGAAGCTTTTGTGTTATTTATCCTGACGTGTGCACGTCCTGGTGATACACGCTGATGTGATTGGACACGCTGTAGTGCCACAGCAACATTCATCATGTCTGTAAAATGTGACCGGCAGAAACACAGGAGGATGAGGAGAAAGGAGGTGATGATGAGGGAGAGGAAAAAACCTAGTTGTCGTTTAACCTCAAAATCAACAAACAACTGTGACAGAATAGAGGCGGAAACAATGTTGCATTTTATTCATTCTCAGTTGCTGTTCCCCACTCCATTCCCCCCCCGATCCATCATGAATGATAGATCAGATCAGCAAAAATGATCATTTATTCATAGTTCTGTCTGTCATGCATAAGACATAGCTTGTGTTACATTAACATGATGTCAACCGCTAAAAGTTGTGGGCCCGGGCTTGAGCTCACTCCTAAATATGAACAAGCCTACAACAGAGAATCGAGTGTTTAAATCCTCAAGGACAGACATCTTCGGTTAGACTTCTTAAAGCTGAAGTGTGTCCTTTTTTCAATGTTAAACTCTTTGGATTGGTGCAAACCTGCAATGGCATGCTTTAAACAGAGATGGCGATATAGAGGCAAAAGTTACGGATTGAAGCTTTGTTCTGTAAAAATGTATTTAACCATTTTTTTTTATATAAAAATGTTCATATGACGTTAAAATCACTTTCCGTTTTATATGAACGTTTTTTTTTTAATAGTAGATCATTTTGTCATTTTTTTTATGAAAAAACAAATGGGAAAATCTAACAGGAAAAATAATTCATAACCAAAGCATATTTGTTAGACAAATATTTGCTAGTAGACAAATAACAATACAGTAGAGTTATAATAGAAACGCAGAGAACATTTGTGAGGTGAATGTTTCAGAGTAAAAGCTATATCTTTGGCAATGGATTGATGGCTTGTCATTAGTAGCCGGGAGCAGTGTGTCAGCTTCACACAATTTACTCTGTGACTCATTTCAGTGGTTTTCATTATAGACCAGAGCCTTTATCCATACACCCCTGAGCCTGACAATCAATAAACACACACACAGTTCATACCATATGCTACACTCAACGTATACACTGACACACACTCCAAATCAATATCAAGCATTCCTTCTGACAGCTGTTATTGTTTCAGATATGATAAACAGTCACACCTCATTCATTGATCATCCTGGTGTCCTTTAAGAATCTTTGCGAAGCTACATGTATGTTTACACTACAGAGTTAAACCAAGCAAAGTTTATTTCGAAGAGACTTTGATTTAAAGCGGAGGTAACGCACGAACTCCATCTATCAGTTTCAAATGATCTGCAAATCCAGTGTTATATCCACCGTTTATCATTCATCAACATTCATCACCCAAATGCCGTGAGCGAACAGCTGAACGCAGCACTTTGATGGGTTTGCTTTTCTCTCGATCTCCTTCTGGTTGATGTGTACCCGTCTGCTGATCCGGAGGAAATTGCCCATGAACGGTATAAGGACCTCTGTGACGTAACGAAGAGCCATGTTTGAAAAAAAAACTGTCCGAAACTTGTACTGCTGAGGGAGGGTATTGGCATCGAAATACTACGTTACTTTTTGGTAATACTGTTCTATTTTATTTCTATGCTATTCCATACAGTTGCTCTCCTTCTGAAACCTCCATATTTCGTGAATTACATTTTTGTCATAAATCATTATTATTGGACACCCTTTATGTTTGTCACTGGGTATTGCAAATATCTAGTCAATAAAACGTTGACAACACATTATGTAATCGTTTAAAAAGTGTTTAAGTTCCTGAAAAAAAGCGAATTTGGACAGCTGTGATTTATTTCTAATACAATTATTTCTGTTCTATTCCACGTTTCTATTTATTTCTATGGCAATTATTTTCTTTTCCTTTTTTATTTATAAATAATTCATTTTTACATGAATAAAGTTGTACATATGCAACATTGGGATCCTTCAAAAATGTACACAGCATCATGTTCTCCACACAGCCAACTTATTCAAGTTCCCGTGTATTTTCATAGTACAACGAAGTGATGAAAAAATCTTCGTCCTTGAGTGAAGTCGATATTCTTTAAAGCCTTTCAAATGTAGTTATAAGCCACTATAAGAGATGTTTTTTTGTTGAATGTGACTGCAGTAAAGATCAGACCGGAGGCTCTCCAGTGGCTCTCCGTCATTATTTAAGGAATCGAAATAGTCACTTCACTCTGTGGTTACATATGAATGTGACATTCAAATAAAAAAGACATCATCAAAGTGCTTCACAAGAAGAACCAAAGACAAAACCTCCTGCATAACAGAGAGCAGGTGTCTCTCCTGCGAGCCCAGAACGTGTTCTCTCATTACAGTTCCTGAAGACTGCTTGTGTGCTGTTTACCTCAGGCCAGATCTTTCTCAGGAAGCACGAACACGATGGAGAACAGAGAAAAAAATAAAAGATTTCCTGATCTCAGATGTAGCTTTAGGCCTCTTTTTCTCTTCTAGTTCGAGTATAATTACCCACAGTCCTCCACCTTACAGCCTTGACAGCCCTTCCACTTGTCTGCTACTGAAGGAACGAAACAGAGAAGGCGTGAAATTGAGGGTGAACGACGCATCACTCGGAAACATGCTTGTTATTTTGACCCGAGCTGTTTGCTCGACCTCACTGTCGCTGCTGAGAGGTGAGAGTTTCACCTGACCGAAAGAGCGAGACGAACAGACTCGGAGGAGGAGGTTAAACGAGCCGAGCGCACGTGAGAAGATGTGAGGAAGCGAAGCTGCTGTCAGTCTGGCAAACTAAGCCAACAACAGTGTTAACGAATCAGCGTCTGATACCCAGAATGTGACAAAACAACATCAACAACCCCGAAGGCTACGAGCACGACGGGGCTGTTCATTCAACAACATTCATGCTTTTGGTCGATACATTGATATCAAATCTTGCACTGATCTTTTGGAAGCCTAAAGGAATAGCTTTATAACTATTCCTTTAACTGTTGTATGCGACTGTTCAATTGGTGACTGGTTGTGTTGCTTAAACGTTGATTTAAAACGTTCGATTATTTTTTGTGCATGCGGGCAATTCCAGCATTACGGATGTGACATTTTCAGTCAAAACTATAAATATAAATTCTCAGAGAATGTATTCATTACCTATATATCGAATCATCTGATTATATTCTACGAAACCCCTGTTTAGACATCAGAAAAATATCAATCTTTGCACAAGTTGTCTATTTTAAAAGAGGGAAAATGTTGTGCGTAATGGATGTGAGAAAAAAGGAAGCACGTTTTTGAGAGACGACACTTTGTAGGATTTCTGGAATTAAAATGTGCAACCCAGAAGCAAAAAAAGCCAAAATAAGAGGAAGGATTGGTTCTTTATAGAAAAAAGTTTCATTTTAATGTGCATACGGACCGTTATGAATGTGACAATTGACTTAAAACTACACAAAAGAAAATGCTTTAAAGACCCCCTCTGGTGAAAATCAAGTTTGTTATGTTATTTATATGTTTATGTGATGCTTTAAGACACACCATGTGCAAATGTAGCATTTTAAACCATCGCTGAGTATTTTCTTCTTAAAACTGCAGTTTAAAATGTGGTTTGAAACTCCCCCAGTTAATGATGTCATAAACTTGTAACCAATCACATCCACTCATTTGAGCGCTGTGGATCAGCAGATGACGCATAGATACGGACTGAAACAATCTCTGTTTCAGTCTAATATGCTAATTTGCATATTCATGTGTCTGCGTACACTTAATGAACCTGAGATGTAGACTTAAATTATAGCTTTTTTAATATACTTTTACAAGATAAAGCATTTAAATGTGTCATTTTGATTGTCAAAGATTAATTTTAAGGGATAAAATTATCGACCGCAGGAGGACTTTAAAAACTTAAAATCTTCACGTGAGTATTCAAACCGCCAAATATTGACTTTTTAATCTTAAGGTTGACATTTGCATGGAATTGCCCACATGCCTTAAACATACATGGGCATAGAAGCTTTTATTATTTATTATGACGTAAAACACGATGTGAGCAGAAGTTCATCCACCTAAACAAGTTTTGAAGAACAATGATAACTTAACACCTCAGGTTTACACCCTAGGGAAACACTCCCAAAGCAAATGCACCAGTTTTTACACAATGAGTTGAATTACTTCTGTGGTAATCAAAGTAACTGCGGCAGAAAAAACTTTCCTCAATATTTACCCCGGAAAAATTCATCTAAGAGTAAAACGTGTCATTTCTGTCACAACCGCATTACGTCACTGTACATCTGGCAAAAACTCCAGTCTGCGCCAGACACGTCCATACTGTCACTGGAATGGCAGAGAGCGGTTCTCTATTACATGGTGACAACAAGTCCTGCTCTCACTGAGAGGTCTTGCCACATGAACGTCTGCATCTTTTAAAATAGTGTCACAGCATGTATGTTTTACAGGACATCTCAACTCCCGAGTGCAGCGGCTGAGAATCAACCGGAATCCTTCTCAGAGTGAACGTTTTTAAATAAATAAGCACCTGACCTGGTTTACGCCTGTTTTTTAGCACATGATCTTTGTTTGCTCGTGCTGTGTGTGTGTGTGTGTGTACGTCTGCCTGTCCTGGCTCCTTTACGTCAATCATTACAGCTCTTTCATATTCATCTCTTTTTAATCAGCCCGCTCATTTTCAGCAAAATCACATGCAAATCTGTCAAAATGACTAAAGACAGCCGGGGAAAGCCAGCAGTGTAGAGCTGGAATTAGACCATTCAGCGTTATCTTCATCACATTCCTTTACCCTGCTGCTTTCAAGCTCTTTAAAAATCAATTCCGGCTCATGAAATCAAAACAGAGTTTAGTGGCTTTTAGTCCATATCTGTTAGATTGGAGATCATTTTTATTCTAATGAACTACCATATGCTGATCGAATTCTCTTTTGAAGTGATATGCTCTTCTGTGGAACTACGGAGCAAAAATATTGACGACTCATGCTGTACCCATTCATTCTGTCCAGTTAAATGCTCTCTACAATGTCCCTCCTCCCAATTTCAACTGAAGGGGGCGTAGCCAGACAGGAGCTGGCATTATGTGGTAAAAAAGATATATTTAATAAATTAATCCTAAGGTTTTCTTGTTCTTTTGTTAAACATTCTGCATTGAAATGGATTAAAGCATTAGAATTGTAAGCTTTTAAAACAACTAAATATTTCAATTAAGGTCAGAATGTAAATCCAGGGTTTTTTGTGCACTAATCTATACTTGCATGTGTATTAAATGAGTATGAATTGTGTAAATTCAGAACACACTGAGGCTGAAGAGCAAATGGTCTCTCTCCACTCTCTTCCGCAGCTATGAATGTAACATCTCTCTTAGCCAAACATGAGCCTTATTTATGTGTGTGTAAAGAATGCTGATGAGATATGAAACGCTACCAGTAGTCAATGGGCTCATATATTTGCAAAATTGAATGTGAAGCCATGAACCTCACTGCACGTCACTGGTCTCAGACATGCATATCCTGGCTGAAAGTGAACAGGTATCACAGGATTTATTTATGGATGAAGGGGAGAATGTTGTGTTCACCCTTTTGCTGTTAGACACATCTGCTGTGATCAGCAAAGAGTGTGTGTGTCTGAGAGTACAAAAGCATGTGGTGAGCAATGTGTGTGTTTGTGGTGTTTAAATAAAGAGTGGGTATAGAATGCATCTGTGTGTGCGTGTGCGTGTGTGTGTGTGTGTGTGGAGCAGCTGGGGAGAGTGTGGAAGAAGAACTGATTTGTTCAGCAGACAGAGATGATGAATTTGCATGGAGACCTCACATTAATCTACACCGAATTTAAAGGAATAGTCAACCCCAAAATAAAACTTTTGTCATAATTCATTCACCCTCATGTGGTTCAAAACCTGTATGTCTTTCTTCAGTGAAACACAAAAGAAGATATTTTGAGAAATCATATGCAGTTTGAATGTTAATAAATCGTATGTAATCTGTAGATTGTGTAGATAAATCATATGTAAACACACAATTTGAAACATGATTACACTGTAAATTGTAATTTTAATCGAATTTTATAGTTTTTTCACTTATTTTTGAACTACGGTAAATCACGGCAAATTACAGAAAAGGGCTGTCAAATTTTTTAACTGTCAAAATTTCAAGAAAAACATAAAAACAAGTAATTTTACATGAAAAAACGTTGTTTTGTTGTTTTTTACTGGCGCCCCAGCTGCTGGAAAATTACAGGATTTTTTACAGCGTATTCTTCAAATACGGCAAATTATAAAAAAGTTTTTAACAGGCGCCCCATCTGCTTTCAAAAAATAAAGGTTATTTCCATAATTTTTTTACAGTGTATTTTTTAAATAATATAGTGCTGTAATGAAGGCTTAGTAATGGTAATTGTGTTTTGTAAACCTGTTTAAACATATTCATAAAGCATTGAATGAGAAATTGAACGCATAAATCTGGGCAGACGTGACTGACAAACAAGGAAAGACAAGGAGCGTGTTTGGTGAAATAAGCGAGCGGAAAATCTAAAATGAATCAGTCTTGCTTCAAGCAGGCAGTGAATGATTATAGATTCATTTCAGCAGCTCTTGAAACATGAAGAGGAAAGCTGAACATCTGCGAGTCCTTCTCACCACCCTGCCTTTTTACTTTCCAGCACATACCGTGCATGTACACACAAAAGTGCTCAAAAACAAACACACTCAAATTTACCCTCGAGGCCAGACTACCACGTTTATACATTCAGTTTTGCTGGTGACCGGCGTTAACCATCTTGACCAGCATAAAGCAACCTGTGGTACACCTGTGGAGATTCGGCAAAAATTGACTTTGTTTACAAAGTAAAAGATGTTTTGTTGAAGCTGTTCGTTTACTCATGTTTGTGTCCATGTGGGATTGTGTGTCGATTGAATCTAAGACCCATCAACATCGGTGTGACAGAATGCTGCGATACATGGTCAAAGCTATTTATCATGAAGAAAGCGCCTCTGTGTGCGTGATGTAAAGACTTGTGTTACTGGACCATGTCCATACCCTTAACACACACACAAAAACAAACATGCAAAAACGTGACAGTGGTGCATTTGTGTTTTAAGGGGTCGTGCAACAGTGTTTAATGCTTTCTGACTTATTAACAATGTTAAACCTGCTGGCTTCTCATGCTTAACATTGTCAACCTGTCAAAAAAAGAGTTGGACGTATAACGTAGTATTTCTGTGTTCGATACACTCCCCCAGTGTTCGTATGGTTTCAACATGAAAATCCGTTTCGTAACAACTTTTCTTAGTCCATCATTGGGCAATTCTCCCAGAAAAGGCGAATGAAATATCCCACCCACTCGTAAACCGACAAGCGAGGAAGACCCCCCTACCATCAAGTTGGCTGCGCTGCGTCAAGATTGGCTGCGCCGTGGGCATGCAGCTGCAGCTCGTTACTCTTGCGATAGTGAGAGAAGTTAAGGTGTGTTTGTTTGTTCACCGCATTTCAGTAATGGATGATATTTACATTACATGGTGGATATAACGCTGGATTTGGAGATTGTTTGAAACTGATAGATGGAGCGGACATGAAGCGCATGCGGTGAGTGAAAATAAGTCATATGTCTATGTTTTGTTGGCAATCGGTACGTGCACAATGTAAACAACTGAACTTATAGTGAATCAATAGTTATGCAGGGATAATGTATTGCAATGATGTGTTGTGTGCTTGTGATTTAGTTCCTCCCCACGCACACCCCCCAGGAGGTCGTATCTTTCTGGAAATAATCATACAGCTGTACCTATGTTTTATAAATGTGATCAAACTAAATACTCTTTGAAGATACGAAGTATGCAATAGGTACTCAAGATTAATATGAGATTGGCAGAAACTGTTTTAGCACAACATTATTACACACTCTTAAAAATGAAGGTGCTTCACAATGCCACGGAAGAATGTTTGTTGTCCAAATTGTTCCATAAAGAACCTTCACCATTTGAAGAACCTGTTTCACAAATGGTTCTCTGTGGCAAAAAAGATTCTTCAGATTATAAAAAGGTAAGAAAGAGATGGTTCTTTAAGGAACCTTTGACTGAATGATTCCTTGTGGAACCAAAAATCTGGCCATGTGTCTTCTCCACACACACACACAGCTAAAGGCGGCAGGGTGAATATTATTCCATTTATTTAATTTGATTAGCAGGCCGATATTCTCCTAATAAGAACCTTAGTTTGTTTTTGTAAACACCTGAAATCTACTAAAGACAGCATGTGTTCAAAGTGTCAATCATTCTCTTAATTTGCATTTAAATGTTTTGATGGCAGTATAATAGTGGAGAAATATTCTATACTGTTGATTATTTTGCACATTGGAACTAACACGTGGGATTTTTATATGGATTTCACATAGATATAATCTGTCTGAGAGCGTCAGTGAACATCCATTGGTGGATGTGGAGGGTAGGATTAGAGCCTGGGAGATTTTAATAAAGCAGTCAATGAAAAGATGAGTGAAGGCTTGATCAATCTATTTGAACCAGGGTTTATTGTAGGACCATCCTGTTAAGACATTCAGTGTGAATCTAAAATGAAAGAACCCCACCTCAATTCTCTCTTGATGTAGCTATAAATCTGCTAAAGCTCAAAGTGGCTTATTAAAATTGAGGAAAACATTGTTTGGAGATGCACAGATATATCGGCCAATAATCGGTATCAATAATCAAATATCGTCCGAAAGTTTAAAAACATCCGATGATCAGGGCCGAAATGTCCTGTCAATCAACAGTGGACAGGAAAATGCAATGAATTGTGCTCTGTACTGTACATAGAAAATGTTAAGAAACATTAATAAAATCTTCAGAATCGCTATCGGCAAATTTCACTCTGAATAATCTGTATCAGTGCATCTCTTATTAATTACAAGAATAAAATCCTAATGTTTTGAGAATAAACCTACTGTTTTTAAGTCAAATTTAAAGCTGTAACTTTATAATATTAAAAGTAGCATGAAAGGTCAAAACCAACATAAACTGTTGTAAACTATTCCACCGCTTGCGAAACAAAAATATAGTTGGAAAACACTGGAAAATATGATGCAATATATATATAAATACATGTACATATATTGAAACCAAGTGCTTCTATATAAAAGTGCTTAATAAATAAATAAACTTAAACGCAATCAATATATTATTGACAGTTAATACATAGGAAAATATTTTCTTTGTGTAAAGGTAAGTCGCTTTGGATAGAAGCATCTGCTTAAAGCCTTAAACCCCCCATGACAAGAAACTTGCGATCGTTTTCACTTCTGTATTCTGACACATTTCTGAGTGAAAAGGAATTTCAAAGGAGAAAATATGTGGGCGTGGCTTGCGTTTTTCACTGCAAATTGATTGGTTGTGTGGAAACATCTGACAGTTGAAGGGGAGGAGTTAACGGATGCTCCGGCCAAGCCGTCTAGTTTATGTCATTTGAGGGCGGAAGTACATTTCAGATTTTTGAGGGTCCAGGAATTTTAAAAAGAAAATGACACACATTGATAAACTACTGTATTTACTATAAACGCTGCAATATTTCATGAAAAAATAAGAATTGTCATTTTTTATTTCACTGGGACTTTAATGTAGAAATATTTTATATATTTTCGAGTTAAAAAATGATTCCTTTAAAAATCTGGATTTATATGTGTTTAGGTATAATGACAATCCAATCAGATTAACATATTATGCGATGATTAGAGAATATGGGATTTGAGGACAGAGACATACGTTCTGAAAGGTTCTTTCACTGTCTCATTGCAATAGAGAATTATACAGGTAAAGCACAAATGATATAAACATGAAAAAAAACATGTTAAAAAAGCTTTAGTGATCAAACACCCTGCTAACTGTGTCGAACAGTGAAACAGCTCATGAAGAGTCGGATGTGTAACTTAAAGCGACAGTGTGTCATTTATTTGATGTTTAAATACTTTCTTCTATCCGAGCCTATAATGCACGAAGACAACTAAGCAAAGTTTGAAAGTTGTAAACACTGTGATTCTGTGGATCTTTCGAAACATTTCACTGCTTGTTTTTGCATCCTGACCCGTCTAACACAGCAACACTAACAGTCCTAAAAATAAAGGTGCCACATGAAGAACTAAGAAGAACCATTTTTGCCTAAACGGTTCCATAAAGAAACTTTGAGCTAATGGGTCTTTGGGGAACCAAACAATCATATTAGATGTTTAAAAGTTACATTTTAGCAATCATGTCTGTTTCTTTCAAATATTTTTCTATTTCTAAATTACTATTTACATTACTATTTCCCACAGATGGCAGTAACAGGGTTGAATGTGGGCTAAAGGTCAGGGAGACTGAGAAGAGACAAAAGCACTGAGACGAAAGGAAAAAGAAAAGTGTGTAGCATGCAGTACGTGAGTTCACGTAGCTGACGGAGGACGGGGAAAGGTAGGACGCTCCGCGGACGCAGTGGTGGGCATCCAAGCTGCAGCAAAGAAAGAGATGAAGGCGAAACAGAGCGGAAATAAGGCCAATGCAATTGCAGCTGAGCCACGGTGGTCGATTTCCCGCCCTGTGGGAGAGACGGGGTGTTAAAAGCGGCATGGCAATTGAGTCCCCGGCGGTTGTCAGGCTGGAAAAACCATGGCAGCCGATGCAACGGCAACAGATGGAGGGGAGAAAAGCAATCGGCAGCTCACAAGAGAAAGGCAGCAGTGCTTACAGTCATATGGAGGAAGGCAAATTGTCAGAAGTCTCAAAAGACCATGTTAAAAAATGAGAGCAAGATGGAGAGAAGTGAGGTCTATGACATGGGGAGCGGTAGAAATGGACTTCTAAAGCGCAAGTCATGAATATTTTCTTTCCTACTTTTTGTGTCAGTTTGTTTTTACCATTTTAAGTTAATGTCTTTTGTCCATTAAGTTAAGGGTTACAGTTGTGTCGAATACACTGTAAAAAAAATGCAGTAAGACTTTTGTGTTGACTCAACGAATATTATTTAATTCTTCATAGTAATGATACTTTGTTTAGCCAACTTAAATTTGTTTGTTTATGTAATATTGAGTGTCTTATTTTTCTAATAAAGATATTATTGTCACACCAATTACTGTTGTTCAGGCAATTCATATATTTATGTTGTGTGGATTGAAAGATGTTAAATTAGCAAAATGAAATATTCCAAGTACCCTTTAAGTACTGTTTAATATAAAAATAAACAAATGTATTTGCCTTTAATTCAATTGTAAATGTTGTCTGCTTCAGACAGACCCAAACTTTGATCAAATAACTCTTTTGACAGTCTGTGAGTGTTTCTATATAGGCATTGCCGTTGCGTCATGCACTTACACCTCAACATTGAACACGCAAATCTCAACCATGTTAACAATCAAAAACCATCAATTATTAAAAGAACTCCACGGATAACAAACAGTAACAACGATATTAAAGCATAAATTAAGCCAGCAAGAACGAAAACATTAATCTTTAGAAGAAAAACAAATAAGAAACACAGAATTGAACATGCTGCAATGCATCTTGGGAACTTTCAAACTCTTGCAATATGGCTTGTTCAAAATGCACTATTTTGTAAGTTGGGCAAACTTTCTGACGCATTTTTGCCAAAAACTTGAGAAACTAAGTCCAGTCAACTAAATATAATCTTTGTTAGAAACATGTTTAAGCGAAGTTTGTTCAGTATATGCAAAACAATCTCAAAATGCTATGTTCAAGTTACTTATTTATCTTTGTAGGGAGAACATTTTGCAAGTTGGATTTTTTACAGTGTACTTTAGACTAGAAATAAATCCTTCTTTTTGATTTGTTCTTTTCTTTGTTTTATTTTACATGTAAAAAATATATTCATATAAAGTCTGACCTCATACACAAAAGAGCAAACATCGCCAATTTAACACATTTCCTAATTTTATTCAAATTCTAGAACTGTAGAATAATATCAAAATGTATCTTCCTTTATAACCATAACCATTCTGTTTGCTTAAGAAAACTTCTTTTGTTAATTTCCACATTTAAATGACATTTTAATGATATTTTCAATGTACTCTCAGAGCCCACTGTATATGTATGTTTTATATTACACATTTTCCGCACTCACATAAACATCAACAAACGTCTGTTAGACGCTGAACAAAAAGCAGCTGGGGACATTAAACAATGTTGTGTAAACACCATTAGAGACGAGTCCATTAAACCCAGAGATTGCTGTCATTGGATTGTTAACAACTACAGCACTTACGAGGCGTTTCCTGAAAAACAATTGGTCGAACACAGCGCTAATACCAAGGTTTTGATCTAGCTGCCAGAAAATTACAGTTTGTTAAATAAAATAAACTCTTTAAAATGCCTTTTCGATCACAACAAATGTACATGGAACGCAACACAAAAATTAAACAGATAATATAAAAACAGCTCTAGTGACGAAGTTCATTTGGTTTTGATAAACGTAACATTACGCTGATAGAAAATAAAGTCCACATGTTTCAAAGCATTTATGCTAAGTAAATGACTCGATATGTTCGATTGCTTTGTGTTTTTGTCAATTTGAACAAAAGCATCTGCTACATTATTTACATACATTTGGAAATAATTTGGAAGTAATACTGACGATCAGATTGCGGTGCATGCAGGACACAAATGTTTTTCTAGGGGTCATGCCAAAAAACTGCATTAGTGGATCCATTGAGCGAAACCATCCCACAAACCTCGACCGTGTCATATCAAACTGGCCTATTAGAAACACAAGAACGGCATGTGAAAAGAGTCTCAAAGGATCTAAAGCTTTAATGCATGAGGCTGGATGAGACAATACTCTGTGATTGCAGAGCTGCTTTGCGTTCCACAGCTGGGCTTTTTTCCTATTGAAATGTACAGCGCCTCTAAACACATTGCTCACCATCTGTTACATCACGCACACATAAACACACACACACAGATGGGCTAACAATACGCCGTGTCATCATATTCTAGCAGGGTGTAATGACCTATAAGAGTTTTGACAGCAGATAGAGTTTGACCCGTGAGCAGACGTGACCTCGGGGCTCTGTAATCTCCTGTGTCATATCTACAGCTTTATTTGCACCTTCAGCAAAGTCAAACCGCTGAAGACTGAGGTGAAGATGACCTGTGATTTTACAGCGACTCTAAAAACATTGGTTTGTTTCCCATAAAGAACCACTTTAGAAAACCATTTGGTTGGAATGAAATGGATGTTATCACTCATTAGTGGAACGCAGGATCATTTTTCAAACGTTAGTTACGCAGAACAAAGTCATTGAGCAACATCTGTTTTATGTGGTTTCTAAGAACTGACACAATATTTTTAAGCATTTCTACTTGATAACGTTTTACACATTTTTGTCAAATCAACCACTAGAAATCCTTTTCAAATAAATTGAAGTGTAACCATTTTACATTGTGACATAATGAACATGTTTTTTCTATTCTCTCTTTTTTGTAGTTAAAATACCTAAACACCCTTAAAAAAGCAAAATCAAGTCAAATAGTTTGTTTCTTGCATGCAATCTATTAAATTAAATTAAAAGATACTTGTGCAGATGGGGTAAAAAATAAACAAAAATATCAGTATGATTATGTTAAGCAAGAGTAGTCTGCTTCTGAAGTTATCTTCTTTTACAATTTTTAGATTTCAGGCCGGAACACAAGACAAAGATTACCTGAATTTTATGGAGTTTTTTTAAATTTTTTAGGAAACTTATTTTTTTATTAGAAATGCACCGATATTTCACACTATCGGCTGATAGTTTAAAAACAGCCAATGATCAGGGTTAATATATCCTGTCAATCAAAAGAGGACAAAATGCAATGAATGTGTGCTCTGTATATAGAAAATGTTAAGGATGTCACCAGTTTAATGTTCAATATTAATAGTCATTAGATGAGTTCCAGGTGAAGTTTATCAAATCACAGAGTACAAATTCAGAATACTATATATTTACACATATAGATAAACATAAACTGAACTTTAGCCGAACTGTATGGCCTGTGGGAGTAAAGTTGCTTTTCAACAACAGTTCAGATATTGATATAAAAACAATTAACAGAACAACCAAGTGTCCTGAGAAACACAACTAAAAAACCTCAGATATTAACCAAATAAATAACTTTTTTTATTCATGTTCAGGTCATCTAACATTAACAGTGACATTTTTATTTGAACCTAATTCTCTGTCTTTGATTCTGGATTTTGATTATCAGACACATTTTTTAAATATACTTCTAAATGTAACCAAATGTAATAATTTTGCACCAGTGTGTTAAAGCCCCGAATGTCATTTACTGTAGTAACATCCCTCATTAAAGGTACAAACCATGCAAAGTGTACTAAGCAATTACACGATCAATGCTTTAGTTGTCAATGTGTGTGCGTGTGTGATCAGGAAAATAAAGGTTGTAACATCAGGTGGCCATCACACAGCACTCAGACCCTTATCTCCCGGTGTAGCATTCCAACACACTGCTATATTTACCACCCAATCTTAACTACAGTGCTGATCAATTTCCTCCAGTCTGGCCGGCTCTGTGAGCGAGCGCTGCTGGATGGATTGAAGCATGCTCTAATGCCCATGACAGCACGCTTCAAATTACACCGCAGAGAGAAAAAGAGATCTCTGATTATACAGCAAGTGTCCGGAAATACTTCCTCTAATTCTAATTCGGCTTCATGCCGGGCTCTTTGACTGGACCTCCCATGGTCATTCTTAAAAACGGTTCATGTTATATAAATAAACTTGAATTGAATTGAATTTATGTCCCTGATCTACACATGCATTTCCGACCTTTATCAATCGTTTTTTGCCTTTTAATAATTTCTTCTTTTTTGCCTGTCCCCATCTCTCGGGTGTTTGGACTTTTTCTTGCTGTATTAGCAAATATGTCCATTTCATTTAACCTACTTGAAATAAAATTGGCAAATAATTCATTCACATGATTTGTTTTATAAGAAGTCTTTGTTGTATCTCAGAGAACAGTATGTGTCAACCCTGTTACCATGATATATGGTACACTTTTTAAGGAACACTCTCTCATTGATACTATAAAGGTCAACCCTGTTATTTTTAAGGAACACTGAAAACACTGTCTCATAAGGGCATGATACTATAAAGGTCAACCCTGTTATCATCAGGTCACTTTTTAAGGAACACTGAAAACACGTGTTTTGTTGTTGTTTTAAAAGTCTCATAAGGGCATGATACTATAAAGTCAACCCTGTTATCATCAGGTTCACTTTTTAAGGAACACACGTTGTTTTAAAATGTTGTGTCTCATAAGGGCATGATACTATAAAGGTCAACCCTGTTATCATCAGGTACACTTTTTAAGGAACACTGAAAACACGTGCTTTGTTGTTGTTTTAAAATGTTGTGTCTCATAAGGGCATGATACTATAAAGGTCAACCCTGTTATCATCAGGTACACTTTTTAAGGAACACTGAAAACACAAATGTTGTGTTCATGAAGGTTATCATCAGGTACACTTTTTAAGGAACACTGAAAACACGTGTTTGTTGTTTTAAAATGTTGTGTCTCATAAGGGCATGATACTATAAAGGTCAACCCTGTTATCATCAGGTACACTTTTTAAGGAACACTGAAAACACATGTTTTGTTGTTGTTTTAAAATGTTGTGTCTCATAAGGGCATGATACTATAAAGGTCAACCCTGTTATCATCAGGTACACTTTTTAAGGAACACTGAAAACACGTTTTGTTGTTGTTTTAAAATGTTGTGTCTCATAAGGGCATGATACTATAAAGGTCAACCCTGTTATCATCAGGTACACTTTTTAAGGAACACTGAAAACACGTGCTTTGTTGTTGTTTTAAAATGTTGTGTCTCATAAGGGCATGATACTATAAAGGTCAACCCTGTTATCATCAGGTACACTTTTTAAGGAACACTGAAAAACAATGTTTGTTGTTGTTTTAAAATGTTGTGTCTCTAAGGGCATGATACTATAAAGGTCAACCCTGTTATCATCAGGTACACTTTTTAAGGAACACTGAAAACACGTGTTTTGTTGTTGTTTTAAAATGTTGTGTCTCATAAGGGCATGATCATATAAAGGTCAACCCTGTTATCATCAGGTACACTTTTTAAGGAACACTGAAAACACGTGTTTTGTTGTTGTTTTAAAATGTGTGTCTCATAAGGGCATGATACTATAAAGGTCAACCCTGTTATCATCAGGTACACTTTTTAAGGAACACTGAAAACACATGTTTTGTTGTTGTTTTAAAATGTTGTGTCTCATAAGGGCATGATACTATAAAGGTCAACCCTGTTATCATCAGGTACACTTTTTAAGGAACACTGAAACACATTTTGTTGTGTTTTAAAATGTTGTGTCTCATAAGGGCATGATCATATAAAGGTCAACCCTGTTATCATCAGGTACACTTTTTAAGGAACACTGAAAACACGTGTTTTGTTGTTGTTTTAAAATGTTGTGTCTCATAAGGGCATGATACTATAAAGGTCAACCCTGTTATCATCAGGTACACTTTTTAAGGAACACTGAAAACACATGTTTGTTGTTGTTTTAAAATGTTGTGTCTCATAAGGGCATGATACTATAAAGGTCAACCCTGTTATCATCAGGTACACTTTTTAAGGAACACTGAAAACACGTGCTTTGTTGTTGTTTTAAAATGTTGTGTCTCATAAGGGCATGATACTATAAAGGTCAACCCTGTTATCATCAGGTACACTTTTTAAGGAACACTGAAAACACATGTTTTGTTGTTGTTTTAAAATGTTGTGTCTCATAAGGGCATGATACTATAAAGGTCAACCCTGTTATCATCAGGTACACTTTTTAAGGAACACTGAAAACACGTGTTTTGTTGTTGTTTTAAAATGTTGTGTCTCATAAGGGCATGATCATATAAAGGTCAACCCTGTTATCATCAGGTACACTTTTAAGGAACACTGAAAACACGTGCTTTGTTGTTGTTTTAAAATGTTTTGTCTCATAAGGGCATGATATATAAAGGTCAACCCTGTTATCATCAGGTACACTTTTTAAGGAACACTGAAACACATGTTTTGTTGTTGTTTAAAATGTTGTGTCTCATAAGGGCATGATACTATAAAGGTCAACCCTGTTATCAGGTACACTTTTTAAGGAACACTGAAAACACTGTTGTTTTAAAATGTTGTGTCTCATAAGGGCATGATACTATAAAGGTCAACCCTGTTATCATCAGGTACACTTTTTAAGGAACACTGAAAACACGTGTTTTGTTGTTGTTTTAAAATGTTGTGTCTCATAAGGGCATGATACTATAAAGGTCAACCCTGTTATCATCAGGTACACTTTTTAAGGAACACTGAAAACACATGTTTTGTTGTTGTTTTAAAATGTTTCTCATAAGGGCATGTAAAGGGTACACTTTTAAGGAACACTGAAAACACTTGTTTTAAAATGTGTGTCTCATAAGGGCATGATATATAAAGGTCAACCTGTTATCATCAGGTACACTTTTTTAAAATAAATGATACAATGTACACACACTCATGTTGTGTCTCATAAGGGCATGATACTATAAAGGTCAACCCTGTTATCATCAGGTACACTTTTTTGAAAACACATGTTTGTTGTTGTTTTAAAATGTTGTGAGGGCATGATACTATAAAGGTCAACCCTGTCAGGTACACTTTTTAAGGAACACTGAAAACACTGAGGGGGCCTGTAAAGGTCAACCCTGTTACCATAGTTTTTTATAGTAATACATTAAAATGTAAAAGTGTATATTTTTAAAACTATCAGCAATACTTTATCTTTCTAGAAAACACATTGTTAGATTCACAACCATTAAAAAAAACATTAGCAACTCAATTGTACAAGTGTCAACCCTATTCGTTTCTAGAAATCTTAATCAGAATCAGAAAGAGCTTTATTGCCAAGTGTAGTGGAGTAGGCGGGGCGAGACCGTGGTTCGAGACCGGTGAGTAATTGTGAATAAGCGCCAGCTGTGCGCACACCGGGCTCGAATCACGTAGGAGATTGGGAGCATATAAAAGGAACGAGCGACCGGACCGTCGATGAGAGAGGACCGGGCCCGAACTTATGTTAAGTTGTTTTATATGTTTATGTATTGTGTTATTCGCCGGCAGTCGTCCGTGAGGGGCTGCCGGCTGTTTATTTACGTTGTTTATTTTGTGATTAAATGTTTAAACGTTTGCCGGTTCCCGCCTCCTTCCTTCCTTTTATATGCTCCCAATCTCCTACGTGATTCGAGCCCGGTGTGCGCACAGCTGGCGCTTATTCACAATTACTCACCAGTCTCGAACCACGGTCTCGCCCCGCCTACTCCACTACACCAAGTATGTTTGCACATACAAGGAATTTGTTTTGGTGTCAGGAGCATCCAGTACACAGAAACAGCAAAAACAGTACACAGAGACTATAACACAATTGAATACAGTACACAAATGATTTAAATAAGGGCCTATGGGTATCAAAAATTAAGAAATACAATACACTAAACATAAGATAAATCGTATCCAAACTCACGCTACAATTGATCATTTATTATTTAAACACAAAACTTTAATAATTAACCTATGACTCTTTAAATGGCACCTAATTCACGGAATGACTCAACTGCATTGTTTTTGTTCCAGGCCCTGTGTGAGAGAAACCTTCAAACAATCAAGTCAGAAAAGAACATGCCAATCCATCACATTTGTGGTTGAGGCTGGAAAAGGGCACAGTGAAGCTCATACGGTTACTTGTGGGCACTGTGTAGTTCATGTGGCTAAGATTAAGGTTAGGGTTTTCTAGATAACAAGAAAACACAGACAGGGCCAAACTATCACTTACAACATCTCAGTTACAATGAAGTGATGGTAGGAGAGTTTGGGTCACCACTATAGAAGCGCTGGCCCTTCAGAGACTCTCTTTCAGAAGAAAGCCTACTGCCATGCCATGTAATGAAAGTCTGAGATCTGTTTCACACATGTCAATCTTTATCTCGTTTTGTTCTTGATTATTCGGAACGACCAGTACAGTGTGTGTGTCAGTGAACAGAAAGTACATCAGTATCGAATATTTCTCTCTTCGTATTCTAGTTGCCAAAAATGAAAATAATTCAAATCCATTGAACACAACTTGAATATGAACTCAAATAGTGCACATGTCAAATGTCGTTCGCTGGTTCCCCTAAATCCCTCAAAAAGTGTTAACCCTCTTTCAACGCATTGCTCTGTCTGAGCTAAAACAGGAGCTGGCTGGCAAGTCAAAATGGGACAGAGAATAAAAAATCTGATTCTTTGCGGTAAACAAAACAAGAGGAACTGAAAAGAAAAGCGTTCTGTAGACAGCACTTTTAATAACAAAGAATTACAGCTGTCAAAATTAACACATTAACACATACTTTGAATTAGAAACACAGCTAAAAACACTCTGTTTAAAAGGCATTATTGTGACTTATTTAGTTTGTATTTATTCAGTATGCTAGGTGGCACCTACAATAAATCAAGCTTTGAATACGCAACAAGTATAAATATCACAAGCAGAGTGCATGTGCAGACGTGAAAAATAAGAGCATCAGAGCTCCACAGCACCCGATTAGGAGCAAAAACACATCCACTAAATTTGTTCGCATGTGGGATTACGTCAAATCGGTTTAGTGTTTTTCTTGCGTTTTAAAGCTTCTACAGGAATTTTTTTAATGAACAAAATCAATAAAAGATCCGTGTTCAAAACTTATAATATTTAGAGATACACCGATATATCGGCAATAATCGGTATCGGTCGATAAAAGCTATTCTCCACACTAGATAGTTTAAAAACAGCCGATGACCAGGACCGATATATCCTGTCAATCAAAAGAGGACAGAAAATGCAATGAAGGTGTGCTCTGTATAGTAATAATGTTGAAAAACATCACCAGTTTGATGTTTAATGTTAATAGTCATTATATTAATCAATAACATTCAGAACATTAAGAAATATTAATTTAACCTTTAGAATTTAGTTATGGCGAGTTAATATAGCCACTAAACTATTGGTATCGGGAGACCGCAGATATCACTCTGAATAATCGGCAATGGTATCGGTGGAGAAATGGATATCTCTAATAATATTGTTTATAAGTTAGGTTAGAGCTGTTGAGTATGATTTGTTGGGATATGTTCATTTGACGTCATTTGGCCCACATAAAGATATGGACATAAAGTAACATGCAATTTTTTGTTTCAAGCAGAGATGGCATCGTAGACACAAAATTAATAGAAATACTTTTTTTAGAAATATATAGTTTTGATGAAATATCCATGCTGTATTTTTGGATGAATATTGCTTTTCCGAGCGTTGAGACATTTTGAGATGGAAACGCTACAAATTGTTGTTTTGTGAAGAGATAGTATCGGGGTCTTCACTTTGAGTCCCACGAAACACATGGACGGATACAAATCTGTCAAATATATCCTGAGCACTTCTGAATATCCGAAAAAAACTTGAGGTTTTGAGGTAGGAGGAATAGAGTCGACTGAGATATGTGACTTCTGCTGCTCTTCATTCAAAATCGAACATTGCACCAAACTAGGAAGACGACATACATAAGAACAAACCTGCAGGTGTTTCAATGTCAACCAAGAAGTCTCCTCGAAATCAGATTAGGGAGGATAAACAATGCTATGCAATGCTAGCGTTTTCTGCAGGTGTGTGATTATAAACCCGAAAGGATCATTTATCACTTTTTACACGTAAAAGATTTGCTTAACAAGATTTTAGCATAATGCACGTTTGGAATTTGTGTCTACAAACTTGTGACTTACTGTTGTAATTTATTTGCTTCAAAATAAGAATTGTTCATTAATTGTGTATATCTTCATGGGAACTGTGATGTTTGTGTCACGTCACACATCTGTATCATGAAATGCAGATGTTTAGATTTAAACAATGAGGTCTTGATAGAAAACAACACATACACACAAACAATAGAAAGCCCCAGGGCCAGGTCTGGGGGGACAGGGGGGCCAGGGATTACTGCCCCTTCTCTTGGGCCCCTCCAAAATGATCTAGCTGTCTATTAAAATAATAAAAAATAAATACTTGTATGTATTAAATAGCAATCTGTCAATTTAATCACGGAAAAATGTAAAAATTTTATGGGACTGCAAACCCCCAGGACTGTTAAAGAAACAATGCATTTAACGAATTATAAGGTTAATTGTAATGAAATATTTAAATGGACTGATAGTCCTACAATGAACAGACTGTTCTCAATATACAAAACAGCTTTTGCTTTACCATACCTGCCGTGTACAAGCTGTGCTATAGAGTTATTTTCCCAGCATCCCTAGCGACAGCAGGCTTTAATAATGGGTTTGAGGTAGTAATGCATTTAAGAATGTCAGATGAAAGGATATTTGCAGAGGAATAAACTCAGAATAAGAAGCGATCGATTAGCATGTCATGGTAAATAACAGCTGTGATGATGTAATGAATGCAGCACTCTATCTGAGATCGCGAAGAGGGAATTCTGGGAGAAGGGCCATTGACGTTCCATTAAATCAAGTTACGCTTAAATAAATGCCAGGACTCCAAAACGTCGTGGGAATGAGTGAGAGATATAAACGAAAATTACCGCCTGCACTAAATGCTTACCAAGCTGGAAGTGGGTACGTTATATATTACATTATAAAGCAGAGGTTTATGGGAAATTATAAATTATTTAGACACGGTTATTAATTTATGTTATCCTAAAGGAGACCAAACGCTGATCAAATTGCTCTGAGGAGCTTTGCTGTGCACGGAAGGATGAGAAAATCCCAGGGTCCTTTCCAGCCACACATTTCTCTTCCAGTTTGAGACAGACCTGTTGACGGAGGACAGAATTAGAAGAGCTCATGAATTTTAGATTTCTGCTCAGTGTTGTGAGATGTTTATTTCTAGTTAACTGTTATGACCCACGTCCTACCGGATGTTCAGATGGCCGTGCTGGGTATTAAAGAAATACTTCGACATGTTCAAATGTGCACTACATGACAACCCTCATTAAAAATGTTCCAAACATACTAAACCTCCACAAAATAATAATCATGAAATGATAACAATAATGAGAATAGATTCAAATGAACAAGAAACACAGAGCAAAGAAAAGTGAAAAAGAACCTGACCGTCACCGTGACCGCATCATAATAATATATCATCCATCATATACATAAAGTATATACAGTGATAAAGCCCTGGAGACTTGAACGTTTCTTGTTTGATTCATGTGATGTCTGGTTGTGTGAAAATTTGTGCATGTGTGTAGCGCTGGTGTTGTTTTTTGGACTGGTAAATGGATGTGAATTGACGGAGCTGAGCAGAGTAAAGTTTTATTAATGATGATGTCACTTTCCATTAACTGTGTGGAGGAAATGATTGAAATGAAACCTGTTCATTTACTGCTGCCGTGTGTCCCAGTTACTTACTGGTGATATTATTTAAGCCATTTCTTATTTTCAATTATTGAACATTATTAAAAAACTTTTTCTCTCCCCTAAGGGTGAGATGACTGTCAAAACATCTCAATTTCCCTGAATTTAGATTATAAAATAATCTCAGGCTAACCCCATTATGTTGCGTAATGCTTACGTTTCCCCTATTTTTAATATGATTTTTGCATCTTGTCCTCATCAGCGAGTGGTTTAGGGGAGTGATCGGTAGGTTCTATCCTGCTTGATCTTATTTTGGTGTAATATTACCCACTGTTAATAACTTCTGATGTTTGACGGATGATAGAACAAAGAATACTGGTACCAACCAGTGCTGGACTGGGAAGAAAAATCGGCCCTGGCATTTTTTGGCCCACATCGGCCCTCCACCATTTCTGTGGAAGAGGGGGGTTTGCGTGGTTACCTCTGTCGACGTGGTGTGGCATGCATACGTGTCTTTTGCATTCGCGTTGCGTGCATTCGCATTTATAATACGTCCGTCTGAGCTGCCAAAGCGTCCTTTCCGGCCCCAAAAGATAGTGGCCCACCGGGTACGCCCAGTACGCCAGATGACCACCGCCCCTGGTACCAACTCAATTGACTATATTCAAAATATCTACTAATGCAGCTGATTTATTAAAATATTAAATGATCAAATTTGCTAAATACTAATAAAAAGCCCCAAATGAACATTCACGGACAGGACTGTCACGGTATCAAATTTTCACTTCGCGGTTATCGCGCCCGGCGGCATTATCACGGTATCCGTGTTTTCCTCAAATAATGGTATCAGTCAACTCATATTTCATTAAATTTTTTGGCCAAAAATTACACGTTAAATGCAAGTGTAAGGATTAGAAAGAGATTTTGTAACCACTGTGGCTCTTAAGGCAAAACTTCAATCAGGCGTTGAATTATTTAGAATTAACACGATATCGATAATCATGTGTTTTATTATTATATCACGGTTATTGTCAATACCTGTATATTGTGGAACCCCATTCACACAGATGATTTACTATTCCTGCGTACACTGAAAGCTTCTGACACCAAGATCAATTTCTTGTGTGTCTAATAATAATAATAAAACTTGTAAATTGGAGTAAATAAAGTGACATTAAACACGACATCTGAGCAAATATAGAAACACACATATGGCAGGAAAAACAATAAAAACACTGCAGCTGCATTATCACACATGGGCGTCTTTAATGCCAAACACTTCTGTGTAATGTGGTATAAAACAGCACAGGTGTGCTAGACTCGTGTCAGAAACTCTCATGTATGCAGTTTGTGTTAGAACGGAAGGCTCGGGCGGATAGTCAATGAAATGACGGTGTGCACATGGATATCTGTGAGAGAGCAAATCGTGTTTAAAGGACACATGAAGGTCATCATTTACTCATCCTCAAGTTGTTTCACACCTCTGTAAAAAAAGAAAGATATTTGGAAGAATATTTGTAACCAAACAAATCTGGGGCACTATAGATTTCCATAGTAGGGAAAAAATACTATGATAGTCAATGGTGCCCCAGAACTTGTTCAACAGAACAAAGATATTTTCAGTCTTGGAACAACTTGAGGGTGAGTAAATGATGACAGAATTTTCATTTTTGGGTGAACTGTCCCATCAAGAGTGCCGAGACTGATATCCAATGAGATGTATTGACTTTTTGAGCCCCTCGCACACACCGGTCACATGGAAAACCACTTTAAAAATAGCTTGAGATTGTAAAATTTGGATGGTTTGTAACCTATTTGTGTGCATTAAATAGTTTCAAAGAAGAATGTCTGTGTAGAAATGACTGTCCTCCATACGGCTGTGGCCCTCAGCAGCAGACGGAGTCTCATTAGGCAGTATGGAGGACAGGTTCTCCTGTTAGCAGACAAACTGCAGTTAAACTAGCTCCGTCTCAGCTGGTGGGCCCTTCACTGACATTTCACAACACTCCACACTATCTTTCTTTCACTGGCCGCATCACTTTCTTCAGTTTCCTTCATATTTCTCCCGCTTTCCTTCAGTCTCCCACAGTGCAGTCTCTACGTGGACAAAGATCTCCTGCTAGAAACACAATCCATCCTTCAGAGTACAGCTCTCTAAGCCGCTACACCGTGTTATATTGTTATCCAACAACTTCTCACTTGCAGGGAGTCCAATATTGCCGCTCACGCAGCAGCTCTGGACGTTTCTATCATTATTTTATGGGCAGAGACTTGGATCTAAAGTGATCTGCAGTACATTCAGGGTCTCATTGTATGTTTCCCACATTGGGAATCGAACCCACGATCTTGGCATTGCTAGTTTCAATACTGTTGCCAGCCATTTTGTCAAATACGGAATTGTGTTGTATTCAGCAAAGCCGTAATGGGTTGTGTAGGGCTGCACAATTCATCGTATTTTAACCGCGATTCCGATTGCTGCCTCCCACGATTCCTTAAGCATAATCGTGGCCGAGCCTATAGATCAGTGGTGCTCAAATGGGGGTACGAGGGGTACTGCAGGGGGTACGTGAAAGAAACTGACATTTAGGATTAAATAATGAAAATCAATCAATTATGATAATAGTATTTTCATATGAAATTAGGACTACACAAAGATGCATAAAAAATTAATTAATACATTTAGATATTATAACTGTTTGACTCGCATTTCACTGAATTTTAAGGTAAAATGTTGTTGTCTGGTCAAGGGGTACTTGGCTTGAAAAAATCATAAAAAGGGGTACTTAAGCCAAAAAAGTTTGAGAACCACTGTTATAGATGATAGAGCAAAATATAGTATAGTGTTGCAGAAGTTCAACTGTGGCGGATTATAACACGTACTAATACAGAATATGTGGTACCCTAAATAAAACAAGTTCTAAACTGACAGAATAATCGCAATTATTAATCGTGATTTAAGTTTTGAGCAAAATAATCGGATTTGGTAATAAATGGATTATTGTTTTGGTGTGTGTCTCAAAACTTTTCATGTTTGCCCACCTAATTACAACACGGGGGACAAGTTAAATTATTTTTCATGTATTAATAGCGCATTATATAAACAGTGAGAAGGTTCATGTTATGTGTCAGGTGTGTTAAGTATTTGCATTTGCAACCGTTAGTTAGTTTTTCTTTACTACACACGCTTGGTTTCTTTATCTGGTATTGTTGGATGTCAGACCACTTAACGTTAACTGGTATGGAAGGTAAATCCTGACAGTTCGTCCATCTATTGAGTGAGTGTGTACATGTCGGCCAATCTCGTTCCTTCCGTTAAAGTTCACAATTTCAACAACAGTCACAGTCCCAGGCAGTTACTGACCTTACACATTCAAATTAAGTCGGATTTTCTCCAGTCATTGTCAAAAAAACAAGCTGTCAAAACATGCTCGCTAGCGTTAGTAAAGCGGCCAGGGGAATCTTTTGCCTCCACCTATGCTCCGCCCACAAAAACGCATCACAATGTTTACCAACAAAAAACAGGCCTATAACAATAGCAAATAAAAAGTAATCAATGTCTCGAGAGAAAGCAGACAAGCTAAAAGAATCTCAGAATGTCTAGTATCAGAGCTCACACGCATCTACTCGCTGTCGCACGTGTTTTTATCGTCAAGGTCAAGTCCACCTGTTAAGGTCAGCATGAAACGTAAGTAGCAATTGTCATCTGTTCCGTATCGCGACGTTTTTCAGAGTAAAACGGTTTCTGAAATGAGAAAAAATGTAAAAGTGAGAGTTGTCAATTTTAATTTCGCGGTGACTTTAAACTTAACCGGATCTCAAACATACTTCTGGATGATTTGTGGCGTGACTGACCGTCCCTTATTTTGCTACACAGAAAGTGGCAACCCTAAGCCCCTGTGTCCACAAAGGGGCTTTTACGCCACTGTAAACGGCAGGAGCTCGGCTGAAAATGCCCCAAGTTGAGCCTCTTTGGGCTCCAGGTCGAACGCCGGCGCTGAGCGTAAAAAAAAAACGCCAAATGCTCCATTGGAAACAATTGAAAAAACGCGCTGTACGCCGGCAGAAACACCTCGGTGGACACAGCCCCTTAGTGTCATAACATTTTTATAAAACTAATCTTCCAATATATTGATGATTTCTCTGGCTTGAAGGTGTTCATTTCTGATCTCAGCTCATTGAACACTGGAGGTAAATGAAGATCTGCTCTGCTGAAGTGTGCCGTTTTTGAAGTAAAAAAAATACACTGTGATACACAAAAGTTTAAAATAATTCTATAACAAATCTCTTTTTGATCATGATTCAATTTGAATCAAATTTGAATGGCCTTCACATCCGTGTATGGACAGCGAATTTCATCTTTAGCATCTATGTCCAGGAAAGGAATATTTTAAACTTTAGAAGTGAATACGATATGTTTTTCGCAGAAAACTCCTGTCTGACTCCTGTCAAGTTCGCTTGTTTTTAAAGCATTCAATAATGCACAGCAGCGATCTGTCTGAATGTCAAGCAGCTGTGTTTATTGAAGGGGGGGACTCATTTGAGGGGTATGACTTAGATTTGTGATCACTTCCCTTTCGTGTGATTTTGAAGCTTTAAAACAACACATCGCGTTAATCACACAACCTAATTAAAAACCAGCGGGCTGCTTGTTCTGTCTCTCTCTCGCCCTTTCTGTCTTTCTCTCTTTTTCTCCGGCGTGATGGATTTGTAGGAAGCACCCAGTCGTGAGCCGTTGTAATTTAGAGTCTATCAATACATCTTATCAGTGGGGTCTCCGCTTCCTTTTCTTTCTCCACAGTGTCTTTAATCTAACATTCTGGGTACAAGAAGGGCTTTGGGGAACTTTGGGGAACTTTGGGGGTCCCCTATGGGAACCAAGACCACATGGTGATGCTTCATGAGAGAAATGGTGCTGCTGATGGAGACGGTGATGTTATTGAACCCAATATTTTTTATTTTGCCTGATCTGAAATATCTAGGGTGTCGCGTACGGCGGTGGGCGCGAGCGCAGACTGAACTCAGACATCATAGCTCACTGGATAATGAAAGACAATCAATGTGAAGTCTCCATCCAGACTCATCTATGAATAAAGAGGCTGCTCCTTTTCATTTCTGCAAGCGCTCGCTGTGTGTAATTGTTTGTGTGAGTGCCAGCGTGCGCGCGCGTGTGTGTGTGTGTCTGACCAGAATCAGTAAGGGATGTTATCGGGCTCCGCCTGTAATCATCTCTGGGCTCAGCAGGAGTGCGTGTGTGTGTGTGTGTGTGCTTGGTATTCTCTGTAAAACTCTAAGCTCCTGCTTTATTCAATTGAGGACCAATTATTGACTCTTCTGCTTCTTTGAAATCCTCCTCAATTCATTTGAAGTATGAGAGTCTGCCAGGCAGGACCTCTAACCTTATTTGCCTTCAGTCCAGAGAATGTGAGCGGCTGGAACAACAGAATTTTTCTTCTCTTCTCAAAACATGCTGTACTCAATCCCCTCCAACTCCACTCCAGGTTTTATATTTCACACCATTGGTTTACAGATGAAAAATTCGGTGTAAACGTTACTTTACTGAACCCACTTTTAAATTTCCTTTTTATAGTAGAGATTACCAAATGAACTTATGATTGTGATGAAGATAAGATATGATATGATTGTATACACCCTTCTTTGTACATTCCACAAATACACAAGTTCCTCTCCACACTTGCACTTGTGTTCACCCTCTTCATCAACAAACAAATATGTCGCTGTTTTTAACAAAGTCGTTCAAATAATACTTCAAAAATTCATTCTGACCGCTAATATTTTAACCGATTTGGAAGCACAGACGCTCTGACTCTCTCCAGCACAAATACTCCCAAATAAACTTCACATAAATGACCAATTCATGCCTGGTAAGGTTAGCTCAATTCTTTACTTTATAAAACTCATCAGTTTTTCATCAGATCCAGTCCTTTAAACACCGCATATTCGTCTTGTTTTCTAGTAAAGTATCTAAAAATGTTTTAAAGCAAGATACATTTACTCGACAAGGAAGGTGACCTGAGATTTGTTTTTTATGAAAGTTAAATAACAAAAGAAACCTGCCAAATGGGGTAAATAGAAAAAAGTTCAAACTCAATTCGAGTTTATTTTTAAGTACCTAACTTAAGTTTATTTTTCTTACCGCACCTTAGTAAGAAATTAAGCTTTGTTAAATTAAGTACAATTTTTCATGTGATGTGTTTAAAATATGTGTAGCACACTCTCAAAGGGCTTGTTTTCGGTGTTGTATGGGCATTGCATGAAACATTCAGAATCTGTCCAAATACCTATGTTATAACAAGGTAATAACTATGTAACAACGATATAACAGCCATTTAATAGAAATATTAGTTGAGGAAAATGCAAAATACAATGTTTTCCTTGTAAGTTATTCATGAAAAAACTGTGGAGCACACGCTATATAAAATGATCAATTTTCCTGGCTCTTCAATGCAATGTAGGTATACTTAAACAAAAACGAAAGCTTCTCAAAGTTCATCTGACATATAAAGTAGGATATTATTGTTTATAGAACTGAATGCACCTGTGGCACACATTCTTTAATAAGAACGTAGCCAATTGCTTTTTTTACACATCATATTCAGGAGAACGAAATACTCAAAATAGTTCAGCTCCAGCTAGAACTCCATGTACACCCACAGCTGATGTTTCACTGGTCACAAACAGATGAAGATTGGCTTTGTTTGCTGCTAGGAGACCTCCAGAGTCCTTTACAACAGTCATTTTTTTCCTGAGCAAGACAAACTCAACACCGCTTCCATTTATAGCCATATTCCCATGATAGCTACCCAAACACCACAGTCTGGAGTGCACAGCAAGCAACAGTCTAAATCACTCTGACATCAAAAACACACCGCCGTTGTGCTTGCTTCTACTCTGTGGCGTTTCCTTAAGTTAACCTTGAAACAACCTAATATGAATGGATGCAAAATACGAAACAAGCAAAGCGTAATCGCACCTCAAAGCACATTGCACAACTATAGGTAAAATCCGAAACAATCAGATCATCCTTTTTTAAAAACAAGACAGCTGGACTTACTTTGTGTATTCCTCATTGTCACGGTCGCACCTTGCATCCTTATGTTTCTCCCAGTCTTTTCCGTGCTTGCAGGTAGTCGATAAAACGATATCATCCCTGTTATGTATATGATACAAAGCATTTCTGGTTTCAGAACCGATACCGGTCAGATACCTCTTCCCTTTGAAGACCAGCAAGTATTTCCGTAAGGGAGGGACATTATTAAGCGTCAGAAAACCTTTATTTCCTCCATTCTGAGGATGGTCTTTGGAGAACAGTGGGAGGGACACGTCAAAGTGCGGCCTGAAGTTGTCCGTGTCCGCGCTGGCCTTGGCCAACATGGCATGGCCGATATCAAAGCCCAGCTCCTCCGTGTAATCGGGCCACGTTCCGGAGTACAGGTTGAAAATGAGATGGTTCCTCCCCTCGTACCACAGAGCGAGGCTTTGAATCCTGGCTCGGACGTTCTGGACGTACTGAGAGGACAGCTGGTCCCTGTCCAAAGTGTCTATGCTCAGCACAAACAGGCAGGCCTCATTAGGGTCTGTCGTGTAGAAGCGCGACTCCTCGATGGCCGCCAGAATCTTCTGGTAGCTTTCCGAGGGTGCTTCGCTTTTCTGCGGGGGGTAGACGTAGATTTTAAAGCCCCGCTCGCAGCGCTGGAAGTCAAAGCAGGTCTCCATGCGACAGCGTCGGCTCTTGTAGATGTTCTTCTGGATTTCTCGCCTCTCACGTGGGGACGTGTGCTGATGAAGGAGCAGGGGCCCGTCCTCCTCCTGCTCGGCCTCGCCAAGGTACGTCTGCCGGGGAGGCGCCACCGATTCCGGCCAGTGAGGTGTCCGGGGCTGGATACCAGGAACATGGGAGACTCTGTAAAGCTCGGCACTCTCCTGGTTCTGGAACTCACCCATCTGGATGCCCCAAAGGTAGGCTAGTAGCAGGGTACAGGCCCCCACGGATACCAGCAGGTATCGCTTCTTTGCCTGCATGTGGACGGCGAGAAGCGGGACAGGAGAAGAAGGAAGCGAGGAGGGTTGACAGTAAACCCACGGGACCAGCTCACAGGATCAGCTCTCATACCAGTACTGGCATTCTGAATCTACACAGACACATAAAGAGGTGCAGGGGTATATTAGCTCTACATAGGCTAAAACTAGATTTATTGCCAATGGCAAATCCAGCCTGAGGTCACTGTTAAAAATCTGATTAAAAACGGGAAATACACACAAGGTTTTAGGGTATAAAAAATTATTAACAAAAGAACACCGGCATAAAAGTAAATCATATCAAAAATTGTGTTTTATGACACTTCTACAAAGCCTTTAAACTAGTGCTTAAAGGAAATATATTTAGTCTTGTTATAACTTGTGATAATGTACTGACAATATATAAATAAGAATATTCATAGATTTTGTTTTGTTTGTTTGTTAACCTAAATTGTTCACATACACGAGAGACAGAGATGCATTACCTCGGTCACCTGTTGACGCGTCAGTCATCCGGAGCTTCAGTGATTCTCAACTGTTATCATATAAATCAAGTCAGCTGAGCGCATTTTTAGCTTTAGTGTAGAAGTATTTGTGCGCCATTCTTTGCATTTCAAACGCAAAGACTTTGATGCCGTATGCCAATGTTATTGATACTAAAGCTGTAAGTAAAAGTAGCAGAAACACATGTCTTGTCCATCTCCATTACCCTGATATACCAGCGTGAGGATTATTGTATATATCTAACTGTGATATAAATAACTTTCGGCAGAGACATTACTTTTTAAAAATCCACTCCAATCACATTCGGCTATAACTGCACGTGTTGTCCGGGTGCATCGTTGAATCAAAGTCCACCGATATTGCGCATCTCCACGTATTTCCACCGTTGAACAGCAGTGCGTTATTTACTCATTCCTGTAAAACCAAAAGCCTGTTTATTGCATTGAAACCGTTCGGCATGTTCTCTCCTTGTGAGTCTGCAAGTGTAAGATTAAAATCCGTTTCGACATCATCTGCGCTCAACTTGCGTTTGCAACTCTCCAAGACCAACGACGTGAAACTTCTCCTCGCGCCCCTCATGGTCTCATTCAACAATTCCAAAATAAACACAGATAATCCACCTGGACCACGGATTCATAAATCAAATCTTCTCCGCCAAACTGGTTTGATGTGAAGTTTGTCGATCACTGTCGGATCCACCTAGCCGATGCGCGCAACGTTTTAATACCCATCCCAGACAAGTGCAAGCACCAAACCCTAAACACCCCAGTTTCTCCTGCACGACATGACAACCCTCACTTTTAATTCGCCTACATATCAAAAACGCGAGTTATCTCATTCCTGCGTTTCCCCCACCGTGAAAGGCACTTGGCATGAAAGTTAACGGTGTTGCCAACTGAACGTCATGCAGCTCGCGTCACATCTTCACAGAAATGACCCTGCGAAAACACCCACTCCCTCTATCGCACGCGTCTATAAATAACACACGTCCGCGTCTTCGCCCTCAGCATCCACAGGCGCGCAGAATGATGGAGAGATGCAGAACAGAGTTAGGGAATCCGCTCGGCATCTCTGCGCGCCTCTGTTATTGGCGAAGGATGCGCTCACAGGGTGCGCTCCGGAGGAGAGAGATGGTCAACGGGACCGCCGATCATCACAGAAGAGACTGTTCAAAGTAGTACAAATAGAAGAAATATAGTACAGACGCGCAGACACGAGGAGAGCGTGGCACGGTTACGCGCAGGGCACTACACCGAGACGTTCGACATGATGCAAAACGAAACGATGTTCGCATCACTGTTTACAGTACACACGCTATATTCCATCATTCAATTCAGTATGGTGTTCATTGTACACACTTATATACTAAACTACTGTAAAGGATGTGACCTCATGAAAATTACATTAATCTCATTCATGACACCTAATGGAAAGATCTTTAAATCATTACATAAATAATGGGTTTACAAAAGTGCGTCCATATTTTGTAATAAAACAGCGTTAGCTATTCATCTCAATTTTTCGAATGACAAACTATTGAGTCCACTGGAGTTTCTTCCCTGCCGTTGGTTTTGCGCACACAACAGCGCAATTGTCACACAAACAGCTAAATAAAACCTTTGCTGCATGTTATATGGTGTGAAATTAACACACAAAAGACTAAATCGATGTGTGTGTGGTGCATGTGAATAAAAGTTCATAGAAATTGAGTGGTTTGAATATAAGGATCATTTGACAAGTGTGATGCGCGTTCGCGCATGGGGTAATGCAAGGCAGATGTTGCCACCTAGTGGTGGGTTTTTCTATGATAAGATAGATACTAAATGACATTGCATTGTCAATTTTGACCATAATTCTAAATAAATGCAGTTGGCAGTCGTGCCACATATAAAAGACTCATGGGATACATGTGCAGTGTGTTGAGTTTGTTGAGTCGGGGGCCAACCCAAACACCACAAGTGCATAGGGATTGGTTTTGATAACAGGCACTTTAAAATGTACGTTTTGGTCAAATATACAGTAAATAACTGGTTTTATCAACTAATGGAATATGTAATGCACATTTGACTTTAAGTCTTTGCTTTGTTTAAGAAAAAAAAACTGGATTCAACTGGTGTCAAACATTATAGTTTGGCGTGGAAAGCCCTTCACCCCCTGATGTGATTTATAGAAGAGAAGCAGGCCTGTTCTGTATTGAATATTTCAGCAAGGCTTTGACCTGTCAGTGGATCACACGAATGTCCTTGGGCTGTTGCAGCTGCCTAAATTAAAATGTGCTTGTGCGTACCAGGGCAGACAGTCATCCTTCTGAACGAGAAAGCAAATAAACAGCCACCATGGCTCTTACCATCATTTCCCCACAATCTTTGTGATCTCAATTTACCATCAAATGGATTACTCTTATAGAAACACGGTATTGTTAAGTTGTAATTGTGATTTTTGTGTGTAAAATGTGTGCGTTTCTGTGTGGATGTCTGTAATTGAGAGCTATCATTGTAACCTGAATAAGCAGTTTAAAATGGTGTGTGTGTGTTGGAGTGTAAATCTCATTTCTCCTCATTTCTCTCTCTCATTGGTTCATTACGCACAATGTGACTGGCTTTGGCTGGTGGCATCAGACGTGGCCTGTGCCAGCTAAACTAACAATCACAGTGGAATCTTGGTTCTCATAGCCCCACAATGTTACTGATTTATATAATATTCTTTAAAATGAATATGAATATATATATACACCACCGTGGACACATTTTACACCATAAGGCCATTTTTTTATTGACCATTTATAGGAATGTGAGGAGGTAAAATTACAATTTTTGTTTCATTCTGTGAACTGTTAACTATATTTCACCCAAATTTCAAATGATATGATTAATTTATTTGCAGAAAATGAAGAAACAGGTGAAAATAACAGAAAAGATGTTCTGCATTCTTTCAGACCTTAAATGCTGCAAGGAAACTAAGTTCATATTCACTTTTAAGCAATACAACAGTAATATTTGTACATGTATTTAGTTTTTAAAAAATTATGTGAAAATCTCGTTTTTTTGTTTCATTTGTCTTGTCATTTTGTCAGTATTTCACATTGCTGTTGGATTACTTTTATCAATCCTGAGACACTGGACTGGACTACATCTAGACCAAAAAACCCAAGTAATTTTACAGAATTTTGTTTTTTTTACAGACTTTTTATTTTAATACGGTAAAAAAGACTGCAAAAAAAAAAAAAAAAAAAAAAGGAAATACTATTTTATTTTTATGGTATATTTCTGACGCCCCAGCTACCGAAAAATTTCCGGGATTTTTACAGGATTTTTTACAGTCTGTTTTTGGAATACGGAAGCCAAAACGGTCAAATTACAGAAAATTTTACTTAAATCTAATTTTACAGGAAAACTATTTCTGGGGTCCAAGCTGTCAGAAAATGTCTGGTTTTATGGGATTGTTTTACATTGTAGAAATGCTAATCAAGCTTTCTTCCTCTTCCCCCTTGCCTTTATAAATATTTCTTTCAAATTCGGCTGAAGCAAACCGTCTTGGAATTACCAGCCAATGTAAATAAAACTGTCGAAAGCATTTTGGAAAGCTGTATGAATGACATTAAGCTGTATGTCACATATACGAAAATACAATTAATACATTTTTAATATATATTCTCACTTACAATGTCTCCAAAAATCTTCAAACAAATGGATTTTAGATGGACTTCAGCTCCTGTGAATATGTAGCAGAGGGTTGTGAACCATTGATTTAAAGCCACCTGAAAGCCACGGCGTAGACCAAAACTCATTCATCACCTCGTGTTCCTGAGCATTTCGTGCCTTATACTGAAGCTGTTATAACTCACATTCAACTGCAACACTTTGTTTTATATTGTTTTCCATAAACCTGCAAACACATGCACACGCACATATTCACAAACACTCAGAAATTCAATAAACCTGAGGCAACAATGCCACAAAACAGACAATAATAAATGTTTGCTCTGTTTTAGGTGAGGAATGTTAAACAGGTTTTAGTTTTTGTTCTTTCATTAAACTTGTATTTGATGTTTTGTGTCTCATCATAATCTATCAACAATACATCATGCAATACAGTGGGGTCCAAAACTCCCTGACTACTCGTGAAAATGTTTCTCATTTTAAAAAAGAAGATATTTTGAAGAATGTTGGTAACCGAACAACTGCGGTACCCATCGACTTGCATTGGTTTTATGTTCATACAATAGAAATGAAGGGGTACATCACATCAAAATATTTTTATGTTTTAAGGCAAAATGACCTTACAAAACTGGAATACTAGACAAAAATACTAAAGTTACTAAGTTTCATTTGTTAAAATACTTTTGACCAGTCACTTGGCGAGTTTTGCAAGGACTGTAATGGCTGTTGACATACAATCCAGCATGGTCTACAAGGTCTTTTACAATTTTTAGATAATGTGAATGACTGCAATTGTACAAATATTTACATTTTTGTAGCTTATTTTGAAATAAAAAACTACAAATTACAGAAAAATACTACAAATGTTAAATTAAAACATGAAAGCATAATTAATGTGTAATATTTTATGCGGAAATGTATGTTTTTTTACAGGATTTTTTTTAGTGTAGTTATTATGGAACATATTCATTGACTGACATACATTACACATGGATTTTGTTTTGTTGGACACCAAATTTTGTAGGGCTCTGTGCTTTAAGGTATAATTGTTTGACTGATGAGGGCCACAATCGGCTTCATGTTGGACTATCATAAAAATGTCAAAATGATGTAGCATAACAATATTGTAGCATTTATGGATATACCTCAAGTATGTTCGAGTAGTTTTTTAGTTTGGACAAATATTTTATTAAGCAGCATACACAGTGTCAAGCTGGTATACATAGAAAGATGTTCCCCAAAAAAGTTGACCTGTTCTAAAGGTGAAAATGAGATATAACAAAACCTTATAAATCAGTAATAAATACAGGAAGAGAATGAGAAGTCACTGGAAGCGGGCGAGAAGGTTCCTCTGAGGGCCTGACTGAGATCCAGTCTGTTGCTGCTGTTGGGACTGATGCCGCAGCTGCTGGGAATACGGATCTTCCAGAGACTTCACCGATACGGTGGTTTTAGGTCCCGTCTTCCATTCCACGCCACTGGTGTCTACGACTGACGCCTCAACAGACACGACGTGGGTGCCCAGGACGGAGAAGTTGAGAAGGAACTGTGTGCTGAAGTAATCGTTATGAGGCTCTACCTTCTGCTCGATCTCATTCGTCTTGGAATCAAGAGGAATCTAAAATCACGCATGAGAAAACATTACTACTGTTAGGATAGGAAAAGACAGGCAACTCATGTATGGGTTTTAAATATTTAATGTTCGGACAAGATCCAAAGGAGAAAAACATATTTCGGTCTCTCGGTTGACTTACCTTAAAGTCGGGTCCGGGTTTGGTCTGTAAGGTAGAACTCACTTTAAGACACACAGCCTGAATCTTCCGGAACAGTCCCGGAGACGTGCCGTGCTGGACCACTCCTTCCACCTTCAAAGTCAACTGCTGGTTGTTCTGCACTGGGATGGGCTCGTTGGCTGTTCGCGGGGATGGAGAGAGAGCAAGCTACGACAGCAAAAATATTTCAGATGTGTAAATAGCAATAGAAATTTTGCAAGAGTCATGCAGAGGACACAAAAGATCTGAATGCATGAAGAATAATGAGATGACTTACTTTAATACTGGTGGACTGGAGCTTTTGGAAGAAATATCTCTGGAATGACAGCGGTACCTTCAAAATGGCTATGACAGCACCACAGATGCATCCAGTGTGCTTGAGACACAACCAAACATGAAGCCAAATTCAAATGAATGTATTCGCACGTCCAAATTCAGCAGTGTTTGCACGTCTGTAAGGTTGGCCATGACTTTCAACATTACCTGGTAAGAGACGGGAGGGTGCTTCCTGCTCAAGTTTTCCACTTCCTCCAGGACACGATTGAACACAGCCAGCATCTTCAGCTCATACTCGCTCTCTGCTAGAACAGAGCCATGTGTGCCAAACTCCTGAAAACTGAATGAGAGAAATCGTATGAATGGAGCAACAAAAACACATTCGCTTCGTTCTAACTCTCCTAAAATTTCTGTCATTAGTCAAAGATAATCTTCGCTTTACTGTAGCTCATATCCAGGGCTGTAATCTATGTCGCACATGCTACGAATGTGCTAAGAATACATTCAATAGTGCGTGCGATACAGTTTGGCAGGTGCATTAAGGTCTTTTTGCTCCATTAACTTCCATTCATACGCATGCGAATGCATCAGACCGGTAACTCAAGCTTCTGCTGCAAAGTTCATGTTGGTGTGTGAGGTTACTGTTTTCTTTACGTTTTTATTTAGTTTTTGCAATTAAAATTGTCTTCCGGCTGCATCGAGTCCATTGATCTAGAGCCCTATGATCTGCACCATGTGGGAAAACATGGAAGTAATCACAAAAGCATAATTATGTCCTCTGCTTGTTCTGCGTGTCTATGAGCGAATAAGTTGCACACTTTAACATGTTAAAAGCGTGACACTCGCGGATTTGTCTATATTTTACTATACGAGAACACGTGAACTTCATCCACAGGTTGTTCTGAGTTTATTTTACGAGCATTTCACTGTTTGAGTGAAGCTACTGTCAAACACACTGAAACTCAAGCGTCTTTGCGACCACCCGACAAAATAAAAGTCTGCTTAACTATGATAAAATAATGAACTTAAACTTTAATAGTAAACTGTAGTAAACACTAAAGTATACTTTCATATTTACTATAGTAAGGTTCAAATATACTATAGTACACAAAACATTTACTGCAGATTAATGTAGTGAATACTATAGTATTTTTATGGACAAAATGTATTTACTACTCTATAGTAAAGCTCGAATTAGGGAAAAAATTTAATTATATGGCCCCAATTTATCCATTTGTATAACGTTAATGTCCTTTTTCAGTGACCTGTCTATTTATGTGATGACCTGCACTTGTATTTTTAAAAGATGATAACAGACCTATACTTGTGCTACAATGTTTGGAATGTGCTACAAAACTTTTAATCCTCTGTAGCATCGATGCTATGTGTAAAAAAGTTATGCCCTGCATCTAAGTCCTAGTTTGTATTCCTATCGGCCACGTGACATGCGATGTGTTCCATCACAGGCCGTTTTACAGGTTTGGAACAAGCAAAATAAAAACTAGATTTGCTTTTTTCACAAAAAAAACCCCTGCAAAACGTGCAAATCAGTTTCAGGTGAGATGTTTTTTTAACATTAATAATAGCATTATATTATATTTTAACTAGCAAAAACATAAGAAGTAACGTTTATGAATGAGAGTGGAAGTGTTCTCTTATCTTACCTGGCAGTGTGTGGATCGAGTATTAAAGCCTCAATGACGTATGACACAAGCAGGCAGCTTTGCTGTTGTCTGACAAAAGTCTTAAAGAAAGTACAGCAGGAGGTATTACAGCGTTTGCCAAAAAACTAACTGGTACTACATAGTGTGAAAATGATCGTAAAAGATGAAAATACTTCAAAGATCTCAAACTGAGGGAGCTACACAATGCAGATTGGCGAGTCCACATCTTCACACTGATTGACTAAAACATTTCCATCGTGGTCTTATTTTCATGATCGAACATTTTCAATAGTTTAACAACAAGAGCAGACATGTGAAACGCAAGCCTGCTGTTGTTCTTGCACACAGAATTAAAGGATACAGTTCAACGTTACGGAGGGTGGCGTGGTCCGCGTCAAATGAAGACTGATACAGGTCAGCATAGCGAGCCGCCAGACCTCTAAACTCATCCATGGATAATTTCATCTGAGCAAAAGTAAATCATACACTCAACACAGCACATTTTCTGAAAAATAACTGTTTACAGAAACGTTGAAGCACTTTTACTAAGAACTGACAACAAAGCATGCCAAAAGAGACCGATGTACTGATGTGCATGTCTGAGCACCTGCGCTGAAATGCGCCCGCAGCGCTGCAGTTCGCTGCCTGATGACAGGGCGATGGTGGTGGCGATGGCAGGAGGCGGGCTGGTCTTCAGACTGTTACAGGTGCAGATGAGTTGAGACAGAGCCTGAAGCGTGTCTATACGCAGCTTCACAAACTCACACTGAAAGGTCAGAGGACTGAGCGGAGTGCTGGCTGCCTGAAGTCAGTCACAAGAAAAATGATTTATTTGACATAGAAATGGACAAATGCATAAAATAAATGCGTAAAAAAAATTAAAAGCAGCAATATTCAGTCAATACTTGGGTAGCTGACAAATATACCTTTGTGTCATATGGTGTGTCACAGCAAAAGAATTGAAAAAAAAACTGTTATTAATATATGACTTTGTATTATTAATATTTATTCAGCCTATTATTTAAAATAGCATGAGAGAGACTTATCTTCATTGCTAGTTTTTTTCTTAACTTGTTGTCACACCATAGGGCACATTTACATATTTATTTGCCAGAATATAGTAACGACTAAAAAATGTATTTATAGCGCTAATATCACCATATTCATGTGAACATGAGGTGTCACAGCCTTTTCTTCACTTACGATTTGAATGAATGTTTTTAATAAAATTCTCATTCGTATTCTAAACGTGCAGATATAGAGCTTTTCCCCCCCAAAAAATTTAACTTTACAAACTGTACTATATATTGCAAAAAATCTAAACAAATAAACATGACATGGTGGACTTATGTAGATGTGCACTCTAACTTCAAAACACACGAAGCACGTGAGACCCCACCCCTTGTTTTCAATAATATTTTTTTATATTAAGCAGGTTTAACCAATTAAGATATTAGTGACGCTATTAAAGGAAACTCAAGCACAAAATGAAAATACTGATATCATGTGCTCGCCCTCCAATTGTTCCAAACCTGTGTAAATAAATGTCTTTGTTCTGTTGAACACAATAAAAGATATTTAAAAGAATGCTAACTGACTTTTCTGGAGAATCAAGATCAAGAAAATTAGATATTTTGAAGAATGTAGGGTGTTAAATTTAATTGTGTCCCCCATGGTAGTCAAAAATGTCCGTTGCTAACATTCTTCCAAATATCTTTCTCTGTGTTCAAGCAAACAACGAAATGTAAACAGGTTTGGACCAACTAGAAAGGGAGTAATTCATAACAGAGTTTCATTTTGGGGTGCAGTTTCCCTTTAACTGCAGTTTTGGAGCTAGGTGGATGGTGAGTTACAGTCATCATTACTGTGATGCGTTTCACTTATTCTAGCAAGAGGAGCACAGCTGTCAAATTCTGACCGTGAGAGACGCGATTCCCTTCTGGTGCGATTTCAGAGCCTCAGAGATGGCCGTCATGGCCGCGCTGTAATCTCCATCCGACAGGCCGCTGAGACAATGCTCCGCCTGAGAGAACTCCATCAGACTGTTCAACCAGAAGTAAAAGTGCTCGGAGGCCACACGGGTGCGAAGGCTCTGGTACAACTCCCTGGAGAAATCATGACAGCCCTGTAGACGTACACCAGATTGGAAAGCGGTGGAAATAAGTGACCATCCCAGCTCAGGCAATTCCATCCCAACCAAGAGACGGACTACTTGTCACATTAATGCTAAACAGTATTTACAATACTTAGTATTTAATGCTAAACTCATATTAACTGTAATGCAATAAAACTTTTTTCTTCAATCAGTTTAGATGAACCACTGAAAGACAGGACGTGTTTTTACAAAGCTGCACATTTCTCAAAGCCAGGAGTCTATGACATCGCAATAGAGGTCCATTCATTCCCGTCACGGAAATCTTACCATGCGGGACGCCTGTCTGGCGATGCGGTACACGGTCCAACCATTGGCCACATTCTCCAACTGCTGTCTAATGACGGTCTTAACCTCCGCTGAGAGCGATGCCTGACTGGCCACAAACAAAACTGTTGCCAAAGAAACCTGGAGGAAAAAAATGACCAGATGACGGACGAATAACTTAAAAGCACATTTTTGTTGTATAGTCATTGTTCTTCATCCAATAATGTGTGAGAATTGCGTACCAGAAGCTCCTGCTTTTTCTCCGAGGTCCTGTGACTGGCCATGCTGAAGAGGTCCAGCAGATTTCCCAGCATTCCCTCTGCCAACACCGGCTGCTGTGTTGCTATGGCAGCCAGGGCCTGACACATGAGCACCCGCGCGGAGTCGCACGCGCAGTGCAGCTGACCCAACAGCAGCTCCACCGAGCTCTTACTCAGATGTGGACAGCTCTTCAGCATCTTTACCAGAGACGTGAGGGCCGTCTGATGTAGAAAGATTTTACAGTTGAATGTGCATGCAAACACTACCCAAAAGTGTCTCCATGTGCCGATGCACATAGAAAAAGGAGCTTGCGGTGCGCTCTATTTGAGCGCAGTTGTTGCGCATCTACATTTAAAGAGTACATAACTAGGGATCTTTAAGGTCCTACTTTGGTTTATGGAGTGTCCAACAACAAGTTTATGTACATAGAAGGTGTAAAAACACTATTATTTCGTAATAATAGGCATTATTATTATTTACTTCTTGACTGACTCTCAAATGATTCGTTCCACGATTCATCCGTCTAATCCCCTCCTTTCCGCTAGCCTAGTCTGATGTGATTGGTCAGATGGTCCGTCTGCTGTGATTGGTCTACCGTGAATGAGGCTCACGAGCTACAGTGTTTGGGGGAGAACAGTGAAGTTTTTGCGGGCAGTCCTGGAGACTATATGTAGTGACATAAATCCGCGGCGGTTGGCCAATCGGACTGGGAAAGACTTGTTTGAGTGATTCAGAGTCGACTCCCTTTTTTCCAAGCCTTCATTCACCTTCGGATTTACAACTTGGCAGATTGTTACCTTTCAATCACGGCAACATTGTACAGGGCATAAAATGTAATTTTCATGTTCTCATGTTATGTAGTCTTTAAAATAACGCACAAATGATGCGAAATGTGAACGGCCCCTTAGTCGGTATTGTTTAAAAAGCCTCTTAGGTTGAGACCTCAAGAAGCTGCTTGATAAAATGACAATAGAATTCTGCAAATTCAAGACAGACTACACTGAAGATGACAAAATAAAAGTTTATTCATTTTGGATTTTCTTTTTTTACACAACGCAATTACCATTGTTTCATTTGTGTAATATAATAAAAGCTTTTACTCGGCACATGGTATAAGCTGGATAATCCACAGCAAGCCGTGCGTTACAGGATTTTAATTCGCTTCGCATGGTTCCAGGCCTCCACGTCGTGCATTAAAACCCTTTAATGCACGGCTACCTGTGGATAATCCCTTACTTATTTCATAGTCGATGCATTTACCATTATTCTAAAATGTGTGGAAATATTTAGGTAAATAAGCAAGTTAAATATGAAGTGCAAACGGGTGCCTTTGATATTGATTTATAAACCAACTTTTGCAAAGTCAAAACAAAAATGCAAAGTCTCTTTAAGCCATGTTAACCGAACCTTATTTTACTCCCCAAATCGGATTGTGAAGTCTGTGAAGTCAAGGGAAGCACATGGGTGTCATTTGCAACTCACCTTTAATGTGTCCTGTGCGTTCTGACTGTCATCTTGACTACAGAGCAAAATGAGAGACTCCACCCCCATGACTGTCTCTTGCTCCAGCTGAATGACCTCTAAAGCAAGTCGGTTAAAAACACAAGATATTTACTGTTCTAAAATTCTCTCTGACCTATTCTGTGAAGATCGCAATACACTGAATGTTTGATCAGGAGGCCACCAACCTTTCTCCGGACAGGAAACAGCGATACTGGTCAACACTATGATTCCATATGCCGCCACTGCCAGGTTACTATGGTAACAGCACTCCTGGGCGAGCTTTACCAGGTCAGTTTGGCGGGGCGCCGGGGACGACTCACCTAGAGATGTCAGACAGACTGGATTCAACTTAATCAAATCATTTGCATTTCTCATATAGACCGTTTCATCAGACGTGCGCGCCCGGACTGCAGTTAACTTCCGGTCTGTGTTTGGATAGTGTCTGATACTATATCTATTTATAGTTTATTTTATGTTCATTTATATTATTATTTTATCTTATAATAATTCTATTAAATAAACTATTTGTTGAATTTTGTTGTATGCTTATTTTATTAAACAATGTTATTGAACATCTAGCGGTGGAGCTTGGTATCACAGTCTAAATGAAAAATATTGGAGAGACAAGTTAAGCCAAGTAACGGTTCTTCTCGGTTTCTTTTGCTTGTTTTCAGAAATAATCTCCAGGCACTCTATTGTTTGTGAATGTGTACCGGAAGTAAAGGGCAGTCCCCGAACACGTGATTGCGCAATAACGTTTGTTTATGTTGTCACTTTGAAACCGTCTACAGATTCTACCTGTATTAGGGTTGAAGTATTGTTTTATAGCAATGGTGCCAGACAGCGTGGAGAGAACAGACAGCATGCCCAGTTTCAGACTGTTGTACGGTGTGTTGAGAGCACACTCACACAGCACCTGCAAACACACACAACAACACATAAAAGCACAAAACCAATAAATCCGAAATGTATATTTGTAAAAGATAAAGTACAAGTGCTATTGTGAATATAGTCACAGAGAAAAGCCATGGCTGGGCACAGAATGACGTTTAAGGAGTAGTTCACTTTAAGATTCAAATTTCATGAACATTCACTCACCTACATGTCCTACAAGCCGTCCGTCTCTTTATTTCTTCTATCGAAAACAAACTGAGGCTTTCCATGGTTCATCTCCATATAATGGATTTAAACGGGAGGCTGTTGGTTACGGTCCAAATTTCCGTTTCATCATAGCTTCAAAAGGTTCTGTGCGACAACAGCCGATGAATAAGCCGTTGTCTAGCGAAATGGTTGGTCGTCTTCCAGAAAAAGAAAATGTATATACTTTTGAAACAAACGAAAGGCCTTCATGTAGCGTCCACGACTTCAAATACTCTGTAATCACGTTGGAAAGGTCACGCGTGTTCACGAGTGGAGAAAAAAAGGGCGGTCAAAATTTTTTGGATGTTGAATGACATTTTTTTGTGCAAAATTATTGTTTAAAATAGTCAGTTTGTGTGCATATCAGGGATGTTGAAATCTTTTGAAATCTATGTGAGCGTGGCATTCCAACGTGATTGCATGATGCGAAAGTCGTGGACGCACATCCTGGAGGACCTCCGAGGCAGAGTAGGCCAAATGTTTAAAAGTATATAATTTTTTCGTTTTCTTGGAAAAGAACCAATCATTTAGCTACACAGCACCCTTATTCATCGGCTGGTGTTGTGTAGAGCCTTTTGAAGCTGCGATGAAACTTAAATTTGGACCGTAACCAACAGCCCCCCATATAAGTCCATTATATGGAGAAGAGCCCTGCAATGCTTTGCTCATAAGCCTCAGTTTGGCTTCGACAGAAGAATAAACACACGGACGACTTATATGAGGTAAGCGAGTTAATTATCATGAAATCTTTATTTTTAAGTGAACTACTCCTTTTTAAATAAAATACGCCAGCACGCGGATAATGTCAAATCTCATTCCAGGGCCATACAAATATTGCCCCTCAAAGGGATAGTTTACCCAAAAACAAAAATTCTGTCATCATTTATTTGCCCTATTGACATGACAAACTTCTATGACTTAATTTCTTTGACTTTATAGCACAAAAAAGAAGATATTTTGAAGTATGTTGGTAACTAAAACCCGTTGGTCCCATTCACTTCTATTGTATATACACAAAATCAATGCAAGTCAATGGGGACCAACGGGTTTCTGTTACCAACATTCTTCAAAATATCTTTTGTGTTCTGCAGATGAAATAAAGTCGTAAAGGATTAGGTCAATATTCTGGTCAAAAGGAGGCATGCCCGGTTCTAGCAAAGTGGTCTATGTGCAGCGCTTAGAACCTGCCGTGAGTGATTCTGACCTGCATGTTCTTTCTGGTCCACAAGTGAGGAGCTTTTTTGGCTAAGAGTTTGAGGTCCTGAATGGCGAGTCTCTTAACTGCTCTTCTGGGATCTTCCTTCAAGTACTGCAGAAGCAGATGAATCTACAAATGAAAAAAAACATTGAGAAATGAGGAGTGAAGCGGACACAGCATGGCATTACATTAGCACGGATGATGTGAATCTGGTTCAAATTTTAAGTAAGTTGAACCCCTGCCATCCGTCCTTTTGTTGCACACGCATGGAAGTATCAAGTAACAAATCATAGTCGTTGTGATGTAACAAAAGCCTATTGGCTTTTTAAAAAGAAAGGGGGTCAGGCCTTCAATATGTCCCACCCAAGCTTTAAAGGGATAGTTCACCAAAATGTTTTAATTCTGTCATCATTTACTCACCTTCGAGTTCTGATGAACACAGAGAAAGATATTTGGAAGAATGCTTATAACCAAACAGATATTGAAACAACAGAAGACATTTTGAAGAATGTAGGAGAGAAAACAGTTCTGAGGCGCTCTTGACTACCATTGTTATTTTTCTTACTCCGGAAGTCAATGGGGGGCAAAATCTGTATGGTAATAAGCATTCTTCCAAATATCTTTCTCTATGTTCATCTGAACAAAGAAACTTATACAGATTTGGAACAACTCGAATGTGAACAAATGATGACAGAATTTTCATTTTTGGGTGAAGTATCCCTTCAAGTCCGACCTCCAGCCCGCACAGAAACAATAGCGTCTACAAGAAACTACGAAGGACAAAACCTCATGAACATTTGGTCTGACCTGCTCGGGGATATCGACGAGTGAGGATGTGGCCAGCTGTGTGAAGGTGTGTAGAGTGACGATGAGCATGGCTGTGGACGGGTAAGAGGACACCAGCTCCTGTAGTAACTCTCTACTGCAGGAGGCCAGACCGGCATCATGATGCATGTGCTGAAGCATCGGAATCAGCTTGAGCTTCAGCTCCACTGGAGTGTCCAGACCTTCATTCAAACACACACAGAGCAGATCAGGCACGGATCACGTCATTAATGCAAAAACATTCTCTGAATGATGTCACATACCTTGAATCATCTCGCTAATCTTGTTGCAAATTCCTGCGGCGAAATCTCTGTAAAGAGTGAAAGAGGCACAAACCATGTAGCCGTTGAACCAAATTAAAGGGATAGTTTAATACCCCAAAATAAAAATTCTGTCGTCATTGACCCACCCTCAGTTTGTTCCAAAACTATATACATTTCTTTGTTCTGCTAAACACAAAGGAAGATATTTGTAAGAATGTCAGTAACCAAACAGATCTCATCTAACATTTAATGCCAAAGCGGGGAAAATAAATACTATGGTAGTCAATGTGGGATGAGAACAGTTTGCTTACTGACATTCTTCCAAATATCTTCCTTTGTGTTTAACAGAACAAAGAAATGTATATAGGTTTGGAACAAACTGAGGGAGAGTCCATGTTGACGGCATTTTCATTTTTGGCTGAACTGTCCTTGTAATATATATAGGGCAAAACTTTCAAATGATGCGTTTTCTTTTTCCCTTTTTTTCAGAGCATTTATATGACACAGCACTCTTACTTTGAGTGGGACGAGAAACTAGCAGCTGCAAAAATCGCCGCCTCTACTTCCACATTGTCGTGGGAGTCCAGACTTTGTCGGATGCTGTGGTGGGCATTTTTCCTCTCGGGGATAATGGAGGCGAGGCTTCCCAACATTCTGTCAATATGAACAAAACACATATATTCATAATGTGTACAACCGTGTTGTTATCCTATTATAAGGTTTGTTTTGAAAGGATGATCTTTGGAATAACCGGTTTGAAATACAGTGTAAATACAGATCATTCTGGGAAATAAAGAGAAGTGAAGACGGTCAACCTGAGGGTTATTGCTCTGGCCACAGGATCATTGCTATGGATGACCGAAAACACTCTTTTGACAAACTCATCTACGTTCAGAATCTTCTCCAAATGTTTCTCGCTCAGCTGCGTGACCTTCAGCACACAGAGCCGCAGAAAGTTGTTCCTGATGGGATGGAGTAAGGTATTGTGCACAATATCAGCCATCTATGCACAATATTAATAGGTGTATATAATGCAAATATATGTGTATTATATATAGTAGTCCTGACACTTACCCAAGTCTAAAAATGTCAGCTAGTTTCAGGAAGGCAGAGTTGATGAGAATGGGAAAGGGATACTTTTGAAAGAGTTTGGGAAAGAGGACCACGGCTTCACATTGTTCCCCCAGCTTGCAAGACCGCAAACCTTTTGTTGAGGTCAAGATAACAATGAATAACGATTTGTGTGTAATGGCAGCAGTCATTACTACGACTACAATAGATCTAAATACCATATTATACAGACTATACAGAATCAAACAATTGCAGCATTTAATAACAGGTGATGCATAATGCATGCATTAAACGATCAGATAAACGTAAACAAACACACGTGCACCTTTATCCAGCTCCATTAGCGCTGAATTAGCATCAAGCTCCTGTTCGCCGTAAGCGGCCTCAGACAGGAACGAGCGCGCTGCCGAGAGCGACATTATTTTTATTACAATGCGGGCTGTAGATGATCTGAATTATGCGACAAACTGATGATGAATCCAATATGTATTTGTTAAATTGGACAGAATAAGTGCAGGAGCTTTAAAGCTAGTAGCCCGGCTGCAGTGAGGGTCACGTGACACGCGACAATCGGATATGACGTCGCGCTGAAATAAACTGCTAGTAGAAAACTTTGTGGTTTATTTTCCCTGATCATGTGTGTATTTTATTTTGCAATAAAAAGAAAAGGTAACAACAATAAAAACAACGACAACCAATAAATAATATTCATTACCAATGTTTCTAATTTATAAATATCACTTTGTTTCAAATAATTAAGTTATTGAATTAGTTATTGAAATAAGTGTGTTTATGTATTTTGTTTATTCATTTTCCCGATTCAGTTTTGTTGTTTGATGTTATGCTTGTGTATTTGGATGTGTGTACAGACAACTTTAATGCCATGAAGGTCTTTCTGATTCCTAGTTATGATCTACATATTTAATTCAAACACATTTTCTAAAATATGTGTTTTGGAAGACTTGGGAAAAATGCAAAAAACGAATAGTTTATTTGTTATTTTGTTATTGTTACTTAATCAAAACAACCCAACTGCAGTTTGATTGATATTACTTGGAATGCACATTAAAAAACATATGTTTTAAAAAATGTTTAAAAACGGAGTTATCTTTTTGAACAAATGAACTCTTTAGACTTAACGTTTATTTACGAAAAAAACCAGTCTGAATTTTGATTAGTTTGTGGGCTGCAGCGCGCCCCCAGTAGAAGTTAATGGTCACGACAAGCACTTGTTAGCCTACAAGCCAATCCAGGCTTCATGCGCAATACTTCCGGTGTTCTTGCGCATTGGCCAATCAGAACGCCGAACGCACACTGGCGCGGAATTCGTCTTCGCCCCTTATTCATTGTTCGCGGGAAAACCGATCACTTCCCATCTAACTTTAGTGCAGAGCAGACAGGAGCGATGACTCTTTTTCACCATGTTATTGATCGAGGGATTTCAAAACGAAGATGGAACGGTAAGTGCAGCTTTAGATCCGCTCATAGAGAACAGTTTAACGTGTGTGTGCCAGTTGTGCCTTGATCGTCACCGGGATCCCTCTCTAAGTTTGATCGTGGTTTGTTGTGCCCTTTCCCAACATGTCATCTTTTGTTATAATCAGATAATCGACGGGATTTTCCCCTCTCGTCTTTACTGGATGGATTTCAGTGCACTCGACACGATGAACATGTTTCATACGGATCCTCAGCTGCTGCAGTGCCGCCCTTTGGATGCACGTTTTCCTCCGGTACACGTTTAACACCACACAGTCCATATAAGTTCAGATCTAATTTCTTGAAAGACTTACATTTTGTGATGTTTTATTGTGATTTAGCCCCCGGGCATCAGAACAACGTTGCTGTTGCAAATGAAGAAGGATTTGTGACCATCTTCAATACTGGAGAATATAAGAGCTCCGTCCTGAAGGGTTGGTTCTCGTTTATCTATTTACAGGGAGAGTTCACCCAAAAATAAGACAAATTCTGTCATGAATTACTCGCTCTCTAGTTGTTCCAAACCGGTATACATTTCTTTGGTTCAGTACAGAGAAAGATATTTGGAAGAATGTTTGTAACCCAATAGTTCTTGGACCCCATTGACCACCATAGTAGGAAAAATGAAAATGGTGGTCAAAAATGCTATAGTTTGCTGTCCTACATTCTTCTAAATATCTTCTTTTGTGTTGAACAGAACAAAACATTAGTATTTTTTCCTACTGTGATAGCCAATGGGGTTCAATAACTGTTTGGTTATAAGCAATAAGCATTCTTCCAGATATCTCTCTGTTCATCAGACCAAAGAAATGTAGACAGATTTGGAACAACTAGAATGCGAGTAAATGACCAATTTTTTATTTTTTGCTGAACTATCCATTTAAATACTACATATCACATTAAACAACAAAATACTACATGTGTACATGTATAGATACTTTATTACGTATTTAACAATTGAAATCAGTTCACGTTTATTAATCTGATATATTTGAAACGTTTTTTTTGTAGAGTGGCAGGCCCATGATAATGCAGTGTTTGATATCTCCTGGGTTCCTGGCGCGAACCGTTTGGTGAGTTTTACATTATTCTTTTGAGACCAATGTGTTGTTCACCTCGCATATAAATCATTTTTTCCCCAAAACTTTGACATGCATTTTAGAGTGACATTTTAGTTAGATGTGTTTGTTCAAAGTGTAGCTGGCATTCAGTATGCAGATTGTAAATGGCTTGTCATAGATCTGCTCTGACGCTTCCAATGAAATGATCTGAAAGGTTTTTTAGTAGTAATTGTGTCCTGTATACATATATATTAATCTCCAGGTAACAGCCTCCGGTGACCAGACCGCACGTCTGTGGGATGTGATCACTGGCGACCTGCTGGGAACGTTTAAAGGACACCAGTGCAGTCTGAAATCGGTGGCTTTCTCAAAGCAAGACACAGGTGACCTTACACTTATTATGCTGTAAAATGGTACACAAATCCTTCTTGCATGAGTCTGGGTGACCTACAACATTTGACAAAATGTGCAAATCTGCCATTGAATCATATTCTATCCAATAATACAATGTGCTTGATAATTGCTTCAATTTATAGTGTGACGAATAAACCAGAAGTTACCATGACTAAATGACTGTTAAAAAAAAATGTTGAGACCATTATCTGAGTTAAACCTGCAATGTATAACTGTATATTACACGTATACATTCCGTATAAATACAGTTTACCTCGCTGGGATCACCCGTGGAAATGGCATGCATTTTAATTTGTGGGGGGTTTGGTTATGTGTGTGTCTACGCTCTCTACATCATGCACACGCTTGTTATAAATGCAGTGCACTGATCTATATAAGTGAAAGTGAAAGTGACCTATATTTGTCAGTTATGGTTACCCATACCCGAAATGTGACCTCTGCATTTAACCCATCCAGTGAGTAGTGAACACACGCACAGCAAGTGGTGAACACGCGTACATCCGGAGCAGTGGGCAGCTATCACTGCAGCGCCCGGGGAGCAAGTAGGGGTAGGTGCCTTGCTCAAGGGCACCTCAATCATTACCTGCCGGCCCTGAGGATCGAACCAGCAACCTTCTGGTCACGAGTCCGACTCTCTAACCATTAGGCCACGATTGCCTGGATTGCTCGTGACGTCATTACACTGAGGCAACCGCGCCACTATGTTGGTATGCCCAAACGTTCCATTAAATTGATAGGGAGTTATTCCATATTTATGGTAAAACGGTAACTTACCAGTCTCCGATTTTATATCTAAAGTCTCACAGTACATTCTTCCAACACAAATCTCTTAGGCATGTAAATGGTTAGTTATTTAAAGTCAGGAATTTTCTCGTCTGGTTGGATATATATTTTTTTTTAATATTTTACTTATAACACACCAAAGACACAGAAAACACATATTCGCGCCTTATTACCTCTTTAAGTGGGGAAGGTTTTGTAACGCATACAGAAAATCCAGAGTCTAGAAGTTGAGACGTCTGAATGATATGCTTAACAGTATCTATATACAGAGACTAAAATAGGCCTTTACGCGATTTAATGGCTATAAACTATACAAATGGCCCATCTCACTGTCTAATATAAATGCGTTGAAGTCTCTACTGAATGCATACATTTAAATGAACTAAAACCGCAACATGCAGCGTTTGCAGAACCTTTATTTAAAGCAGATTAATGCAGACAAAGACTGTATGAATGTAAATGCGCCATCTAGTGGCTGTGTATGGAAGTCTTTTGAGGCCACACTATTCTTTTTGTTTATTGTTTAATGAGTTATTGCTGGTTACAATAAAATTAAAAGTAGGCCTAATATAAACTACTCATTGGGTGCCATTTGTTAATGCAATCTTATTTAATATCAGCATAAGATATTTGCACAAAGCATCAACTTATTTGATTAAATATTGTTTAGTCGACTGTTAAACTAATAAACATTTGAACTGATATTAGTTTGTACAACGGTTACATTTGTCATTGCCTAATGCTTTGTTTTACATCCTATTTAAAAAAAAAAATGGCAGTATTCTGGTGTTTCAAACATTTGTTTTCATTCATCTCAAAATAACATTGTATTTTCCTCTGTCGATGCCCGAATCAGCTGTATTCAGCACTGGAGGCAGAGATGGGAACATTATGGTCTGGGATACAAGATGCAGTAAGAAAGGTGCTTTTGCGTTCTGATTCGTTCACTGGTTAATTGACAGTCAAAGTGATCTACAAAGTTTACAAGATGTTTTGCGCCCATCACAGATGGCTTCTACAGGCAAGTGAAACAGATCAGCGGTGCCCATATGAAACCTGAAAGACACACGCCCCAAACAAAGAAGAGACGTGGAATGGCGCCCCCCGTGGTATGATGTGCCATTTAAAAATTGTTTACACGTCATGTAGTAAAACAATAATATGAAGTGTTATTTGACGATATATTTTCATCTCTTAGGACTCCCAGCAGGGTGTGACAGTGGTTCTGTTCTGCGACGATAACAGGCTCATCTCTTCAGGAGCTGTTGATGGGTTAGTGTGTATTGGAGTGTTGTACAGACCTGACTGGTGTAAAGAGGCCTCAAGCTGTTCTACTTGAGTATAGGGGTGGGCGGTCTTTCCTGTTTTTCCGGACTCGCATGGAGTCCTGTGTCAGATCAGACTTGCAATACAAATTTGATATTAAAGCACAGTTTATAAACTCGCTTTGATGTTTCCACTGTTATGTAGTGTGCACACCATATGCTCTTATTGAGCATTTTATTTATTTGTCATCAACATAAATTCCTAACATTTCGTAAATAATGTGTTCTCTTCATAGGACCATTAAAATGTGGGATTTGCGGAAGAACTACACTGCATACCACCACAACCCCCACCCCCTGCAGACTTATCCATACCCGGGCTCCTGCACACGCAAACTAGGTGCCCGGCTCACGTCCACCCTGTTATTTGACCGACACTGTAGAAACTTGCTTTCTGACTTTCTGCATTTTTTTCCTCCCCTGCAGGATATTCTGATCTTTCTCTGGACTCCACCGGCTCCAGGCTGTTCTCCAACTGCACGGATGACAACATCTACATGTTCAACATTAGTGGTTTAAAGACAACTCCAGGTAAAATAAAAATGGACTTAGGTTTGCAAGATTATGCATCAGCAATAAAATCTTTAATGTTATGTTTTAATTCTGAAAAGAATTGTTCACCCTAAAGTCTTCTTACTTCCAAATGAACAGCATAAGGCCGTGTTCAGACTTGACTTCTCTTGACGAAGAGAAAACTGACAAAAAAGCCCACTGGCAGCGTTTGGTTGCAAAAAGCAGCCGAACGTCATGACTTGGGAGGCGTCGTCTGTGCACGAATGCAGCCCAGAGAAACAGATAGGCAGTCTATTTCAATTATAAACGGAGTGTCTTTGCAATAACTAATCACATATTTAAAAGCTATAATACTTATTTCTTGCTAGAAATGCAATCAGAAGTTGTTGAAAGTGAAAATTAAACTTACATTTATACAAAACTATGCTCCAACGTGAGTTTCGGCCGCCATTTTATTTTTTCAAGCTTGAGCCATCTCGACCAATCACGTTCCCCGCGTGTTATGCAAACGACAGGTCTCTGTCATTGGTTAGCTGTGAAAAAGGAGCTTGACGTAGGGCGTTTTTTCAGAAATGTTGAACTTTTTTTCAACCTCATAAGATGCTCTGACCTGCAGAAGACGCTGGCGTTTAAAAAAAAAAGCGTTCGGTATGTTTTTTGGAAAAACTGTTAACTTCATAGGATAACAATTTAAAACTGACGCTAGCAGCTTCAAAAAAGTCGAGTCTGAACACGGCTAAGCCCTGAATGAGAATGTATGAATGTAAACGCACAGTTTCCAATTCTTCTGTTTTCACAGTTTCCGTATTCAGAGGCCATAGTAATTCCTCATTTTATGTGAAGTCCAGTGTCAGTCCAGATGATCAGTTCCTGGCCAGTGGCTCAAGTGACCATCATGCTTACATATGGAAGGTGAGGAGTTACCAAGCAAACTTAAGCGTCATGAGTCTCTTGCTTTGAGGTCGTAAGAAGGCGTTCATGGTAGGGCTGGGTATCGATTCTGATGTTCCGATTCCCAAGCTCTCGATTCGAGTCAATGATTATAGATTTAATACAAATCCTATAGATATTTCTAAAAAAGATCAGTAAACGTCAGATTAGAACGGTCAATGAAACGAAGAGCCACAAACCTGTATAATAAACTTTAAACACACTTGGGTATATTGAAACCGAACAGTCGCAGGCCTTGATCGAACAGGATCAGGTTATTTTACATTTAAGATACAGTATAACAAACAAAATTTCACAGAATTAGCTGTAAAGAGATGCTGCAATCATATGAATTTCTGCCTTTTATTGGTGATGTTAAATTCGAAGACACACCCGCATCCGCCATGTTAATTAAGCAATTAATGAATGATATGCTCCCTGTTTTAACATCCACCAGTTGTAAAAAGAAAAGTGACATCTAGTGCGTAGTATTAACAATAACATTCACGTTAATGAAAGTTCAGTCCTTGCGTAAATATGAAAGAAAAAAAAACGATTCACTGCTTTTTAGAATGAGTATCGAATCGACCGCAATTTAAAAACGATGCATCGATTTTTGCCCATCCATAGTTCCTAGCTTTGGTTGGTCTAATAAGTTATAATAAAAAACTGCAGTAACTGATGAAAGACCAATGATGTGAGCTCCGCTGCTTTGCTCCTATTGGTAGCCTATCCAGAAAGTCGCTCATCATTTGTATTAAGTCGAACAAACCTCAACTTTGTTGCGTCGCCAGCGGTCACTCGTGTCGCCTGATGTTGCTATGCTACCATTGGAAAGAATGAGATTGTCACTCTGTCGCTGGCGGTGTGAACGGGGCAATAGTGGCCTGCCCAACTATGTTAAAGTCCTTTTACATTTATTTGAGAATAGTTACGTCTCGAGTCACCATGCACATATTTAACTATTTCTGTTGTTTAGATTGCTGACCCAAAACAACCTCCCATCATGCTTCAGGGTCATAGCCAGGAAGTCACTTCAGTGGCGTGGTGCCCCACTGACTTCACCAAGGTTTGTTAAAATGGGTTGCTTTGTATAATTTTTTGCGAGCATTGAATTGACTTTTATTGTGTTAGAAATTATTTTGTATAAAATGTTTATTAAAAATGAGGAAAAAGTAGATCATTGGTCAATTAAAGTGATGTGTACTTCATAAACCTTTGAAAATGGTGATTTGGTGCAGTTTTTAAAATGTGTTTTTTCCCTGTAGATTGCTTCATGTTCAGATGACAACACTGTTAGGATTTGGCGCCTGAACCGCAGACCAGATGGAGAAAACAATTCGAACAGAGATGCAAACCTTGTTGGGTGGACGCTTCGTAAAATCCAGTCACCTACCAGAACACATGGTAGGGTTTATGAGGAAGAGAACTTGTCTAAGAGCACAACCGGAAAGGGCACTTGCTTGAATTTTCAATATTAAAAAAGCCTGAACAAGTACTCATGTGTATTTTTAATTAGCCTGTATGGAAATAAAATATGTTTAAAAATGCAAATGGAAGGCGTTAGCTTTTTACAAAAAATGATGCTTTGGGGTTTTTGGCAGATTAAATTTTTCTCTGTTGAAATTTATGTAATTGTTCTAATTTTTCACACTGTCTTAGGTCCGTTCAGCCCTGTTGCTGTCACTCCAGCCAAAAGCCCTGTGACGGAGTCGGAGAGATCTGCGTCTCTGCCTTCACCTCTGCCTGCTGCTTGTGCCCCCACTGGTGCAGATCTGCCCCTCCCATCAAACACATCTGCACCTGTGGCCAAACTCCGAAGCCCCAAATTGCCCTCATCCATCCAGCAGTGGATCAGCCGCGGCACTTCCCCGGCCGCACTCGTTGTGTCTCCGTGCCGAAATGTGCTCAAACCTGTCCTCCAGGCTTCCTGCTCTGAGCGACGTGCCAAGCGACGACTGGAAACGGGTGATGCTTCTAGTGTGGGAGAAGAGAGTGACGGGGTGTCAGAGTTGTGTCCGGACGCCAAGAGGAGCAGGAGTTCCGAGATCTCACACAGCTCCTCTAAAGAGAACAAGCATGCCGTGTTCAGGTTGCAAAGAGAGGGGAGTCTGAGCTCGGCTGTTCAGGCTGGTAAAGAGAACAGCTCTCCGAAAAAGACTGACTGGCTCTCTGTGATGAGCCAAAAACTGAAAGGATCAGCTCAACCCAAAAGTCCAAGCAACAAGCGGGAAGGTTTTAGAACGCCCAGCTCCCCAGTGAGTCAATCCATGCAATTACTCTTTTGCTACTTATAAAGGGGTGTGTATATTAAAGTGAAATATAAGTATATAGATTTATTTGTTTGTCTTTTTATTTTTAGGCAGCAGTCTCGCCACGTACCATAAAGGTCCTCTCCCCTTCACCAGCAGCAAAAGCATCGCCCTCCAGACCTATGAAAAAAATCTCCAGCTACTTCACGAAAAGGACCCAAGACTAGTTCTGAGATTTTAGGTCTCGGCAAGAGTGGGTGTAAATTCTAAGATAACATTATAACCTTTGAAGAATTCGCTGATACAGCTTGTATTTATGTATGTTATTTGTATATTTTTAGCTAGTTGTATGTTTTTACATATGTACAAATTTCATTTCTTAGAAAGGGTCAAATCGATGGAGAATTAGGTGAACATTGGAGAAATTAAACTCTACAAAAGCGTTGATGTCTATGATGCTCTTAATGTGTAACTTAAAGGAATAGTCCACCCAAAAATTCTGTCATGAATTTCTCAAACCTGTATAAATCTCTTTGTTTGGTTAAACACAAAGAAAGATATTTGGATGAAAGGTTAGCAACTGATATTTCTCAGACATCGACTACCATATTAGGAAAAATTATTGTAAATATTTGTATTGTTCTGTTTAACACAAAAGATGTTTCGAGCACTTTAGGAAAGCAAAAAGTTCTCGGGCACCTTTGACTAACATTTAATTTTTCCTACTATGATAGTCAATGATGTCCCAGAAATCTCAGTTAACATTCTTCCAAATATCTTTGTGTTAAACCAAACAAAAAAAATGTATACAGGTTTGGAACAACTAGAGACAGAGTAATTCTTGACAGATTTTTCATTTTTGGGTGAACTGTCCCTTTAAGTCCAGACCCTTACATTATTTAACACCTTTCAAAGCTGTTGCATTATAAATGTGTAGTTTTCAAAGATTTAAACCTATATTTTTTGGTCATTTAAATCTGTAAAGTCCTCTATTTGAGCTTGTCTCCTAAAACATGTCATAACTTTATTGATTGTAAAGCAGCACTTTACATAACTAATCCAATTCCAATTAGCCCCGTGCCTTTTAAATATTGAACATCTATAATGAACTTCCCAAATTCTCAAAAGATTATACTCGAACAATTTGCTCACACTGTAATAATGACACGGGACATTCAGACATATTTCTTTAGCTATATTCTGTGTCATAGCTTATGACTTGAAGGTTTGCGTGGTTTAAGTTCATCGTGCCTGAAGTTTTGAGCATGTGTTCAGCACATTGTGTTCCTGTTAAGGGATATTTCACCCACAAATGGCAATTCTGTCATCATTACTCAGCCTCAAGTTATTTCAAACCTGTTTGGATTTTATTGTTGTTGTTCTAAACACAAAAGAAGATTTGTAGGAATGTTTGTAACACAACAGTTCTGGGGCACCATTGACTTCCAACTACTATGATACTCAATAGTGCCCCAGAGCGGTTTGGTTTCCCACATAATTTGAAACAACATGAGGGTGAATGAAGACAGAATTTTCATTTTGGGGTGAACTGTCACTTTAAGGGCCTGACTGGTCCAAACTGATGAACTTAAAATAGCTCCGTTTTTATTGTATCCCAAAATATGTCATTAAAAGTAGTATTGTACACATTTTACTGAGTAAACATCTCGTTTAATTTCCACAGATGTTTTGACGTGGTGCATAAATATCTTCTGTTGCTCATGAGTTCAGATTGTATGGCCATTTCTTATTCTTTTTGTACGATTTAAATGGGTTCCTAGATGTTTACAAACAATCCATTAAAGCGTGAATCTCATTGGTCGAAGGGCGGTCTTTACCGTTTGCGCAAACCCTGATTGGACGGATGTTCTGTCAGTTATCTAAGCCTCAGTGTAGCACAACAGCGGCTGGATGAAGTTCAGGACGCCGGCAGATTCGCATTGAAGTCACGCGTCGGCGATTCGTGGCGTTTCTTTCGCGCGGGTGATCGTGACTCGGTGTTTTGGCTGAATACTGACATCTTGAATTGTGCTCGTGGAGCAAAGTTCGTGGACGTGCGAGTTTGACGACGCGCAGCAGCTGCGACCCGCGCACGGGCGCCTTGGATTTATTGAAGCATTTCGACATGATCAAACTTACTGTTGACTGATTTAGCGCTTTCATACGTCAATGTGTCAAAGCTAAATACCTGTGGATTGCGTGGACGGGAAAGCATGCAGTAGACGGGATTGACAGCGCGTGTCATTTAATGGGCTCTGTGGAGTTTAGGCACATCTAATGCACATTCAATACATCCGCGCTTTGTTTATCGGATAGACTGTTCTGACGATGTCGGCGGTATCTGCGTGTGAGAAAGTGGACGGGTTCACGCGGAAATCGGTGAGGAAGGCTCAGAGACAGAGACTATGTCAGGGCTCGTCTCAGTTTGCGGCGAACAGCTGCAGGCCCGCGCCTCCGGAAATCTCCGCGCTCCCGCAGCTCAAAGGTAAGAGGATCAAGTTCTGGAAATAGACTCTCAAAGTCCAGTGCGCGCCCGTGAAGCCTCAAATATAAGTCCAAATATAAACATACTTTTCCTCAAATATTTTAACACTGTTATGCAGTTTCATATACTTAATATATAACCACTGAGATACAGGAAAGCATTTATGCAAGTTATATAATATACTTTCCTGCGGCTCGGTGGTTAGGACATGGCGTTAACAACTCCAAGGTCACGGGTTCGATCCAAGGGATTGCACATAACTTACTTAGTAAAACAGATCTGTGGTATAATGCAGTGTAAGTCGCTTTGGATATAAACATCTGCTACATGGAAATGGAAATATAACTGATAGTTCAGATTCTCGACTCTGATTGGTTGAGCCGCGTTGGAAGACGTTGTAAACTTCTCAAGATATTTAGAACTATGACTGCATAACATCAGTATTACTGCGTCTGTGTGTTGCTTGGCAACCACGTAAGAACTGCATTGCTTGATGAAATGTGTTTTATGAATATCATTACATTGGTATGTACATTGGCAATCATTGAACTTAGAGCAGCTACGTGGGGTTTAGTGCCAACAACACACATTTCTGTTCTAAGTTCATCATATATTAGTTTTAGCTTCGAAAAGCTCAAGCGTTTACAGGATTTCCTACTATAACACGTACAACGGGGTGTTTGGGTGTAGACTGTAAACAATGATTGTGTGAAAATAATGTCTCAGTCCGAGGCTCCTCTTATCACCAAGGGAAGCATCTTTGTGTCATAGCCCAACCTGCGGTTTCCCCCATTTCCTGCTCTCGTTTTGTGCCTCTGCAAGTCACTTGGTTGTCAGTTCTGTAAATCAGTCAATACTGTATGTATGTATAAGAAAGAGAGAAGCTGCAACTGTTACGCAACCGATACGGGTGAACAAAGTTTGGTAAAGTGAGTGTCTTCCGCTGACCTAAACCCCGGATGGTGTGCGTTGGCTTGGTTGTTTTATTATGCAACTCTGTTTTGTCATAGCCTGAAATCATGCTTGCCAGTTTCAACGTTCTTGTTTAGAGCTGTCTCCAAGTTTTAGATATCAGGATAGTGCAGGTCCGGAATGCTATTCGTTCCTCTACACTGGCCGAGCCAGAGGGGGGTCCAAGGTGGCACTGAACACCCCTGACATCCAATTGGCCACCCTGGGTGCCACTGCCACCCCAAAATTTGATTCGCTGCTTTTGATTTGACATCTGATTTCACCTCTCGTTGAACAAAGCTTTTATTTTGACGCTCGGTGGCAGTGCACGTGACCACAGCATCGTTTACCGCTATCTTTGCTCTGTTTAGAACGCGAAAACACGTTTTTTTTAAAGACTGACGAAAGATAGAAAAGAAGCAAATGGATCGCTGCAATTTGCTAAACCCATGGAATATTAAAACGAACACGCTTGCTAGCCTTTTCAAGTCAAACTCAGCCAGGTACGTTTTTTTGTTGAACCATACCATCATAGTGTTATCTACCTACTTTCCAAAGTTGCACCTTTATGTTGCGTTAATGTAAAGTTTCCCAGCGTTTTCTAAACCCTATTTCTTTTATCATTCAACGCAGGTGTACTTAATACAAACTTTAGAAAAACACATGGAGGAAGCATCGTATTTTAAATAAGTTTCACTCTAGCCTTGGGTTTAGGATTCCTAAACATTTTCATTGTGGAAGTTAATGTTAGGCTGTATTAATAGATTTCACCTCTTGTATTGGTTCCCAACATACATCGATGTTTACATCGGGGTCGGAAATAAACAGAGGCTTTGGAAAAAATGACAACAAGGTAAACAAAACTTTCCTCCAAATTCAAGATAAAAGGGGACAAACGGTCCCTGCCTAATAGAAAAGTAACCACGACAGTCACAATTTAAACAAGATTAGGTGAAAATGAATGAATGCCGATGACAGCGTTTTCGCTTTGCTTCAGCTTTGAGCATTACAGCCAATCTAGTTCCACGTATGAATATACTGGCCAATCAGAGTGCGCCATGCTCACAAAGTTTTTCATATCAACAGATACGATTCAAGAAAGAGATTCATTATGTAGAGTAGTCAGACTAATGTATAACCCGAAGCTATTGAGTGTTTTAGTTATGTTGAATGTTTTTGATTGTTTTCTATATATTTCCAGTGTGAATAACTGATTCTTGTGTTCCTTAGAGAATCAAAACAACAATCAAATAATTTGTAAATGCTTCTCTGCTTGTTTTGTAGCGTGTTAAACATTTTTCATGTATTCTAATATCTGAAAGTAATAATCATAGCTCGACTTATGACAACCAAGGCCAATAATCAGCATCAACGATTTTGTTTTAATCTTGAATGAGTTTAAATTCTATATTTATAACATCTGATATGCTGCTCTATCCACATCAGTTTAAAGACACCTCTGGTGCTGCTTTGTTTCTGTACATTTACATTTATGCATTTGGCAGACGCTTTTATCCAAAGCGACTTACATTGCTTTATCCTATACATTTTACATAGGTATTTGCAATCCCCTGGGATCGAACCCACAACCTTGCGTTGTTAACGCAATGCTCTTACCACTGAGCCACAGGAAAGCAATTTTGTGTCAATTAAACGAGGAATCAGGATTAAACTGTTAACAAAATTAAATCATTTATATTTTATTATTTATTTCATCTACATATATTTAGAATTACATTAGTCTCATTACGTTGTGCTATTGTTTTGTGTACATTTGTGACAACCTCTGTGTGAAGTAAACCATCACTTGTACCTCTAATCTACAATCCTATTATTTATTTATTTACAATTCGATGCCAGGTCAGGGTTGCACACAATTTTCTGTCATGGTCTGTGGACCCCCTGAAGTAGCCTTGGCCACCCCATATATAAAACTCTGACATGTTCTTGAACCCTTTGATTAGCTTGTTCAGGTGTGTTTCATCAGAGTTGGGGCTAAACTCGGCAGGAAAATGGATCTCGCGAGCCAGATTTGAGTATTACTGCTTTATTGATACACGTTTAAAGCACCCCGGGGCATTAATGGGACCTGTTATGTTTAATCTATTAAGTTCTCTATAAATTCAGACTTTGTGTTTAATTTTAACGTTTAATTTCAACTATCAACTCGTTAAAATGTAAAACCATGCAGTTATTTCACCAACTGTACAGTAAATGAGTTTGGGAGACATGACGCGGGTAACTTCCGCATTCCATTCTTCCAATGGAGGTCCATGTGAGTGTCAACTCTCATATTCAACGGCTCTGGCCACACCCAGGTACTTGTTTGCTGTTAAAGGCATGTTCACACCAAGAGCAATTTCTATAAAGATAACGTTAATTTAGGGCTGTTCAAGGATTTATCGCATCCAGAATAAAATTGTGTGTTTATAATAATATGGCTGTGTACTGTGCATATTAATTTGGTATTTATAAACATATATTCATATATTTAAGAAAGAAAAAAATATATATATATATATAAGAACGTAAAAAATGTGTATATCATTTTAATTATACATAAATATATATCTGCAAATATTTAATAATATATACATGCAAATATTTCCACTTGTGTGTGTTTAAAAATACAGAATAAATATGCAGTGCTCAGAGACATATTACGTAAACACAGTTGAGAAAGAATTTATTCTATTGTTATTGTACTAGCTTTTACTACTCGATCCTCCTAAATTTAGGAAGATTTTTAAAACGTTGTCTTTATAGTTATCCCGGTTTATTTTATGCATGGCTTCCCATAAAAAAACATGTGTAAAAATAAATGGCTAAAAATAGCCTACACACTAAAAGTTTTGCGGGTATATCACTGTAGGCAGAACTTGTTGGAAATGATAAAATTTTTGGAAATGTGCTCAGTGTTGGCATCTACTGTTTTCACAGTCATATTGGCATGTATATGCGAACATATAACGAACAAGAACGAACATATAAACAAGCTGACAGTGTGAAACAGCTGTAACAGCATTTACGGTCATATTAGAAATACTGACATGATGACTCTCTCGGGGCCGGTCGTGTAGCCATGGCAACCACACGCCCGGGGTGTTAATGGGAGCCTCGACAAATTGACTGACTCATCCTGCTCTTGTGTGCATTAGGGCAAGTCAAAGTGAAGCTCTCAGCTGTGTTCCTGATGCTCGTGAAGCGAGCTGGATTATGTATGGCCACTTGGCTCGGTTTTGTGTCAAAGACAGTGAGTCTAAGCAGATGTGGTCTGGGAAAGACACGGGGACAGTGGCATTCAGATCGGTTACATAAGGTGTATTAATAGCGTAGCGGTGGGGTTGTGTCAGAACCCCTCCAGCTCTGTACGCGAGTGGCTTACACTGGTAAATCCTCTGTGAGTGAAAAAGCGACATGAATTCACCAGAGGCTTGACATACAGACAGTCTTTGCCAAAAGAACAACAAATCACTCAAATAAACTTTTAGGTTAATGGCTTTTTCAAGCATTTATTGTTTTAGCTCTGTGCACTTTCTTTTGGATTAGGTATCCTCAGATGACAAGCTCCAGTATTATTCTGTACAGAAACTACCATATCGTTGGACTTTAATATACAACATGGTCATCTTTTTTTAACCTCCTCTGTTGTGGATGGGGAACTGTACTATGTGAAATATTTTGCTTCGTATTCTGTCAAGTTCAGACTAACTATCACTTTATGATGCTGGTGTTCATGGAGCAGTTCATTTAGTATCGGTGTCCACTCATGTAATGGATATGGCTGAAGTGGTGTAACTCAGTCGTTGTGAAGTTACCAAAGCAGATTCTCTTGGTTTTAGGTGTCAGACATTATTTTCCTAACAACACGTGCATCAAGAAATGTCCTTTTTGGTCATTCAAAACAGGATATGACATGTTTAAAGCATTCCTTTTAAAACTTTTACTGACGGTTTAACACGATTTTGAACATTTAAAATGTATATATTTTTTAATTCTCATTACTGTAACCATTTAAAACTGTCAATCTCATAGCATGTTTTGCAAATGAGCAAGTAATTCATCAATCATACATAATAAGACATTAATGAAGTATATTCAAAAAGAAAATGATATGTGTACAAGTTTTTTAAATGCAGAAAACTAGCTGTATCTGTAATGAGAAGAGGAAATTGTGTACAGGAATAGGAAGCTTTTAACTAGAAAAGTATAAAGTAATCTGTTAACCTGTAAACCATTGGAAAAGTACTGGCAGATGTGTTTCTTCACATAAAATCAAACTTTAATGTACATATACTGTATCTATGTGTGTGTAAACTGTCCTTTAAAGAAATGTTTGGAGGATGAGAATATCAGTAATGGACACTTCTTTTTTCCACTATTTGTCCGATTTTATTATACTTGTTTATACCGTCAATTATTATTTTTTCAATTGGAGAACATCTAGAAGAACATCCTATTGTTTTCAGAATGTTTTAATTTGACTCTGTTTAAATTACAACGTATAATGCACAAACCTGGACATGTTATGGTAATGAGAATTTCATCAGAATTATTTATGTATTTTATTAATATGTTAAAATGATGCTTTGTGCAAGGTAGAGAACACAACGCCGTTATTTATGATCATTTTTGTGTTACTGAATTATATGATTTATTTATGATTCAAATCTTTGCTAACATGTTTCAGTGGTTTCGTCAGAATGACCCAAATATTGCTTGATAAAACCAGTTCTCTCACACGGAGAAAACCTGTTCATGCTTATGTAAGATAAGATCTCAAAAGCACTTGTTGAAACACTTTGGTTGCCCTGGTGTGAAAGGCTTCATAAGAATCTGTTGTTTTGATTCAAGAGCATCATCACGTCTTACATTCATTTGGGTTTTTTTTGTAAGTAATAAGACATCTTTAAGTGGAAGAGCTAACCAGCTGTGGTTTGGCCTTTTGTCTTATTTCTGGGAGTTTTGTCTTCATTACTAGATTAAGACAAACTCCCAAGAGTCAGATTAAAACATTTCTGTGCGGTCAAGCGTTCAGCTAGATCAGCACACACACACACACACACACACACAACTACGGAAACAAGACTCTCCTACTGTCTCTGCTTCCAGATCTTAAAATTAATCGGTAACATCGTCCAGTTTTGTGACCGTGTGATTTTGATAATGTCATGGTGTCAGAAGCTCTCAGGCAAGTGAATAACTAATGTAAATAATGTTGTCTGCAGGGATATTATCTCTCATGATGTGATTTCAGTCTTCATGAAGAATTGAGGTCTGATCTGAAGACAGGTGGCTTTATGGGTATTGAGTGGTGATGTCATGACATCGTTTTGATAAGGAGAAAATCAAATGCAATGGCCTTTATCTAAAGAACATTTTCGTAATCGCATCTGTTGCCATTTTAGCATCCAATGGAGCTCTGCGTTAATGATGAATGCATCAATAAATGTTTTGGTTTTTTTATGTTTTCAGATGTGTCTTCCACAGAGCAACAGGAGCTGTTTGTGCAGAAACTACAGCAGTGCTGCATATTGTTCGACTTCGTGGACTCGGTCACCGACCTCAAGAGCAAAGAGACCAAGCGAGCCACTCTCACCGAACTCGTGGAGTATGTGTCCACCAACAGAGGTGTGCTGGTGGAGCCGGTGTATACTGAGATCACCAGTATGGTCAGCATGACAGCCACATCCACCGAACCTTCATGTCATTCATTGCACAGACCATTGAAGTGAAACATTTCTGGGCGTTTTTCTTCCAGGTTACCACAAATTTATTCAGGACGCTTCCGCCCAGTGAAAACCCAGACTTTGACCCAGAAGAAGATGAACCGACCCTAGAGGTTTCCTGGCCGCACATGCAGGTTTGCTGCGACCTGATGTTTTTTACAGTACAAGCCATGATCCACAAACACATATTTTATTTCAATATTTCAATCAAAAATCAATAGCAAACAGGCTTTGTTCACATTGCACGTCAATCTGATTTGCTTTTTGAATCTGATCCTTAGATCTGACCGCTCACACTTGTGATGAAACATGACATCTACAGTCGCAAGACATATTAATAGTTTCCTCTCACAAGCATATCATATAGAAGATTAATAAATTATTAATCAAATTGTTAAATCATTCGGATTATTTTAATGGTGGATGAATGTGCTTTTTGGAGCTGGTCATGTTGAGTCCCAGTTAAAAAGTTTGTGTTTAGATAAAGAAAATAAGTCACGTACATTGTATTCCACATATGGAAGTGGGGAATTGCAATTTTTGCTGGCTGTCTGAACAAAACCTAAATGTCTTTTGGAAATTGGAAATGTAATGATGTCACATAAATTCAGGTTTTATATTTGTATTTGCTATGAAACGTAATGCTGGATACACTAGGGGTACATCACATCTTGATTAAAATGTTATTCCTTGTTTTTACAGTTGGTGTACGAGTTCTTCCTTCGATTCCTAGAAAATCCAGACTTCCAACCAAGTATTGCCAAACGTTACATTGACCAGAGGTTTGTGTTACAGGTATAAATCCAAACGTCTTTTTTCTCTTTATTTACACGTTGGAATATTGACCTCTCTGGGCCAATTTTAATACCAGAGCCATGTTCTACAAGTACTGTGTAATACTTTGAAAGTTATTTTAAAGAATCACTACATGTGCCATGGTGATGGCATCAAATCGAACAAAGTTGACAAAAAGTGAGTTTTGTTTGAGACACGAAGTATGAAGTATACTTGATATCCACAAGCAGATCTTCTGTGTGTACAAGAATTGTGATATTCTGCATTGTGGATCACACTTTATGCCAATGATCAGAGATAGACATTAATGTTGATTTTTAGGGGTTATGAATGCTTTACTATTGAGGTTAGATTGACAGTTGTTTTTCTGCCCTCTCTCTGTCACAACGCTAAAGAAATTATTTGGAAAAATATAATCGTACGTTTGGGAGGGGCTTGGACGAGTTCCTCTCTAGGATCTCGCTCAGACAGCCTCTGTCCCATCGTAACCAGCAGGTCATCAGCTGTCCGTCTCGACCCGGTCATTCCCCCCGAGTGCACAGAATGCTCCGGAATCTAGATTCAGCGGAGAAGGTGGTCAGGACGAGTTTCCATGATGAGAGCGTTTCCTGGGCTGCTTTAAATAGCGGCCCGTTGTTTACGCCACAGGAAGCAAAGACGGAGCACTGCAGTCCGAGCCGGGACAGAGAGGGCGATGACACACTTATTTTAGCAGAAATGCGGTATAAAAATAATACTTGTGCTTCAAGTTGCTTTTGTGGACCTAAACGGATGATTTCTGTTTTGTTGTTTAAGAATCAAACCAGATTGAACGAAGAGCAGGAATACCTATGAAGTAAATGAGGTCCGGTTTGATTCTAGTTGACACGAGGAGCGCAGATTCAAAATCCCCCCTCTGCGGTTCTAAAAATGAAATGGAAAAGTCAATAAGAGACATCAGAATACACATGAGTAATACAGGACAATCGACCAGTTCTATCAATGCATGTGCGGTGCGGTGGGGTCCTGATGATAGGTGACCACCTGACTGCCTTGTGTAAAATCCCTTTCAGATGTGCACGAGTAAAACACTAGAGGGGGATAAAGCAATGCTCGACTGGTGATGGCTAGAAATGAGCCGCCATGCATGTGCAGAGATGAGCGTTTCTAACCCTGTTTAGATTTTGCTTTCGATTTGCTGATGGTTTCGACCTCATTAATGTCAAACAAATAACATCATGTTGCATAAAGGCGGCTGTCAGACAGATACATCACTCACAGCGGGGGTTCATTGTCCCGGGGCAAAAGGTAGCTATGATAATGGATTACATAATGTGCGCTTGTGCACACACGGCTTATGTGACATTACAGTTGACATTGCCAGATGAAACCATTCCCATAAAATATTCGCGGGCAGCAGGGATCCTGTTGTTTATCTCATGGCAGTACAGACTGTGTTGTGTGTTGTTTTATTTTGGATTTCTTTGAAATATTTTGAAATAAATCCTTCTTTAGTATATTAGTTTATTGCACTGAAAACATGGTTTTTGATGATACTGTTAGCATATGCATCATAAAGTTGTGCTTTTTGTAGTTCAGACTGGCCAATGCTTGCTTTGACGGGAAATACGTCTAAATAAAATAGAAAAATGTCCCAAGTCTGGCCTTTAAACGAGTGGCTTTCATCACATTGTCTCAAGCCACATAGTTTTAACACCCTGAATAACTTCTTGACTTAAAAAACAAAACATTTCTTTTAACATTTTTAATACTTTATGAAAAGTGCTACACAAATGCGTTTGCCTAAAGGGGAAAAATCTGAACAGTATTTGTGCAATATATAATACTGGATTATCAAAGAATCTTTTGTTTCTGTCTCTTTTCCTTTGACCTTGGAGCTGTTAGAACTGTTTGACACAGAAGATCCTCGCGAGAGGGAGTTTTTAAAAACGGTTCTGCATCGCATCTATGGGAAGTTTCTGGGTTTGCGTGCCTTCATACGGAAACAGATCAACAACATTTTTCTGAAGTAAGAGATGCTTTTTTTGATACGCATTATATTTTGTACATTGCAAATGTTCTCTAAACATCTTTCAGAAGTGACCAGAGGTGAGGTTCAATTATGCCAATATTACAAACGTTCAATGAATGCACCTTTTCCAGAATTTATAAGTTAGCAAAAGTGTACCAAAGTTGTATTTTGTTTTCAAACCTTTGATAGATCATTTGGCGTAGTCTGCAGGATATGCGTACAAACATTTTTTTTTTCGTCATTGCCACTTCTAACTAAGCAGTGCTTGTATTTTTTGTATCAAACTTGTTTCAAGTTCTCATTTTAAAAATTAAATGGAGTTTTTAAAGAAATCTGTAAATAGCTAATATGTGTAAGATTAATGATGCTTTATGTTCATTTGTACAATAAGTTGAAGTCTTTTTATTAGTGATGGTGTCTATAAAATGTTTATGGGCTTTAACGCTGAGTCCGCAGATACATTTTCAGTTGTATAACACTATCCAGTTGTTTTGGCTTAACGAAGTGCTCAGCGATGTAAAGACGACCTGTCATTTCGCTTACACTTCTTTTTTATCTTAAAAACATATTTGCCAACCGAAAATCTTTCTTTTCCCATGGAGTGTTATACGACCGGGAATTACTCTGCCGTCCCAAAAGCTAACCGGTGCTATTTTGTGTAACTAGCGAGTAGCGAATTGCTGCTGTCCTTCTCAAACCTTGTATGTTATATTTGGTGTTTTTATTTTTTGCCACAAGTTATTATTATTAGTATCCCTTTATGTTGCTCACTGGGATTTGCAAATATCTAACCAATAAAATGTATAAAAAGTGTGTTATCTTTAACAACAAGGTATTTAATAATTTGATAGGTAAAAGGTTTTTTCTACAGCAACGTTACGTAGAAAGCCTCATTGCAGGTTTGATTTTTCAGGTTCATCTATGAAACCGAGCACTTTAATGGAGTTGCTGAACTTCTAGAGATTCTGGGCAGGTGAGGTTGTTGTTTATTTGTTATTTTCCATCATATTTCTAAATAGTTTTGATAAAGATAAAGCGCATTTAAAGACTGTATAGCGCCTGAGTTGACTCTGATCGCTGTTGTGATGGATGACTGTAACATAAATATTAACTATATTAATAAATATTAAACTCCAGGTTATGATTTCAACAAAATTATAAGTAGGTAATTTCTACATTTATAATCATTTAAAAGTTCTTGGCACCAAATTAGCATATAAAAATGACGGTAATATTTTACAATATATTGTTGTGTTCACATGCGTGTTTGTTCACATTAAAACGATTGTCATTTACATGAGCCGTTCGTGCTGTCTCGGTCATCTTTGTCTGCTTTCCGTGTATACGCACACATCACTATACTGACAAATGCCAATCCATAGTAACAATAATAAAATTGAAACATTTTTGTCACCCGTCTTTAGCTAATAGGCTACAACTGTTAGCATGCTCTCAGCCCTGTCCGCAAATATACTGCTGTTCTCCATTAATACAGCATATGTCAGTAAATGAATTACTTTTTAACATCATGTTTACTGCAACTCCAAACCAAACAGGCTGTCAGTATTAGTTTTATTTCCGCCTCTAGAGGTCGCCGTTTTACTCTGTACTCACTACCTGCGTATCACAGTAGAGCTGGATCAAACGCATTCAGGTAAAACTATCGGTGGGGATTATTGCCGATAGTTCAAATTATCGTTGCCGATTAATCGGCAAAACGCCTCTTATCATTTTGTGTCAAGGTGACATTAGTTGTGTGTCTGTTTGTAATGGCAGCATCATCAATGGCTTCGCTCTTCCACTGAAAGCCGAACACAAGCAGTTCCTGGTGAAGATCCTCATTCCTCTGCACACTGTCAAGGCACTAGCGCTGTTCCATGCACAGGTACCTCAACACCATCACAACACATGGAGGATTCAATACAAATAAACTTAACCTGCCTATAGAACTGTTTTTTTCTAGTGTAAAGGTGTTGGGTTCAAATTCCCAGGGAACACTCGTTCATGCTATACATTTCATCAGGATGTTAGCATCTGCCAAAATGCATAAATGCTTGAGAACTGCAAAGTAGATGCATGGGCGAGCAGGTCAATTATTCTTACAGACGATAAGATAACCCATGAAATATGGAAAGCGTCCATTGAAATAACTCAATGTTGTGGTGTTATATTCATGTGCAGATATTTGGTGGGTTAGTTAGAAAATAATAACGAGTGTATTTCAAACGTATTGACCTAGCAAACGTTTGTTCAGTCAGGCCATTCATTCACTGATGTGAACCTGCTGTCTTTCAGCTGGCGTACGGTGTGGTGCAGTTTTTAGAGAAGGACCCGACGCTCACTGAGACGGTACTGCTCACATCATTACATCCACACCACAGCTCACCTTTCCATCCCATGTATTCATTTCAAAGTGCTCTAAAATCGTAACAGCTGACAACACGCATTAGGTAATATACATTAAAAATACTTTGGCATTGTGAAGACATGTTTTGATTATTCAATCATATTTTGCAAAGGTGAGTGTTTTTATTTGGTTAGAATAAAAACGGCATCATATATGTATATATATATTAGCTCCAAAGAACTTGTAAGCTTCTCTCGCCGTGTTTAAAACCAGTCAGACAGATGGTGGATAGTGAGTATTGTCATGACTGTCAAGGGCGATTAGTCACATGACATCTATAGGTTCGTTGATTGGCTCAAAAATGTACACACCTGTGTGTTCTTAAACAAAAACCGTAGATGTCAGATAGTTTATAAAAAAAGGATTACATGACCTCTTTAAAGCGCCACGAAACACTAAACAACGTTTATTTAGATGTAAACAAAGTTGGTTGTGTTGCACATCATAGAAAACAATGTCAGCAACTGTAAGTTATTGCAGTAGAGAAAACGCCTTCCGGGTTTAAAATCCTCATCTGGCCAGCGTCAAAGGATGTGACGTGGTGATGTACTATAGTACATCGATGGTGCGTCGGTGTCTCATTATTATTCACAAGACTGTGTTTTCTTGACCAATGAGAAGACATTTCTCCTAATTATTCATGACAGCGCCTTGTGACAGGAGCGCCCGTCTCCCATGCCGGAACCTTCGGCGGTTTATAACGGCTCTTCTTCTCACAGCGTTCACATGTTTCAAAAACGACAGTGAGGTAGAATGTAGCTGAAAGGGGAGGTTTCGTGACACTTTAAGAACTGAAAATCAAACATGCTACAGTATAATAGGATTGATGCATAATAGGAATGACTTTTTCATTAAAATTTCACAGACGGCTGCATTTATTCATTGAAAGCTATATGATGTTACCAATTTTTATTTTTGATGCGTGTTATTTACTGTTTCCCTTGTAGGTGATTCGAGGGCTTCTTAAAATTTGGCCCAAGACGTGTAGTCAGAAAGAGGTAAGGACATAAGTTTAAGCTATGAAACGTTCCCAGCAGGACCTTTGCATCCTGTGATGCTATCGATGTGAATGCTTGAAAGAAACGTACTGTACGATGTGTAATAAACGACCTGGTTGTAAGATTGCGTTCTCTATTCTTGTTTACCTCTAGTTTCACTTTAAATGAGAGATGCACCGAAACTATATTTCTCCAGCGATAGCCGATTATTTGGAGTGATATCCGCCAATACCGATTCTAAAGATTAAATAAATCTTTTTTTTAACTTTCTGAATGTTATTGATTCATATACTGACTATAAATATTGAACATTGAACTGGTGTTGTTTCTTAACATTTTCTATATACAGAGCAGTAATTCGTTGCATTTGTTTTGTTCTCTTTTGATTGACAAGATATATCGGTTCCGATCATCGGCTGTTTGTAAAGTATCAGCCGATAGTGTGAAAAAGTGCTTGGAAACACTTAACAATAAGGTGCTACTTGTTAACAATTAGTTAATGCATTAGCTTACATGAACTACCAATGAACAATACTTCTACAGCATTTAATACTATACATTTATGTTCATTCCAGCATTTACTAATACATTATTAAAATCAAACCTTGTCACTGTTAAGTCAATGCACCATGAACATGAGTAACTGTATTGACATGAACTAGCAAGGACAAGGATTAATAAATGCTGAAAAACGAAATAGTTCAATGTTAGCTAATGCATTTACTAATGTTGACTAATAGCACCTTATTTTAAAGTGTTACCAAGTGCTTTTATCGACCAATTTTACTTTTTAACTTTGATTAAAAGTTACTGAGCAAATGTTTATGATTCAGACATATCGGTGCATCCTTACTTTCAATCTTGCAGGGTGTCTGATTTTGGTGATGTGTCTGTCCTGTGCAGGTCATGTTTCTAGGTGAAATTGAGGAGATCTTGGATGTTATTGAACCCACACAGTTCAAGAAGATTCAGGAGCCTTTATTTAAACAGATCTCTAAATGTGTCGCCAGCCCTCATTTTCAGGTACGGTATAGTGTGGAGATACGATCAAGTCGATCAAACAACAACCATCTCAGAATAACGGTTACAAACACAACATTTTGCATAAATAAATCTGCATTCTTGCTTTATATTATCTGTGGTTTGTTATTAAGATGGCTCTCTGTTTGCAGGTGGCAGAGCGTGCGCTATACTTTTGGAACAACGAATATATTTTGAGCCTGATAGAGGAGAACAATGCCAAAATCCTTCCCATCATGTTCGGAAGCTTGTATCGGATCTCAAAGGAACACTGGAACCCGTATGAGTTTACACTTTCTTTCATTAGAATTAGAGTTTTGTGTTGTAGTTAGACGTCTTCAACTTCTTTGTTTCGTCAGGACGATTGTGGCCCTGGTCTATAATGTTTTAAAAACATTGATGGAGATGAACAGCAAATTATTTGACGAACTAACCGCTTCATACAAAACCGACAGACAGCGGTAAGACTATCGTCTTTCCCGTTCGGATTGTGCATATAATGCCACTGTCCGCACCACGTGACAGGCTTTTCACGTGTGTCCTCAGAGAGAAGAAGAGAGAGCAGGAGCGAGAGGAACTGTGGAGGAAACTGGATGAACTGAGGCTGCAGGAGACGGTTCATAACAACAGACACGACGTCCAGTTTACCTACAGCAACAATAACAACAACAACAACAACCTCTATAAAGATGAAAACCCTGCAGAAGTCATGGCAGACGGCAGTGAGAAGCTCACCTGTGCTGAATGACACGGCCGCACCTGTTTCTCATGACTACTGCTTTACAGATGTAACCCGCCGTAGAGAAACACAGCTGTGGACCTTATGTGAGCAATAATCTTTCTATTTTAACCAAGAGAAGGGTTTTTTAAAGACTAAGTCCAAATGCTATTTTTCTTCCAGAAAACAGATCATATATTTTCTGTACTGTATGTCTCTTTTTGGATGTAAAGTGTGTTCCTAGTATATAACTACAGTAAGTATACTATAGTATTCCTGCCTTCACTGCAAATTTAATTTCCTGTGATATTCCTTGTAAGATATTAAGGCTTTTTGTTTTTAGCTCTATATTTTATAAGCATAGACCTTACTATTCTGGTGAGTTGTGCATCGCTATCACCATGTGATTCGTGAGTTTTACAAAATGCACAAATACTTTTAAAGAATGATATAAAAAATTGCTTCATCGTATTACTTCGGGTGTTTAGATTGAAACGGATAACACTCAATACTTTAGGTATAACTCATCTCAGGGAAAAACACAACACTGCCCAACTACAATAAATATGATGACAATATTTTCCCCAAAAGATTCCCAGTATAGTATTCCTATAATGCTTCAAGATGCGTCTACCTATAGATTATAATATAATGTTTTAAAAATATGTCACTGACATTCCAGTTAACGTTTAAGTTGTTGTTGTTTTTTGCTTCAACCAAAAAGGTTCTTACGCATTATTTCATGTTCATTTATTTCGCTGAAAAAAACTTTTGCTGTGAGAATGTGAAATAATATTTTTGTTGTAATGAGCTGCCCTGCATTAAAATGCCAACGTTTATATTTTCCATGTCAGATTGGTGATCTTTATGCATAATACGACTCCATTCCTCATGTTGATTTTCACTGCAGCTATTACTGAGAACAGTCATTAAACACAAAACAACCAAACACAAATGATACAGAAGTTGCAGCGATAATGGAACCGAGTATTCTGTGTATCATTCAACAATCAAATAAATCTGCTAATAAAAAAATAAAACAGTAATTGGGCTTTATACACAGATCTAATAAGTCACGTGGTTGATTAGGACAATACTGATACACAATGATTTGTATATATTTTTAAAAGTAGACTATAACAAAAATGGTCTAAAAATGTAAAACTCTAATATATATATAAATATATTTTAATATTAAAGGCATGAATAAAAATATGTTCATTTCATGTGTGCACAGAAGCTCAGGTTGTTGATAGAGAAAGTGTCTTTTTTAATGAGCTGGTGTGTTTTGTAAGCTGCTTTAATGAGGATGGAGGCTTTGAAATAAAGGTCAGTGACCAGTGGAGGGATTCATTCATCACAAATATAACACAGCAAATGTCATCCTCAGACAGACATCTTGGTTTGTTTTAACAGTTTCATTAGTTGTAGAAAATGAGCACGAGGCAGATTGTAACGATGTCACGGTTTACAGCTCCACCTACTGGCACAAATGCGCATTTTACTCAAAAATGGGTACGAGTAGTTCACAAATAAAAATGTAAAACCAGATTCTTTTTCGAGATTTCTTTAGAGGAATTATATGCATATACATATTTTTTCTACTAAAAAACATCGCCATTGTCCGTCAGTCTCTGAAATATGATGTCATGACAATCATTTGAATACAATCATTTTTTTACAGTAAGGTTTAACATACGCTAATATGAACAGTTCAGTGTATATTTGGAGCATTTAATAAACACTGTGCATTAACTCATTTTAACAGTTTCAACGTTTGTTTTTAAAAATAGTAAATGGTTCAAATAACATTAAGATGCTGAAGATGATTATTCATTTTTACAAATGAAACTGCATTGTAAATACAAAAACGTTTTTAAAACAGTTTTAGATGGACTTTTGCCTGCCGCATCGTTTCTGCTGCTGTCACAACATTTCAAGGTATCAAGCTGTTTTGACAGCGTGCGTCATATACAAAACACGAAGTTTAAGCTACGTGGAGTCATTAAACTGCAGAAGTGAGTAAATAAACATAGACCATTGAATTAACCGTATGTCAAATCTTTCCTCTTTCTAACTAAAATATAGAGAAGTTTCTTTTTACTTTTGAGGTTTTGTTCATCAACGTATATCAGACTGTACATTAGATACTGTTATAAGATTTCAGGTCAAAGGTCATGTCAACTTCCTGCAATCTCGACATTATTGTAATTTAATATTGATAGTATTTAGTAACAATATTATGGCCCGGTTTCACACCTTATTGTTAAATCAAGATTTTTATGTGGCTTTTATAAAAATGCCTTATGAGAATACATGACTGGTGGGCATCTTGAGACACAACAATGGCACTGATATATTTTAAGATATTTCAGGGCAAGATATATTAAGTTAAGACAGGTCAAACATTCATTTTAATCTGGGACTAGCCTTAAGCCATGTCTGTGAAACCGGGCCTATACTTCTTTTAATATTTGCATTGCCTACAAATTCATTTATCACTTGTGGTTCTCTACAAGTGAAATATTGAAAGATGGTCAGGACCCCTGTGAGTCAGCAGACGTCAGTGTTGCTATATTGACACACACAGGAACCCCACTGGTTTCAATTAACCTTCTACTTTAAACCAACAAGATGAGAAGACATTTCATGACTCGTCAGGGCTAGTTTATTAATAAAAACTCTACAGCTTTTATCTTTATCTTAAAGCAGCCATTTCCCGTGTTGCCAGTTTTCAACCTTTAGTTAGTGTGTAATGTTGCTGTCAGATTATAAATAATACCTGTAAAGTGATAAAGTTCAGTGCCAAGCGAGATATTGTCTTAAACTGAATAGGCCCTTTTCACAATGACATCACAATTACACAATGAAATACACCAAAAAAGGGGCGAGGCCTTCCTTAGAGAAGAGGTAGTGTTTGGTTATCAGAGATTGTAAACATTTGACTGAGCTACGCGCTAAACTACTTTCACTTTTATCACAGTCCTACAGCTGGTCATAAGAATTCAGCTACACACATTCTAAGATAACCAACGGTCAAAGAACAGCTTCCATGACTTTAACATCGGCTGTGAAAGCTGATCTGTGCATAACACTGATATTGTGTGTGTGTGCGCATACCTCTAAAACACTTTTATGAAACGTCCTTTGAAGTCCTGCTTGCAAATGTCTCCTAGTCAATCTGCTAATTTTATTATGGAACTTAGGTCTAATATAAAAAAACTAAACTAACGCTTCTGTTATTGTTGTTAATATAATCGGTCTGACCCATTCGGTCCCGTGTCATTTCCTTCGTCATAGTAGGAAAATAATTGCGATCTCTAACAAGGATTGACGTTTGCGTATGCACGAGCACTTCAATCGATCCGCGTGTGTTTAACTGATGAAGTGAAGTTGACGCCATTGTTTCTGTTTATTGCTAAAAGCCAAAGCTTATGAATTCACGTGCACTGAGAGGGGCACCGACCAATCACAACAGCCTGAGAAGCAGAAATACATAACCAAAGGTTCAATAACAGCAAAAGAATGGCTCCTTTAAGTGTAAATGTGTGTTAATTCTCTAACTAAAGAATTAAGTGGCTCTCAATAGAGTTAATTTCACTCTCTCTTTATTTCGTTCTCACCACAGCTGCCTATTCATGTATTTGCTCTGCTTGACTTTTGTTCTTGGTCATTTAATTGCGTTGGTCCTTAAACCTTGGACACAGCATCTTAAAGAAGAGACCTTCACTTTAAGATATCCGCTTCCGTCTTCACGTTTTAAGTATGTGAGACTAATGATGCTCCTCAGTTTGTCTACTTATACTAGGCTTTAAAAGTTTGTACTGTTTTTGTAAAGAAAAACATACATTTGAGTGCGTAGCAGGAGTATGCATACTGTGCTTCTCTTCATAAAGCATTTCTTATGTAACCTTTGCATTATTAATTCGGTGAGTCAAGCATCAGATATTTCATTTAATAATTCAGTGTAGTTGGGGATAATATCAGCCAATAAAGTTTGCAAATAATCGCGCTTTGAAATGGTCATGGAAACACCACCCGATTTCTTTAAGGGTCCTTTTTCAAAACACTATGTACAAAATACTAATTTCAAATGTTATTTTGGACGGATAGGATGCGAACGCAGCATAAAAAATATTTTTGGAAAACATACTTCAATGGATTGAATTTAACGAACCAATCAGAGCAACGTCCGAGCAAAATCCGAGGGCAGTAATTGGTTGATTGGAGGAAAACGTCCCAGTTGTGTAAATCACATTGAGCCTTATGAAACGGCCTCATGGGCCTCAACCACACACACAAAAGATATCTGAAAAGCTCTTTTAAATAGGTCACAGCATTTGGAGCACGAGGCTTTTGTTTATCATCATAACACCTGAGCTGTCAATCAAGATTATTTCTGCGCGCTGGTGATAAAACTGTAAAACAGAAGCTGCAGCTGATGCTTCCATCTTAGATTTTTGACTCGGGTAACACGTATCAAATGTCTAGAGATCACACGATGACTGCTTACTCAAAATATATCAATTTATAAAGGGACCAAAGATGTCATCATTCATTTTGAGAAATATCTCAGAGGTTTTGTGTCCATACAATACAAGTCTATGGGGTTATGTTCATTTTTGGGTAAACTATCCTTTTAACACTAACTAATAGTCTCATCATTTCTTCTAATCCTTTTGTAATTTATATCGTCTTAACAGGTCATATTTAATTCGGCAAAAAAGCTAAATTCTAATGTAGTTGATTTTCTGTGTGTATGAGACAGACGCAGGTGTTGTGGTGCAGTCGTGATCCTGGAGCTCTGTAACTCCAGCACATGTTCAGATGCAGTAGGCAGTGTTATATAAGCCAGTACTCTTCAGGCCCGAGGGCTGTGTCACATACATCTGAAGAAAAGCCCTAACACTCTTACATGACCAACATATCATGATTAAGCAAAAAAAACCTTTGAAGACTAGTTGATGTCTATTATAAAACGACTAATGTCTATTTTCAGTTACACATTGTAATGATCTAATGCTCTTTTCTGACAAGTCCGCCTTTACAAAATCTACACAAACGTGTAACCCAAATCAGTCTTTAAACAATATAGTTAACATGCATTTGTGAATATCTCTACCCATGACATTTGTTGTAAAATTATGAAGACCCAAATGGTCGCAATAGATCCTCCACTTTTACTTAAGGGTTTGCATGTAACCAATCATCAACTTGCTTTCAGATGTTCAAATCTTTAAAGCTGCTTGAAGAGAGAAGAGATTCATTGGCGTGCTGAAGCGTGAGGGGATCTACTGTAGTCTCAGCTGGTTTTGATGTTAATAGAAGCTGAAGTTGGTGAAGTAAGAGGCTCTCTACAGAGACACTGATGTCACAGCTGTGTTTGTATTATTTAATGAAGAATCCCAACGCTTTCCCTGCACTCTTTATACAATTCACATCTCTTTCCGACTTTGCATGGGTTCATAAATGTCGCAAAACAATTCTTAAATGATAGAGAGCCTAAAGAAGGATACTAGTTATTTTATAATGATAGATGCTTACACAACAGGATTACATTATATAAAGACTCTCTGTGTCTTTCAAGATACCATTCATTATTTACACATTAAAAATAGGTGTATATTTGATTTATTTCTGATTTTCTGATATTTTCTCATCTCAAGTTTGTTCCTCTTATCACAGGTTCTGAGTTCCCAAGTATTCTTATTTTACCAAGATATTCCTAATATGTCACACAACGTGATTTTCTGGGATTAAAAAAGCAGCCTGTATTTCACTTTCATCCTGCTAATGGTTTGTTTCCTTTTGTATGCTGTTAAGATCGGACGTTGCCGTTTTTAGTTTGAAATGCCAACCTTCTCGAACATTCATCAGGATTATTCCAGAATATTAAAATGATTAATAGCTCCCATTCGGACAGCGTGACTTCCCCTCTATCCATTTTCTCTTCCTCCTTTTACAATTTTATGCGTTTTGAGGTTACAATGGAAGTAAATGTGGATCCTTTTCTGCACTGTAAAAAAATAATGCAAAAAAACAGATTTATTTGGCAGCTGGGGCACCAGAAATAATCAGTAAAATAGCAATGTTTTTAAATGTAAAATTATATGGGTTTTCTGTGTTTCTTGTAAATTTGCAGTCTTTTTATATAATTTGACGGTATTTGGCTGTAAAAACAGTACAATATTGTTAAATTACAAGTTGGACATTATAAATGAAAACCTGTAAACTAATGTGTTTTTACAGTGTAAAGCTTCAAAAGGACATATAAACTTTATAAACTCTACACACCTTGTGAAACACTGTAATTTTACAATTTTATTTGACAAAATTGTCACGTATTTTTGAAATGCAGTAAAAAATAGTAATAGATCGCAAATGTAAAAAATAACATGTAATAAATGTAAAAAAAAATCTGGTGCTGGAATATTACCGTTTATTTGCTGGATTTTTTTTTGTAGTGAGTTAAAGTGTCAAATGGGGTTTGATGTACAAAAATGATATGTCAATTGTTATGTTATGTGGTTTTTACCCCCTGTCATTCCCACTGTAACCAGAAAACCCCAAAATATCACTTTTTTAAGAATCAGTGCTTTAAGAAAAGGTTTGAACTGACATTACTGTAAAATGTCAAAAATTGACATTTTTTATGTAAATAATGACATTTTGAGGTTGTGTTTTCTCATTTTATTGGGTAATGTATTGAACGTATACTAATCAAGTTTAATGCTTTAACCATAAAATGCAATAATGACTGTATCAGATAAATACCTTTTTTCAGTTTCTTAGTCACTTTGTTAGAAGAATATTTCATGTATACTTTCCCAAAAAGTTAAGTTTCAGCAGTAGGTTTCCACACACATTTGGTAGCCATGCTTCAATGCTTTAATGTGTCTCCTCCCACCCACTTTTCAAATCATTTCTGTGCCTCCGGGTGGATGTTTTGTGTTGGCTCATTTCCAAACACACACACAGCGAATGAAGGTTGGTGAGGGAGAGACGCAGATGAAAATGAAGAAGATATGAACTGACAACTTCGCTGAGAAGGGGCATTTTGACTCTTTTAAAGGAACAGGGGGAGGGTAGGCCTACTCGGGACTGATGATGAAGAGAAATCCTCATTGACTCAACATTCTGAAGTGGAAAATGACAGGAGGGAAATATGGGGACCATGTTGCGATCTTTAATATAGGAAAGAGCAAACAAGGTCACGGCAGAAGTTGTATCATTCCTTACTAGCATCTGAACAGACGTGTGCTATAGAAGTGTGCTTTATTCAGGAGCGGACTTACCCATTAGGCAAAGGTAGGCAGTCGCTTTGGGCCCCGAGCTACCAGGAGCCTCAAAAAGGCAGGGGTGGACTTAACCAATAAGCCATGTCAGCAGCAAGCCCCAAGGAATCATCAAAATAGTCGGGATATCCCTGTTCACCTTTAAAGTTATTACATCTGTACGAATGCACCCGTAGACCATTCCATTGGCACTGTATATATCCGAGAGACGAGTTCGACACTAGCTAGAGAAAGTTAACTCAGCGGAAGAGTTAGTCGAGCTGCCCACAGCAAGAGTGTCACTATGTGGTACATTAGCAGCAAAAGGAAGTTAAAGTTTCAGGGAAATAAAGTCGGGCTTCAGTCTTGCATTTTTAAATAATTGTACGTTTTTGTACGATTCACATCGTACGATTATACAAATGAGCCACCTCTTCAACTACGTACAAATTCCTGCAAGGTCCGGCTGGAAAAGTAAATCTTTTAAGCAAACGAAGACAGAATGACGTGATCTACAGTTTATGCACATTTTATTTCAACCACTTTGGATTTCTAAATATCACTTTGGACATCTTGATCACATCCTGAATGGGCATGGGATATGAAACATCTATAATGACAGTTAGTGTTGTTAAAGGGTAAGCAGTGACTTTTCTATTCGTTACGCTACAATTACAGATGCATGAAAAGTTATAATAGTACAATCCACCATTTAAAAGTGCATCTACCTTGCATATCGTCCAGTTTACAAAAGTAAGAGATATTTATGATTTTGATAAAAGTGCAAAAAGTAAATAGAAGTTAATGTTGGTCCATTTGTGACCCTTGACCCTTGAAGCGTTAATTCACTGGACGTTTTGTTGTTAAGTTCCTCCTCGGGTCCTTAGGGGTCATAAAATGACTACATGTAAATGTCTTTGAGAGTCCAAAAACTGGATACAGGCAACACAAACGATTGGTCTGTGCGAGAAACTGAATGCTTTTTACAACATTATTAACAACTCTTCATCGTGGATGGCACGAGGGTGAGCAAATTAACATCATATTATCATTTTAAAGTGAACTAACATTGCAACAATGTATTGATGATTAAGTAGCACAAACTCAGCTGGTTTTACTATAACTTGCCATTATGTGAAACAGGAAGTCAAACTTCAGATAGCGACATCTTCAAATCTTATTTAATAATAGTTCTACAAGGTTACTAAATTTGTCTAATTGAGAAAAATATTTGAAAATACTATTGCAGTTCCGTTAAAGTCGACATTCGCAACACATGACATCTTCTGTGTAAAAAGTGTGTTTTTCATGTGAAGTTGCAGTGGACTGTGGAGGAAACACTGCAAACACACATACAGTATATGAGATGTGGACTAAAGGTCAAGTTCACCGTCAGAAGCATCTCAGCACAGTTGTCTGCATTATTGTTGTTGTAACCTTTATCGTCAACGCTAACCCACATTATTGGATGGTTACAATGGTCATCTACAATAAAGACTAAGTAGCTATTTGACTATTGGTCAACCAATAGCCCAGAGACATCAGATGTCAATGAATATGTTGTTTCAAAGGCAAAGCAAGTTATTGGACTTTGAAGAAAGATTACACAGACAAACATTTGATTTCTTTCTTAGAATGACGGGAGCTCATGCACAATATGACCAGGAGTGTGTATTAGAAAAGTCCATTTTGATTTTATATTGACCTGGCTTCAGCCCTGAAGCTAGTTTAAACCTAAAGTGCAAGTACAGTATAAACAATTTGAACTCTACAACTGTAAAAATCAAAGCCTTAAAGTCACCGCCAAAGTAAAATGTCACAATAGCTACAATAATGGATTACACAATGCAAAAACACCCAACAAACAAACAAACATGGTGATAGATTAGAGTTACAGATGTATAAACCATAGATATACATACAGTAGATGCCTCATAAGCAGCTGTTTATGGGGCGCAATGCATATGTCATCCGCCGTATTGGAACGGTCAAGCTGGCTTGTTGGTTGTTTCACTGCCAACGTTTTAAGAAACGACATGGCCACCCAGTGCTGGCCTTTTAATCATTTTTAGTTATAAAATGTGTCCAGTTTTTTAAACATTGTATTAACGTTTTTGCTTGGTTATAAAAACGTTATTAAACGTTCCAGTTATGTAAACATTCCCACAATTTTCGTACAATCAGAGGCTGAAAACCCATTTTGAGTGTCAACAGCAACTTTGATGAACTATTGATGGTTCCAAAATGGCAGACACATGTCGTATCTGGAGAGGCTGAATGTGGCATCTATACGTATATATCTATGGTATAAATGGTCTATGGTACAGCTAAGAAATGCTATGCTTAAATAAAAATAAGAAAAACGAGATTGAGGGTAGATTAAATTTAAAGCTAAAATGTGGAAGAAAGCATAACATTGTTAGTGTAGTTATCATTTAAAATATGTCTTTAAACTATTTTATATTATTACTAGTATTTTACAAACTGCTATCATTTTATATCTCAAAATGGTTACCTCTGCAAATACGACAGGATCATTACACACTCCCTATTGAGGCTGTCGCACCACAACACTAGATACTCACCAGTGAAAGTCAAAACCAGAAAAGTCTTATTCTTTGGAAGTTTGAATTGTTGGTTTTGAAAACCCTGCATTTGTTTTTTTCCATCTCCCCTTAAAGCTCAACAGAGAGCTAGGAGTTTGGGTTCGACCCTTTCTCCAAAACCTCAATGCGTACTTGACAAAATGCAGGCTCTGTTTTTATTGCAAACCGCTGCTGTCTGCTTACAGTCTGCCCACTTCAGTCCACAACTACATTAGACGTAATGAAAGAGGATCCAAACCGTGAAGCAGCAGTATGTCAACCCCAAATACAACAGTGGTTGGTTTCGTAAGGCGAAAGAGATTCACGTGCCACGCATCCTCCGGCGCACTAGATGGAGCTGCGGCGTTTGGAGAGTCTTTGGTAATGCGCCGGGCTCAGCAGGCCAGTGTACACCGAACTGGCTGCGGAGTGCTCCTGCAAGGCACTGCAGACACAGCCGTTGGAGTGCAGGGCGTCGGAGGTCTCGCTGTGCTCCATGTAGGTGTCCGAAGTGGACAGATCGTGAGAGATGATCATGGGAATCGAGTAGCGCATCTTCTCCTGACTTTTGTACCAGAGACAGGAGCACATGGATTGGAAATGAAGCACTTCGGCGTAGACGTTACACAACCCTTTCCCCGACCCTCCGGCGGCGGAAGAGGATGGCGGGTCGGCCATGCAGTGGTTGACCCCCGCGCCACTCGCCTGCCGGCTGCGGGACAGCAGGGTGCGCTGCTCGGCATCGCGCCGCTCGTCCTCAGCGTTCATGGTCATGAAGCGAAGCACCACCAGGTTGAGGAAGGCGCCGATGACCGTGAGGCCGGTCAGGATGTACATGAAGCTGAAGGCTACGTACTGGGGGTTGTTCTGCAGGGCGTTATCCTTCTGCAGGGCCACGTAGTCCCCGAAGCCGATGGTAGTGAGCGTTATGAAGCAGTAATAGTACGCGTGAAAGAAGCTCCAGTCTTCGTAGCGGGAGAAAGCCGCCGCCCCCACGCACAGCGTGCTGATGCAGGATATCAAGCCGATGCACACCATGTTGGCCATGGAGACCTCGGTGTGTCGAAGGCTGAGACACTTTTTCAGATGGTGCAGCAGGTACTTCACGAAGGTGTTGATGCGTTCGCCCAGGCTTTGGAACATCACGAGGGTGAGGGGGATCCCCAGGAGTGCGTAAAACATGCAGAACACTTTTCCACCGTCGGTGCTGGGGGCCGCGTGGCCATACCCTGCAAACAATAATTGCAGAGAGATTAGTTTAACAGTGACAGTCTAAAGCAACCACAAAAAGTTTGGGTGTCTTCCTTAAAGGTGCAATGGGGAGATTATAGCGGCATCTAGTGGTGAGGTTGCTAATTGCAACCAACGGCTCACTCTTCCCTTTCGTAGCACTAGGGTGGCTGACACGGGACGAAAAGATGTGGCCACATTTGAGCTTCTTTGCTGATGGTGATAATGAATTTACGGATCGCTCTGTAGAGCAGTTTGTCCGTTTAGAGCTACCGTAGCAACAACATGGAGAATTCCATGTAAGGGGACCCGCGGTGTATGTAGATAGAAATAACTCATTATAATTAAAACATAACGCTTCATTATGTAAGGTCTTTATACACCTCCGAAGACATAGTTATTCATGTTATTTTGCATTTCTGTCAATAGATCCTTCTTAGTATCACACACATCACCTTTAAAACACAATAAAGAGAGAATGACTGCGTGTCCACAAGCATGAAAGCCGGTGCAATTATTTGATGCGTACATTTGAAACTTTGGACACGTACCAACCTGTCAGTTACCAGCACAGATCTGTAACCTCAAGCTTTCACACACTTAACACTTTCAATCGCTCTTCTTACTACCGGAGGAAACAGATTAGCTTTCAAAATAAAAGTTGTCCTTTCTGTCCAAAAGCCCTTTAGGGGAAGTATTATCTCAGTATTTTTTACGTTTGCCTTGAAGTTTTATCTTCACACAGTGTACAGTGTGTTTCTAAATCAGCATCCTTTGAATAGCTGTGATTGGTTGATGTCCTGAGTTTTAGGGAATGATCACAATCATAATTTAACTGTCACAAAAATGTTTGTCTTTAATGTTTTTTAGGCTATGCCATAAGAACAGTGCATATTATATTATTCCCGGCTAATATAATACAGACATTTATGAAAACTTGTTGATGTAGACCAATCTAAACATCCATACGTACTTGTGAAGACATTAGAATACATAACATACGATGAAACAACAATAAGGAAGATTTGAATAATAATAGTAATAATTAGAGATGCACCTGAACTAAATTTCTTCACCGATACCGATAGTCCAATGTGATATCTGCCGATACCGATTCTGAAGATTAAATTAAGATTTCTTAACTAATGTTATTAATTCACATAATTACTATTAATGATCCTTCTCAAGCCGATTAATGCATTGACCGATATTGATTTTAGGCCGATATATCGGTGCATCTCTAGTAAAAAATAATACAATTTATGATTTTATGAAATTCTATAAAATCATCAAACTGTCTCATGTTAAAATGTCAGTCATCTCTCACATAATTTGTTTCCAGCTAACAGTGACACTATTGTAGTTTTGCATTCTTTCAAAAAGTGTGAATTTTCTCAATGTTACCGATAAAAACACATTTGTAAGTGTATTTGCATTGCACCACAATCAAGTCCAGTTGATTCTTTTTTAGAAGCAGAAAATAATTATTTCGTACAAACCATCTTGAATACACGGTACTGATGTTTAGAGCTCATTTTCATGTATCTGCTTCTCTTCATCCATTCAGCTTACATCTCCCAAAATAACTCATCAAACTTATGGCCGAATGTGCTGCAGTCACAGCAAATCCATTCAGTAGTTCAACACACATTCCGAGGATTAAATACTTAGAGAAGGTGGTGTGTGTGTGTGTGTGTGTGTGTGTGGTGCTGAGGGAAGTCATTGTGCGAAATAAAGGATTAAAGATGTCTGCCTTTGGTTAAATGAGAATATAACCCATATTGAGAAAAACAGGACAGATGGTTCAGCACGTTAATATCTATAGGTGAGATGATCTATAAAGCTTAGAGCGCGTGTGTGTGTGTTAAAGATAGATCAAAGACAGATCTGGAAAACATCCACCTTTATTAGAATTACATCACTGTCAGCTCACCAGCCCCAAATCTAGGATTAATAAAATTATAATCAGATTATTTTAGGGCACGTGTTAATCTTACAGGGCCTTCCACTGATGTTACACCACACGACTGGTGTATTTATCAATATACAGCATGATATTTATATGATTGTGTGTTTTAGTGTGTGTGCACGTGCTGAGCAGCTATGTTTAGGATGTGTAACTCTAGCAGCGTTTGAGGGCTTGACATACTCCGGTCAGATGTCCCGCTGCTGTCACTTTTAATCTTTCACATCTTCGCGAAAAAAGCGAGAAAGGCAAAGCAGTTGTGCGGTTATATAATGCTGTTTGTGTTTCGCTTTTACGTAAGACCTCATTTGGTTTCTTGATTATAAATGTCCGACTCCCTTCTGTGAATAACAATCGAAGCATTTACAATATATTCCATCATTAGCGCAAATGCTTTTTGTTTTCCTTGAATAGAATGCAAATGTATTCGCTACAATCAGCAGTCTAACCACAACCACAGTGAATAGATGCTGTTGAAAAAAATGTGTATATACTGTAATTTTACAGAATTGTACAGTTTATATTATTCAATGCGGTAACATTTTAAATTACAAAAAAAGTTACAAGTTGGGTGTAAAATATTTACTGCATGAATGTCATTTTACATAATAACAAATTTATTTTACATTTGATCTGGTTTCCCAGCGGCCAGAATATTACTGTTTTTTACAGTTTTGTTTACAGTGTACTGAACCTACAGTAAGCATGTATGCAATATTTATCTAATTATGTCATTTATACCCATAGAAAATATATTTTTTACTTTCGATATATTTGAGAATTTGTGAATCACTGTAGATAACCTTGTTTTAAATGATTTTTAGGGTATTACAGTAGTAGTGCTGTATAAGAGTAACAGAAGTGTATCGCTGAATGCCAAAATGCTGATGTCTGTGCAAGGGCATCAATGACAGAGAACAGAGCCATCCAAAAACACACATCAGAAGGCCCCGTTCACTTTAAACATCTGTTTATCCTCCAGCGGGAGTTCAGCTGGCTGGTGATGTGTGAAGCATCCATACTTTATTTCTTTACACTCAAGTACCCTTTCACTGACATCAGATCAGTCAGATTTACATACAGACCCGCACAATCAGACAAACTCACTCCCCGGACGTCACAATTCTTATAGTTATATATCAATTACGACAAATTGATGTGCGGTAAGATGACACAAATAAAACGTTTGGCCGTTTTCATATGAGTTCTGAAACTTACTTTTGATCTTTTGACTCGGATCTCCTTTATGTCAAAAGGAAAACTGGATTTCTCAACCCTCCGTAATAACATAATAATAATGTGTGTTATTTTTTCAATTAAAAAAAAGTGAGCGATTGGAAACCTTGAGATCGTTTTATGAGATTTTGTACTCGGATACCAAATTCTGGCCAAGATACTAAACGTCCAAACAATCTGAACTATGATATTATAACATTACATTTTTTTTAAGCTCCAGACCCGTATGTCAACATTTAACTAATTTTCGGTCTATTTTTATATATCCTAAGGAATCTTATGAGAAACCTCTGAAACGCAGTTGAAAAGTAAACGAAGCGTGACAAGAACTCCGAAGAGTTCCTTGAAATAAATGGAAATGAACTTCAATGACAGAGAAACCTCGGAGCAATAAAAGTGTCCTTTGGGAAAATACAGATACATATATCATCGGTTTACAGGGCGGAGTATTTTTAAACTCACTCGCGGGCCAACTGCAAGTATACAAGTGCCTACTTTTATGGGATTTGATTTTGAGTTGAAAATATATTTATGAGAGCAGATAACACGAACGAGAAGAGATTCATGAGAGGCATCTACTGAATGTTTGGGAACACAGGACAAAGAACGTGTTTTAGGTCTACAACTGGCTTAGCCCTTTATGTACAGTACTGATGCCGCGCAGGTGGCTGGTGTCTTGTAAATAGACTTTGGGTGGCATATAAAAAAGATCTTTTTAGAAAAAAAGTTGAACTGGTCTATAACACATATGATACATAACAAATAACAAACCCGTCAGTGTTTAGTGTAAATAAAAAAGCCTTCGTGGTCCCTCCATTGTCCCTCTGAGCCCGGACGCCAGAGCTGTCAGGCTGACCGACAGATTGTCTATGTGAAAAATGTCCCCAAATGTATAAAGTGCAAAAAGCCAAAGATTCCGACTGATGTATGACCCGCTGCTCTGCTGGCCAGGAGGGTATTTATTTGTACAGATCACATTCTTTCCATCCAAAACACTCCTTCCCTGCAGAGGAGGGCAAGAGAGACGCTCGTGTCCCGCTGTACTGTCGCTGGACCCTGCAACTCGATTGATCCCACGACTCAACTCATCAACATCTTTCAAACTCAACGTTCAGAAACCATAGACAGTGTGAGGAACCAAAAAAAAGATGTTTTTGTAACAATCAGTGTTAAATGATAGGATTCCTTTTGCTTAGCCGAGGGTGTATATGAAAGAAAGTTTAGAGATGAAATCTTTTTAATGAGATTAAATGGAAAGCAAATGCAAATTTTTCTGTAGAGATGTCAAGAATGTCTCAAACTGAGCTCAGATTTGTCAAGTCTGCAATCAAAAGTCAATACTATGGAAGATCTCAATATGAACTCAAACATTTCTTATCAAATTGACCCAATCCCGGTTATTTTATTCATTTTACACCTTCATACGATTCATGCGTTTGAACTAGTGCTGTCAAATCGATTAATCACGATTAATCGATTCCAAAATAAATGTTTGTGTTTATAGAATATATGTGTGGTGTGCTTATTTATTTGTATATATAACTGCACACACATACATGTGTATATATAAAAAATATTTACATAAACATATAGCTTCATTACATATAAAGTTTTATTAAAATATGATTTACATGATGTACAACTATAAATGAATATGACTTATATTTCTTAAATATATAAATGTATGTTTGTGTATTTATATGTAAATATACCCCCAACACACACGTACATTATATAAACACAAGTATTCGAATCGATTAATCGTGATTAATTGGTTCGTTGGCACTAATTTGAACTATTTTTATTACTCCTAAGCAATTTTAGAAGAAACATCTGAGACTTGATACTTAAATGAAACACAAAGGAGAGCAATGAAAGACCAACCTCTGAGCTTGCCAACCGGCTGGCCACCGTGCAGTTGGCAGCAAGAATGTAACCAAATACTGTATCATAACCGCGGGGATGGACAGATAAGTACCCACATCAAGCATTATTCAGAACATGGTAGGACCTCGCCCGCTTTTTAGTGGTTACGGCTCCGGCTGACAGTACAAAACTGGGCTCATAATTCTGATCCTAAATGTCCACTAGACTAATGGATCAGGTTAGCTCAGGTTATAGTGTATTAACTGATACCACAGACCCCAGATAGTAAACAGTGCCTTGTTTACAGAGTGTCCTGCATTGACAATAAGGCACTGGCAGCCTGGTTGCTTTTCTGATGATTAGATTACTCATGCCAAGTGTACGCAGTAACCTGATCTATAGGAGGCACATGAAACAGACCTAACCATGTGTTCAAAAGCGTATTTGATCATGGAAAAATTGCATGCATTGAGCTGTGTGAACTAGTTTACAGCACATGACATCATGAACCAAGTTTTTTCAACTTCAAGATTATTGGTTAACTTTTTAGTTTTTTTGATTTGTTTACAAATGTTTTTTTTAGCTAGTAAATAAAATAGTATACTACATACATCTCATATAAGAAAAATGAAGTATGTGGATGAAGTTTAGAAATTCACACTGCGAGACACTGCTGTCACGGATTGGCATGTCACATCAACTACCCATTGACCATTGCCAAGACGCACACACACACACACAGAGATCACTGAACATGGTCTGCCAGTTTTTGGATTAATTAAAGGAGCTTGTACGCATCCTAGTCATGTTGACTACTAAGTGATCTTAAGGAGCTGTCCAGTGTCATATACACACTACAGAGACAATTCTCAACATTTTTTGTAAGTTTAAGAGCTCAGCAGTATAGACGCCTCAAGGAAGCAAAATACTTTTATGCAGGATGTGTAAATAAAAGTGTTCACATTGTGCTCACATATCGTGTGTTATTTTACATACATCATACAAGCTTGGTAAAGTGAATTAGTATTTTAATAGCGAACTTACATCTTACATGAATAACAGGTCATTAATTCAACATATTTGAAAACATTTATTCTTTTTTATTCACATTATTTTACATGTCAGTAGTATCAAAACCCCCCAAATTCACGTTATTGCAATACAGTGCCACGGGAGTCCCCAAATTTCTAATAATAATTTACGCATATTTGGCTCGCCTCGTTTAAGGAAAACAAAGAAAAGAACATCCCTAAAAAGTTGGTCCTGTCACACACAGGCGGTACATCGAGTTGCTGTCCTACCTATGGTGGTGATGACGGTGATGGCGAAGTAAAAGGATCCCGCGAACCTCCACTGGACGCCAGCCTTGTGCGGCTTGAGCTGGAGCACGACCCTCTCCAGCTCGTCAAAATGCACTCTGCTCAGATTGTACTTGTCCATCAGCTCCTGTTTGCGATCGTCCAGGATCTTCTTCTGGGTGACCTCCATCGTCGACTCCAAAGCGTCAAAAACGGCCGCCCCGACGAGCAGATACGTGAAAGTGCATATGATCAACACCAGGGTCCTGATGTTTTGTCTCTTCATGATCAGAGCGAACGAAACGAGCGGCAAACTTTGAGGACTGATGGAGATGAAGGAGCACCGAGCTGTTTCATTGCGACAGACAGACAGCGAGGAGTGAAGCGATGAGCTGTCCTTCAGCACCACGGGTGGACATGTGGCTATTGAGTCAACACATCGCATTCTTCTTTCATCTCTATAGCCTCCCATCGGTAACACAGAGTGTTATACAACATGTCTATTTAAAATGCCTTATTCTGTTGCGGATCTTTTCACGAATGGATAGAGTTCGTGCCATATTATTAAAAAAATACACGGCATTAGAAATTCCGATCAATAATTGAGCTCAATGCAATGAGCTCTGTGTGTTGTTCATTCTAATGACATTTCTTCCTGCAGGATGCTGCAAGTGAGACTAAATGAATTAGCAACGCGATACTGTCAGCTCGGATCACCCCTGTCCAGATTTCAGACCGCTGACCACCCAAACTAGTATGCAAAAGAAGTGACATGTGTTAAACATGTATGCACCAACCACGAGTTCAGGGTGAGATGCAACTCTTTACAATTCCTCGAGGAAATAACCTTGTTTTTTGTGATTCTGGGAGGTCATCATATCCTCAGGGGAACTGACAGACGATGGATTGCATCTTAAATTGATTTGTTGACTAAACGTGTCGACGGATATAAGATCATTCCGGGGGAATTTCAGCATAGACTCACCTGTGATCTTTGGCTGCACGAGCGGCGACTGTCCACGAGAGGGCGCGCTCGTGCAATATCCGTCAACTCTTGGCATGTTGCATCTTTAAATATTACACTGCTATTTTGTACGGTTTTGATTTGTTTGTTTAGCTTCGAAAACGTTTCAAGAGCAAACAGAGGCCTAAACGGTGTCCTTGTTGTGTTTTTATTTACATGTTGCCCACAGCGTTTATCTGTCATCAAATCACACCTGCAAATATTAGCGCAAAGCATTAACCTTTCACAATCCACCAATGTAGGCCTACAGCATTGCGACACTTTGTTTGTAAACTTTGCTCTTTTTCATGAAGTACAAGTTAGAATTAAACTTGTTTTAGTTTGCTGTCTGCATGTGTAAGATCCCATCTGTGCACGTGCTCCGCGGAGTCGACTGAGCACTTAAACGAGGGCCGTTAGGAATCACAAAGGTGTTACAAACACGTGACATCCACAAACACATCATGACAGATACCGACAGGCTGCAATAATCGTGAATTTTCCGCTTTTCTCAGTCAACATTCCCCAACAAAAGCGGCGCGCTCCACCTCTCAGGTTACTGTACTGCGGTCAGCTGGGCGGTACTTAAACTGCTCGAGCTACAAAGTCACTCGCCAGGGAACAAAGTTCGAAATTAACAAAAAAAAACAAGTAGAGATCCAGTGATCAGTAATGGATCCAGTTAAAGGAGATGAATGCATGAGCGAGCACGCGGCGAATCTTCTGGGCTCTGGACAGCAGTCCAACCGGACACATCAAAGCTCCCAAAGAATGTCAAGATACGTGAAAATCCTGGTTGGGGTAAGAGAAGTCTCCGCATGTCCTGTCGTGCGGTGCCGGTACAGCTACTGACGTTACTGTGTGGGTTATGTAACCAACTTTCGTTTGGCTCTGACGCTACTTTCTTTAAAATAGCTTATTAGTTCATTTTGTTTATGTATTTGGTGAGAGTAAGTCTATTTTTTCCTAATTATATACAGTATGTATATGAGCAGTGCCGGTTGTAGATCATTTTCAATGCTATGCATTACATGTTAAGGCTTTATTAAACGTGCTTTAAATGTGAAAAGCATTTTTAGGTTGAAAAGTAAAGGTTTTTAATGAATGGAAAGAAGACTGTTCTCATAGCAGCTGATATTTAGCTCATGAAATAATCACCAGGAATAAACTGGCTGTACATGAGGAAATGTTTACCGTTAACCAAATCACCAATAAATAACAAGAAAAGGCCACATTGACCATTATCTGCAGTCCAGTTTGCAACAATGTGTTGTTTTAATATTGTTTTAGCATAACACAGATGATCTTGCACCAAATAATCTGATAAATAACTGAATGTGAAACTTACAACAGACAAATGAAACGTGCGTGTTATGCACACCATTCACACAAGCCTAATGCATGTTTTGGAAAGTTTTCAAGCTTTGGATGAAAGGTTGTGTTCAAGATGCTTTTTTCGCCCCAAGCAAATCTCTGTTGTGGTGGCGAGTTGGCAGATTCATTAAGGAGGTTGTTATTTTTTGGAAGTAATAACAAAAAGCACTTGTAAATAATTAAACGTAACAGAGCTTACCCAGCTACCAGTCTTTGGATCCTATGGAATTTATGGAAACTAACCGGGAAGGTTAGAATATGTTCTTGGAACATGGGAACCAAGCGCTTACTTTCCCAGAACGTTCTGAGAACAGTTCGTGAAATCGTAGGTTTGTGAAAGGTACTACAGGTGTTTGCAGTGTATCTGGTTGATAGTCTACTCTGTGTTTAAACTCCTGTGATCTAATGCTTTGCTCAGTTGCGACCTCTTCTTAAGGCTAGAATGACATCAGAGGTCATGTGAAGTTAATGCAGTCACTAAGCCTCAGTTCTTAGTTAATAAGAACAGTCTGAGATATTTCAAACGTTAGTGGTGAAACATCTGTATAACATCTTACACTGTAGTAGGCTTTGCGAGGCATTTGCTATTGCACTTATGCTTTTTGTTGTCCTAATGTTCACCCAATTGCTTCCATTGTTTACTCAACTTGTAAGTCGCTTTGGATAAAAGCGTCTGCTAAATGACTAAATGTAAATGAAAATTAAAGGAACAATAGAGGGTTTTTAGAAGGATCTATTGACAGAAATGCAATATAATACACAAAACTATTTCTTCAGAGGTGGGTAAAGACCTTACGTAATGAACCGTTATGTTTCTTATACCTTAGAATAAGATGTTTATATCTACTAACAGAGCGGCCCAACATACATTGAATTCGCCGCCATGTTTTGTACAGCAGCCCTAAACGGACAAACAACTCTACAACACGCGTGTCCTCTTCCTCTCCACTGCGGTATGGTGGTGAAACGGATCGCGGATGATCCGTGATCCGTACTCATTGTGCTCTACGGTTCGGAACGCGTGTGACCCGCAGATTAAATGTGAGTTTATTCATCATTGAGTAAGAGAGTAAAACCAATGTTACTCACATACTGATCCGAATCAACCTCCTCGGGGGGATTTTAAGACGATCTTTCTCTCCGACGACTCTCTGCTGGAAAGTATCTCCATAGATATCTGTGAGTATCTCTGCTAAAAGCCTCAGTGCCGCGAGGTCCTCGCTCCTGCCTGACTTTATCCTTCTCTTTATACTTAAAATCCACAGACCTTTTATTTTATGTAATAAATAAGACATCGCTCTTTCTACGGTCTTTCTAATGCCCGCATGATCTCGTCCCCGCGTCAACATGAGAACTACATCTTTTTGTACTGTGGTGGCCACCGTCGTGTTTGGACTGAGCCATTCGTTGCAAATCTATAATACAACGCAAGTGGTCGCTGTAAATCAAAAACTGGTCCTTTAAGCACACAAGGGCCTGGACAGAGGCTCAATGTTGTCAAACACTGAAAAAGTGACAACAACATAGCTTTTAAAACTATATGTATGTAATAATATTTATTTTTAAAGTGACTTGCAGCACATTTTTAAGTGCGTGTTTCCTGGGGTTTGAACCCATGACCTTGGTGTTATAATTACCATGATGCACGACCAGTTGGGCTGCTGGTTTACAGCTGCTGTTCTGTGCATTCCTGTCCAACAAACATATTTGGCGCACCGAAACTCAGTCGATGTTTCTACTAACACCACATTCACTGATTGTATTAAAACAAAGAGTCATTCTTCACTGAATCTTATAAATGGATGTTCAGCACAGTGAGCTCGATTGTTTTTGTTCTGTATAGGTCCTTCTCCTCTGCCTGCTGGCTTTAATTCTCACAATCATATTTATACTGAAACTGCACTGCGTTGAGAAAGGTATAGACTCTTCATGTTCTTCATGTTTGTATAATCAACATCATATACACAGTACGCTCCACGAGATTCTGCAGTTGATTTTAATTAAAGTTTAATTTCATGTGTTTTTGACTGATAGTTAGCAGCTGTAAAGATCGCTGTGTGTCCAAAAGTCGTGATGCTAAAGCGACGTGCTACTGCGACGCCGCATGTGTGAGTGAAGACACCTGCTGTGTGGATTATGAGGAAGTTTGTGTGGAGCCAAGGTAAGTGTGAGAGAAGAGAAGGAAGAGAGAGGAGAGAGCGAGAGAGAGAGAGGAGAGAGAGAGAGAGAGAGAGAGAGGAGAGAGAGAGAGAGAGCGAGAGAGAGAGAGAGAGAGAGAGAGAGAGATGAGAGAGGGGAGAGAGAGAGAGAGAGAGAGAGAGAGAGAGAGAGAGAGAGCGAGAGAGAGAGAGAGAGAGAGAGAGAGAGAGAGGAGAGGAGGAGCGAGAGAGAAGAGAGGAGAGAGAGAGAGAGAGAGAGAAGAGAGAGAGAGAAGAGAGAGAGGGAGAGGAGAGGAGAGAGAGAGAGAGAGAGAGAGCGAGAGAGAGAGAGATCTAGATCCTTCTCTATCTAGACTCCCTAGAGCTCTCTATAATCTCTCTATATCTTCTCTATATCTCTATCTCTCTCTATCTCTCTCTCTCTCTCTCTCTATATCTCCTCTCTCTCTGTCTCTGTCGGAGTGCATGCTGGGAGTGAGTGGAGCGTTGCGAGCTGAGTGTGAGCGCGATTCGTGCTGGTTTTCTTTTTCCTCTTTTCTTTTCTTTCTTTTTTGTTTTGGTAGGTTTAGGTTTTTTATTTTGGGTTTGTAGGGGGTGGGTGTTTTTGGGTGTGTGAGGAACATGGCGGTTCCAGGTGCACAGGGTTTGAGTTCACTTACACGTCGTCATGGGAGTAAAAGTGGCGTCTACAGTGAGTGTTGAGAGTTGTTGTTTGGCTGTGGGGGAAGTTGTGGGACATGATAATATAATGTCTGCCTCTAGGATGAACAGCGCTATTGTCATCTTTTTTAATACAATAGAAAAAGCAAACGAAATAGTTCAGAGGGGTATTATTATCGACGGCGTTCTCACGCCCGTTTTGCCAATTTCATTACCGTCTAAAGAGTCACACTCTCGAATGTCCCGCCGTTTATTAGTGATGTTGTTTTAACACAAGCACTATCTCGCTATGGAAAATTGGTCTCCTCGATTAAAAAAATTCCAATTGGCCGCGTTTCTCCTTTACTGAAACATGTTGTGTCTTTTAGACGTTCCGTTTACATGGTTGTAAACAACGACGCTGATCTAGACCTTAAGCTGAATTTCCGAGTGGATGATTTTGATTATGTGGTTTTCATCACCACGGATAAGATCAAATGCTTCGGCTGTGGTAAAGTCGGCCATTGATCCGAGCTTGTCCCAGCAAACAAGTGGAAGACGACAATCGTTCAGCTGACGCGGAAGGTGCAGCTAACGTTACTGATCAGCCGGCCGGTGAGACCGGTAATGCCCGAGGCCGCTAAAGCCGGTGAGGCCGAGGGGAATCAGCGGTGGCGGAATCAGCGGTGACGCGCGCGAGCAATCCTGATGGAGCTCAAAGCGCTGGGACGGCGAAGGATACGTTGGTTTCAGTGGAGGAGGAAATAGAAAGTGAAACAAATGTTGAAACCGAGGAAGACAAAGGTGAGTCAAGCGATACAAGAGTTTTGGAAGTTGTTATGGGGGATGTTCGGGAGGTTGACGGTAGGCCTAATGAAAGTGTTTCAGAACAAACGCTGTTTAAAGTGCCATTAAAAAGGAAGAAGACAGATAAAGCTCACGAGTATAGACAACAAAAGAAAATAGACCTTGAAGATGTTACTGGTCAGAGTGATTCAGAGAGTGACAGTGAGTCTGACTCGAGTGTTACTTTGTCACAAAGCGAGTTTTCCAGCCGCAACTACGATGTAGATGATATTAAACTGTTCCTTAAGTCAACTAAGAACAAGAGGGGGGTTTTAGTCAATGAGTACTTCCCAGATGTAGGACAGTTTGTGGAAAAAGCAAAGAATTTTATGTCTGAAAGCTTGTTTTCAAACAAGGAGGTGTATCGTTTAAGGAAAATAGTGCGGAAACTCAACATGATTTTAAATGATGGCAGTGAGAAAGTTTAAATCCATGATTATGAATCATAGTTTGATTTATTTTTGTTTTTAAGCATGATTGAAGTGTGTATTGCATCATTGAATGTGAATGGTGCTAGAAATGCAAAAAAAAGAGCTGAATTGTTTGAAGTTATTAAACAGAAAAAATTAGATGTTACTTTTATTCAAGAGACACACAGTGATGTTAGAAATGCTGCTGATTGGATGCAGGAGTGGGATGGCATTTCTGTCCTTAGTCATAATACCACACTTAGTGGTGGAGTGGGTATATTGTTCACTAGAGTTTTAGTCCTGTCTCTTATCAAGTTGATGAGATTGTGAAAGGAAGATTGTTAAAAATAAGAGCTATATTTGAAAAATATGCCTTTGTTTTTGTTTGTGTTTATGCTCCAACGTCAGCAATGGAAAGATTGGTGTTTTTAGATGCACTCAGTTCAACTTTGCAAGGATGCAGTACCGAAGATTATTTATTTTTAGGAGGAGATTTTAATTGTACTGAAGAAAATATTGACAGAAATCACATTGAGCCTCATATGCCTTCACGTGAACGTCTTACTAAGATGGTAAATATAAATGATCTTTGTGATATTTGGAGGCATTTTCATGACGGTCAGAGACAGTATACATGGGCTCATACTCGTGACAATGTTATATCTCTTGCCAGGTTAGATCGTTTTTATGGTTTCAAACATCAGTTGGGTATTTTTAAAAGTTGTGTCATTTCACCGGTCAGTTTTTCTGATCATCATATGGTGTTGGGGTTTTTCTTCTTAAATCAAATTAAACCACACAGTGCTTACTGGCACTTCAATACTAATTTATTGTGTAGTAAGGATTTTAAGGATGTATTTAAAGTATTTTGGGAAGAGTTTAAAAAGACACAAGATTCATTTAAGGACCTACAGCAATGGTGGGATTTTGGAAAGGTCCAAATAAAACAGTTTTGCCAACAGTACACTCGAAATGTCACCAAAGAATTAAATAGTTCTATGAAAGCCTTGGAGGCAGAAAGAAATTAAATTACAGACTTTAGCTGATTCAAAAAGTACTCAAAGTTATACAGAGATGATCTCAAACAAGAAAACCCAGCTAGCTGACCTTCTGGGGGTGAAAACACAAGGAGCTCTGGTTCGTTCTCGGTTTTTAAGTATTGACCAGATGGATGTACCATCGAAATATTTTTTTAGCCTTGAAAAGAAAAATGGGCAAAAACGTTTTTTGCACGCTTTACGCTCTGAGGCAGGAGTGATTTTATCTAGTCATGCAGAAATACGAACAAGAGCTTGTGGGTTTTATGAAAATTTGTACAAGAATGAGTTGGGAACAGGATGGGATACTGAAAGCGTTTTTTTTAAAGGATTGACCAAAGTGTCAGATGGTGCCAATGCAGAGCTCTCAGGAGCTTTAAGCCTGGGGGAGTTGCATAATGCTCTTCAAGGCATGCATTCTGGGAAAGTGCCAGGAATTGACGGTCTTCCTGTTGAATTTTATAAATTTTTGGACAGAGGTAGGGGAGGACCTTTTGCGGGTGCTTAATGATAGTTTGGGCTCAGGTAAGTTGCCTTTGAGTAGCCGTAGAGCGGTCATCACTCTCCTCCCCAAAAAAGGAGATCTTTTAGAAATTAGGAATTGGCGTCCTGTTTCGCTCCTTTGCTCTGATTATAAAATACTCTCAAAGGCTTTAGCTAATAGGTTAGCTAAAATTATTGATCAGGTGGTACATCCAGACCAGACTTATTGTGTCCCTGGTAGGTCCATTTTTGATAATATCACTTATTAGGGATATTTTTCATGTCTCCAAGTTGCTCAACATTAATATTGGAATTATTTCTTTAGATCAAGAAAAGGCGTTTGATAGGGTCGAACACCTTTATTTGTGGAGAACTTTTTAAAAGCTTTTGGTTTCTGCCAGGATTTCATTGATAAGTGAAAGTGCTCTATGGTGACGTTGAGAGTGTGCTTAAGATAAACGGTGGCTTATGCACTCCTTTTAAGTTCTGTAGGGGTATTAGACAGGGCTGTTCGTTGTCTGGAATGTTATATGCACTTGCCATAGAACCTATGTTGCAACAATTAAGAGAACATATTTGTGGTTTGAATATACCCATTTGTAGAAACAGCATTTTCTTTGTCTGCTTATGCTGATGATGTGGTAGTTTTGATTAATGGACAAAATGATGTACAGGTTTTAATGAATGTTTTAGAAGATTTTAGAGTTTTGTCATCAGCAAAAGTTAACTGGAACAAGAGTGAAGCACTTTTAATTGGATATTGGCCAAAAGCGAAACCAAGCCTTCCTGAGGGTTTAACCTGGGGAACAGGAGGTTTTAAGTATTTAGGAGTATATTTGGGAGAGGAAATGTCCATTCAGAAAAATTGGGAAGGGGTTGTTGATAAGGTGAAAGGCAGGCTTGACAAATGGAAATGGTTAATACCAAAGTTGTCATAAAGGGAGGACATTAATTGTGAATAATTTAGTAGCTTCCTGCCTTGGCATAGGTTAGCATGTTTGGATCCTCCTGCACAACTTCTAACAACAATTCAAGGGATTTTGGTTGATTTTTTTTGGGATAAATTACACTGGGTCCCTCAGAGTGTGTTGTATTTATCTAAAGAGGAGGGTGGCCACGGTTTGATACATTTGAAAAGTAGAATAGCAGCTTTTCGTCTGCAATTTTTACAAAAATTTCTGTATAAATCATCAGTGAATGGGTGGCGAGCTGTTACATGCGCCATTTTACACAGAACTGAAGGTCTGGGGTTGGACAAATCTTTGTTTTTAATGGACCCCTTTAAAGTGAATGTGAATGGACTGCCAGTGTTTTATCGAAATATTTTTAAAGTTTGGAGTCTTTTTGAACCACAGAGAAAGGAGACCACACCTTCTCTTCATTGGCTTCTGGAGGAGCCGCTAATAAACGGAGCTCGTTTCGATTTATCAAATGAGAGTTGCTCCTTTCATGGACTTAAGGTGCTTTTGCAGAAATCACAGATCTTCACGTTTGGACGTTTAATTCATGTAGCTGGACTGGACTTTGAAAGAACAGAAGAAGTGGCTTTTTTTCTGAAGGTCAGGTCTGTGGGCTGTTGAACAGATGCTGAAGAACTGGAAATCTTTGGTCAGTAATGAAGAAAAAGATTTACTGATGGACAGTCATGGAGGAGTAAGCACGCCTAGTACAGAAGACTCTTTTCCTGGTTTTACCATGTTGCCTAAATTGGATGGTTGTAGTGGGCCTTTTTTAGATGCTGAAATACCTCTGTGTTTAGACTTGTGTACAGCACCTGGCAAAGCTTTTTATAAAATGTCTGTAAAAGTTTTTAATAAAAAGGTACTAAATGATAAAGTTGACACCATGGCGCAGAGTATTGGGGTTGAAGAAAGTGTGAAACCTGAGTGGAGGTCACTGTATAAGCCACCGTTATCTAAAAGGGCAGGGGATCTACAGTGGAGGCTTCTTCACTGTGCCATTGCTGTTAATGCTTTTATTTCAGTTCTTAACCATGAAGTTATTGCTGATTGTCCTTTCTGCTCAAAAGAGAAACTATTTTTCATGCTTTTATGGAATGTGTGACAGACTGAAACCTTTATTTTCGATTTTGGAAAATGTTTTTTTCTTTTAGTGAATTGTTTTCCATGAGGATTTTTATTTTTGGTTTTAAATTTGTTCGAAGTAAAATGTTTACTTGTCAGCTTTTGAATTTGTTTTAGGGCAGGCAAAACTGGCCATTTACATGAGCAGAAAAAAATATGGTTGAAAGATTGTCTGGTGAAGATGTTAATAATGTTTTTAAATCTAATGAAATCACGAATATTGATAGATTTTTGTTTCTAAGTCTACAAAGGATCTTGACGTTTGAAATGAAATGGTGTGGTAATGGAGCGTTGTGCTCTGTTGTTGAAGATGATTTAGTTTTTTTTTCATTGTAATTTGTTGAAAAGTGTTTAATGAAGAGTGATATATAGGAATAAAAGTCAATTTAAAATTCAATCTCTCTCTCTCTCTCTCTCTCTCTCTCTCTCTCTCTC